>OY282558.1:1167433-2367433 GCA_958295665.1 Tipula vernalis
ACTAAAGATCGACAAGCGAAAAGGAAAATATCGGTTTTGCCATAAACCGGGACATTTTAAAGTAGAATGCCATAAGTATACTAGATGGCTTCAAAAGGATAAGGTCAAACAACCATTAGGAAAATCAGAAAAGGCGGCGGCTGTTGAGAAATCAGTTCACGATATGTTGTTCATGACCGAACAATAATCAAGAAAAAGTCAGGGTGGCTGATGGACGTACATATTCGTCACGTGATACCGGATCCGTCAAATTACAGTTTTTTGATGATAAAGGTAATTCGGTATCGGCCATATTAACGAATGTATTATATATACCAGAAATTTCATCAAACATCTTATAGGTAAAATTAATGGCGGCTCGTGGATATGAGATTACATTTGGTACGCATAAGTGTTCAGTGCAAAAGAAAGGTAGCACAAAGGAGCTTGTATGGACTGAAGTAGTCGGCACGCACCTGGAACATGTCATTAAACAAGGTAATCGTTGACGCAAGATTTTATCGCAGTGAAGCAGACCCATGCTTATACTATCAGCAAATCGGCAATGGGTGGTGTTATATATTAATCTACGTTGATGACATCGTGGTGGCTTGTAGTGACAGCAACGCGATCAAACGGGTCGTATGAAAATTCTGAGTATTGTTATGTAACATGGCAAAGTGTGGGCCTATAGATTGTATCATAACCGGGGTTTTCAAATTAATCGTTGAATTAATCAGAACCGTTTAATTCTTTTTGACGATGTTTATGATAAAATTTGAAAATTAAATTTTTACAAATGGAACAGTTCTTAACTTTTGAACGATTCGAATATTTTTAAATTGTATTCTAATACCCAAACGATTTTCGTTGGTTTGAATTTGCGTGCTAACTCGTATTTTTACAACCGTCTTATTCTTGAATAGGTCTTACCAAAAACCTGAAAATGAATAAGGAGCATGCTAAAAGGTTGATCTATGTACTAAAATTAGAACTGGGTTTAACAAATTAACGGTTAACTTTAGAATTGTGAAAGTCTAATTCTACAGTATTAACAGATTAAACTTTTTGATTATTTCATGCTAACCTCCCACCTTAGTACCTTGCTTATAAGCACAAAGGCAGTGCACCTGAAATTAGTCTTAGCGTCTCTCGGAATAGCATCTAAGTATTTCTATAATTTTTGATATTTTCGATCTGGTCCAGCTGAATGACTTAACACCACTTTAAATGTTAAACGAAAACGGTAAGTAGCAGTTCCACGCATCTTACATAATAATCTAATTTTATATTAAACATCCATACGAATTATTTTTTGTTTATATTTACCAACGTAATAGATTTCTGTGCTTACACGGTTGGATATAAAGAAAACATATCATCAAAGCGATATCCGGTTATTGGGAAAAAAAAAATTATTTCACAACAATTTTCATCTGTAAACATTGAGAAAATCTCTCGATTTATACATGAAATTTTCACAATTTTTTGTTTGTTATTGCTAGTTTGAATATATCATCTGTGAACGGTGATGGGAACTCGATACGAGAAAGTAAATATTAGGTTGGTGTGTAAGTGGTTATTGTTTAAATTTTAAGAAATATTTCCTTCTATAAAGTCGTATATTTATTTGTCTAAGACAATTTATCGTAACATCAGATTCTAAATAATTATTTAAACTTGCTCCAATCTCGCCTAGAAGAAAGAATGGCTATTTTCTGGTCTTAAGATTTATTTCGAATTTATGATTTTGTATTATGTAGGACTTATGACAAATGAAATATCATTCGTACATATGTTGTATACTTTGATCAAACCATTGGTATTTTAGTAATCAATCTCTTTCATGGTCCATTAATTATCAATTAAAAATTTAATCCTAAATTTCAATGAACTCAAATGCTCGACAGCTAGGAAAAACCCAAATTTTTGTTTTTCAATTAAAATTTCACGATTACATCATTCCAAAATAAATTAAATAGAAATTAACAAATTTTAAAACAAAACAAAAAAAAAAATCTCGCGTTCGCTCTTAAATTTATCACGCATTTATTAACAAGAATGCCATTTAGATTTTCCGCATATGTTTTCCAAAACATATACTAAAAAAAATCGACTATAATCTAATTGCTTTCAAAAAAAAAAAAAAAAAAAAAAATTCCAAATAATAATGAAAACTAAAAAATAATTAACTTTACAAAAAAAAAAGAAGCAAAATCAGCTTTTCTTCTAAATATCATAAATCTATCCATTGTATCTTACGTAATTTGTATATTAACCATCTAATTTGAAGATTATTTTAAGAATAAGTCGAAATATGACGTAATTAAGATAAATTTTCCTACAAAAAAAAAACCACAAAATATTCAATAGATGTGTGTTCATATAAACATATGAATTATATCAATAGCACTTAGAATTTTCTTCTACTTTCAAATTATTTCCAACTGATTTTTGAACGTGCACCGCGCTCTTATATAAAATAAACACTAAAATCCAAACATTTTTGTTCTATATAATGGAAATGAAAAACTGGTTGTATCAACAAATAAAAGTTGAAAATAATTTTCTATACGGACTCATATTTATAAAACACACGTTCATTGTATTCCGATTTGACCATTTCAGACGTCGGCACATATTTATATAAAAAAGATGCGGGAGGTTAAAAAACTCATAAGGAAGTAAAATTTTGTTATTATTATATTGATCATATAGGACGTTCATGGATTCATCCCCATGGACAAATTATTTTATGCGCGGCATCATGTTTATAACCGAAATATATTCCAGGAAATCGCATGTGAAAATAACGTAACATATATTGTACAATACATATATGTACTATAATAAAATCAACACGTCGTTAAAATAATTTTCCATTTTCAATTTTCCATAAAGTTTAAAGAGTTATTTACACATTTTCGTTTTTTATAATATTCATATAGACGCCAACATAATTTCATGGCTAATAAATAAAAACATAACGAGATACAATCCTCTAAAAAAAAATGTAAGAGTTGAGTTTTTTTTTTTTTTGATTGGATTAGTGGAAGAATTGGACAAACCAAGAATAATTTAAAAAAAGGGAGCCTCTCTGACTCCGTTGAATGAAATTTCACTGTTAGAAGGCTGCAGCGTAAAATTTGTCGACGAGCTAATGAAATGCTTCTTGAAGGGACAAAAAGAACTTTGAAACACTATGAAACTTTAAATGGGCTAAAATTAAAATCAAACAACGTTCTACTGGAACATAAAAATAAAGTTTATGTTGTGGTTCATTGGAAAATTGATTGCATTGTCCAAACTATGGCCATCATTTTCCATAAAAAGTATATTTGTTTGATGGTTGTTAATGAACATAATTTACCATTTTAACGAAATTTATTTGAAAACGGATTATTTAACGTAAAAAATGTATTTGAAATATTTGCGTGTGCTATTCAAAAGATGGCACTCCTTACTCTTCGTTTGTTTTTTGTTGCATTTTGTTTTTATCGTTATTTTTTTTTTTTTTTTGGTATTCACATATGCTCGATAGTATTATAGAAGAAAGCACGTAATTAAAATTAAAACATTAAAGGTTAAGTAAATTCGGGATAAATAAGATTTTCAATTAATATTTAACTAAATGTGGAAAGTAAAATTATAACGTATTGAATTAGTGTATTGAGTTTAACGTGTTGGTTTATTATTAACAGTAAACACTAAATGTGTTGACATAGTCTACTGGACCGATCATATATATGAAGAGGTAGCCCCATTTGTGTCCCTAAACATATACCGCCAGGTGAAGAAATCGTTTTACATAAACGATTAAAGGCTCAACCAGCCAAAAATTATAAACTTAAAAATTTTAACGACACTAATTTTTCTTAATTTTTTTTGACATTCCAACCAGCGAAAAATTTTAAACTTGAGAGGTTTAGTGGAACGATTGCATTAATTTTTCGACATTAGATTTCCACTAAACTTTTTTCCTTCTAATGAAATAAATTTGAATATTTCAAACTGTTTTATAAATAAAAAAAAAAATTATTGAATTATAAATTGTTATCAAAATGGCGACCAAAATGAGCCCCAATGGGTTTGTAATTCATAAACACGAAACACAAAATTTTTTAATTTTTTCCATTTACAAAAAAATCGGCAGAAAAATGTTGCTAAATTAGCAAATAAATTAATACCACCGTAAAACCTATAAAAATAAAATTTTAATTAAAGGCCGATTTAGATGTAGAAAAAATGTTTGCCTTGCAAAAAAAGAAGAGATTTGTATATTACAATTTTCGTTTGGATGACAAGAACGGCAATATAAACATGCAAAATTTTGCAAGTGTTTTTGTCGTGATTTTGAGCAATTATTACTATAGAAATGAAAATTTAACTATAAAATATACTCGACCCAACAATATTTTTTGATATTTTATAGTAACAAACTAATCCAAGCACAAGAAAAGTATGCTATGGAAACCAATACAACAGCTAGACGTCAAATGATTGTAGTAGAAATATAAACAACATGTCGAATGGTAAGTGTTTATAATTTTTAATTTAAAATTTATAAATATGAAATTTTCAATTATTGTAGCAAAGAAAATTATTATATTACGCAACCTGGTTTTACCTGCGCCGGATTTAACCACCTCCAATAACGGAAAAGAAAATGGTAATAAAATGAAATAGATTTTAGGTTGTGTACATAGTTTATTTATAGTAAATTTTATTACCAGATAATACATATAACGAAGAATATCTGTACGAAGAGGAATATTGGCCAGAACACCGCAGAAAGATTGCCACTTCACTTTATAAATAACAAGAAAGTAAAACAATTTAATTCAATAAATGTGTACTTATGTACATCGTACGTTTATTATTTACAGTACAAAGATTTTTTTATTTTATTTAATACCCGCAATATTCCTCCAAATATTCCAGTTTGACCGGCTTGAATGAACACTGTATTCCAATATTGCTGAGCAAAATATTATGTTTCTCTTTATATTTTAAAAGCTGTTGAATCGCGAACACTTAACAATGTAGCGGATATTAAAAAAAAAATGGGAATCAGTGAGAGGGTGCTACAGCAGGTCCAAAAAGACAACCAGCGGCCAAAGCAAACCAACAAAGGAGTACAAACATGCTAAAATTTTATTGTTTTTAGATGAAACGTTTAAGCATAGACCAAAGAGAATACACATCATGTGTATTCTCTTTGCCTAGACCGTAAGCAAAATATTCGTAAAAAAATTTAAATCGGAAAATATTGTTAATTAATTTTGCGTTTATTTCAGAACATCTTCTTTATACTTAATACCGATTCAAATGACGAGATTTTTAGATCCAGTCCCGTACCACCCCGAAAAAGTAAGTACTGTGATAACATCCCAATTTCCGTAGTCGTTGAACCAGTAGTTGAACCAAATTCCATATATTTTTAGGAAAAGACGCATTGAATGAATTGGAGCGTATAAAAATAAAGAGGCAGGCATTAGAAATTTTTTCGAAAAGAAACGCCCCACAGCCAACCCTAGTCCCACCGCCAGCTCCATTACCAAAAGATGAACTGGACGCTTTTGGGGAGTTGATAGTTTCGAAACTAAAAGCTCTTGACGCTGATTTGGCAAGCGGGGGGGAATCCGAAATATTTAAAACATTACAAGGTTTAAAACAGAAACAATTAAATAGAAATTTGTTAAAATAAAAATATTTGATCGAGGAAAAAAGCACATATAGAAGCATCGAAAACGACAATCAACTAATAATAAAACCCGTATACATTAATTGCTTCCATTTGGCATAAAAATTTCATTAATTTTTTCAAAACCAAATTCATTTTTTATATTCATTTCAATTCATTTAATTTTGTTAAACTGCCTGAATTTTACACCAAACAAAAATTAAAAAGAAAGAACAAATTGATCCGCCAAAGCAGCATTTATATGACGTGCATTTATTCTGTTTTGAAATAGAAATATTAAATTAAAATTAAGTTTTTTGAAACTGCTTAATATTACTTACTAAATTCTGTCCATTTGCCAAGCAACAGCTCCCTTATCAGAATTAAAATATGCGGCAAATTTTACAATTTTAGCAATTTCAATTTAATTTTTGTCGCAACTGATAAACGTCAAAAATATATCATCCAATTATAAGCAGCCAAAAAATTATAGCATCTCCATTTTTGTTTACATATTTTTCCCTTTTTTAACCAGTGGGTTTTTTTCTATTGCGTGCAGCTCTAATCGACACGCAAAAATTTTGTCGGGCAAACATTTTTCTTCATCTAAATCGGACTTTATAAATATAAAAAAAATCGCATGAAATATAAATCGTTGCGTCTACCGCATCAAAAATTTATTTGGATTTGACATTTATTTCTTAAGTTTGGACGCAAAATCGCGCATTCTTAATTGACAGATCTAATTTAACGAAGCTTCGTTAAATTTATTAAGTGACGTTAATTTTTCGCTAGGCGAGAATACGGAAATCCTATATACCGCATTCTTAGGTTTTGTTAATTCTTAATTTTTAAGTTTATAATTTTTCGCTGGTTACCACTTAAACATATTTATAGACCTTCGAGCCGGATCGGTCAAACAAGAGGAACACGTGAAATGTTTTAACATCAATTCAACGAATTGGAAGCAGATTACTATTATTTGTAATACTGTATTCATCAAAATTGAATTACATTAACATTCATCATTATCGTATTAAAAGAACCAAATCATCTATAATTATCGCAGCAAATATTCGAGATTATCAGCTAAATACAAGCAATTCATCATCATATCATCGTTCACCCGTTCAACAAATGCATAATCACCAGTTCAACAAATGAGTAATCGTTGGTTGGAAATTCATTGGTAATTATTATTACAGTAAGGTAGAAATAAAGTTGGCAAGTGAATATAACCCGACAGATGAAACGACAGATACTGAGTGTACTGAGGATGAATTGGGGCAAATATTGGAAAAGGTTAGTTAGGTAGAAGACAGGTATAATAATATAAAACTTGAATTAAATCGTGACCAGGAGTCTAATTGTAGTAATGAAGTGCAAATCAAATCGACGATAATCCCTAAATAGTTATAGGTATAAAGATACCTATAATTCAATTACCAACTTTCACTGGGGGATTTAAGAATTGGACAACTTTTTTGGGAACACAATCATGACTATTGTATATGAAAATCAAGAATTGAATGACATATTATTGAATAATTTAAGAGGCTCAGTAAAAAAGTCTATTGGACAGGTTACTATGTCCTCAGAGGACATGGACACATTTACGAGATACTTTTGACAATGAGTCTCTGATACTTGAGTTTTACATTAACCAGTTGTTATCAAATTCACTTGCAGCGGGCAGCTTGGAGGTGACTGCTTTATCTGAACAGTTAATCATTTAACTAATTAAGGATAAGTTAGACATATCCACTAGAAAGGAATGGGATAAGGAAGTTCCATTAAAGAAATTGCCTACTTGGCAACAAACGTTCGATTTTCTTAACAGTAGATGTCACTAATCAGAATCAATAAAATCAAAGAATAGAAGATCAAAACAAACCCGTAACATCAGTGTTAACTAGCATTCAAAGGTCTAGGGGTTCAATCCAATATGCTTTTTGTGCAAGTCAAATCATTTAATTTACTATTGCCCAAAATGTATATCAATAAAAGTAAATGAAACATTCAGTTTTATCAAGCATGCTAATTGTTATACCAATTGCTTATCGAACTCACATAGTTTCACGATAAGTCCAAAGGCTGGTAGTTCCATAAAATGTGTCGCATAGGCAGGCGGCGGTCAATGATAGAGCTACTAGCTCTTCCAGAATTCCAGTAAATTCCAATCAAGGTTTTGTTACTATTCGGAATTCTGAATCCGGATACACTCAAGTTTTAGTAGTGTACTCCAAAAAACCTAAAGGGTAATGAATTTCACTTTTGCAGAGCAATATTGGATTCTGCGAGGCAGTACTATTTTATAACTTTAGCGTTGGTTGAATGGTTAGGGCTTGATAAAACCTCAGTCGATATTCCTGTTGTAAGCATACAAAATTATCAATTTAAAATTCATTATAAGGTCTGAACTAGAGTACTTAATATCGATATAAGCAGATAGCCTGTTCCAGCCAATATTAAGCTGGCAGATTCATAATTCAATACAAGTAACTGGGTTGACATGTTATTAGGGCTAGCATTTTCTTAAATGCAAATATTTCAGCACTTAGCAGAAACATTGTGTAATAAATGTAGTACATATGCCCTAACAGAGATGTCACCATATCGACATATTAAAGACATTTGTTTTGATTGCATAAAACAAACAAATGTATATTAACTTGTATATGATAAGATAGACGAGGTAGTAAGGTGTTAGAGTGGAGTGAAGAAGGTCTGTAGTTCGAATCTAAGCAAAGCCAACGAATAATTTGTTTTTAGATGAAAAATTTTTGAATTGGGGATAATCCGAGAAGATTAATCGGGATCGAGATCTCTACAAAAAAAAAATTTGGTATAAAATTCGTGGAAATAAAAAAAAATCAAATTTTTGCTTAAAAAAAAATTAAGTCGGAAGTTTGAATAATCGAACTCCAAACCTTTCGAACAACACTCCTTCATCTTACCACCCAACCACATAATTTCCACTCAGTTTTTCCTTTAAATACTGATAAATTCGGACTTGGTGAAAAATCGCATACAATTTTTTGTTATTTTACCAGGCGAACAGAATTTAAAAAACAACATAATTGTCAGCAACGTGACATTATTTTGTATCAAAGCGTGCCACTTCAAGTTATGTGACACTTGAACATACAAAATAAAGTCATATTGCTGACAATTCTACCTTCTTGTAATTTCTGTTCGCCTGTTAAAATGACAAAAATTTTTTGCGATTTTTGATGAAAAAAAAATTTTTTTTTTAAATTTCTGCTTACCTGGTAAATAAAAATAAACTTTTTTTAAAAGTTTTTAAAAGTTAAAGGCAACCCCCTAAATAGAAAATTTGAATATTTTTATTACAAAAAAAAATTCCTTCAGGTGCGGGGATCGAACTCGAGAAACCTCTATGGTTTTAATCTGCTCTCTTATGGTAATAGTTCGATCCTAGCGGGCTGAAGGATTTCTTTTTGTAATAAAAAGCTCCAAATTTTCTATTTGGGTGGCTAGAGTTATTGATTGCCTTTTTAATTAATTAATAATTATAATTTAATTTTTTTTTTCCACGAATTTTATACTACATTTTTTTTTGTAGAGATCTCGATCCCGATTAATCTTCTCGGATTATCCCCAATTCAAAAATTTTTCATCTAAAAACAAATTTTTCGTTGGCTTTGCTTAGATTCGAACTCCAGACCTTCTTCACTCCACTCTATCACCTTACTACCTCGTCCATCTTATCGTATACAAGTTAATATATATTTGTTTGTTTTATGCAATCAAACCAAATGTGTCTATAATATGTCGATATGGTGACATCTCTGTTAGGGCATATGTACTACATTTATTACACAATGTTTCTGCTAAGTGCTGAAATATTTGGTTTTGCTTAAAAGAGGGCGTGTGTTTTACTTTTGTAAAAATGTCTGAGGCTGGATTTTTCAAATAATTAATAATTAATTACGTAACATTATTATTGCATTAAAATTTTGTTTTTAAACATTATTGTTTGTTGTTAAACATTATTATTGCATTGCAATAATATGGATTAGTTGTACTAAATATTCTGGTAACGAAATCGCCATAAATTCAAAAAGCAAACTACTCATAAAATTTAGCAAGAGTAGCTGCGTGCAGTCAGAAGTACTTGTGTGTACTTTCCCACATTAAATGGAACCCAGCAATTAGAAAATATAAATAATTAATATGAAACTGATAAATGGGCTTTAGCACCTTTTGCCAGAGATTTGAATTCACTTTCTGATAGTACATGTAGTAGTTGGCTTACTACTCCATCAATCGAGCCCAAAAACTACCCCCTATCCAGGGGAATAAATTAGTCTGGAAACTTTAGGTACTAATTGAGATTTCGTCCGAAATCGTTCATTGACCGTTAATACCTACTACTAGATATTTGAACTTGGGATCCGATAGTACATGGAGTAGCTGCTTAAAATTGTGGTCCATGATGCCGATTAACTATTTCTTAAACCAAGAATTAATTTAAACTAGATATTTTTTCTAGCGATTAAGACTAACATATGTTAAATGTCATTTACGCCACTTGCCTATGGTTTGGATTCATTTGTTTATGGTCCATATATTATTTTGACTAAATTCCACTAATATTGCCTCTGAATGGTCTTACTTTCACAGGAAATCACTTTTATTCGAAAGATTTTGTAATGAAATTACATTTTTAGTACTAAATATTTCAATATGAATCGTAATTTTTCCAATTGGAATTTAGTTTAGCAGTGTGAAACTAATCCATATATAGAATCTGTGGATTTGTGGAAAACTTCACATCCATCTATCGGATTGATATCGCCAGCTATAATGATCGCCAAACTGATTGTGCAAAAGCTCTGGGATGATTAAATGTTATGGGAAAGATATTTGAAAGATTTAGACAGTTTGAGTAAAGTGAGTTTAAAGCACCATGCAAAATAATTCCTGCTGCTCAGACACTTCTCAAAAGGCGTATGGTGCATGCTTTTAAACTAGGTCAGTTAACAAGCCAGTATCAGAATGCCCTACCAACAGATTACTCCTTCCGAAGTGTGAGATTCCAGAAGGAAAGACGGAAAGCTTAATCCTCATCAATGAACAAGCCGATTACAAGAAGTTTGATCTTTTCGAAAGATACAGTAATTTTAATCGACTCTTACGCATTACTGCTTTTTACCTTCGCCTCGGTTGACTTGACATTGTCAGATGCTCAAAAGGCGTTAATCGCACTGTTTAAGGTGGTGCAAACTACTGAGTTTCAAAAAGAATTGAGTTGTTTGAAAGCCCAGAAGGAACTTGACACCTACATACTAAATAAATTCGGTGTTATATTTAGCATAGAGACTTCTCCAAAATCTCTATACGGTAATCTTAAAGCCTCGAGCATCTCGAATAAAACTTAAAATCGAGAATTTTGGAGTAATCTGGATTATCTCTGGAGTTGGCGCTAATTAACTGAAAGATATGTATGCTCCGACCGTTTCGACAATCTCAAATATCTAAAACATCCATCCAATAAATTTGTAATATCAATAAGTAAATGCTCAACGTCACTATATAACTTTCAAACAGTTTACAGTTTTGTTGTATATTAAGTCAAAGTCACAACAACTTCAACCCATAAAATATACTCGTTTGCATGCATAATTCAAATTGCTTGTTTCTACATTTAAACGTTTGATGCGTATGGTAGTTTGATGTATGAAAACGCGAACAAGAAATTTATAGGACAATGGGCTGATTGACGATTGATGATTTGCGAGCGTAGCGCGTAAAGGACGCGGTGCTCTAATTCGAAATTTTGCTTCTCATTTTACTAAATTCAGACCTTTTTTTGTTCTCATAACATCAGTTTCACTAAAGCAGATTTGTCTGAGTTATTCTGTATATTTACTATGAAGTAAATGGTCTTCGAAACCAATATGTATCAGTAAACTAATTACATTTTACTTCGGTTTAAAAAGACCAGAGCTTTGAAATCCTGTCAAAAATGATCAAAAATTTGATTGGTCCAAAATCACTTTTCTCGACGTTTTGAAAGTCCCCGATTCTAAATAAGAAAATGTCCGTCCGTCTGTCTGGATATCTGTACCCATGGTATCTCGAGAACGGCTTGTTCGATTTAAAAAATTTTGATGTGAAAACATCTTTAGGGTAAGTCAAAAATTCCATGTAAAATAAGGAACGGAAAATCCGGTACGAACGAAATTGCAAATCATATGAGGAGTGTCTGATCAAATGTCGCTATTTACATTTTCCAAAATGATATTTTTTTTTTCTTTCAGGGCAGAATTCTTTAAGTGGAATAGACCAAAAGTGGCTATTTCCAGCATGTACCAAAAATTGCCAATTTCTCTATGAAAAATATCCCTAAAATTCTTGTTTGTGGCTAAAACAAGCTATTTACTACAAGAAAGTGATCAAAAGTAAGTAGCAAAAAGTAAGATGTAAATAGCGACTTTTGATCAGACACTCCTCATATATGGACGAGAAAAACGAACAAAAAATGCACCGAACTTGCACACTTATATAATTCGAATTACAATTTCTGTCAGATTAAAATGGAAAGACACAAAAGTTAAGCATGTGTAAGTGATTAAAAAAAGTGAAATGGAAATACATTAGAAACAAACAGAATTCCACACATACTTTTAATATTAAATATTATACATCTTAGCGAGCAGTGAAAATGACACATACATTGATACATAATAAAATAACAATTTTGAAATTGTCTAATCGGTAAACTATTACCTTGTTAAAGTTAGCCGAAAATTTTCAGACGAAAGATATAAAATGTCGGTAATGCAGATAGTGTCTTGGCTATCTCAGCCGAAAGATACCAGCCGACAAATTTCAACCGAAACAAAAACCCTAGAAACTGATATTTTCATGAAGTGATTTGACGGCTGAATAAAGGCTCATTTTGGTTTGGAACTGTTTACCATAGGAATTATACTTTAAGTATCATCAGAAAATCTAAAAAAAAAAAAATTGAATTACCTATATTTTTAATTTCTATGTTATTTTTAAAATTTATGCATTGGTCTCGATGCGTGAACCAGGAGAACTTGTGATACCCGTTGAAACATTTGGAAAAAGGAATTGCCAGCAAGCAGCAGGAAATTCGTTAATTGTTCTTTAGATATGGGATTACGATACGAAATGCAATATTGCAGAAAAATGGGACCGGTCTGTATTACAGTGGAATTCTATTGTGAATAAGCTGAAAAAGTAAATATGCTCGAAATGAGTTCCTCAAAACTCTAAAAGAAGATGTGCTGAAGTTATGCTTCAAGATTTGATCAAAAAAAAAAAACAGCGTGTCCAATACAAGAAGATTGGACCGAAATAAAGCGAATGTATGTACCACTGGCTGGAGTTTGAGTGGTTGGGTGAAGCTGAAGCTGAAGTTGCAAGAATGGTGAAGCTGCAGATTTATTAATTATTAACATGTTAAACCACTTCATCTTACACAATCCGTTATGAATGAGCTCCTGCTCAAAATAGGTTGTGTAAGTATGAGGTGGTCTCTAAGCAAAATTTATGTAGACAGACAAATAAATAAATAAACTAAATATAAAATAAAAAATTTGTATAAATTCAACCTTTAAAGTGTCATGTCTGGAAAGTATTATTATTGGTAAAAAGGTTGAATTTAAACAAATTTTGTAATTTTATATGGGCTTTTCATACAAACAAATTTTCCCGAGCTTCCCACATGAAACTAGCCCTGATAATTTTTATAGGAATAATTGTTGGTAAGACACACTAATTCAAATACTTTCCAGACATGACACTTTAATGGTTCAATTTATACAAATTTTTGCATTTTATATTTAGCTTTTCTGATGATACTCAAAGTATAATTCCTATGGTAAAGCAAAATGAGCTTTTATTCAGCGGTAAAATAACTTCATGAATATACCAGTTTCTAGGTTGTTTTGTTAATTTTTCATTTTTTTTAAAATATGTTTCGGCTGAAATATGTCGGCTGGTATCTTTCGGCTGAGATAGCCAAGACACTATCTGTTTCTATTTCTGTCTGTTTAGTATTGCTCATGCTGTTACTGAGTTTGGTTATTCGGTGACCATAGAAAACAAAAACTAAAAAATAAAAGTGGTAAACAGATTCGCATGACATTCTCTAAAGATGCACGCAGCTGCTATGATTTTATTTCATTTAGTTCAAACTGATCAAATCGGCGATGCCAATTTATTTTCTTCTCCGGGTTTGCCGTGACCATTCACAAAAGTCTAAATATGAAATCTTCAACAAGATTGCCATGTATGAGTAATGGTGTACTGCTGTACTTACTGTCTGAGTAAGAGTGGTGCTCAAGCTCATCGATAGATGGATAATACTGAAATTTAGTCGTTTGTATGTTTTTTTTGAGCTAAACAATTAATGTCTGTAAGGTTCATCCTCCAAACCTAATATAGAATAACGTATTGACTTTTTAAACCAAAAATATAAGCATATAAGTTTGTCCAAACTTTGTCCTAAAATTATAAAAACAAAATTTGGGACAAACTTCACGTATTTATCGACGGGTGTGAAGTTTGTCCAAAAATTGTACTATTTTTCTACGTCTGAGAATGTGTTGGTTAAATAAATAAAGTATCTCGTTATTATGAACTACTGATGTGACTGAGATGAATATGAATTACTGCGTGACTACTGATTATACGACCCTTAAAAACCGAAAATTGTAATTTTTCAATTTCAAAAGCTAACAAATACTTTAGTTAATAATTTAGAAAACACAGTGTATGCAATACTTTATTTAAAAAACTCACCATCTCAATATTGTTAGAAATGTTGTATCAGGGAGTTTCTCTTTATTGAGATAAAACCGATAGTGAGAGTTTCGAAAAAATTCCATGACGTTATCTCGAGTTAAGGTGTTTAGAAGAAACCCTTATGGGAGATTCGCGAGAACTTGTTGCATAGCGTTGAATTTGTTGAAGTTTTCTCTGTACGGTTTGAGGGAGTTTCGAAAATTTTCCATGACGCTAGCTCAAGTTATGGTCTTTAGAAGTAATCCTCATGAAAAATTCGCGAGCACTTATCACATTGCGTTGGATTTGTTAAAGTTTTCTTTGTGGTTCGTGAGAGTTTCGAAAAGTTGCCATGACGCTATCTCGAGTTTTGATCTTTAGAAGTAATTTTTTTCAGATTCGCGAGCACTTGTTGCATAGCGTTGGATTCGTTGATGCTTTTTTCTCTACGGTTATTTCTATGGTCTGTAGAACTAATCCTTATGAACAATTCGCGAGCACTTATCGCATACCGTTGTATCCATTGAAGTTTTTTGTAAATTTTATGAAATTTTCGAAAATTTTCATTGACGGATTCTCGAGTTATGGTCTTTAGAAGTAATCCTTATGGGAGATTCGTGAGCACTTATCGCATAGCGTTAATTTATCAAAATTTTCACAAAATTTAGAGAAAACCTCAACAAAGCCAACGTTATGCGATAAGTGCTCGCGAGTCTGCGAGACAGCGTCATGGAAAATTCTCGACACTCTCGATCTGCCTACTTCTAATGATCATGTCTCAATAATGCGGATTTCACACGAATTGCTCTTGTTACGACATTACTAACAACTTTTTGATAATATATTTTTGTACATATTGTTTAGATAAGCAGATTCTATTTTTCCACTTATCTAATAAAATATTTTTTATTATTTGACGTTGAAAAATTACAAATGGTTTTTTTAAATGTTATTTATTCAGGTAATATTTTGATAATCTCATATTTTGAAAAAAAATTCATAATAACGAGAGATTTAATTTAATTAACCAATACATTCTTAAGTGAGAAAAGTTAGGACAAATTTCGGACAAACTTCACACTCTTGAGCGAACGGCAGCCATCTATCTGCATTGGTTTCTCAGGCCCATCGAAGAGGCTTGAAATGATTCAATTTATACTTAACATAAACGTTTTCACATAATACTTTTGCGAGTTGAGCGTGAACTCGCCCGTTGTTTTTTTTTTGGTTTGGCAATCTGTTTCTATGGTCAAGGCCGAAATTTGAAAAGCTTTTGGAACTTGTGCGTCAAGAGGGCCGGGTACCTGCCATACGAATTGACGCAAAATACCTAGTTATAGAAATATTTACGAATTTTTTATATATAGTATGCTGGTTTGAGGATTGAGTTGAAAGAGAGTTTGCGGTTGGGTTGAGGGTTGAATTGGGTTCTGTTTGCAGGTTGAATTGGGATTGAGATGGTATTGGACCAGAATTTAGTGAGCAGTTGAGCAATCTATAACATAAAGTGAGTGTTTGTATGTATGTACAGCATATGTCTATGATATTTAAATAAATCGGCACGACTTGACCTATTTGAAACAAACCTTACACAAATATTGTTTAAGACTTAAGAAAGGTCACTGTTAATATCTCAAACCTCAAATTAAACCTTTTACATTTCAAATTAAACCTTTAGCAAATTAAATGAATGACCAATTAGGATAGAACTTATCTATTTCTTAACTGATTTTAGTGAAATTTGACTTCAACGATGGAAATGGGATTTTAAAATGATTTTTGGATGAAATTCTACAATATGGCCAAGTATGATGGAACTTGCCTATTTCTCATCCAATAATGTTGAAATCCGGCGAGGTTCAGTTGAATTAATGAAGACCGAAGTTCTGATCACCTTATCAGGTTTCAGCCCTTTATATTTTAAATTATTACTGTTCCTTAACTGTACAGAATGTAGTGTAGTAACAGTAGAGTCCTAATCAAAATCGTAAAACTAAAATACGGTCTCCACCTACATACATGAAATTTTCATTTTATTACGATTATTTTTCTACTTTTATTTATTTTCACTAAGAATGCAGTTCAAACGAATCATCGGAAAATAAAAATAATGGATTTTCCAACAAAAACAAAAGAAAATTTATGTTTTTTCTATTATTAGAAGCATTAAAAACTGTACATTGTATCGTTTTAGAGATTCTTTTGGGTTAATAATCTTAATTAAATGTTTTATTTATGAATTTTCGTTGTAGTAATTAACTAAATGCTTGTACGAATATTTTCAGTTAATAGAAAATGAGATTTTGATCAAATAGAAAATTAACAAAAATTTCGGGGGAGAACAATACATTTCTTGTTATCAGTTGATGTTATCATTAGGTCAATTAAATTATGTAAATATGGGTTTATGTAGGTACATAATATTATATGATAAATGATGATGAAGGGTTTCTTAACGCTTTTCTTATTTATGAAAAACACACTTAGTTACATTGTTGATTAGCCATAAAATATATTATTTTGCATTTTTATAATAATTCGGCGCACTTCTCATCTTACAAATTAAAAGTAGAACACATTAATAAAAATAAGATGTATAAATTAAAACAACAATATTTTTACGAATTACATACTAAAATATAATTTGCGTATAATTTTCTATTTTCATTTTGCAATTGAATGAAAAAAATAATAGTTTTTTATGTGTGGCAACACCATAACATAAATAAAAAATAAAAAATCATTTTTCATTCAAAAAATTTTAAATTTTTCTTTCATAAAATTTTTTTTGTGCATCAAACAAAGTTATTTATGCTAATTATTCAGTTATTTCTACACAAAAAAAAAAAAAAAAATTATTTTACAAAACATTTAAGAAATTCTACAGTTTATAATTTTATTTTTTTTTCGTAAAGTAGAGAAGAGGTTTTTCGTGTAATATGAAACGGAAATGGAAATAAGGAATAACTATTAGCTTGCGCGTATATGAAAATACTTGGCAAAAATATTTACATGTTTTCGTGGTATACAAAAGTAAATTCGCTACAATAATAATAATTAAAGTAATAATATTTTTTAATTTGCAAATAAAAATCGCAATTTGTAGTTATTTTTGAATTGAGTTGAGGTTTTGTATCCGAAATGATTGAGTTATTGCAACTGTAGCCAGTTAGCAATTTGATATATTAACTTTGTTGTGTGCAGTGGTACGTTTATGCGGAAGAATAATCTTATTTTTGGACTGCTGATGTTTTGATTTGGGTAACATTACAGGAAACGTAGATTTATTTATTTTATTTTTTAATAGCTACTTCGCAAGAAAATTTTGAAAAACAACTCTCAATTTTTTTTTTTTTTTATTACTTTACAAACGGCTCGAATTTATATTGAACAAATTGCATTTTTAAATCTATAATTCCTAAAGGTACCTCTTAAAATATTTACCCATAAAATACCTTGTTTCTTCTATTCAGATATATTCCGTCATAATGTATATACAGTGCCTGACAATTTTTCGATTTATCGGTTCTTAAAACGCCACCTATGACTGAAAAAATGCAATTGTGTTTCATTTCATAGATGAAGACGTACCACTTTCATGAGGAATATTTCCCACCTAACTACGTCGTCCACAGAAAAGATCGACATGATTTTTGTACCAGCCTTAAAGGTGGGGGTGTGTTGATTGCTGTTAAGAGTTCGATCCCAAACGAGCTCATTGCATGTCATCCAATTTATGATGTAATTGCTGTTCGGATTAATGTATCCGAGTCATCTATCCTCGTGGTGGCTGTATATGTTCCCTCTGGATCTACTATGGAATATTATATGGGAATTGTTAATTTCATCAGTTCTGCGGTCATGCCATTGGTTCGTATTAAGGAACAACTAATGATTATAGGGGACTTCAATCTTCCCGATATTACTTGGTTTGATGTTGATGGAGTTTTCACATCCTCTTCTTCTGGCCAGAAAGAATTAGCAGTTACTGATTATTTTGCTAGCTTAGCAATGATGCAGTTGAACCGGATAAGCAATAGTCGGGGCATATTTCTCGATTTGGTTTATTCAACTGATCTTATGTTTTCGGAGATTTCACCTTGTGAAGATTTTACTGGATGTTCGAGCGTTTACCACACTCCAATTACCATATATATATTTTTAGAGAATTGCAACACTACGTGTACTTCTAGTAATTCTTTGCATTTCGATTTTAGGCGTGCGGACTACGATTCGTTAAACGAATTTCTTGTCGGTTCTAATTGGGACTTTCTCGAGCGAAATGAAAATGTGAACCATTCTATTTTATTGTTCAACGGGTTGCTCAAGACTGGTATTGAAAGGTATGTTCCATCAAATAAAAATGGACCTAGGTTTCGTGAGCCGTGGTACAACAAAGAACTACTACGTCTTGAAAAAAAACGGAATAAGTTCCATTCTTTGTATAAGTTACAGGGCGCTGAGTTTTATTCCAGATTCAACTTAGCTCGTAAAGAGTTCAAAACTTTAAATTGGTTCCTTTACAACAACTACATTTTGCAAATAGAAGAGGATCTGACTTCCAACCCAAAAAATTTCTGGAATTTCATAAATGGTAAAAAGAAGGTTGTTGGGTTTCCTACTCCAATGACCTTTCAGAACTCTTCCGCAAGTCAACCCTCTGATATCGCTAATCTATTTGCCAAATTTTTTGAGTCCGTCTATGAAGTATCTGGGGATTCTGGTACCAAGCTTATAAATAATCGCGATTGCTCTGATTTTAATTTTTTACAGTTTACTGAAGCAGAAGTGTATGATAGCTTATCTCAACTTGATAGTAATAAGGGGGCAGGACATGACGGTTTTCCACCTATCCTTATTAAGAATTGTGCAGAGAGTTTAGCCCATCCACTGACTCTAATCTTTAATAAGAGCCTACGTACTGGGATTTTTCCGGATCCCTGGAAACTGTCTTTCATTCGTCCGATTTTTAAATCTGGCAGAAGAAGTGATATCAGCAATTATCGCGGAATCGCTATTCTTGCTGCCATACCAAAACTTTTCGAATCAATGGTACAGAAATTCTTGTTTTTTCATGCAAAAATTTTTATTTCTCCTGCTCAACACGGATTTTACACGGGCAGGTCCACGGTTACTAACCTAGTCGGTTTTTGTCAACATATAGTAGTTTAGAACATAGGCAACAAGTGGATCGATAAGCTGGATAAACTAAATTGTCAGTTTATCCCCATCAGGTGGTTGCATTCGTACCTGTCTGATCGCTACCAATTTGTTAAGATAAATGATTTTAGTTCTCGCTTATTTCGAGTTACCTCTGGAGTTCCTCAAGGTAGCCACATTGGTCCACTTTTATTCTCATTATTTGTCAATGATGTTGTTGATTGTTTTAAATTCGCAAAATGTTTGCTTTACGCAGATGATATGAAGATATTTGCTCCTATTACTGGAGTTTCTGACTGTGTTAAATTACAAGGTGACTTGAGTAACTTTTGCAGTTGGTCATTTAAAAACAAATTATTGTTGAATGTGGGTAAATGTAGGATTTTATCATTTTCTCGTACACACTCACCTGTTCTTCAGCAATATTTTCTATACAATACCGCTATTGACAGAGTTGAGGTCATAACCGACTTAGGTGTAACCTTTTCTTATGATCTTACTTTTACCAAACACATTGATTCTATTATTTCAAAAGCTTATATTATGCTGGGTTTCATTAAGCGCAATTGTAAAGACTTCTGCGACCCACTCACACTGAAAACTCTCTATGTGTCCTTTGTTCGTTCCATTCTAGAATATGCTTCTCAGATTTGGTCACCATTTTATCATTGCCATTCATACAGAATTGAGAGCGTTCAAAAACAGTTTCTTTTGTATGCGCTTCGCGGCTTACCTACGGAGCGAGTGCACCAATATGTACTACCTCCTTATAATGATCGTTGTAAATTATTAAAATTACAACGATTAGATCACCGACGAGATGTTGCATCCGCTATCTTCGTTCAAGATGTTCTGACTTCCCGAATAGACTGTGTCGATTTACTGGCTCGTTTCAACTTTTATGCTCCTACATGTTGTTTGCGCCGTCGTCGTTTGTTACATATTGATCCGGTTTCTACAAACTTCGCACTCTCAGAACCAGTTTTGAGAATGTCGCGACTCTTTAATTCGGTTTATGACGTTTTCGATTTTAACATGACAAGAAATTCGTTTAGAAATGAGTTGTTTAGATTTTTGTCTATCATTAAATAATTGTTAAATGTTATTTTTGTGCTAAAATATTGTATAATAACTGTTAATCTTTTTTGCATACCGATTGTATATTTACTGTAGGTTAAATAAATAAATAAATAAAGTGTATATATGGCTGACTAAAAGGGAATCACCGAATGCACTTTTTGTTGATCAGATGCATGTGATGCATTATGATGCAAGCTACCGGTACAAAACCATGTTTTAATTAAATTTGTTAATTTAGGAGGTACAAAAAGAAGTTAAAGTATTTAAGTTGATTAAAATTCCTAAAATATGTGATAAAGCATCAATTACTCATGTGCAAGCATTTTGATATTGTTTGTAGAACTGGCTACAAACAGAGAGCTCTCTGAAGAAAAACAGACCTTACTGTGTTGTGAACAACCAGATTGATATTTCTTTAATAAATTATACTTTGTTAAATGACCGTTTATTTGATATTAAAAACTTGTTTCAAATAGTTTGGATAGCACTAATAAAATGCTAATTGAAAATTAAAATACTTAAGGAATAGGTGAATAGTTTAATAAAAGTAAGTGGTATGCCATCAGCACCAGATATGCCGGATTCCGAAACTTCATCCTTAGAAATATTACGAAAATAGAAAGCATTTTTGGAACTACATATATTGCAACGTATCCAAATTCGAAAACCGTACCAAAATATTCATTATACTCTTTTGAAGTAACATTAGATTTAGAGTCAGCAGCAGGAGAATGAATGTAAGCCCATAAATTGCTCCAAAATAATTTTCATGGGATATTTTTTTTAAAATGATCATTGAAAAATTGACGTTTTATGGACTTAATCATATCATTTACTTTATTTCTAGCTGATTGAATTTAGTTTTAAATCGTTTCTAGTTAACGTGAAGAACCGGTACCTGAGAATTCCATTACCAAAGTTAATTTCAGTTAATTGACGTTTCACTAAGTACTTTAGAAGTGGTGCAAAAACGTTAAGTAAATTCAATAAAAAGCATTAAAAATTGATAATTGCTCATTTATATCACATAACGAATAAAGATTATTCCAGTCCACAAAAATTGCCAACCAAAAAATAAAGCATCCCAGTCAATATTACAAAAGTTTCTCACAAAATTAATTTATTTAAAGTTTCCCGATGAACAAACATTTCTTTCATTTTGAAATCGAAAATTTTGGAATCGATAAAAGTTACAAGGTTTTTGACAAAACCGAATGCGAATGCAGGACCCACCTGGGCCCTCTAACTGGTGGGGCCTCTTGTAATTTGTCAAGTCAAGAAAAACCGTGGAAGAATTAATATTATTGGTAAGCGGTTCTAAACACGTGCGTAATAACCATTTAATATTTTGTGTTTTTGGTAATTGTTCAAATAACTGCGATTACAAATCAACTTTGAAATGACTTTTATGTCTTCGTAAGTGGTTTAAAAATTAATGAATTAATTTCTACCTCAAAAATTTATTGGACTAATGCCTCTTGATGAAGAATGCCGGCCCTATACTCTCTATATAGGCTTGTTGAAAAATCAGCAACTATAAGCGACGAACTAAAATTGTCATATATGTGATTAAAATGAGAAATATTTAGTGAAATTTTGAAATAAAGTCAGATCTTATCATAGGAGGATTTCAATACGCTCATTAAAAAAATATCAAAGATTTTGAAAAACTATAACTACCCTGCGTTAAACAGGACTGAAGACGTAGCCCAAAAATGATAATACATCTCCAAACACTTAAAAATTTGAACTCGTAAAATAGAGTAAAATTGTATTTCCTATGTTTTTATAGTTTAATGGATGCTTGCTTGATACATTTAAATTTCGAAGAATTCCTTTACATAAATTTTTCAGAAAAATATCTTTACATTTTTGATAAAGGTACGTAAAGTCTAAAGGCGTTGCCCCATGCAAAACAGAAAACCGGCATTTCAAAACATTAAATCCTGGTTATTGCAAAGTTGCTTCACTTTGAAATATGAAAGTTATTAACAAATAGTTCAATTCTATAAGCTCCATCATATTCTTAGAAAATTGTATTAAAAATTATTTAATATCATTTAAAATACTCAAATTTTATATTTTGCCGGACATCAAGCTAAAATTCGTCCGACAAAGTATAAAAATGGAATTCGCTTTTTTTTATAGTTTTATACCGGCTGGACCTGAGCTGAAAATATACGAAATTGGGATCAACGAATATTGAGTAACGTTGTCGAGCTACAAAATCTGCTTAAACCTCTGAAGATAACTTCAAATACACAGCATTATTGTTAACAAATTTAAAAGAACGGGCAACTATTATTGTCCATAGACGTTAAAATTCCTAAAAGAACCAATTGGCTATTAAAAGAAATAATGATGTTACAAGATCCAAAGTTAGGGACAAAGGAAATTAAGGGTATTTTCTTTTATTCATTCCACAGAAAGAACAGAAGGAATAGAATATTGATCACGTGACCTCGGAATGTTCTGGAAACAAATTAAGTTTATTAAATAAATAATTTCATTATAATTAAATGAAGTTACAAATATTTTGTGCGTGAAAACACACAATGTAATATTAATTTTAATTGATATTTCTTAAAAAATATAACCTAGGACTTTTGTATCCGCCAAGCTCTATATAAAGCTATTTTTAAAAATATTTTTTTGAAAATTTCATTGTTTTATGCCTTAAACGATTAATTGTATCATAATTAATAAATTCATTTTCTTAATATGTACGATTTAATTCAATTTAATCATTTAAATTGTAAACATCGAACATAATTACAAAATGTCAAATGAAATATTCTTTTTATTCTACCTTTGGATGTAGTACAAAAAGAATACAATCTGAATATTCCGAATAAATAAAAGAATGGACTAAACAAGGAATAGAAGGAATGAAATGAATAAACGAACGATTTACGTCATTTTTGGAATATTCGTAATATCCAGAATGAATAAAAGAAAACATCCTATGGATGTTGCATTTGGAATGAGCTCAAAATCCGAAATGGCCTGTTTATTTTAGGACCTTTGGAAGCAAACCAAGAAGTAGAATTTAGTCACAAAGAGCTGAACGTGATTAGCCTATCTACAAAATTAAACCAAACTATTCCACGATGTATGTAGAAGCCACGAATTTTTATTTTAAACCGTTTACTAGAAATATTAATTTTGAGCAAAATAAAGCTTACATTGAAAATAGTTATTTGGTTTAACAATGTAGTTTAGACGTAACGACCGTGATGTATGTGAAGTTTTCCACAAAACCACAGATTCTATATATGTATTAGTTTCACACTGCTAAACTAAATTTAATTTAGTACTAAAAATGTAATTTCATTACAAAATCTTTCGAATAAAAGTGATTTCCTGGGAAAGTAATACGATTCAGAGGCAATATTAGTGGAATTTAGTCAAAATAATATATGGACCATAAAAAAATGAATCCAAACCATAGGCAAGTGGCGCAAATGACATTTAACAATTGTTAGTCTTAATCGCCAGAGAAAATGTCTAGTTTAAATTAATTCTTGGTTTAAGAAATAGTTAATCGGCATAATGGACCACAATTTTAAGCAGCTACTACATGTACTATCGGAACCCTAGTTCAAATATCTAGTAGTACGTATTAACGGTCAATGAACGATTTCAGACGAAATCTCAATTAGTACCTAAAGTTTCCAGACGAATTTATTCCCCTGGATAGGGGGTATTTCTTGGGTTCGATGGACGGAGTAGTAGGTCAGCTACTACATGTACTATCAGAAAGTGAATTCAAATCTCTGGCAAGGAGTGCTAAGGCCCATTTATCAGTTAGATATCTTAAACATCTTTTTTATCTATGTATCTTTTTTTGTAAATCTAAAATTAATTCAGTCTCGAGACCTATTTTTTAAGGTCTCCGGAATTCCAATTCTGGCTCCTTGACAAATAAGAATAAGAAACGATTCGATTTTTATTTACGCAGACCTGGTACTAGGAAAAATAAGGTGCTAAGTTTAAACCATAAATGGAAAAACAATCAAAATTAAAAACCACTCACTATACTAACAAGCAGAAACCTTCCTGAAATCACAATACCGTTTCCTGGGAATGTAAAAGGTCTGCGAAAGAACAAGCCCTACTTTAGACCTATTTAAGCGATAAAATAAATTTAAAGGCGATTTCTCTGGGCCTGAGTGTTACATTTATAATGTTTTACATCGCTTGTCATTTTTATAGTATATTTCGATCTGACAGTACTGGTTTTAATTTTTGTATCTTTTAATAACATTGGAAATATACTGTAAAAATGACAAGCGGTATAAAAAATTATAGATGTAACACTCAATAATGACTCTTTCCATTCGGCTTGCGATAGGTCAGGCCAACTGGCCAAGCCAAATTGGTCAATTTGTTGTATCGTTTAAATAGGTCTAAAATACCTGTTATAAAAAATTGAAGCGGATACTTCACTTTGAACTACCTATATTTTAATGCAACTTTAACTAATTCTGGGGCGCTATTCTTAAGGACAAAAAACTAGGTAGTGTTTCACAAATTTTCAGCCATTATAAACTCTTTGAATAAAACGTTCACCAGCTCACCTATACTAATATGTCCACGAATAAAAACACTAATCTGGATCTTCAAAGAATGTACAGTAAACTATTGAGGTATTTTAATTTCACATTTGGTTTGTTCTTTCTTATTTATTGATCTAACTTAAGTAGGTTAGGCAAAAGTAAAACTTTGTTTGATTTCTAAAAAATATTGTTTGGCTTAAATGTCTTTGCTTTATCAAATTTTAAGCTAAGTAAGTCGGAATTACGTATTTTTTGAAAAAAAATTAAAAATATTTAGAAACTGGTAAAATATGTGCTAAAATATAAAATAAGCAAAAATATTTAAATATGTGGTAATAGGGCTCATGCGCCTTTATTTGTTCTAAACCGAATAAATATCCGACAAATTCTTGATTTAGATTTCCCAAAAAAAAATAATTGTTTACCTAAGGGAGGGATATTGAGAGATTGGTTTGGTGCATTGGAGGTAAAATGGCCTCATGAAAAAAAAAAAGAAAAACTTTTTATTTTCAGACCAACCACCAAAGCTCTGTTACGTGAAAATAGGTGAGTTTTATATTCATTTGTTTTAATTTTTTTCTTTTCACTATAAGCATATCCAATCTGTCGTTTCACCGCATAAGGTTGTTACATAAAAAATAAGAAAATAAACAAAAACAAAAACAATTACACGCTCTAGAACAGACATGCTCACGTGGAAGCTCTAGAGCGGCTCTACGCTCTTCAAAATATAATATGTAATAATTATAAACAATAAAGAGCGGATTTCCGCTCTTTATTATTAATACGAATATTAAAAAGCAATCCATGAATTCAATTTTTGTTTTAATTTTTATTGTTAACCTGCAATTCACAGTATTGTTTTCGCTCTGCGTTTCGATCTTGTTTTCAGATTTTAGTTTTTGTTGTTGTTTTTCTTCACGATATTAGCAAAGAAATGCTCCTTTACCATATAAAAAACTTATCGTTCCCGTGGAAAAAATCCAAGTTTTCTACCAATATTATTTAGTGGACTAACAAAATATAGTGGCTATGGCGGTGAAAACAACATCGAATCCAAAAAAATTTGTCAACCATAGTAATTTTTGGTTGTTTTCGTAATATAAAATTTGAAACTTATCGACACATCGATATTTATTTTTAAAATGAGAACTGTCAATTAATTGTTTTATTGTTTTGTTTGGCAAATTGAAAGCATCATAATGGATGAGCTGGAATATCAAGCAGAATATCTAAATGACAGAATATCTAAATTGTTATTCCGTTAGGCTCGTTAGTACCCACCATCATAAAGGTAAAAGTTATGCTTTGAAAACTTTGACCTAGAATACCACGACGGATTCAACAGTGAACTCCAATTGAATTTCACGGTTTCGGATCTAAAACCGACATTGAGCAAACAACTTTACCAACCGTCGGAACTAGAGTGGCGCATATTAAAACGAAACTTTCATTTACATGGTTAGAATTATGTGGCGCGCTAAAGCTGGCGACACCCGACACACATGCGATAATGCAGTTAATACAATCTAATCAATCACCTGTTATAGAATTGAATGACAATCCAAATGACTGCGCGTCGAGAGGAGAAACACAAAGTCACCACGTTGCAACAATGAACAAAATGGTTAACGTGCTATACAAAGGTTAAACTAGTATAAGTACACAAATAAAAACCATTGGCCTGGCCTGCACCATGATTTTTGCGCTTCGAATTATCGTAGCGTAACCATTTTTCATCACCTGACACGAAACGATGCAAAAAAACTTTTCTTCTGTGAGCTTCAACTCGCACGTCACCCAATTTCCATGCTTGTGAATCATTCCCTTATGGCATTTAAACGTCTGGAAATTTGTTGATCGATCAACAAGTAATGATTCTGCAAGTTCTTCTTCCGTTTGACTCGCGTCTTCATCGAGTAAAGCTTCCACTTCCTCATTTTCAAACTGTTTGGCTGGCCTAAAATCACCTCTTTCGTCGAAAACTCTTTGCAATGGAGCATAATCACCATCTTCCAACCATTCGTTGACTTTCAGCAGCACTTTTCTCCAAATGGAAGCACTAGCACTAGTTACGCCATCTCTTAAAAATCCTTTAAAATTAATACACACTCCTAATAAATTCCAACGATGGGCACTAACATTCTACGTACAATAAAAGCCGACACACAATATTTCTCAACTGCCGATGTACTGCCACCTTACGATCTTAGCATTGAAACGAGTAGACGATGAAGAACACGTGATTGCGAAAATTCAATGAAGCACGATCGAATATTGCACAAAATCGTCCAAACGTTCTACGCAGATTTGGAAGGCAAATATTAAGTTATTGACGAGCTGTTTCATAATCCACAGTTTGGATCTAGCAGATTGTATTTTATATCCTTATATCTTTTGGAGATGATCTGCCTCTTTGTCCTATATATATATAGGTATTATTGAACAATCATTGCATGATAATTTCTTTACACGTATTTGTGGTCACTCGATGGGATGACCTAATGGTGCTTCTATGAGGAGAATTGGATAACAATAATATTCAGCTGCTGCAAGCACATATAGAATCGAACGAAATAAAATATTAGATTAAACTGAATAGAGATGATTGTGAGATATAGAGATGATTGATGCTGTATGTGGAGAAGGACGTTCGACGAACATAAGCAAATATATTTATATGACTTAACATGTTCTAAGTTTAAATGTAAAACTTCATCGAGCATGGGACATCGTCTATATGACATACCGATCGCCAACAACACTTTCGTAACTATATACGGATAATTGTATCGTTCTGTTATCTTCTGATTAACCCTCTGTTCAGTAACCTCCGTTCCTGACAAAGACAAGGTCTCCCTCATTATATACTCAAGCAGGTCTACTATGAGAATCAACAACAGTTTGTTCTTCAGCTGAGCACTCTTTGTCACTTCAACAAAAGGTTTACGAACTGACCTCGAGTCGCGCACATCATCATTCAACGTTTCAATAAAATGCACACAAAATCACTATCGAAATCAAGTAATTTAGCAATAATAAGAACCACATTATCCATTCTCTTCTGGCGATTAATATTGTTTTAATATAATAATAAACGATTTAATATTAGAATTGAATTTTTAATTAAATTTCTCTCGAAATTGGTATTGTGAACTTTTATTTTCACTTTGTAAATTTCCACAAAACACACTTTGACAGATTCATATAAACAAACGACCAGTTTAAAAAAAAAAAAAATGATTGTTGTTGTTGTATCACGATAAGTCCAAAACAAGATCGAAACGCAAAGCGAAAACAATACTGTGAATGCAGGCTTAGCTACACTGCTATTTTGCGTATATCATTTTGAATTTATTTTTGTTTCGTTTGCCGTTCGGCAACAACTTATAAAAAGTGATTTGATATAAAAAATCAACTAGAAGTACATAATTTTTAAGTTATACGTTTTGATCTCGATTCCTTATTTTACCATCATAACCTCATCCCAAGGGAGACAGTAAGTGTATATTGTTTTTACTAAGTGTATTTAGTTTCGCCAACATAACTTAAAATTATATTACTTCTCGTGTAGGTACTTAATATGAATACAAAAAGGATACGTCTTAATTCAAATGTGAAATTTGATCCGTCTTGGGATTTTGCTTTCCTATTTGTAGAAAATTGTGACCAAAAGCCGCAGTGCCTCATCTCCAAACAAGTGATTTCCACGTTTAAAAAAAGCAACATTGAGAGACACTGTGCCACAGCGCACTCCACCGATTTTCAAGCAATCCAGGGTATAGAACGTGGTAATTTAATTTCTGGCTATAAATTACTACTTCCGATTAATGCAAATCAGCCTACTCCTACAGTATCTAGTAGCTTGATCAAAGCATCTTATATAGCAAGCTATGAAATAGCAAAAGCGAAAAAACCTTTTGGCGATGGTGCTTTTCTTAAGGATGTTTTTCTGAAAATATTAAATTGTCTGGGAGAACCTGTAAACAATATGTACCAAATCATTAACAATATTCCTTTGTCAAGAGCCTCTGTAACGAGACGAATCCAAGATATAAGCTGTCAGACAGAACAGACAATGATAGACAAAATAACAAACTGTTCCTATTTCTCATTAGCACTGGATGAATCAACTGACAATACGGATACAGTTCAACTATTAATATTTGTAAGGTATGTGGACTATTAGGAACATTTAATGTGAAAGAAGAATTATTAAATTTAGTGTCACTGCATAACCAAACTAAAGGAGAGGATATATATAATGTCAATCGGTGGATTATCAAAATTGATTGCCGGTGGTACCGATGGAGCCGCATTTTGTGGACAGTTTCACAAAAACAATATAAATGTACCATTGAATTACTTAATTACCATGGTGACCTAATTATGTTCACAGAAGTTCGTTGGCTTAGTCGAGGAAATTGCCTTAAAGATTTTTTAATCTTCTGAAAGAAGCGGTTGAGTTCCTTAAGCAAGATGTGCAGAATAGTGAAAATATGCAGGCTAAAATGAATGACCAACATTTTTTAATGGAGTTAGCTTTTCTCACAGACATTACCTCTTTCTTAAATGTATTAAATTTAAAACTTCAAATTAAAAAACAAAACATAGTGGCTATGATATCCCTGATTGACGGATTTATAAAAAAACTATCAGTTCTGCAAAGTGAAATATCAGAAAATAATTTATTTAATTTTGGATCTTGCAAGATAATTAAGAATGAATTCGAAATAGCTAATTTTTATTCTTTCTCAAACCATCTAAAAAACTTAGAAAATGAATTCTTTTCTCGGTTTCGCGACTTCGATGAAATTTTTTTTTTTTTTTTTTTTAATTTAAAATAAATTTTTATTTATTTATTTTATGTAATTACAATCTAGTCTCCTGGACTAATTAGCAATTTGTTTCTGACTTAATTTACTAACTTAAATTAATCTATGGCTTCTTCCCATTGGCATTCCATAGTGTTTGGTAAATTGAAGTAAATCACATCTTTGTTGTGGATTTTAGATCAGCATAATGATGCTTAAACTGACAATCACACCAGCTCAAAAGGTTTGGTTCTTTTAAGTCTGCGAACTAAATTCGTGATGCTTAGGAGCTGAGTTGCCTCAATGTTCACATGTTGGCGGAGCCTTTCTTCATGTCTCCGTGCTTTTTCCTGGATTTCATTTAAGATGAGGTTCATTTTAAGGTCCCTATGAAGGTCATTGTTCCTAACATACCAAGGTGCATCAACGATGTTCCTTAATACCATATTCTGAAATCTTTGGATGATATTTACGTTGCTTTGTTTGGTACAACCCCAAAGCTGAATACCATAAGTCCAAATCGGTTTCAATATTTGCTTATAAAGTAAAAGCTTGTTGTATGTTGATAAAGAAGAGTTCCTTCCCATCAGCCAATACATTTTTCTGTATTTAAGTCTTAATTCTTCACTTTTCTTCTTGACGTGTGCTTTCCATCGTAGTTTAGCATCCAGGGTCATGCCGAGATACTTAGCTGTGTTCGCATGCGGTATTATTTCCCGATTTATGGTAATCGGAATATGTTCGATTCGTCTGTTTGTAAAGTTGATGTGAACTGATTTAGCTTCATTTAGTTTTATTCTCCATCTTTTTGTCCATTTATATATTTGAGTTATAGCTGATTGTAACTTCTGTGTTGATTCTTCGTTGCTTTTTCCAACAGCTAAGATCGCCGTATCATCTGCAAAAGTTGCCACTGTGTTGTTTTCTAATGTAGGAAGATCATAAGTATATAGTAGGTATAACACCGGCCCTAATACACTGCCCTGTGGAACTCCTGCATTGATTTCTTTCAATTCAGAAAATGTATCATCTAACTTGACTTCGATGAAATAAGAAAATTAATAATCATCTTTCGCAATCCAATAAATTGCACTATTATAGAGCAAGGCGAAGAATTTCGGCTAGAGTTGTATGATCTTCAGTCAGATATAAGACTGATTTACAGTACCAAAGAAGAGATCGAATTTTGTAAAAATGTTCCTTCAACTAAATATCCAGTCCTGACAAAGGCAATGTTAAAAATAGCATCAATGTTCGGAAGTACCAACATTTGTGAGAACACATTTTCAATAATGAAATATATTGTACCAAAAATGATTATCGAAATAGGCTTTCTGATGCTAATTTACGCAACATTCTACGTATTGCAGTGACCTCATAGCTTATTGATTTCGATAAGCTGGTTAGGGATTTTGAAAATTAATCGTTTTATATTTGATAATTCAAATATTTAACAGTGTATTCATTTTGTAATAAAATTTTTATTGAACTATAAAAAAAATAACCTGCATTTTTGTAAATTTTTAAAAAAATTAATGTCCGCTCTTCAGGGTAATTCACATGACCATCTCTGCTCTAAAACATAGCTGTGGGGTGGGGATGGTATTTCGGTTAACTTAAAGAATTTTTTTTTTTTTAGAATATATTGTAAATTCATTCTAATGTTTTTTATTATCTGTGGCCACAAGTCATAATATTATAAGTCGAGTTATGCCCTTTTACATTTTCAAATTCGAAATCTTCGTAATCAATTTCATATCGTCAATGTTTTGTAAAATTCAAAAAAACCGTAATGGTTATTTGCAGTTGCCAGAATATTACAAAAAATTGATATGATATGAAATTGATTACGGAGATTTCGAATTTGAAAACGTAAACAGGCATAACTCGACTTATGACATTATGACTTGTGGCCACAGAATTTTTGATGTGTAAATATCTTTACTCGCGCCTACCAAACAATTTTGTATTGGAGTAAACTTATAAATGAGACGAACGGAAATGACGTATTTCATTTTAATATACGATATTATATTACCGTGCGATTTTTACATTGCTAGTGTACGGTTGTCATGGAAACTTTGAAAACGTATAACTAAATACTTTTGACATATTTTTAATAATACTTGGTATTTCTGTAGACTGTAGACTATGAATACTTGATTTTCAAAATTTTAATTTTTCAATTTAACATCTACTCAATTTTTTATTGTTATTCTTCAGTGTTGATTATTATATCGTCTTAGAAATTAATGTTAGCGTAATCACTTTCCAGTCGGACTTGTATGTATCACCACGATACTACAGGATGGTACTAAAACGAAATTTTATTTTATGATAAAAATAAAATCAACAACTTGTATGTGTATGGTGCTTTATCACTAGTAACGAGTCTCAAAGTGTCACCGACTGGAGTTTGTATGAGAGCTTCCCTAAACAAAGACTATGTTAATAATGCTAATTCTAATGATCCATCCAGTTGGAGAGAGATGTTCAGCGAGCTGCTGGGGTGGCAATATCTAAATATTTAAATAAAACTCACCAAGTCTCTTCCCACATCAACGGCCGCCAAACAACTGGTGCGATACGTAATAACACAGCCATGTATATATCTCGCAGATATAATCAGGTACATCGAAGACATAATCCAATTCACATACATATTTCGATATTGTTCCATATTCTCAAGGGAATTCAAGCATTCTCCGAGAGGACTATCATCTTTTATAGACTTCGGAAGCGGAACCACTTGAAAATTTCCAGCGAGACAAATACATTTTGCACATAAACTAAAATCAAAGGCGCACGTCGATACGGTCATTCATAGGAAGCTAATTGCATCGATTATACTGAATAGTCCATTGACAGATTCAATTATGAATATGTATTTTATCTAATATGATTATTGGAAAAAAAAATTTGTAAATAGACGATCATTTCCTGTCACTTCTCAGCGAACTGTACATAGATACAATACAATACACACACGCCATGTTTACACATCACCCACCTTGAGAGTACTAATTGGACTCTCCCTTCCTTTTTTTGCTTCGATTAACACGTTATATGTTGTAATGTGACCGATGTGAAGTTAGCACGTAAAGTTAGCACGAAAAATTTCAAAATGTATGTACGGCAATACTTTTAACCAAAAACTTAAACCAGTTTTTTTTTTTGTTACGGATAGTTCTAAAAACAGCCTTACAAAATTTAAAAATAAAAAATTGTACAATAACTTATTGTAATAACCGAAAACTAATAACTGAAACGTTCAGAATATAATTGAAACATTTGGGTTTTCATCACAAATTGTGTGTTGATTAAGAAATCGTTGTGCAATGAAATTACAACACGATTTGTGCAAAGCATCCTTTTCTTATATTATTTAGTTTCAAAAATCATCAATGAAAGCTTAGGTTACTTCATTTTGGTAGAAAAATATATTTAATTGGCTGATAAAATGAAAATTTGATTGTTTTCATTCGAAAAAATTATTTAGCACAAAAAAAATTAAATTTTTATTTTCTCAGCCAATTAAATACGATTTTAAATGAAGTAATGGAATATTTTCAGGATTATAGAGAAACAACTAAATATAGTTTTTAATGACAAGAAAAATGGTTTAAGTAATGGGTAGAGTGAGAACGTTTTTTTCCTAATGTATGTGTCTGATAGATTAAAAATGCAGTTTGGTTTTTGAAAAAATTGAAATTAGCTAAATACATATTTGTTTTGTATTCCTAACATTTGTCGGACATGAATTTAATTTTCAATTAAAGTAGAATCATTAACGAGTTATTTGAGTAAATTTCGTAAATTTTGTATGGTTAGAAAGAGAGTACTAACGGTCCGTGCTGGTCCCCTTCCTCACATTTGTCGGACACGAATTTAATTTTCAATTAAAATAGAATCATTAAGGAGTTATTCGAGTAAATTTTGTAAATTTTGTATGGTTAGGAAGAGAGTACTAACGGTCCGTGCTGGACCCTTCCTCACATTTGTCGGACATGAATTTAATTTTCAATTAAAGTAGAATTATTAACGAGTTATTTGAGTAAATTTTGTAAATTTTGTATGGTTAGGAAGAGAGTACTAACGGTCCGTGCTGTATCCTTCCTTACATTTGTCTCACAAGAATTTTAATTTTTTCTATTTTAATTGAAAATTAAATTCATGTCCGACAAATGTGAAAAAGGGTCCAGCACGGACCGTTAGTACTCTCTTCCTAAACATACAAAATTTACAAAATTTACTCGAATAACTCGTTAATGATTCTACTTTAATTGAAAATTAAATTCATGTCCGACAAATGTGAGGAAGGGTCCAGCACGGACCGTTAGTACTTCCTTCCTGTCTTGTACTCGTACTTGAATCATATTTCGTGCTGTGATTCTTAAATATTTTATTTGTATTTAAGTATATATGTACATTTTTCTTAATTACTGACAAAATAAATTCAGGTTTGGAATAAATTTTAAATTGCGAAAATAAATTTATTCAGGTTAGTTTTCGGTATTGTTTTTATTTTTATTCATACATCGTGATTTATTCTAATTATCGGTACAAGAAAACAAAAGAGCTGGTTTTAATATTTTTCGTGCTAACTTTTCTTGATTTCAACTATTTATATAAATATGAATATTCTAACTGCATTTTTGTTATTCTTTGATTTTCTCTTTTTTCGTGCTAACTTTATTCCGGGCTATCGAATATTACATTTTTCGTGCTAACTTTTTAGTACAAATGTGTCTTTGATTTGTTTGTACTAAAAGTGTTGCCATTGCGTTTTACGTGCTAACTTTTCGTGCCAGCTTCACAGACGTGTAATGTGTTGCTACTCGAAAATTACTACGGAGGGGAGAATGATGTTTTTTTTGCACGTGCAGTGTACAGTAATGATTTAGTGTATGTTCTTGATTTCGACATTGATAAAAGCACTTAAAGCACCCGATAAAAAAAATGCCAGCATATGCGAAAGGCGATGAATGGCTGTTACACTGCTCGCATGTCTCCGTTACCAACGAGCCAGTGTGCAACCAAATGATTTTCCGTGATAATTTTTACGATTGAATACAAATAACATCTACCTACATTACATTTTTGTCGATATTAAATTTAAAAACTAAACGCTCAAAGGCCAATACAGCCACCCGAATTCTGGTTTGGTGACAACTGAGAATGAGAAATGATTTGATTTTTTATTTCGGCTAACCGATTCCTTTTTTACAATATTTAGTGTAAGCGAAATAAAAAATCAAGTCATTCCTAAATTTGTCATATGATGGACCCTGAATTCGGGCGCAGATATTTTTTTGATTAATATTTATATAACATATTACGATCAACATAAAAGCCCTTTCTCGTGCTACAAAATACTAGTTTGTGCACTTGATACACAAATAACTATTTTCTGCAAACCCTTTAAAAAGTATGCTTTTTTAACGTATTTATACAAGACCTCAAAATGTTGTTTTATGACCTGTGATGTGCGAGTTTGATTAACAAATAACAACGTGTATGCTTTTGAATATTATGCTATTTCACTACTCACTTACCTCATACATATCAAAGTCGATTTTTCCCAACCATTTTACGTGCGATATTTCACTTTCCACGTTGCCATGTTTTATTGGTGGAAACCTGCAAAAATAACAAAAAACAAATTGTTAATAATTTTAATTTTTTTTCCTAAACTTATTAGCTTAATAACCAGATTATACGAGAACATGATTTAGTTGCTGTTGCGCATATGGCTTAGAAAGATGATATTCAATTTGTAAAATGCTGGTTCTTTAAAAATAACAAAAAACAAAAATTTATTATCATGTCTAACTGAAAGTACGTCATTTTCCGCAGAAAGGTCAACAACTTGCAGAAACGTTAAATTTTCATTATAAATAAAACAAATGATAATGTTATTTTTATATTTTCTGTTATCAACCATTAAAAAAGAAAATACACGTCATTGGCGCGGAAAACCGTCATTTAGTTTCAATTTGTTTTTAAATAAAAATAAAAATGTCCCCACTTCATTATTTAATGAATTATAATGAAATTGCTTTTCCTATATACATTAAATCAAAAATACTAAAAATATTTTACAACCTTTAGAAAATTCAGATGGTTCCAATTCATTACATTAATAAAACATAAAAATAAAAATTAGCACAACAAAATGTGATATGTATAAATATTTAAATAAGTTCTTATATAAATTAATTCAAATTAATTTAATTTATAATGACTTTCATTTACAAAATATCATCCACTAAGTACCACAATAAATCAGAGGCCCACCCAAAAATAAAACAATTCAAAATAAAATTATTCCCGTGTATCGCACGAGCTACATAAACTGCAAACAACATAAAATACACACACAAGCCACTCTCAACTACTATTTGTACAACAAATAATAATTTTTAAATTTTAATAAACTAAATATTTTGGTATAAAAATAAAATAATAAATTTATTTTTAATTTAGTGAAAATAGAATAAAATTAAAAATAAAAACATTCGATATGTATAAAATATTTAAATATAACATTTAAAACCACGTAATAAAAATATTAAAAATTGTAGGCAGACAAGAAAATGTTTAAACAAAAAAAAATTTTGTTATTTATTTTAGAAAGGGGTGAGGAGACTTTAAACAAAAATTAGCTACGAAAAGTTCACATTCATCCAATTTAATTCACACAACGTATAAAACGATATTACAAAACGGAAGGCTATTTGACCACCAATTTACATATAATTTCTTAAAATATTTAGAATCTACTGACCTTTCACCAAAACCATTTACGATTTTGTGGTGGAAGGAAGAATTAAATATTAGAGAATGAAATAATATCGTAAACGATACAGAAAGAAGTTTAAATTTAACGCTGGAGTTTGTTTGCGATTTTGTAAAATCTAAGGATTCAGATGACTATTGAAATGGAAAGGAACTGGAATAGAAACAAATGATGAGGTCTGTCTATCACATCACAAAACACTCAATAGAAGAATTAAACCAAAATAAAATTATAACCCAGTGCGAAACTAGCGCCACTTTATGAATATTATTTTTTGGTACTAACATTAGATGTCTAGTAAGGGAAACAAATTCATTTACAAATGATAAAAAATTTACTTTTAGTTTATTATTAACATAGCCACCTTTGGATCATAGAGGTAAATACTATAGAGAAGAAACAAAGTTTTTTCCAATTTAAATCTTCTATTTCAAGCGTGCATAATTAGAGAAGGACGGATATATTTAAGTCCATACGAATAATAAATGGTTGCATTTTCTTTTATGTTAACAAACCATTTAGTTATTCGTGTTGTTAAAAAGTTGTTGTGCGTGGTTTCGTGAAAATTAAAAATTATCAAATAAAACAAAACAATTCAAACAATTGATAACCTAATAAAAAAAAATTATGCAAAATGAAGTGTATAATCAGAAAATGTCGTAACAATACTCGCAACAAATTACCTGGAATTTCTTTTCATCGATAAGTTTTATTCTGGTTTATAACGAAATTAAAATTGTAATGTAAATATTGTACTTTGTACTCTAAGCACGATTCCGTGTCTATTTTACGAAATTTTATTTTCGCAACTAATTTTCTGCGTTCCATTTACCATCTACTCCCAAGTACTTATTTGTACTTTGCCATGTCAAATGGAACGCAGCAATTGTAAATCTAGCAAAGACATGAACCATAAAGCCACTATTTGCTCGACTATATTGTTATGGTGACACCTGGGGTATAATAGAATAAGTTAAATTAATAGAGCAAAATTGTATTGTACTAAAATGACATTTTCCATGATAAAACTGTTCTAAATGTTTCTAGACTATTCTTTCTGGAAAAGTCGTTAAATATCTATAAATTTTGGTTTGAGTATATAAGAAGCGAACGAGATCGAATTAGATTCATTTAGTATTTGGTAAGCGACAGTATAAGAATTAAAATGTATCGAGAAAATTGTATCGTTGGGAAGAAGGTTTTACTCTCACTTTGGCGGATCCGAAAGGAGTAAAAATTATGGCCCCGGAAATCTGATACCCAGTGCCGGCGACTTTGATGGGTTATCAAGCGGGCTACCAGTAATCGATATCCTATAACCGCCGTGCTTCAGAAAGTATGAGAGGAAAGGAACCTGAGGAAAAGGATGCTTCAGAGTGACGAAGAATAATTAAGAGAAGAAACTTATAGATGTGCTTCAATAGATTTTGAAGCTTATATAGTCTTCACTACGAGGCTTATAGATGAAAGCAAGGAATGGTATACATACGAGGACAAAAATAATCACCCGATCAAAGTGATGGCCAGATATCTTCACCCAGCCTGGCCAAGGCAAAAAAAGGAAAAACCTTAAGGAATCAATAAAATTAATTAAAGGGGGCTTCAATTGTTTAAGCTTATTTTTAATAGCAAAGAAAAAGTAGAAAAAAATTTCAATGTTAAGGCTGTACTTAACATGAGAGTTAGAATAGAAGCGCTAAGAAAATCCACTAGCTTGATACCCCACACGCGGAAATATTGCAAACGAGAGCCTAGATGTGTGAAATGTTCAAGGAAACATCTCGCCCAAGCTTATAATTTGACAAAAATACTATAGACGATGTGAAGTAGCCAGAAAACTGCAAAATCTGAGAACCAAAAACGGTAGGGCACGCTGAACCGTGGAATGCCCAGTAATAGGTTAATGTCCAAAAACCCAATGGTAAAACTACCACAAACAAGTGCAATATGACGCTGAAAAACATACTCACATATTGTACAACAGCGAGAATAACAAGGAAGACGGCCAAAGCCCAGTTTTTGAAAAAATTCTAAAGAATATAGAAGCCTTAAACTTAAGTCTGCTAAAACAAGAAAGAAGATCGGACGCTTTAAATAAGCAGTTAAATAAGCAAGAAACAGTGAGTGAAATCACTTTCATGACGTACTAATCTATTAAGATGAATAACACATTCATTGGAATGGAAATGGGCTGTTGCAAAAATTCCAGAATTCGGTTTATTCTTTACCGATTTCATGTCGTATTTATCGAAATTCAAACTGTCCATATTCCAGAACTATTTTTTAATATAATTTTAGAATCCTATTTCGATCGTACAAATCGAATTACATCATAATCGGTCAAAAAACAGCCAAGATCCTTCCTAATACACCCTATTACTAAAAATCATTTTGCAATAACATTTCCATCGTGCATGCCCAATTTCACCATTATCGGCTAAGGAAGGGCTAATTTACTAGAATCCCATTTCCACCATACATCCTGAATTTCATCATAATCGGTAAAGAAATCACTATGTTCTTTCCTAATTGGCCATTTTCCAGAACTTTATCTAAAACCCATCTTACAATTTCATTTCCATCATGCATGCTGAACTTTATCATAATCGGTTAAGAAACGACTAAGTTCCTTCCTAATTTCTTCTAAACTTACACTGAAAAAAATATAGTGCATTTTATTTACGAATGGTGTTCATTAACCATAATTCGTACTATTGAAGTAAAAATTACTATATTTACATAAAAGAAACAAAATTTAGAAAAATAAACTAAAAAATGGTTTAGTTTATTGTACTATACGTATAATACATTCACATGTTGTTTGCGTATTAGTGAAACTTGCATGATTTTATTAAAAAAATTTATGAACAGTTCATAATATTTATGAATAAGACTATGATGAAAATTTATTTTAAATACGTATTGTTCATCATATTAACGAAAGTGGCTCTATATTACTTGAATAATACGAATAAATTCATATGCATAACGATTACATTACAAATTTACCGAATACATCAAATTTCATAATTGCATAATGTTTACGAATTTGTTCGTATTATTAATGATTGGATGAATCTATTCTAGCATCTACGAAAATTACGTAAAGTTGAAACATGATTGGGACAACGAAAGTAAATAAGTTGCATACGCTTTATTATTAACTGTTATCGTGCGGCTTGAAAAGACCATTTAGATAGTTTGAAAAATCGTGAGAAATTAAAATAATTTTTGTGTGTTGAAAATCAGGTAAATATGGTATTTTATGTCCGTGTTTTCGTTTTAATAAGAACTATAATAAAGTTATCGAAATTAAAACGAAAACACTTTTGTGTGAATAACCCTAAAATTCATTGTATAAATAATATGTAAATTATATTATTATAGTGCGCCTGTAAGAAAATGTTTACTATTCCAAATTTTTCCGATCCTGCAAATCAAGATATTTCAGCAACACTTGGAGAAAATCATGAATTAAACTCGCTTTTGGAGTACCTATTTGGATCAGATCAGGTAACAAACATAAACAAATAAATGTACCTACATTTGATTGTAATTTAATTTATTGATTTTACAGTATAGCAAATTATATCGAATTTAAATGGAAAATGGGAGAAATCAACAATTTGGAATATAACCTGTCAATATGGCGTTTATTAATCCTATTATATTTTTTAATTATTAATTATATTTATTTTAAAATTAAAGTTTATTTTTATGAAATTAAATTGACTGGTATTTTAAGAACAAATAGAAGGAACCAAAAAATAAAGGAATTACAAAACGAAATTTTAAGTTGTTTATTTCTTTACAACTGTGCTGTATAAATTTTACGAATTTAGTCATCAAACAACAGAAAAATTTGCATTCCTACTATGAATCACTATACCTAAATATTATGTAATTTTGATTATCAATTATGAACCCGTTCCTGCATTTTATAAATTATTTTCAATATATTTATGAAAATAATCATCATATTTGTGAATTATTCATAACCACTGAGCACTCCAATCTTTCTAATGAATTTCTAACTAAATATACGAATTTATTCGTTAATGTGATTTACCATTTCATTAGTATTATGAAAAATTTCATCTTATCTTCTATTTCTTACGTTAATAATAAGAATGCTATTAGCTGCATTACAATTATAATGTTTTTCGTATCTTATATGAATCGAATCATAAATACTACAACGTAAGTAGTCAAGATTAAAATAAAAAATTTTATCTGTTTCACTATATTAACGTATGATTTTCGTTCTATTAACGAAGGGTCGTATCGGCTCAGTTTTAACGAATTTTTCTTACTATTAATGCAGTTTTTGTCTACATTGATGCAGGATTTTTTTCAGTGTATTTAAGAATCCCATTTCCATCGTGCAAGTCTAATTTGGTTATGTAAAGTTCTCCAGGAACCTGATTTGGCTGCTATTTAATACGTTCCAGATTGAATCAAAGTTTGCAATAATTTCATTTTTAGAAGTACCTCCTGGAAGTAATTACTAATTAATTTATTAGCTTATTTAGGTTGCCAAGGATTGAAAGCTGGTTTAATTTTAATTTAGTAAATACAAAAGTTTATAAAGTTAGAAAATTGTGTTGTGCTAAGCATGAGCTAAACTATTAACTATTGACCGCCAATAGCCGGGTCGATCTCAATCATATTTTAACCATCCTGCCCAATCCTTCCAAGTTGATGTAAAAAGGAGTGCGCGGTGGGGGCCCGGCATCAAACTGAATTACCGGGAAATCCTGCTTAATGCTTCATAAAGGTTTCATATCACTGCATTCCGCGTATTACTAATTCAACTTGTAAACCTCTCAAAAATATTATAATAACAATTAACCAAAAAAAAAAAAATTTGCTTACGTATTTTTAAATTTTCTTTTTATAAAAATAAAAATGTTGAAAAATATTATTTATTAATAATTTGTATGTAAATGTATTAATAGCGCATATTTTTTTATTTAAAGCCAATCTATTTTATAACTAGAAATAAATTTAAAAATTTAGAAAATTTTGCTGCTGTTATGTTCCTATACATAATACAATATAGACAAAAGATAAACCAGCTGTAGATAATTCACAATCGCCTACTTTTAATAGACATTGCTCGCAAAGACGGGGAGGCAAAGAAAACAAATGAAATGAAAAATGAAAATTCGTTAAAATTGGGAAAATTTATTGGTTTCGGTTTTCGTTTGATTGTTATTAGTTTTTATTGCCATACTATTAATTTTTTTTTTCTATTTGATGATGAATTTATATTTCGAGTTTTTAATTTAATTTGTTGAGAACCTGCTGTCGTTTAAATATATGTATGTACGTAAGTTTATTCAAAAAAATAATAAATTTGTAGATATGCGTCAATTAGATCGTGGAAATCACGTGACGAAAATTATATAATTTCATACAAATAAAATACTAATTTTTGTTTTATGATTTAATTAAGCTAAATGTATTTTCTATTAATCCGTTTAATTTCGCTTGACCTTCATTCGTTTGAAATTATTTCGAGTTTGGGTTGTTTCCAAATCGCCCGCAATTGAAAATTTTTCAAATTTTGTTTATATTATTACATTTTAAAGCCAATTATCCATCATTTGCACCACGGAGCATTTCGTTTTTATAAGTTTGGGATACAGTATATAATTTGATTTCAGAACCAACCTAATAATAATAGTCATGTATCCACACTTCATAAAAATATAATCTTATATTCAACGTTTATTTCGAGAGAGAGAGAGAGAGAGAGAGAAAAAAAAACACTTGAAATTGTGAAGATTCAAAGAATAACGTACAAAATTAAAATTCTGGGATATGTTGTTATGCGAACACCGCATGTTCATACATAGAATAGGATGATCACGTGGGCGTAAATCAAAGAGGTTTTTGAGTGCAGATAATCTCAGGCAGCAACATTTTAAATTCTTATAATAAATGCGTCTAAACAATATAAAACGTTGTTGTTTCATATCCATTTTAGAAATAAACCCAGGTTGTGCCAATCCCGTATACACTTCTAAGAATATGGTTTTGTAATAAAAACAAACAAAAATTCGACCAACTGTAAAAATTTTGTTGATTTTGAGTAAGATCAAATAAAAAATTTAAATGGGAATATTACAATTTTATCACTTTTTCATTTTATTAGTATTAAATATATGGTATATGTATCTTTGGAGTTGGGCCAATATTTTTTTATGAGATTATTAATAATTCATATTTATTTTGTCAAACACAAAAAAAAAAAATAATCGAATATTAAAAAATTAATGAACTTCTTGTACTCACTCATATCAAATTTTCAACGATTTGTTTTATTTTACAAAGTCTTTATTGAATATTTCTGTAATAAGTCCTTTTCATTTATTTTAACTGTACAACTTTACCAAAAGTATTATGATCACTTTATTTACAACAAACAAAAAACAACTATTGTTAATTGAAACACATCGAAATTCGATTTTAAAAAAAAAATAATAATCTTAAGATCTTAATATGAAGGCGCGTCGCGACGTACTAAACTTAAATTTAAATGTTTTAAGATATATGGACGAATTTTCTGTTTTTCACTATATGATCTCGATCGGTTTTTCTTTTTCATAATTTTTAAATTTTTTTTTCAAGTCATCTTCTTCGTTTTCTTACATCATAAAGCACGTTTCATTTTTAGCTGTATAAAATAATTAATAGAAAAATTAAATTTTTTTATTATTTGATTGTATGACGTAGTTTTGTGCCTGTGCTGTACCTGATTCATCATATATGAAATTGGGACTGACATTCCTTTAATGTGCGGGAAGTTTTTTTTTTACGATTGAATTTGTAACTTACCCCTTTTATATCATCTTTTTTGGTTTTATAAATCAACGTATATACAAAGACGAAATACGATTATTTTCATTTATTTAGTTTACATACAGGTAATGAGTTAATCTAGGTTCACTTCGACCTCAAATCTTCTTTTGTGGATTATAATGTTGCTTCAACCTACGTTTAAAGCTATCTTTGCTTAAGCAGAGGTGAAACAGTTAACAAATTTTGTAAATTCAATAAATTCGATAAATTTCTTGACTTTTGTTAAATCAGTTTGTTTTATAAACCGCAAAAATTTTTTTTAAATTCAATAAAAAATTCTTCAAATTTTAAAATTTAACTTATTTTTCTTTCAACTCTATAAATTCCATAAATTCGACAAAACCCATCAATTCTGCAGGTTCTATAAATTTTATGAATTCAATAAATGTTTTAATTCTAAAGGGTGTCCCAAAATTAACGCAAGATTCGATCTTGCGTCGAAATTTTCGATAACCATTCTGCATAAATGTGGCTTAATTTCGTTGATGCAGCGTTTAATTTCCTCCTGTAATGCACGGGTGGTTATAGGCTTGTTGACATAGACCTTTGACTTCAAATAACCCCATGAAAAGAAATCTAATGGTGTTAAATCACACGATCTAGGGGGCCAATTCTGATCACCGAAACGAGAGAGTACACGACCAGGGAATGTCTCATGCAGTAATTGAATTGTTTCACGAGCTGTATGGCATGTGGCACCGTCTTGTTGAAACCACATCAATATCATCCAATTTCGCGAGAAATAATTGTGTTATTATGTCGCAGTATTGAGCACCAGTAATAGTCATTGCTTGACCAGCCTTATTTTCAAAAAAAGTATGGTCCAATGATGCCTCCAGCCCAAAATCCGCACCAAACAGTGACACTTTGTTGTATCGTGTAACGCTCTATTTTTACTGACCCTAAACTCTCAGCTGTTAAATTGTTTTTTTGTTTCAGGCTTGCCAACAATTTACTGCACAAATGGCGGCAAATTCAAATCTTGCGTTTAATTTTCGGACACCCTTTATAAATTGTATAAATCCTTTAAATTCTGTAAATTGTCTTAGTCTAAAAATTCAGTAAGATCTTTAAATTCTACAAATCCTGTAAACCTGTAAGTCTTACAAACTCTAAAATATCGAATATATTCTATAAATTTTAAAATATCTATAAATCCAATAAATTTTATAATATCTAGAAATTTTATAAATTCTATAATTCTATAATTTTTTTAAATTCACACACTAATTCTATAAATTGTATAATTTTTTTAGATTATAAGTTTAGTAAATCCTATAAATTCTACAAACTCAATTTGACTTATTTTAAAAATAGCATGATTTCTTTAAATTCTATGAACTCCATAAGTTCTATAAATTGTGGGTCATAAAATTCGGTAAGTTCTTTAAGTTCTAAAAACCCAGTAAATTCTATAAATCTTCCAAACCCTCTAAATGCGATACATTAAAGTCTATAATCTCTATAAATTTATAAATTTTATGAATTTTATAAATTTTGCAAACTCTTTAAATCCCACAAATTCTTTAAAAATTCTATAAAGTCTAAAAATTTAATGTTTTTTAAATTCTGCAAATCCTGTAAATTCTATAAATATAACAAAGCCTGTATATGCGAAATATTCTCTAAATTTTATAAAGACAATAAATTCTACAAATTTTATAATTTCTATTGAGTCTATAAACTCTGTAAATTTATAAATCTTATTAATTTTATAAATTATTTTGTCCACGACTAACGTATAATATACTCATTATACGTTTGTTTCTTCAATTATAATGATATCCACTATTCACTACTAGTTTATCTAGTAGTCCCTTCTTCCATTATTCACTACTACCAAGTTAAAATTTCATTTTTGAAATTTTATCTAGTAGTCTCCTGCTATTTTCATTATTATTAAATTGAGACGTCAAAATGTCCGTAAATTATTTTAGGTTTATTTAAAATATTTGATAATACAATACAATTTTTTTGTCGGTCGTGGACAAAGTATCGTATTCTACTCGCGAATTTTCGACACTTGCATATATCGGCTCGTGTCGGTAAACTTCATCTTCGTGAATAACATTAACAGCTATCATTATATATGCTCGTTGAATAAAATACTATTTAAAATTTTCGAATGCAAGCGATTGTGGCGCCATCGCTTAAGAATGCTTTATATTTCGAAAAGCTTCTTTCCACCTTCACAGATAATAAAATCCATGAAACATATTTTCTTTAATTTTTCAACGTTTATAGCTGGGTAAAAAAACGATCAAAATGGAGTTAAACCAGGACTTTGCGGGGACTTTAAAATATTAAATTTAAATGCAAAAATATGTATTTACATAAAAATCAGGGCTCTAATTGTCACCGTAGTTTATTGTGTGTTTGTTCAACTGAAGGAACTGGTTTTTTTAGGGAAGGGTTAACGCCTAGGCAAATTAGGTATGCACCTAGGGCACCAGTCGAAACTTTAGTAAACAGCACTTTAGTAGAAAGTTACTGATAACTTTTTTCGCGTGAATTTCAAGAATGCAGCCCCTGAAATATTTTTCCAGATTTATTTCATTTGACGGAACAGCTCGTTTGAATTCCCGGAACTTTTCTTTTTTATTCCTTTTTAAGTTCTGCCCACAAGTTATGACGATTGGGTTAAAGTCAGAGGTCTGACGCCCAAAGCATCAATTTTATGATCGCTTCACTAAGTTTGTAGTGCATTTAGGATCGTTATGATGTTGGAAAATAAACTAAAACCGGCATGTTTTCGAAGGAATGAGGCCCATCCGCTTATTAATTCTAAATATTGGCCTAAAAATGATATTCCTACCATCGTGCCTTATAGTCTTAATAGTGTATCTGGGATCCAATCCTTTTTTTCGGGCATTTCACGAACACCCAAACTGTCAATTCAAACAAACAAAACTTCGATTCGTCGCTCCACGATTTGTATAGATGTTGTTTTGTGAAATGTTCCCTTGTTTTGCATGTAATGCACCCACGTATCCCAGATTCAAACAGCCGACGTCACTCTATTAGACCTGTATGACCAACTCTGCGCAATTTGAGGTGATATGGCTCCATTTATTTTCCAGGTCAAAAAACGATTCCCTTAATCCTACTTTACCTTTTCGTTGATTTTGGAGTTCATTCTTTTCTTTCATCTTTGAATCTGCTACAATTGCTCACATTGTTGCATTTCGTTGAATACATTTAAAAAATAAAGTTTTATTTATTGCGCTATTTATAGCCATAGTTTCTTGGCAATTATTGGCAACGCAGGTTGCGGTAAAATTAAAAGCATAGAGATTAAAATTACTGTTAAAAAATATCAGGTATCCTAGTTTTTCATTATTTCTCATTTTGTGGCCATCTTAATTCCATTATTTGCCTTTTAAAGCAACATGATTGCGTTTTGTTCGCCGTAAATGCTGCAAGAGTCAGTTTTCGTATAAGGCAAAGCGGCTAAATATTTATTTCTATTCTAAACTGCCCAGGAACTTCAATTATTGAGTGTAATTAAAGATTGTTGTTTTTGTATAGTTTTTCAGACCTCTTCAGCCTTGGAGACTGGGTGTCTTGCATTCGCCATACCTCCTTGTGGCCGGTCCTGAGAGAGTATAGAGAGGATTTCGCAATATTGTGAATTTTTCAAGAGCATCAAATGATTCTTCGTCAGGAAACATGTAATAAATCAAAACTTATTCAAAAAATTGAATAAAAATTCCCGAGAATTCTCGGCCTTATTTTGCGTTAAAAAGCGAGTAACCGAATTTTTTTCAGTTGAACAGGCAATGTGTTGGTTTTGTTATCCCTAATAAAGATTTAAACAGAATATGGTACATTCGCTTCGCTTCGTCCGTTTTTTATCCGTTCTACACCGTCTTTAACATAATCGAGTGCATATACAAGTCCTAATAAAGGAAATAGGTAAACCCGTGAAATAGTAAAGTGCTAAAAAGTGAACCAATAAAATTGTAAAGTAATAAACAGTGCTGGAACAAGAGTTATAAATTACTGCCAAATAAATTGTACAGTGTTGATACGAATCCTGAAAAGAGCCCGAAATTCGTAACAAATTGGTTTCAGAAGTAGGATTTTGCAATACACAATATTGAAAAACATTAAAGCGTACACATCTCAACAGCTAAGAGGTGAGACGTTGGTGAGGGCTGCCCACGGAAGCCAATAAAACATAGCCTATATCGAAAGAAGAGCAAGCGGATAGAGTAATGACTGATGAACCAGGAATGAAAGAATTGAAGGTAGACATGACTAAAAGGATACAACAAATGGAGGGCAGGATGAAATAGTTTGAATCCCGCCAGGAACATGGTAGCACAACCACATCAAAAGAACCGTCTAAACTGGTTGCCACAAAGGTGTTTTGAAACCTCCATCTTTTGATGGCTAAACTCCATTTACAAGATCATGAACTTTAGGTTGCAATTTCAAGCTGCAGTACAACATGATGGATGTGGTGCGGAAGACCAGCTTAATGAATTAATCTTGGAACCAAGAAGCAAGGCTGATGTGCTACAGACCGTACCTGAAACCATCATTTAACAGATAACCATACCTTAAACAAAATTTAACAGATAAAACACCAGCCTTTCAGAAAAATGTAAAACTGAGTTTGTTCCGGGCCTAGTTTACTCAGCCGAGGGCTTCAAATTTGAAATTTGTGTTTTTTGTATAAAAAATAATTATATTTGTGGTGAAAAATTTCAATATTTACAGTTAATGCGATTTTTCTCAATGATTCTCATGGACAATAAACAAATGATTATAAATAGTGCAAATCTTGAAATAATGTAACTTCAGTTTAACCACCAGAGGGCTGGAAAATGTCACAATTGATTAGGTGTCATAATTAAACAATGTTTTACTAATAATTTTACATCTTATACACTTATCATGAAACGTCCGGTTCTTAGTTTTGGCCACTAGAGGGCTACAAAATTGAAAATAACAGATTTTTTTACTTAAAGTTGTCAAAAATGGTTAGATATCACAATGGATGGAAATTTGATTTCCAACCTTATAGCTAATGAACCACTGATTAAAATGAGAACGAGTTTTGAAATCGTTAAGCCGACAGACAAAGGTTGGAACATTTGAATTAGGGTATTTTCCATATATTCATACCAAATCACTTAGGCCACACAATTTTTGTCAACAGAAGAAGAGCTGCAGTTCATAGAATTTGCTTCAGAGCCCGTCATTACAAGATGAGTTTGACAGATATTTTGGGGGGCGTGGGGTATGTATACGACGGTGTTGAATGTTGTGTTGCAGCCGGATTTTGAAAAAGTACAACTTCATTAAAGTAGTACAATTTTAAGCTGCATTTGCCACAGATTATTTCATTTGTGGGCAATATAATTTAAAAAATGGTAAAAGGGGATAAGTTCTCACATAAATGTCACAAATTATTATTTATCACCGTAGCCTAAAGATTAACTAAAGATCCTAAAAGTGTGTACGTCTATTTATATGGCGGTTGCCGATAATATTCCAAATTTAGGGTAGTGAACGAATGGAATCAATAGTATGGCTGTTTGCGTTCCGATCATTTGGTTGAATCCACAAGTACATGATCCAGAAGAATGTTATGCGTGCTTGAATTAAAGCAATGGATTAAACAGAAGGAAAGAACGTTAATTGGAATACAAAGCAACAAAATTTGTTCAGCTCGTATTGCCGCATTCAGAAAACATTTCCATTCCGAAAAGGCCGAGCCCAATGGAAGAATATTTGCCACCATCATTCGCAACCGTTGGAGAATCATCTGGAGTAATGTATCAACCATAGAATGTCATTACCGGTTGCAATCACATCGAAATTTCGCAAGATCGTTTTGATATGATCGTACGCCGTCTGAAGTTATCGCAGCGACAATCGATTTTCTTAGCCAAGAAATTAAAATAAGGGAACGTTTTAACACCGGATTTTCGTTTATATGTAGCTTACTGTCGACAGCGTGAATTTAAGAATTTGGCGGTTTGGTTTTGGCAATGCACACTGAAGAATATAAACCTGAAGACTGGAGATTGTTGATCGATTCCTCGAAAAGCAGTCCGAAGGCAGTTCTTCTTCATATTACCAACTCGAAAAATTCCATTCCGATCGCACTTCCGCCTTGAATACTCAGTAAGTTCGAAGAAATTTTGTCGAACTGAATCTGTTAGGTATCAATTGAATAAATGGTAAAAATAGACAAAAAACGTGTTTTTTGGGTCTTTTTGTGTAAAATCTTTACACATGAATATCTCGAAAACCAGAGAGACAACTTTGCAAAATGGCAAATACTCGAATTGAGTTTTTTTACCCAGGACCCATCAATGTTGAAATTTTGGACTAGCACAGTGTTATTCACAATTTAATACAAAATTCAAACGTTATATTTAATTTAATCGACGTTAATATTTAATTATTTTTTATATAAAAAACACGATTTTTCAAATAAAATGCCCTCGGCTGAATAAACTAGGTCAGGAACAAACTCAGTTTTAAATTTTTCTGAAAGGCTGGTGTTTTATCTGTTAAATGTTGTTTTGGGTATATTAAGATTCCCGGAAGAAAATATAAACCTAGATTTCTCTGTCTATCTAAGATAACGGAACTTTTTTTAATTAAATTAAGTTCTAATTTATAATTTAGGCGGAACTAATACCTTTCTAAAATGATACGGGTTCTTAGGATACTGTACTTAAAACCAAAAATATAACACATTACGTGGGAGCCAAAAATCAGATTTGATTAACAAATTTTGAAGATTCATCTTCTTCTAACAAGTCCGTATTAAATAAGTCCTCAGAATTTGTTAGATAATTGTGATGAAAAACGATCTCTCTTGGCACTTAGGCGTCGTCTCCATTTGTTTGGTCTCCCTTTGGTCTCCTTTCGAATGGTTTCATGATCAGTTGTTCGGCTTCCATTACACAATCATTCAAAACAGGATCAATGTCTTTGGGATGACTTTTACCTTGAAAAACTCGAATCACGAAAGCTGAAATACAAATAGTATTTGAGATAGCTCCTAAAATTGACCAAAGTGAAGTTCTAGAGCTCTTTTAAAATGGTATTCCATCAATTCCAACGTGTAGATATATTTCTTGATCCTCAGTTAATTCATTTTGAGTCATTTGAAGATTTTTCTGTATACCTACTAGTATATAGAGATAATGATGATCTTCCCTGATATTTCGGATTTTATACGTCTCCTCCGTTCTTAATTTAAACTCCGATATTAACGCAGCTTTAGTTTTTGGAACTTCAACCCGATAATCAAAATGAATTTTTCAAAATGATTAAAAATATATAGTGACTATCATTAATGTTATTTAATGATATTTAATGATGTTATTATTTACAATTCAATTTACACGTTAAACACTAAGATTATCTGTCTCATAAATGCCAACAATAGCTCCAGACTTTCTCTATTTTTGTGGTTGAAGTTCAATTAATTCAGTTTAATTTCATCCCGTAGGTCTTTTTATGCTACATTTTATCGGTTTTAATTCATTTTCTTGAATTACATAGCTTATGAAATGTAAATGAAAATCTTGCTTTTTATACAGATATTCAATCGAGACTAGAGTTTCTCTTTCATGAGTAGAGACACATATTAAAAATTGGTATTTCAGCATGGAAACATACCATATAGATATTTTTTAGTACATCTGACATTTTCATTTAGGACGTGCTCGAAGTTTGTAATAATTTTGGTTTTGTAATAATTTTGACAGGAGTGAAATAATTTTCTCTTTCATATTTTGTAATAAGTTTTATTTGTACTAATTTTTTTAGAAATAATTTAACGTAATACGTCTTAGTTATTGTTATTGCGCGCTTTTGTTTACGAATATTATTACAGAAGAGTCAAATTTACAACACGTAGTGGCTGTGATAATTTGGTTGCATACAAAATAATGTCATAATTATTACAGCTGGAATAATTATCACAAAGTTCGGACACGTCCTTAGTTATTTACATTTAATCATTTATTCTAATTCAAAAGACAGAAGATGTACGTTGAAAGGATGCATTTTTTATGATTTTCTTGCATTATGAAGAGGCCTGTTCAAAATACTATTTCCGCAATTCACACGTTTTTTTGGCGAAAAAGAATGGAAAAATTGAAGAAACGAACCTGTTTATCATTTTTCGTAAAAGTTGCTCAAAATTTATAAAATCATAGTAACAAATTTGAAAGGAAAAACCAGTTTTAGTACGTCCGTCTCATTTTTATATAACAACAATAGCTGTGTTTTTTTATTCGCTCCGGATAGCTGCTATCGAGAGCCGTCATATAAAAAGTGACTCCCAATAGCGCTCCATATAAATAGGTAGAGCCAAATATTTTTTATATCAAGTTTTCGCTAAACAATTGAATTAAAAATGATAGTATGATGATAAATAAGTTTAGTTTACCAATAAATAGTGTGTCAAATTTAAATTTAGGCGTAGAAAAATGACGGCTCTCGATAGCAGCTATCGGGAGCGAATGAAAAAACGCGGCTATAATAAACACGATTCTTAAGTACTTTTCATACCAGGCGCCTCGCCTCGAAATATTTAGTTCAAAATCTTGCTTTTTATACAGATATTCAATCGAGACTAGAGTTTCTCTTTCATGAGTAGAGACACATATTAAAAATTGGTATTTCAGCATGGAAACATACCATATAGATATTTTTTAGTACATCTGACATTTTCATTTAGGACGTGCTCGAAGTTTGTAATAATTTTGGTTTTGTAATAATTTTGACAGGAGTGAAATAATTTTCTCTTTCATATTTTGTAATAAGTTTTATTTGTACTAATTTTTTTAGAAATAATTTAACGTAATACGTCTTAGTTATTGTTATTGCGCGCTTTTGTTTACGAATATTATTACAGAAGAGTCAAATTTACAACACGTAGTGGCTGTGATAATTTGGTTGCATACAAAATAATGTCATAATTATTACAGCTGGAATAATTATCACAAAGTTCGGACACGTCCTTAGTTATTTACATTTAATCATTTATTCTAATTCAAAAGACAGAAGATGTACGTTGAAAGGATGCATTTTTTATGATTTTCTTGCATTATGAAGAGGCCTGTTCAAAATACTATTTCCGCAATTCACACGTTTTTTTTGCCAAAAAGAATGGAAAAATTGAAGAAACGAACCTGTTTATCATTTTTCGTAAAAGTTGCTCAAAATTTATAAAATCATAGTAACAAATTTGAAAGGAAAAACCAGTTTTAGTACGTCCGTCTCATTTTTATATAACAACAATAGCTGTGTTTTTTTATTCGCTCCGGATAGCTGCTATCGAGAGCCGTCATATAAAAAGTGACTCCCAATAGCGCTCCATATAAATAGGTAGAGCCAAATATTTTTTATATCAAGTTTTCGCTAAACAATTGAATTAAAAATGATAGTATGATGATAAATAAGTTTAGTTTACCAATAAATAGTGTGTCAAATTTAAATTTTAGGCGTAGAAAAATGACGGCTCTCGATAGCAGCTATCGGGAGCGAATGAAAAAACGCGGCTATAATAAACACGATTCTTAAGTACTTTTCATACCAGGCGCCTCGCCTCGAAATATTTAGTTACCACAAATGCAAAGCTGAGACCCTTTCATACCGGTGGCGTTGGCTTTGAACATTCGGTTGCTATCAAATATTTTATTTAGGTCTATTTTACACGTGAATTATAGCAAGAACTGAGATATACTAAATTTGTAACGTACATATGAGCTAGATTGTTTGGTAAGCATGAAATATTTGTGCAAAAAATGTGATTTGTAGGTTATGTTGAGAAAGCACTTGGCTTTGTACTACTGTGAAATGTCGCAGTCGAGTGTGGAACGCATTGCCTTGGCTTTGTAGATAACTTCATTGTAATATATTTTTTTTTTTTTAAATTATCACTTAAAAATAAATTATTTTGCAACAAATAGAATTTATTACTATACAATTAAACGTTATCAATCGAATAAAACTAATTTACATAGTTAAAAAACGAAATAAAATATTTTTATTTACGAAGCTCAAAGCCGAGGCGCCTGGTATGAAAAGTACTTTAGTGCTGCGAGTGCCAGTATTTTTAAGTGGATGATAGAAGTAGCTACAATTTCCCTTTTTTTTCAAATATTTGAATAGATTTATCAAGACTCATAAATAAACAAGCAACTTCTGGCTTTTTCTTCATTGCCAGAAGGCCCTCGATTAAACTTATAATTTTCAGATTTATTAAAATAAGAGCAAGCATATCGCCTGCCTGCCGTTTATATATGGTGGTCAAATAAATTTCTACTGATTGATTTTATGTAATTTGACTGAGATAGTAATTTAATATTTAAAACAGCATATTAGTCATAACTCTAACTCATTATGACGTCTAAACGATATATTTTACGATGCGACATACATTTTACCTTCAAAAACGTTAATAAAATAAAGGACTAAACATTATTTTGCAACAGCCTTCTCGTATAACTGAAAATAAAATCGGCAACTTCCAGGGAGGATATTATATGAAAAAATGAATATTTCATGCGAGCTCAAATTTTGGTGGAACCTAAATTTTCCCCCTCTTTGTAATGTACTTATATGTACTTAGGATATTATGCTACTCTTACTAAAGCATTGTTGCAAGCAAAAACCAAAAAAAAAAAATTTAGTTTTCTAAACCCCATATTTTTAAAACCATACTTCCTTTTCTCATCTAATTTCCAAATAAATTTCATTTTTGTGAAGCTTAAACACATTCTGTTTTATTTAAACCATCATGATGACGATCATGATTAAAAAAAAAAATTAAAAATACATTTTATTTATAATTATTATATATACAAAGTAAAAACCGAACGAAAACAGCCAGAGTTTTTTTTTTTTTTTGGGAAACTGAAAGAAATAATAAAGAAAATTAGAACTGAAGAGAAGAAAATAAAAAGTGTTTATGTACCATAAGAAAAGTAATGTTTTATTTGAAAATCAGTGATGGTACACGAAAAAATGTTTTGTTTCTAATGTAAATCTCGGGCAAGATTGTAGATCTATGCACCCCTTCTCCTAAATAAAATTGTTCAATGAATTCCGAAAAAATGTTGTTTATTTAAAACAACGGAATGAAATAGAATTATGTTCTGTTAACTTTTTCTAATTAATTGGATAATTTGACATTGATTTTACATTTATGTACTTTTAATTTTGGATTAATGAAGGAAATACGTTATACAAGTTTAATTTATAATCAAAGGCAATTATGTTAAGTTGTGTATTATAACAGTGTACACTGTAAATGTTTCAAAGAAAATCAGAATCAACCAGAGTTTTTTAAGTAGGATTTAAATTCTAGGATTTTTAAAAGTTACAAATATTTCAACTCATTAATAAAAAATGGGAAGTTGTTCTTGGCATTTGAATGAGTTGATTGGTTTAGAACTAATGGATGTAAAATCTAATGATTTACGTTCAAACTCGGGCAGCAACCTTTATGAACTCTTCATCTGGCCACCTTGTTTATAATGTTTTTCGCATAAATTTAATTTATACACATGCGACCAACTAAATCGACTTAATCCTTCGCGCGTACAAAAAGACATATTATTTAAAAATGGCTTAACCGATTTTCGTAAAACAACTATTTTTTGACAGCTTAGAATTTTATCTTTATAAGGACACCTTTATCATTAAAATCTATACAGTGCTTTTCAAATTAAAGCAATCATAGCAAAATGCGATGTTTCGGTAAAAACAATTGGCGTGCTGCAATCTCCTGTATAATATCACATTGACCGATATTTGCCATCAGTCTCTTATCAGACGTTGACCTGAACAAATCTCTACCAGTTTCATTCGTTGTTTCCTCAAAATCATAGATACTACTCCAGAAAAAGACGCACAAGTTGTTGCTTTATTGCAAGAAGGGCGCAATCAACGAGAAGTCATTCGTCAGCTAAACATGAGCCAATCTGCTGTCTCAAGAGTATCCAGAAGATTTCAGGAAACTGGTACCTTCAATCGGAAACCACATAGCAGCCGGTATCAGTGTACATCTAAGACGGGCGTCGATGTGCGGCAGGTGCTAAGACAAGTTCGAGATGTAGCTGTTGATCCATGGACAGTAAGAAGACGCCCGAAGGAAGCCAACCTCACTGCAAGACGGCCTGATAGAGGCCCAAAATTGACAGTATGGCACTGCAAAGAGCGCCTCAAATTTGCTCGCAAACACATCAATTGAAGCATCAAGCAATGGATGTCTAATCTATTCACTGACAAGTGCAGAATATGTCCCCATGGTAGTGATAGCAGAGACCGGGTCTACCCGGCGTCCAGGAGAGCGATTTTCGCAGTGCTGTTTTGCTGAAACAGTCTCGTACGACGGCAGTTCGTGCATGATGTGGGCTGGAAAAACAGATCTTGTTTTCATATCTGATGGAGGCCGTAGAGGAGGGGTGGCCGTATAGGTTGGACTCGAAACGATAAGGTGGCCAGCCCTCAGTCCAGACATGAATCCAATCCAACCCAGAAATCCGGTACCATCTAACATCAGTGACCTCAAAATTGCGTTGGATGAGGAGTGGGATGCGATCCCCCAAGTCTTCGTCAAAACCTTAACAAGGTCAATGGGGAACCGCATGCGAACCGTTGTAGACGCAAGGGGAGGCAATACTTAGTATTAATATTGTTTTTCTTTTGCTTGATTTTTGTGTTGTAATTTAAATTTAATATCCCCAATGTTTTTTTTTTTCTTAATCATCAATTTTGGTTATGTTTTCATTCAAGATTCATTACAAAAAAAGCACTGAACCAATTTTCATGAAAATACTGTCATTTTAAAGTTAAAGTAACACGCTTTCAAAAGAATAATGTCTTTAGTCGATTCGATTTAGTTGCTCGGGAGTGTAGTATAACATGGGTAAAGTATTGTTACGTTTTTGCCTTGTCAATCAAGGTTCGTATCACTGTATTGTGAATAATACAAACTCAGTTCAATTTATCACCAACGAATTTATTTATTTCACAAAATTTATTACAACACAGTTTACCAATAAAAATTCACAAAATCACTTTATATAAATTATTCTTAAATTTTACTGTTCACTTATAATTTTTATTTCCACAAAAAAACCTTTTAATTCACTTTTTAATTCCTTTTTAATCTTTACTCTATCGCTTACCAAATATTACTAATAATCTTACAAGCTTACTCTATCGCGTTCCAAATTCGAATAATCCAATTCGATCTTGTTCGCCTTTTTATATACACAAACCAAGCTTCTCGAAAGTTCATGAATTTTCCAGTTAGAATAGTGTAGAACAATTTTATCATGGAAAATTCCATTTTAGTACAGTTTAACATTGAGCTATTAATTTTACTTATTCTATCACACGCTAGGTGTCACCATCACATTATTATTAAATTTTACTGATCACTTTTACTTTATTTATCGCACTACAACACTATTTAAATCACTTTTTAATTCCTTTTAATCTTTATACTATCGCATACTATCGCTTACCAAATATTACTATAATCTTACAAGTTTACTCTATCGCGTTCCAAATACTAATGCTGTGTGCCTCAGAAGACTTTTCAAACTAAACTTTTGTAAGACCCAGTAATTCATGCAATATTTAAATAGATGTCACTAGGTTGAAAGTATTCAACTGTGCCTTATATCAAACTAAACTTTTTATATTCATATTTAATTTGTGAATTTGAAAATTTTTATTTTATTTGTCGGTAACAAGAAACTATAGTAAAACTGAAATTTACAAGCATATAAGTATTTGCTAATGATAATGCTTATATCTGCAAACACTTGAGTGTCTGCTAATTCGCTTAATAAAATTTGCGGTGTCTTCGCTCAACATCAAACTTTTAAAGGTTTCAAATTTTAAATAAAATTCCGAGTTTCTGTGTTTCTATATTGGATGGCCAGTGGAGAGGGTCACTGGTATAATTTTCAATATATCAAGATATTCTGTGAGAACAATTGTTCACAAAATTCTTAATGTTTGTAAAGCTCGCACTAAAGTTATTCAATTTGCCAAGTTAAATTCATATAGTCTTCGGCCCCTTCAATATTTTCGAAAGCGTTAAGTACTATCGATCGATACCCCATAAAAATTGTTGTACCTACTGCAATACACAGTCAATATATGAATCTTAAACTTGATTAGAGCATTAATTTAATGGCAGTATGCGACAGTTCTGGTAAATTTATTAATATTTGTTGTGGATACTCGAATAGACAATTATATCGCAAACAACCATTCCCACCTCATGGATTTTTCTATTAGGTGACAGTGAATAGGGTAATATACTCATCTGAACATAATTATTTAATTAGTTATTAGTTCTAAATAAATGTACATGTGGCAGTACTTATCTTGGTCTAAAATATATACATGTGGGACAACCCTTCATTGTACTGCCAACACAATAGTTTTTAAGTAAGACACACAACGTGCGTGTAGCATCCATCTTGTAAGATATTATATAAAATTATATTGAAATAAAAATTATATAAATGTAAAAGTGGCTTTATACTTAAAGAATAATACAAATAGAAATGTTCATTAGAATTGGTAGCTATTATCACACCGTCCGTAAGAAAAGGCAACCTAACCACAGTAAAAAGAAACTTTAACGTTATGCATAGCAAAGCACGAAGCATTGTGGGAAATGCATTTGGAATATTGAAAATCGATGACGGGCGATTTTTTTAAAATAACTGGAACTGAAAATTTTTTGTTTTTCAATTACATTTACATACTACGCATACTACATGTTTTAAACAGTACGTCATACAAATTGAAAATTCGTCGAAAAGTAACCTCGTAAATTGACTTTTCATCTAGCATCTATGAGTGAATAGCGAAAGCTTCAAAATTTGAAAAGTTTAGTTTGAAAAGTCTTCTGAGGCACACAGCATAATAATCCAATTCGATCTTGTTCGATTTTTTATGTACACAAACCAAACTTCTCGAAAGCTCATGATTTTTCTAGTTAGAATAGCGTAGAAACATTACGGAGCAATTTTTATCATGGAAAATTCCATTTAGTACAGTAAAACATTGAGCTATTAGTTTTACTTATTCTATTACACACTAGGTGTCACCGTCACAATATTTTAAAGAAAGACCAACAGGCCCCGTGAGTCGATGACCGAAGCCGTAAAAAAAGTCAAAGAAGGCGCAACAGTGAATGCGATGGCAAAAAACTTAAAATTACCAGAAGCCATTTTTCGGCGTTATACTAAAACACATTTTGAAGACGAAGGTATGCTCTGATGCATCTTCGAAGCTTAATTCTAGATTAGCTCATAATTTATTTATTTGATAATTTATTAGACTTTTCCAACCAGCGCGAGACGGTTCAAATAAATCTTTTCGGACGATCAACCTGCAAACCTTAATAATTACATTGAAAACCTAGACAAAAGAGCTTTCCAAAAAGAGAAGAATAGCTTTTGATTTCGCTACCGCTCTTAATATTCCTCATCGATTTAACAACGAAAAGAGCGGGATAAAGGTTTTACTCAAAGCTTCATATACTTATATGTTATCTGCTTTTAATAAAACAAACGTTGCACGTTTCTTTAGTATTTATAAAAATATTTTAGCTGGTAAATATTACCAATCATATGACCGTTCCCACCAAACGTGTTAAGTCCAATGGACCAACGATGCGTTTTCAAAATGTCATCTGCTGAAAGGAGTTCCAATGCAAGCATTGCAGGCTGTTTTAGTGCGATTTAGGGCTACAATCAATTATGGTCCAATGCCAACTGGGTTGATTCCATTAAACTCTCAAGTGTTTCATGCGTTTGATTTTCAGTCACCATTAACTCCAAAAATGGGTATAATTCGACTGAAGCCCCTGCCAGTTTGCTGAAAATACTGCAGAAGTTTTGTCATCTCATGAGAGAGCCGCCGGAATTAGTTGGGCAACCCCATAATGTAATCCAGACTACTTCAGCTATAGTACATTTAACGGGGCCATCAAATGCAAAGTCAATCTTTAGCCTTCGTCCATTATCTCACACGGTCAGAAAAGAAACAAAACACAGGAAAAAGTTACCATCGATGCACATAACAAGGACTCCCGTTAAAAAGGTGTTAGTTCTAGCGGGTCGAAAAGCTTTGATGCCTCTGATAAGATTGTTCGTTTGGATATTGTTATGTTACCTTTTGGCAAAAATACTTTAAATTGAAAAGTGTCTTTTGAAGAATTCCAGAGGAGTCCAAGTGTTTTTACTATATTATTAAATGTCTCAGAACAAAAGCATAAGCTTGTATCTTGAAGATCGATGGAAATCTTGGATTTATGTCTATTGCTATCTGTTAATGTGAACGTCCTTTTGTTGCCGAAATTCCGAAAACTTCAGTTAAAACTCTTTTCCTTGGCAAGCACGTTTTAGCGGTTGTGGTTGAAACTTCACTTGTTGAGTTGGTATTAATTTGTTACTACCGATTGATTCCAAAGATTGGAAACGATTTTCTAGAAATTTCAAAAATTGGCTTGTTTCTTGAAATTCTGTTGGTTTTTCTTGACAGCTTTCGTAAAGACATCGTGACTCGTTGCTCAATTTTTTGAATAAGCTGACGATGGCACTATGCCTTATGGCATATAGACATTCGGTTGTTGTGTCATGTAAGGATTTGATCGCAGCTGCGGATTCAGTGTTACTAAGTAGTATGCTGAATCAATAAAGTATTGAGCAGATTAGATACGAGTAATCTCCTGTTGTTGAAGGAGTTTTCGTCACAGAATTTTGCTCGCTGATCCTAGATATTTGAACTTTTTCACCTTCTCATTTCACGTGTCTCTTGAAATGAGGTCCCGCGGGTCAACCTTCTCGCGGTGACCATATATTTGATCGTTGATATGGAGGCCAATTTCTTGGGCTGTTAATTTCACTGGAAGGAAGACCTCTTTCAGCGAAATTATGTTACGATCCAGAATAATGCAAATATCGCTCGGTTGATTTATAATTCAGGCAGCTGCACTGTGCGATATTTATCTGACAGATACAATATTCTAATGATAGGTTAAAGAGAGTTTGAGCTATTTGGCCTCCTTGCCGCACTCCAGATGTTATCTTGAAGGCTTTCGTAGTTTTGGCAGAAAAAATGTGTACTTTTGGGTTATAGCTAATTTTGTCTGTATATCAATTTTGGGAATATTTTTTTACGCGTGTAACATTAATTTAGTCTATCCTTGTAGAATATCCCTTATTCAGAAAATCTATACCGCGGTAGCAGCTTCAGTTTCGGTAGAATTGTTGAGACGAGTTTAAACATGCGGTAGAACAGATGCAGCTTTTACCTTTTGCTTACAGGTTTGTATGAATTTCCAAGATAACGAACAAAAATTTTTGTGCATTATGTTGGAAATTCATACAAACTTGTAGGTTAGGTTAGGTTAGGTTTGGATGGCGGTCCACTAGGACCAGCCATAGACACAAAAATGGTCCGTAGCCATACCACGAATAAATGTTTCCTCCAACTCATTTGAACCATTTTGAACTGTTAACAAAGCGCTGGATACTCCTGACGTCCATCCTACAGAGGTCCGTCAGGTCTTTGAAGAGGTGTGCCCCTAGAAACTTTAGTCTGTTTCGTGCCAGACGAGGGCAGGTGCAAAGAAGATGAAGTACTGTCTCTTCCGCCTCTTCGTCCTCGCAACTACGACAGTAGTCATGTGAGAAGATACCAAGTCTACTCGCATGCCTCCCTACGAGAAAGTGCCCCGTAATCACTCCAACAACCACACTGATCTGACTTCGCTGAAGTGAGAGATCAGCTGTTTGGATCTCGCCAAGTCCAACTTTGGCCAGACCTGCCGAGTTATTACGCAAGAAGTGATCCTTGACCATCTGTCATTAGTGAGCTTGCTAGCTTCTTCCTGAAGCAGCAGTTTGCATACCGCAAGAGGTATTTTAATATCCTTTCTGCTTTCTGAGAAGTGGTCCGTTGTACAGTTCATCGGCGTTTATATTCCCTGTACTTATGAAATGTACTGGCACCCATAAAATGTGGATATTGAACTGATCTGCCATCTCGTTAAGAGATGAGAGACAGTTCTGGACTACTTTCGACGTGAGGAGGGGTGATTGAAGCGCTTTAATGGCAGCCTGACTGTCCGTATATACGCGAATATCACAAACCGATATTACATTATACCTCAACCAGTCTTCGACTTCCTTTATGGCAGTTACTTCAGCTTAAAACATGCTACAGTAGTCGGGGAGACGGAAGGAAAGATTTAACAGAAGTTCCTCGCCGAATACTCCAGCCCCGACTTTCCCGTCCCGTTTTGAACCATCAGTGAAGAAGTTTGTAACTCCTGCTTCCAAAACTGCACCATACAAACCTGTAATGTCAAAAGTAAAAAATTGTTTCATTGTGAATGCACTGTTAGTCGCTGCCGTATTTGACCCACTTCTTTGTAGATACTATTTCCACCGGGTGTCTTGTAATTTTAATGGTCAAAGATGGGGTTATCTCAACGTTGGTGTTAATGGTGCCTCTCTATTTAGAAGCGAAAAGCAATAGTTCCGCCCCACTTCGAGGTCTGATTTACCGTTCATCTTTAATTCACCGGATTCGCTGCGAATAGCCCTGCTATGTGAATAAAAGCCTATAACTATTTCCACAATTTTTTTAAAATTCGAAACCTTCCGTGGAACGGTTTCACTGTTAAATGATTGACCCTTGTTTCACCGTTTCAACATAATTTCAAAATAATAACAATGTAAATATTAATAAAATAACATTTTACTGTAATCACGATACAAACAAAATTGATATGCAACAGATTGTTTACAATTTTTCAAAAATAACAAACTTTGTTTTAATAAAAATGAACAAAGCCCCAAATTGTGCAAAAAATCTAGTACAATTTTGTGCCGAAAAAACATTTAACGCAACTACGCAAACAACTACAAAACGCAAAGAAGCTGTCATTTGGAAAAATTTATCGTCATCGTGCGATCGTGCGAAGGTTTTTGAGTTATACAAAAAATAATAATTTCTTTCATTTTATTTGTGCCAGCTCTCAATTAATTGAATAAAAGTGTAAAAAATAGATTTGCCTGATAGTTTTTATATAAGCAAATACAAAAATGTCAAAATTTGAGCTAGTCACAACGACAAGACTAAATGGTACAATCCCTGTGCATAAATATCGAAGTGATCGTACCGGTTTAACAGTGGTTTTGGGTGAGGTAGAAGGCCCTGTTGTAAATGGATATTTCACCTTGGGTAAATGACGTGTCTATTCATTAGTATTCAACAATATTATAATCAATTTTGTTTTGTTTTTTATGTATCGTTTAGCAACTGAGTCGCACGACGATGATGGTCTACCTCATACATTAGAGCATTTAATATTCTTAGGATCGCGAAAATATCCCTACAAAGGGGTTCTCGATTTATTGGCTAATCGATGTCTGGCTTCGGGCACAAATGCATGGACTGACACCGACCATACTTGCTATACAATGACAACTGCTGGAAGCGAAGGTTTTTTAGCGTTGCTACCCATTTACTTGGATCACATTTTGTATCCCACCTTAACTGATTCAACATTTATTACGGAAGTACATCATATATCAGGCGAAGGTGAGGATGGTGGTGTGGTTTATTGTGAAATGCAAGGTCGTGAAAATACCGGCGAATCACGAGCCCATTTAGAACTTTTACGTTCAATTTATCCAAACTGTGGTTATAGTGCCGAAACAGGAGGTATCCTGTCTAATTTACGGACATCTACCACGCACAAAAAAATTAAAGAGTATCATGCCGCATTTTATCGGCCAGAGAATTTATATGTAATTATTACCGGTAAAGTTGATAAGGATGATGTATTCGCGGCTTTACAAACAGTTGAGGAGTCGATAATCGAGAACGGCCCATTGCCAACATTCAACCGGCCTTGGCAAACACCTGTTCCACCATTAACAGAATCGGTGAATACAAAAATCCTCTACCCATCGGACGAGGAAGATTGTGGCCTCGTCAATATTGGGTGGCGTGGACCAAAAGCGAGCACCGAAGATTTGTTACTCACTGGTAATAGTATTCTCCTTCGATACCTTTCCGTAACTTCGGTCAGTCCACTTTATCGTGAATTCATCGAAATTGATGATCCTTATGCAAGCAAACTTTCCTGTGATATTATGGAAAATTCTGAATCCCTCCTCTATATCTCCTTTAATAACGTCCCTATTAAGAAGGTTGATTTAGTGTTCGATAAATTAATGTCAGTCCTTAAAAATATAAGCGATGGTGGTGAAAAAATCGATATGGTGCGGATGCGAAATGTTATCGACAAACAAATTATGGAATCGTTGAGCAGCTTAGAAAATCAACCGCATGACGCAGTGGCATTTTTGGTCATTGGTAATGTTCTGTATGGAAGCGGTAACAATGATGTAAGTATTGAGATAACCCCATTCATTGGTTTAAGGTTGTATTATAACATCAGTTTATATTATTTGACCACAGTTCGACGTCCGTTTAAATAATATTAAGCAATTGGAATTTCTTCGTGACCAGCCAGAAGAATATTGGATCAAATTGCTTCGTAGGTATATGGTTGATGCGAATTATGTTGTAGTACGGGCAGTACCCAGCATTGAAGAACAGAAAAGAACGGCTAAAGAAGAATTGGAGCGTATCGAGAAACAGCGATTTGAATTAGGTGCGGCAGGCTTAAATAAAAAAGCTTGTGAATTGATTGAAGCTATGGAAAAGAATGATGAGACACCACCACCAGTCGAGATGCTTACGCAATTACCGGTACCCAGCACTGAAGGAATTAATTTTCATTCTGTCAAAATTTATCGGTCTAATGATGGTATGAATCCACCTGGGATTACACTGGAATCGCTACCAGTTTACGCTGAGGCCTATGATGTTCGTACGAATTTTATTTATATGATTGCATCACTAAATACCGATGAAGTAAAACCGTCTCTTCGTCCGTATCTCCTCATATTGCTGGAACTTTTGATGGAATCACCAGTTCGCCGTGGAAACGAAGTAATATCATATGAAACTGTGGTCGCCGCCTTAGAATCGGATACTGTCTCATCTGGAACAAGGCTTGGCCTAGAACCAACCATGAACTTTAGCTGTGGTCCATTTTCGCACACGGCTTCAATGATGCTACTAGTTGAGCCTTCAAAATACAAAAAAGGTGTTACTTGGCTGATTGATTTGCTAAAATCGACGGAGTTTAATGTCGACCGGATTCGAGTGTGCGCCGCCAAAATGGTCAATGATGTGGCGCAAGCTAAACGAGTAGGTAATTCGGTGGCAAAACATCTACTAAAATCTATGTATTATGTCGATGAGAGCAATGTACGTTTGAACTCGATGTTGAAGCAATATAAATTTTTGAGTGGAGTTATCGAGCGGTTGGACAACCCGGAACAAGCTAAATCCGTTATTGATGATTTGAACACTATTCGTGAGATCATCACCCGGCCTACAAATATGGCTATACATTTAGCGGCCGATTTTGAAAAAATCGCCGCACAGGGTATTGATATGGTGGAACCGTGGAACCGGCTTGGTGAAAAAGATTTGCGAAGCGATAGTTTGGTTGTTATACCGGATTCTTCAATAATAAAGCCGGAAGGAATTTATGATTCGTGTGGTGCAATTGTTGGAATGGGTTGCGTTGAAAGTGCCTTTCTGTATCAAGCTTCGCCAGCTATCAATAATTTTATGGATCCCGATTTACCGGCTCTTCTACTCTTCCTTCAGTATTTATGTCAACTCGAGGGACCATTATGGCGACAAATTCGTGGGCAAGGTCTGGTCTATGGTTATGCCATTATACCTCAGCCGAACGAAGGTTTATTGTACCTGACGCTATATCGGGCAACGAATGTCGTAGCCGCATACAAGGAAACCAAATGCGTCGTCGAATGTCAAATTAAAGAAGACGCTGTTTGGGATGAAACTCAATTGGAATCAGCACGTAGCTCACTAATCTTCGAAATAATTGAACGCGAAAAAAGTGTTGGGGATCTAGTTGTACAGTCGCTACTATCCAGTTTCAAGAAAGTACCAATCAGCTATAATCGCACCATGGTTGAACGAATTCCTCAAGTTACCGAATCCGATTTGGCTCGAGTGGGCAAAAAGTATGTCGCACCATTATTCACAAAGACTGCGCGTACCGCAATCATTTGCCATCCGGATCGAGTAGCCGAAATTGCTAGTGGATTCGAGAAGCTTGGTCAAAAGTTAACCGTCGAAACATCCCTCGATGAATCATTTTTGGGTAAATGTTAAAAGTAATCGAGATTAACTTTTGTTTTATCTAGATATGTTATATTATCTTTTGAGAATGTTTATTTAAGTTCATGTTAAATAAGAGTATTAAACAAATAAAACAATCACGTCTATATACATATAAATTTTTGAATTTTTATTCAGGCCTTATAAATTTACGTTTTTTGTTATGAGGCTCGTAATTATTTTTAAGTCCCGGCTCATAATTCTTGGCATAATTTTTATTCGATAAAAGCTTTATATTATTGTTCTGCAGCTCAAATCTGCTATCCGCCGAATCCTTCTTGTACTTCTTCATCTTTCCAAATTGCTCGGCCATCTCATCGTCATCTATCTCTTTCTCATCCTTTCGTTGTTCATCGATAAGCCGCTGTTTTTCAGCATTTATTTTTTCCAAATATGCTTCCAACTCTTTGTTCATGCCACGGAAACTTAATCGGCCATCAATTAAATCCTCGCACACCGTAAAACTCGATTCGAATATAAAATTATCATTACCGCTTGAATTTGCCAACATTTGAGATTTGTACATACGTTTTGTTTCCTCGATTTCTTCCTCTTTTTCAACTTTTTCTTTAGTTCGTTTCATAAATTTCATTTCAAGAATAGATTTGGACAATTTACGTTTCTCAGCCATCGTTATTTATTTTATATTTGCAGGCAAAAATATAAAGAAAACAAAATAAATAAATAAAATTTACACGAGGAAACTGTAGTGTATGTATAGAAATGTCAATCAAACGAATGTTTTATGTTTTGACAGCAAATGTCATATTTTTATGCATTGAACTGAAATTATTCAATTTACTATCTCGCCATCTAGTATTTAATTGATTAAACTACTATATTCAAATTTTGAGGTAACAACGATAGGTTTACGCAAACGCGTGTAAGTGAAATTATTTTGTGAGTGATATTTACAGCAGTTTGGCAGCATCTTTAGTTATGTTAGAAATTCATACACACCTGTAAGTAAAAAGTTCTTTCGATTTTGAATTTGTTTATCTGATCAAACAAGTTTGAAGTCAAGTGAGTTACAAAAGAATCAATTAATAAGTTGACAGTCATTTTCCCATGCCGATAATAGAACCCGAGCCTCCTGAGTGAGAGCCAGCTATCCTAACTAGTAGACAACATGGGATATATCAGAAGCTCTTAATTTATTTGCATAATCTCGCCGGGACGGTTATAAGCACTTCTGGTTCATGTCTTTGTTAGATTTGCTATTGATAATCTAGCAAAGATATGAACTATAAGTTGACTTAAGCGATTATGTCTTGTGGCCATAGATTTATATTAGAACTCAGCAGATAAGGAACATTTAGAATATCGAATCATCAAGGCACTCAGCAATGTCTATTATACATAACTAAGAGTACATATAACGGCGCAGAACACATTCAGACACTTAAAGTATCATTTCCGAATGGATATACTAATCTTAATATTTGTAGGTTATAAGTACCGTCATAATATAACATTGCAAAATTAATTCGCCATGATGGAAATCTTTATAGGCCACCAACTGTGAGGAACCGAGTATTAAAAGAAACAAAACTAAAAATATTTTAGATTTTGGTTTTGTTATTACATATTTTTTAAAAAAAAATTGTCTTCTGGTTGGATTCGAACCCGAGCACTTTAGCAAAATTTCGAATTTATTTTAACATTTTTCCGAAAAAATTTCAATAAAAAGTTATAGTGTGATTATGTTGGTCGGGCTGGCATTGGGATCTCACTCCGAAACGCTATCCCACTACTGCTCACCACGAGGACTTTTGGCTGCTGGTTTTCACCCCTGGCCCGATGCGCCCTTCCTTAGCCAACCTGGTTACCTTGGACTCCTCCATGGTACCCATATTGATAGCGAGCTTAGTGCGGACGTCTCGTCAACATGATCTCATCAATACACAGAACTCCCAACCTCAAATCAGTCTATAACTTGACCTCCGAGAAGCCGGATTACAGGAGATGCCACCTCCCAGTCGAAGGTATAACTTTTTTTTGTCAATAACATTTTTCATTTTGTTATTTCTTTTATAGAAAAGTCTACAGATGTCATTCTCTTATTAAACAAGTTACACTAAAAAATCGAGAGGTGACGACACACAAAATTAAAGGTTTAGAAAGTCTTTGATAGATGTCACTGCCGCAATAGTTTTTTTTAAACAATATTTTTTAAATCTTTTCACATTTTATTAAATTGTAATAATCATAAATATATATAATAATAATATAGAATAAATTTATAATATAATATATGTAATTGTAATAAAAATAACTTGAAAATATTTGTATGTAATAAATTTCTTATAAGCAAGAATTTTGTTCAATAAATTGTTTTATATAAATTTAATTATAATAGCGAATAATTGGTTCTTCTATAATTTTCAGTCCAAAAAATGAATTATATAATAATACAGTGATATAAATTAAAAAAAAAAAAAAAACTGACAACAGTAAGACGTATTATATAATGAAATACAACAAATTCACCAAAAATTATAATTAGGTATGATTAAATTATTCTTTTAATTTCCATAACGGATCTAAATCACTGAACGGATCATTCACTTCCTCTTTTTCAATCAGTTTACTCGTTTGATTCGCTAATTTCATTTGATACGAAGTCATAATGCCACGCTTATTCAGTACATCGTGTCCGTGCGCTAATACGACCTGCAGAGAAAGCTGAAGATTTTGCATATCGCGCAAAGCACCTTTACGCTGGGAACAAATACGATACCAAATATCCACGACATCTAATCGAGATAAAAGTAAATATTCAATACAACAATCTTTTTGCTTTCATAATATACTCACTAATTAAAATTGGACGTTTAATTTGTGTAGCTAATATCGTTGCTATTCCGGTCGCAATAATTCCCGATCGATCTGAACCATTTGTACAGTTCAGTGTAATTAATGTGGATTGCTTAAGTTCTTTAACACGTTGGCGATAAGCCGTTATAATATTATTTGATATTCCCAAAATATTTCCAGTCGAATTTTTTTGCCACATTTTTATTTGTATTAATGACAAATTCAATATAAAATCCGTATTATGTTTTATGAGCTTTATGTAACTTTCGGTACTGTGCGACAATTCAAATTGTTGGTAAAGAGTGACAGAGTAATCACCGAAGTTTCTCTCCTTATTTAACTCGGTTGGCCAATAAGGATCGAGTAGCTCGTTCGATGTATGAAGACAAACAACAATACGCGATTTTTGTGAAAATACCATACACCAAAAATCATCGAATGTATTCTGCATCGGGAGCTGGGTTATTATGAATTGAGGGCAGCCGGGTCCCAATTCCTTAAATAATGAAAATAAAAAAAATAAAAATTCGTAAATTTTAACAAGCATACAAAACAGAAAATAAACTAAAGTAAGCATTTCAGATGAGTCTTACCATTTCAAAATCCTTATTGGACTTTAAAGTATGTAATTTTTTAATAAATTATAAAATAATAAAGAAGAGGCTAAAATATAATCGAACCCGCTTCTAAACCTAAATTAGGTACTTACCCGAATAAAAGCTGCATTAATATAATCATCGGTATTCGTCGGCAATAAAACTCTGGAATGATCATATGGAATGCAATCGACTGATCGATTTTTCTCCGGAAATAATTTTGCAATACTTGTCGTCCGCCTCGTCTCATCCTTAACCAACAAATCTTGTAAGTCTTTCCACTTCCCATCAAGCTGTGTGGTCCCATTCAATGTTTTCACATTAATCGTTTCAATAAATTTTTCAAGCCTTTCGATATCCTTGTGAAATTGTTTTAATATTTTTTGATCATCAAACGGATTAACGGCCGGCTTATTATTTTCGCTTAAAATAATATCGTTATTTTTAACTGAAGCACTATCCCAATAATCTGAACTTAATTCAGATGAGCACACCGATATATTATCAACACTCGATTTACGATCTAACGTATTTTCCAATGGTTTCATCGTACTGTATTCGGTATTTAATATCAATTCAGTTAAATGATCAATGGATGGCGTTTTTTTAGAATCAAGTGTTGTAATATGTACATCATTTAAATTTGATGCTGCTGGTGGTATAAATATAGCAACTGATGTTGGTTCTAAAATTATTGATGAGGCACCTTGTGGTTCATCTATTAGAGATGATGGTTTTAAAATTTCTCCGGATGGCGGTTGAAAAGAAAAATCGATATCGGATAATAGGTCAACATTTGATTTAGCACGTGGTTTTGGTGCAACCGCCGCAGGTGGTGATGGCTGAATTGGTGGAATTGTTGCTGTAATTTGTGGTGTTGAAGCAACTACTGGAGGTGGCTGTTGCTGTTCAGCTACTGGTTGTATTGGTACTGGTTGGGACACAGATGATGGCGGCTGTGGTTGTTGCTGTTGTTGATTTTGAGGTGGATTTGGCGTGATTTCTGGTACTTGCGGATGCTGTTGGTATTGCGTAAATGTTTGTTGAATTTGTGGTTGTTGTACATTAGGATACTGATGAGATACCTGTATATTAGCATATTGATTAGTTGCTGCCTGGTAATCAGTTTGGTAAGGTGTCGCATAAAATTGTGGTTGCACTATTTGCTGAGCTTCTGGTTGATACTTATTACTCATCGTAATGGCTTGGGGCTGAATTGGTTGAAATTGATTTTGTTGTGGATAAGCAGCTTGATTTGTATTCTGATGATCGTAACCAATTGTGTTTGTTGCGGTATCTATAATGGGAAAACAATAAACCGAAGTTGTTAGGTATGTAATCTATTTTCCAATACTTTTGGTTGCGCTTAACATGTAATGTAAAAAAAAGAACTACAAGTAGTTTAAGCTTTAAGGTAACTAAGATTTTTAGCCATAAACCAGCCTAAAAATCTTACTACGCTTAGTTTTAATTCATTTATTCCTACTTTTGCCATTTTAAAATTGTCGGCGTTTGATGGATTTTTTTTCAAACGTGTCACAAACAAAATCGTTATATTTTGCAGGACATTCGTCTGCGCAACAATCATACACAAAATATTTCTCGTTCTTCCCATCACGTTTGTAATTTCCAAAAATGTCGACATCCTTAATCTTCCAAATTACAAAAACAGCCGGAAGTCGTCCAGATAAGTTCTTTGGATGTTATCCCTTTAAAATCTCCTTTGTCGCAAAGCTAAATTTTGAATTAAGTGTTTTGTTTGACAACGTGCTATTTGTGGGATTGATTTAATAACACTTTAAACACCGGAAACCAAACATGTGCATCTGCACAGAACGAGACTGGTCGAATCAACCGAGCACTGGGGTGGGCTATTAGGAATTTGTTTAGATAGCGTATTTTTAGATAATGTCGAATAATTTGTTATGGTCGAAAATACCTTCACCCATTATGAAATTTCCAATCGGTTTTACGATAAAATGAGGAAGTAGAATCATTATTAAATGCGAATATTAGGCCCGATTCTGCATTCCAAAATATTATGTTATAGACATTTTTTGCAGGGAAATAAAATAACAACATGTATGAATTTTTGCGTTCCGGAATTGGGCTCATTGCCACTATCAATTATCATCTTATCAAATAGAATTAATAACATGGATAAATCCGAAGTAGAAAGTTCACGCAAACGCCGCAAGAAAAGTTAAGTCGATAACTTTTTCGTTTCGTATGGGCAATGGGGGCATCGAAAACTCTCGCTCGAATTCAATCGAGACCTTAAACCTTATCGAAAATTCCACAACAGCTTATTTTATTGCAATGCTAAGAAAAAAGTCACAACAAGCACCAAAAAAAAGTGAAAAATGTGTTAGGGCTTAGGGGCAATTTGGATTCTGCAAATACCTATTTTTCTGCTTTTTTAAAATTCCAAATACCCTTTATAAAGCCATAAAACCACGGTACACCGTAAACGCTATTATTATTTAGTACTTTAGTAGTCAAGTTTCCTAGTAAGACATGGCCATTGGCCACAATGCCACATCCACATGGCAAACAAAAACAGAAAAATTGAAATTACTCGAAAAGTCGAAACTACAAAAGACATGTGGCTTTTTTCCTTCACGGTAAGTATAAGCAATTACTACACTACAATTAATTAATTATGACCCAACTTTCGTCGGGCACTACAAAAATTTCATTTTAGACTCATTAAATTGCTCCTCTCCACGGAAATCTTTAGTAAAAGGCGAAAGATTTATTCGACAGTTGAAGAGAAACCAGAGTAATTATGAGTTGATCAAATTTAGTATTCATATAAACCAAATACATTTTGATTTAGCGAATTATACATAAAATCGACAAAAAATAGATTTTCTCAAAACAAACCATCATGAACGTGATAACACTATACAGTACACCACCCCATTATATACACAAATAACCAACAATATAATACAATAACAGCCAATGAACAACTAGATTTATGCAATTTTTTTTTTTATTTTTTTTATGAATTTTATGAAAATTATATTTGTTTGTTTAGTACAATGCTTAAGGAGTAAATATAAATTAGAATTTTTTTAATTTTGTGATTTCGACTTACCATATTGATTAAAAACCCCACTATTTGTGGTCGAAGTTCCCACATTATTATTACTGTTCATGTAAGTTGATGCTTGACCATTGCTATTGTAATACTGATTCTGTTGTTGGTTCTGTTGTTGATTCTGTTGTTGGTTCTGTTGTTGATTCTGTATTGAATCAGAGGATGCTGTTTTAACGGGGGGCATTTGGTGACTAGCATAGACCGCCTGCGTCATATATGCAGGCATATCTGTCACTGGATTAGGATACTGATAATTTATGGAGTCCGGTTGTAAATTCATTGATTGATATCCATATTGGATGTTATAGTAACTACCTGGATCATTAGAAGGTTGGGGTGTAGGCATCGTTGATGCCGAAATAGATGATTCTTGATTTACCGCAGGCGGTTGGGGTAAAGGATTAGGTGGATACTGATAGCCTTCAATTTTCCCATCACTCAACATTGTTTGACTCTTTGTACTACTTTTTTGACCATTTTCAGCTCCAGCCGTTGTGTACTGGGGTTGATAGAAATTGTTCTGGGTTAAATTATTATCAGCTTGATAACCGCTTCCATATTGATATTCGCCCGTATTCATATTGAAGGAGTAACCGGGATGTGATGAATACGCTGTATAGGTATTGTTGGCATCATTAAGCCCCATTGTGTTTGAATAGGCCGCCGTTTGATTGTCATATCGAGTGACGTATTGTTTATTAGCGGTAATTTGGTAATTGCCATAGTTCGTTGTAGCATAATTATAGCTGTTATTTGGAATTACAGGAGCGCCCGCCGGCTGCTCAACTTGTTGCGGCTGATTAAAATGCATCTGACTCATTTGATTCACAGTTGAATTAATCGTTTTATCCCACTGTTGTTGATTATAGTTGGGCGGTGGTTCGGCTACGGGTGCAATCGTTGATTGGTGATGGTTTGATGGTATTTGTGTTATTGCCGTTTGATACATTGGATTTGTATAACCAACTCCACTCATAGCACCATACTGATTAGCACCACTCATTCCATCAACATTCATTGCAGGATAATTAAGCGAAGCGGTATACGTTGGAGGTGGCTGATTATCGTATGTATTACCAGAGGCATTAGGAGCTTCTGAACCTAAAGGATTCGGACGAACTGATGGCAAGTTTGAGTTACTCATTTTATGAATAAGGTAATCTTTCAATTTTGGGCCCTGATTGGTGGACTCTATTTTATTTTTATTAGCGCTGCTCGATGACGATTTTAAGCGTTGTTGTCTCTCTTCATCTTGAACATCGCGGGCTGCTTTAACACGAGCAAATAGCTTATGAATGTTAGTCTGCAATTTTTTATAAAATTCCAAACCTTTCGAACTTTTACCTAATAAATCTTCGTATACGTCGTATGAAGCAATTAGGGACGAGTAAAATTGTTCTCGTTTATATTTAACATCAATAATTTGCTTTATAGTAGGAGCACACATTGCATAGCAATCGGTCAATGCCTTGAGTATATTTGATTGAGCGGTTAAATTTTGATCGATTAACGAGACCTGATTATCGTATTTCGACAGTTCCTTTTTAAATAGAACTTCCATTTCTTTTTCCTTATCGCCCAGTGACACAATCTGACTGGTTATATCATCTACAATGACCGCCTCTCTAAGAGATTCATATAACTGAGTCCTTTGCACCTGCATCTCATTAACCTTACTCAAAAGCTGCTTTAATTTGACAAATCGGGGATCCGATTTCATATCGAAGTCCATTTGAAGGGTTGGAATGTTGGTTCTAAGGCCTTTTAAAGGCTGTGACAAAATTTTCAAATTAGTCACATGCAGTCCCATTGCTTTACGTAATGTTTCATTGCTTTCACCTGCCTTTGAGTGGGCCTCTTGATATTTTTGAAATTCCCGATTTAGTTCACCAAAATGTACGCTAGCCCGACCGCCAGTCTTCTTTTGGTAATTTTTCTCGTGAATCTCCTCATCTTTAAGCAACTCCTTAATTTCGTTTAACGATGTTTCTACATCAACACAAGTTTCAGCCAAATTCGACATAGATTCTATTAGGTCAGGGATAGCATTAGGCTTAGCATTTATAGCGGCGCATCTATCAACAACTTCTTGCGGAAGTTTGAAATTCTGAATACTATCGAATTCGTTTACTTGGTCAACATTTAGCGAGCTCATAAATGTGTTTAATTCGATATTCCGCTCTTCGACGCGTGCTGAAATACTGCGGAGGAAATTAGCTTTTTCCTCGCTATACAATGAACTGGCCTCGTGCGCCTTCATTGGGACAAGGCGATTAAATATGTCATCACCAAGTACTTCGGCATCAGTTACAATAAACCCGATCCCATTTACTAAATTAGCACCTTTCACCGCCGAAATTGTACTTATATCGGGAACCTCTTCATGATAAATAAATTCGTTTTCGTTTTTCGCATTTTTACGCTTGCCCTCGACAATATCCGTTAAAAATATTAGAGCCTCATTCACTTGATCCAGGCCAAACATATTTTTGGCGTCTTTTTTCGATTCTTCCAGTTTATCCCAAGCTGCTTGAAATAAAGTTACTCGTTCACCCATTTTTTGCGCTTCTTCAGACTGTTGTCCTTGGTACAAAAGTAATATAGAACTCAAATAAAGAATTTTAAATTTCACATAGCGCTTCCATTTCTTGAACGTTTTATTCTCAGTGAACTCAGCAAGGCGACCCTCTTTTGTGCATGACATCAGCGAAGCGAGTGCCGAATTGTAGTAAGATATAATTTGGGATGTAACTTTTGCCACGATTCCAGATTTTCGGTTGTCGGCCAAACTTTTTTCTAAAATGCATTCCTGAGCCTGAGCCAAACTCAATTGTTCCATAAATAAAAGGATATCAGGGGACATGTCACTATTATTTAGATTTGCCGCATAAGAGTCGTAAAGCGTTTTAAATGCCCAAGCTGCACACTGAAAATGCGTACAAGATAGTTTCATGCCTTCATTTGTAGTACGTGCATCCATTGAACCCAATACCGTATGCAAACATCCGATATTATACAAAATCGATGCCATTTCAATTTTCAAATCAGATGATCGTGTTATCATATCCGTGTGAACATCACTCCATGAAAAATGTAGAACTTGCTGCTCTGCTATCGCAGGAAAACGACTTTGAATCGAATGCAATTGGGCATAGTAACGTTTCAACACTTTACAACCAGAAACATCAAGAGCTGGTCGCATCGCAGTATTTCGCAATGTTTCCAGTGCATAAATCTCTTTCGAATATGTTTCAGGATCTTCATGATAACATTCGGCAATATACTGTAATAAAAATTAAAAAATTGTGATTAATTAAATTAATAAAGAAAAGTTTTGACGTCATCCCCATTTGTCAATCTGTCGTCGCCCATACATAAAATGCATCTTCGCCAATCATTGTGTAGGTACCCCAATCCCAATTTTACTTACTCGTTTCAATTTCGAAAATGATGTTACTTCGGGGCTATGTTTTAGTTCAAAACTAAGCATTGGAAGACGAGGTATCGCCTCCATTATAAAATTTGCAATTTAACTTTATTTAATTTAATTAAAAATAAAAATTTAATAAATGTTAGCCAAATTTTTTACTTCTTTGCTGTACACTTTGACAAACAATAAATCCATAAAAAAAAATTAACACGAAATGTCATTGTGCCATAAAATAAATGTTGTTCAAGTGGATTCGTTTAACGGGCTAATTGTAGCTATCTTCAATCGAGTAAAATAAATTACATTGAATTTAATAAACAAATTTATTTAATATTTTGCTTTATTTGACCTTTGTGCAACACTACTTAGTTTCTGCTCTAAAATCTTCATTAAATTATTATGCAATTTATTGTTTTTAATTGCAGTTTAACGGAATCTTTTGTAAATCACCCTTTATACTTATCGCTTCTAACGACAAATTATCAACTGTCAAATTTCGTCGTTCTACTTTTCTTTTCTTTTGATACTTGATAAAAAATCCAAAACGCATAAAATACATAAAAAAAATAATCATAATTCATATTTATTTGTTTAGATTTGTGTGTGGTAAAATAATTAACTTATAATATGTTTAATCGTAAGAAACAAACCTCAGGAAAATCACGAGATCGAGGTGATTTATCCCAGGTAAGTGCATTTATCAGCGCAATTGGTTCAATCCGAAGGAATAATAAATAAATTTAGCGATGACTCATTTTTGTTTTTAAAGAAAATAATTTAAATTATTGTCACTTAATTGTTTAATTGCAGTATGGATTGTTTAATGTAGACACAGATTATGAAATTGCTAATGATAATAATGACGATGATTCGGGGAGTGGGGATGATGACGATTTGGAAGCTGAGTTGGCCGCTATAACAGCGGGTGGTGGAGCCAAAAGGAAACCCAAACCTAAAGCTAAATTGATTCCGGCTGCAAATTTAGATAAAATGGTTGCTGATAGTTTACGTGACATTGGAAGTGATGAGGAATTAAGTGATGACGATGAAGACGACCCTAATTTGTTGAATGAGTTGTCAGCAATTACTGGAGAGCCTGGCACTGAAGAAGAGGTGAAACCGAATAGTACAGAAGCAGAACCCCCAACATCAGCAGGGGAAGATCAATTACAAATTGTTAAGACTAGGCTGGAAATGTATAAAACTGCTGAGTCAAATGCTAAACTGGCAGGTGATGCAATGAAGGTAAGACGTTATAATCGTGGATTTAAGACATTGCAAGATATGCAACGTAAATTAGAAGCTGGGCGTGCCATTGACGCAAGCGAAATTCCGCCTGAAGTTAGTATAAAACCAATAAATGCTAAACCTGAAGAAACTTTTGAACCAACTACTTCAACAGCATCACGACCAGCACCACCGATTCCAACCCCTGAAGTGGACAAAGCTCCAGAACCTAAAATTGAATCAGAACCAGAAAATCCTAAAATCACTATACTGAAGGCGCGTCAATTAGAGTATAAAAAGGCTGCTTTGGCTTACAGGAAATCAGGAGAAAACGCCATTGCTATAAAATTTATAAAAGTGGCCAAATTATTTGAGCCCGTTATAAAAGCCGTTGAAGAAGGGCAAGAGGTTGATTTAAGTAATATGCCTCCTCCAGCCGCTGAGTTTGATTATAATGCAATAATAGAAGAGGCACCACCTGAGCCAGCTACTGCTGCAGTTGCTGAGCCTGTGCCACCACCAAAAGAAGAAAGTGAAGTACAGCATACAACTGAAATAGTGGAGGATCCTGGCCTAATTGTGGCTTCCACAGTTGGAGAAGCCCTACAGCAAAGATTAATGAAATACAAAGAAGTCGAACAAGGTGCTAAAGATGAGGGTAACACTAGTAAAGCTCGACGATTTGGTCGAATTATTAAACAGTTCGAAGATGCTATTAAATTACATAAGCTAGGTCGGCCTGTACCACTGGACGACTTACCTTGTCCTCCTGGATATGGGCCGTTTCCTGGTGCTGCATCCTCTTCTAAGCCAATAGCCCCCGAACCTCCGAAACCAACAGCTCAACCTGCACCGGTAGCTTCCCCCGATGATGATGATAATCCTAAACCTGTCCCGCCTCCTCGACCTAAGTTAAAGAAACAAGACTCTAGGGTAAGTGGAAATCATGTAAGTACTCATGTAATGCAAGTACAATTAGATGAGCTGCAAAAACGGCAACGGGAATTTAAACAGGCCGCTTTAAACGCAAAAAAGGACGGAGATATTAATCAGGCTCGTGAATTTTTGAAGATATTTAAACAATTTGAAGCCTTAATTGATACAGCTCAAGGTGGTTTTCCTATAGATATGGCCACATTGCCAATTCCTCCATCACAACGTTCCAATCTAGAAGATTCATTTACATTTATAAATGATAAGGATTGTACAACCGATGGGGATGGTGATTTGGCTATCCGACTCGAAGAACAATTACAACGTCAAATAGGAATGTGTAAAACTACTCGTGATCAATTACGTGCGATGGGCGATGTGAGTGGAACAAATCGTTTTGAAAATTTAGCGTTGAGTGTACAAAAAGATTTAGATTTTTTGCGATTGTCGCAAAAGAAAAACCTATCAATTCCCAAATTTCACTATGAAATGCGAAGTTTTAATATCGTTAAGTGCAATACAGATTTAACAGATAATCAGGTGGAGGTGGGTGTAATACGTGGGATTAACTATAACGTTCCAAATCGAAAGGAAGTAGATACATATGTGCGAGTAGATTTTCCATTTCCACCCGACGATCCGGTTAAAAACAAATCGAATACTATTAAAAATACCGATAATCCGGAGTACAATGAAAATTATCTGATCGATATTCAATCAAAGAATCGACAATGTCAGCGGGTATTTAAACGAGGGTCAGTAAAATTCGAAGTTTATTCAAGAGGGTAAGCATTTCTTATATATTTGAACAATATTCATTTCTAAATTGTACATGTAGAGTTGTTTGGCTACTAATGGCCATGTAACAATATAAATTTCATAAAATTTATACAAACAACCCTCAAAAAATATTATTTTGGGGAAATTGTGTAGATGTTGTTGCACATTCCCATCATTATTCTGTTTTAGTGGTTTCCTGAGATCTGATGTCCTGATTGGTACAGTTTTAGTAAAATTACAACCACTGGAGACTGCTGTTGAAATTCATGATTCGTATGAGGTAAGCCTTCCGTAAAGCTCGATTTAGTCCCTCAATAGTAATTATTTTTTTCTATTTTAAGTTAATGGACGGTCGAAAGAAAGTGGGCGGTAAATTAGAAGTAAAAATTCGAATTCGAGAGCCAATTCTAACAAAACAAATTGAACAAGTAAATGAAAAGTGGCTTATTATTGATCATTAAATTTTATAAATTACGAAAAAATTGAAATTTAATGCTTATAAGCTTTATTGTGGTTTCTATAAAATATTGTTTGTGGTCGGTCAGATAAGGTCATTAAAATATTTTCTAAGGAATCTGCGTATTTCACACACAAAAAGGAATAATACCTGCTTTTATTATTATATTATTATAAGATTATTTTATTGTTATTAAAATAAATAAGTATATTATTTAAAATAATTATTTGTTTAATTAATTCGATGTCTACCTGAAGCTTTTAATAATTTAAAATACAGTCACTACTAAAGTAGGAAGAATGTAAAGTTAAGTATGATAAAGTTCTTGTAAAATTTAAAAATTGCGAAAGCGGCACCAATCAAAGAATTTCTAAACTTAGTAGAACGACATTGTAGTTTTTCGTAAATCTTTAACTAAATGTAAAAGCTTTTTGATTGATTGATTTCAAATGTACGATCAAGCATTACGCAAGTCTCCCGTATTATATAAATGCCAATACTACAACCACACTATACCCCATGTTACACAACACGACACCATTCTTCATGAAGTCAAACATAGAGCAATATTCACCCCGTAAAGAAAGGCTGGACATCGATAACCACATAAGTCTAATAGTGTGATATCCGCCCCTGGCCAGGTAGCCATCGTACACCCTTTTTACATATAACAACATCGCGGGATGGGAAAGGAATGTTAGTGAGGATAGATTTGGCCCGGTTACAGACACCTAATAAAGCCGATAAGTTAGTGTTTTTTATGACAACACAAATTTCCTGGTGCCGCAAGTTTTTTTTCTGAAAAGCTGTAAACAACTATTATTATTCCCTCCACCATCTTTTCCATCGGCGGTTGTGAGAGGGGCGAGATTTCGTTCCATCGTCATGTTCCCATGTGGTCACCCAAATTTGTACTAACAGTAGCTAGTGTTGCTTGACGCTGTTGTTGAAACAGTAGCTAGTGTTGCTTGACGCTGTTGTTGAAGTGCTTCTGTCTCTGCTGTTTCTCCTACTCGTCCCCCTTTAACTAAATGTAAAAGCTTTTTGACAATAGAAAGTACATTTCGACTGGGAAGTGGCATCTTCTGTAATCCGGCTTCTCGTAGGTCAAGTTTATTGACTGACTTGAGGTTGGGAGTTCTGTGTATTGATAACATCATGTTGATGAAACGTCCACATTAAGCTCGCCATCAAATATGGGTGCCATGGAGGAGTCCAAGGTAACCAGGTTGGCTAAGGAGGGGCGCATCGGGCCAAGGGTGAAAATCAGCAGCCAAAAAGTCTTCACGGTGAGCAGTAGTGGGTGGGATAGCGTTTCGGAGTGAGATCTCAATGCCAGCCCGATCAATATACACACACTATAACTTTTGTTTGAATTTGATCAAAATATATATTTAAAATAAAATTTGATTTGGCCGCTGGTTTCCGAGTTCGAATTCAGTGCGGGAATATTGCTGTATTTTTGTTTTTGTTTAATAAAATTCACAAACCTCCTAATAATTTATTTAGATTTGTAGTTGGAGAGACTTTCATGTTAAAAATCTCCATCGGGGCTCTAGGTTAACAACGACTAAAGGTAAAGAATTCAGAAGGAATGAAACCCTAGTAAATAAACACTCTAATTGTGAATGCTTCAAACAGTGGAAGAAAAAGATAATTTAATGGTTCCATTAAGGAACAAAGGAGCACCAATTAACAAGAGAGATTAAAGAATTGAAAGATCCCACTAAACAAAGCGATTCGATTACGATACGAAAATGATGTTTGTTGTTCATACAAAATATCGTTTACGAATCGGTTTTGCGATTCGAAATCGATATGTTTACGAATCCAACGTCCCATGATAATTAGAATTTTTTACGTAACTACATTAATCATATTAATAATTGTAATGAGTATTTCCCTCCCGTGCACTTATTACAGCTTCCATCCTTCTGGGCATACTAAGTAGAAGGCTTTGTACCATTTCTTGCGGGATGAGATTCCACTTTTTTTCCATTGCAACTTTCAGCCCTGCTAATGAATCTGGTGCGGGATTTGTAGCTCTAATGCGGCGTTTTAGAATGTCCCATACGTGTTCGATCGGATTAAGATTGGGACTCATTGGTGGCCACTTAAGTGCACGAATGCCGATATCTTGGAGATATTGTCGTACGTTGCAGCTACGTGGATTGAAGCGTTATCATGCATTAACACAAAACTGCCATAACCTATGAAGCCCACATATGGCAAAACGTGATCGTCAAGAATGTTCCGAACATACTAGTCTGCATTCATCCTCAAAGCAATCTCCACCAGCTCCGTACGGCCCTCCCAACTGATTCCATCCCAAAACAATATTGAACCTCCAACAAAGCTTACAGTTTGCAACGTAACACGGTGGGTAGCGTTCTCCAGGTCTTCTGTATATAAGATTACGTCCATCTGGTTTCCATAATTGGATTCTGGTCTCATCTGAAAAGAGAACAGTGGCCCATTGATCAGTTCCCCAATTTGCATGAGAATGAGCAAATTCTAAACGGCTAGATTTGTGGCGGAGAAGAAGCCGTAGAACTTTTACAGCCCGTTTTGGAGTTAGGTTCACTTCTTTTAATCTTCGTCTAATTGTTCTGGCACTAATATTCAATTGGCGCGCATTAAGTAACTCATTTTTTGGTTTAGTAGAAGTACGCTTTCGATCACGTAACGAATTAATTTTTAAAAATCGGTCGTCATGCTCGGTTGTGCACCTTTTACGTCCTTGTCCGAACTTTCTTTTATACTCTCCGGTCTCACGATATCACTTAAGGATTCGTGAAGCCGAAGACTGGTTCACTTCTAATTTTCGTGCGATTTGTACTTGAGTATAATCTTTCTGATACTACATGACGACTTTAACCGCCTCCAGCTCACGAAAGGGTGCCATATTACAATGGGTTTTATTTTAGGTGTTTAGACGAATTCGTACAATAATTAAACATATTCGTATTCAAAAACACCAATGACACGAATTCGTACAAATTTGGTTCGTATTCAGGAATAGGGGCCCTGCATTGTCCATTTTATTATTATTTAATTCGGTCAGACGGATCGTTACTGGCAATTTGTGGTGGATTTTCGAAATCATCTGTTCTCGTTGAAGACGATTTTCTTCTTTATCAAACATTTCATAAAGATCGTTTTCGTAAGCTCCGCCTCTAAAATTTATCGGGTAATCTCTTATAGTTGCTCTGAGCTTAACAGCTTCGATCTCAGAGTCTACTGTATTAGTATACATAGAGTAATATTTGTCTCTAATTCGCGCCTCATCGCATGTAGATATGTCTGCTTGTAAAATTACAAAATCATTGTACGGGTTCCCTCTTTGGTTTCTACTATAGCTTCCTTGGCATAAAGCTTAGCAACGTTTTTAGATGAAATGGGCCAGTTAAAACACCGTTTACAAAACACTGTTGCCAGAAACAAATCGTTCTTCATTTTCTATAGTTTCAATAATGGTGAACATTTTGTATTTTTGTAACCTGTAAATTAGAAAAAATAATGAGATTGTTCTTGCATTTTACGTTTGGTCAACAATTTTAGTTCATCAACAAACGGTCTTAAAAATTAATTGAAGTTTTTTGGTTTCTCGTAGCCTTGGTAAACTGCAATAACAAAAACATTGGATTTTACTGTTTGCAAATTGTAAATTTTTCCCATTATAATCCAGAAACTATTTTGAGAACTCCTTGAAAGAGGGACACCATCTATATTAAAATCAGGTAGTAATCCCTTTGGATAATTTTTAACTCTTTGAAGTAAGCGGTCTAATAATTTTTTAATGTCAATCTAAGGATATTGTCCAGGATCTACGGCAATCACATTTCGAACAGTAGGAGTTTCCAGAAAAAAGTTATTGAATCCTTAGGTATAGGCTAGGAAATCCATTTGATTTTAAATCTTCTAGGAGCTTATTCATAGCATTCTGTTTTATATTAAAATTAATTACCCATTTTCGTAAGAAGATATTAATATTTTCTTTTGCCACATTAATTATATGTTTGCGCCGTTTGAGTGCGCCAATGGTTTAATTGGTTGAACATAGATTTATTCGGTTTCGTAATCCTCTTTTTGATATACTCAACACGTTTTTGTATTTTGCCATTTCAACAACTCAAACCGTTGATATCTTTCCTAAAATAACATTAAAACTATGTAAAACCAGCATATACAAATTCGTACAAATCCGGGGAGAGAGAGGGGGCAACTGTAAACATGAGACTGTGGCTTTTGACGCATGTGCCAATGGATTCTGGGAGGTTATGTATTTCTTTGTATTTTTTTTTTTATATTAATTTTAAAAAAAATAGCTTACAAGATATCAACTTCCATCGTAAGTGGAGGGGGCTCAGATTGGTTGTTTCCACGTGAGTGTGAGAAATCACATGTGCTTTTTCCGTTTAGTTTTTGGGTGATTTCCAAAAACCAGAAACTACCGATACGTAGAAGTAAACGTGTGTATTATTAAGTACGGATAATACACATTGAATTATTGAAATATTTTCCTTTATGTGCCACGGGAAACCGTTTACATGTACCGTACGGGTTGTGAAAACGCGGTCAAATAACACTAAAACCAAATCCTATTTTGCCGACGTTACCCGGTACTTTACAAATAAATTCTGTAGGTGACTCGTATGTTTCTCCGTAAACATGTTTGCGTATGTCGACGCATTCACTGGTTTGTGAAAATCGGTACGGTTGGTTGATGCCAAACTTGTAACAGGCTCTTCGGTGACACTCTCTCTAACGATTTTCCTAACAATTAAAATTTTTGTAAGTACAAAGCAGAACATCACTCACGCAAAGGGGTCAATCCTGAGTGGTGCTGGGAGGTTGTTGGATGTTGTATTCCGGTGTTGTTAGCAAAGTCCTGTCCAAATGGTTTCCCTTCCAGGTGTTTAATCTGAAATATAATATTCTTATTAAATGTAATACGATTCGCACATTGATTATAGATTTTATTATTGGTTAGAAAATTTACTTAATTATGTTGTTATAAATTTCTTTAATTTTTATTTATATGCAATCATTAATAAACTTATTTGATTAAAGATTAGATTACCGTTTATTAATTCTAATTAAACATCTTTCCTATCAGAAAAAGTACCAGAAAAGACATCTTTCCTACCAGATATTTTCCCCTGGACGTTTTAATTCCGATTTCACTGCGGGAATTGTCCAGTTCTTATTTCCACATAAATCTAATACAAATAGGAGTATTGTATGTTATTTTATACAAAATACCTGTCTGATGCAAGTTCCCAAAATTAATTTAAATTTGATATAAAATATTCCGCATGTCTATTTGTTAGAAAACATTTTATTTTCACATTTAATCCACATTTACGGCTACCATAAGCGTATTGGCATAAATGGTACATGTTGTTTTCAAACGACGGAACACAAAATTCGTTGCTTGGTACGGTTGAAGCGGAGGATTTTGTTTTAATTGTAATATGTCTCTTTCTGCTCGCTTATGTGACTGATCCCCTTCTTTAGAAGTCTCTTCGTCACCCACGATCTTCTTCCAGTACATGTTGTTTTTAAGCCTGGGGGGCTATTTATGAATTCGATTCAAACGTATTCAAGTCTTCGAAGTATGGGATTCTTATTTGAATTGAATCAGATTTGTTCGTTTCAATTAAATTCACAATTAGCCACCCTGGTCAGCGTAGTTCAATTTAATCGAGAAGATGATGAATGCTAGTTGCGTTACGATCACATATAATTGACGATCGATCGAAGTCAATATTAACCCTTCCGCGTGGAGTGCCGTACACGTGTACGTCATGCGTAAAATCATCTCTACTGCGGAGTGCCGTACACGTGTACGTCATTACAAAATACGAACTTTAATAAGACACCGTGAATTATTTTAGATTCTATTTGTATAATTTCCTCCTCCCGCAACTCACATATAGTAATTGAAACTTTTAACTCCCACGCGGAAGGGTTAGTTTCCGCCGCAAAACAAAAATACAAAAGATTAAGATTCAAGTCATTGCACTTTAATTCGATCACCGTACAATATTGTTCTTCTGATGCTATAGTATCGGTAATAAAATTATCCAGTAAGACCCAGTAAACAGACTTACTATTTACAACTCTGCTAATCAATGAAAGTATGTCACATGTCTTAATGGTGAAAATGCTATCTTTTCTACACCCGTGCCAACCGTAAAATATAATAGTACATAACTTACATTAGTACAATATAAACGCCTAACTCTTATTGTATCAAAATAATTTGTTGCATTTTCGCCAATAATCAACAAAACAAAACAAGTCAGTATAAAATCAAAAATGTAACTGTCTCACAATGATATAAACGGTGCGAACGGAAAAGGTTATCGCGTCCAAGGTTCTGCTTCTGATAGAGAGATGCGTTCATACAAAAAAAAATTATTTGCCTTTTAATTTTTGAAGTGCTACTACATAATTTGAAGGAAGTGTGGACAATTCTGGATATTCCTTACACCGAAAGTGTTAACTCACGGTTAATTGTGTAGATATGACGGTACAACATGTAGTCGAGTAAACAGTAAACAAATAATTTGACAATAATTAACAATGTAAATTGTTGTTCATTTCAATTATCAATATTTCTAATCATTATTTCTTTAATTACATACATACATAATAAAGCGTGCGATGTCTGAAAATCGTGAGTTTTAAGTATTTTTGATTTTGTATCGAGTTTAGTGATTTATACCTACTAATTGTGATTTACTTTAAAGATTTACATCGTGATGAACATTCCTCGTCTGAAATATCAAGTAAATGGTGTGCATCTGGATTTGATTATATAAATCCAGCATCGTCATTATTTGGCAGCTCAACAGAAGATGTCATTGTAAGTACATTTTAAAATATACACCTATATTGCATCAAATTGAATGCTTTTAGTGCCGATTGTGCTTTACAGATCGATGACATAAACGATCAACAACCAACATCAATAATAATAAATTATTGTCGGAAAAAAATTATCCAGCCGTACATATTAATTCTCAGTGTGATTGGATTAAGGCCCTCATTCGATAATACGTCACGATTGCTCACATTTCTCGGCCACATACAAACCGTTATTATTATGTCGCTCTTACTTTTTGGATACTTTCTACAGTTCATCTTTAAATATCATCACGGTTATCGGCTGGAATATGATACAAGCGATATTAACATTACGCTAGTAAACGATGAACTAGTGAAAAGTGATACACTATTCCATGAAATAGTAAATAAAAATACAATATTTATTTATTTCATCCCGTTTGCTATAAACTTTTTGGCATATTTATCGGCTATTTGTGTTTTTCGGATAGCCGACAACGAACAAATCTCATCCGTAATCGAACGCGTCTTCATTATTTTAAGTGACACAAAAGTTAATTTAGTCGTATCATTATGGCTCAACTTTGTGTTCGGTGCCATTTGGTTAATATTAACCATAATTTTGGACATTTTTCTGGTCGTAAATAATTTGAATATTGAGCAAAATTTCTTTTACAAAAATTATCCGCACTCGGTTATTATAAATTTGATTTTCACACATGATTTATTTAAGGGATTGCTAATCGTAGTTATTGTTGTAAATAATTTAATTAAAATTATTGTATTTATGTCATTTTGTATACAAATCGTGTTGTTGCGTAAATATTTGTTGAAACTAAACGAAAAGCTGCTCCAGCACAATATCTCGATACTCGAATGGATGCGCGAATTGAATGAATTTGAAAAATTCTTGTTGTATATAAATAATAAGTTTGCGATACCGGTCTGTATTTATCTAGTAATCAATATAATTAATTTTTTAACTCAAATCATAATTTTATTTAAGACCAATGGTGATAACGGTAGTAATGTAGACAGTAATACCATAATTATTTTATTTAATTTAATTCTACTTTCCTATCTAATTGCGATACCTTTCTATCAAGTCATTCGCATTAATAATTTATGTAACGTAGTTAAAAAGTCTGGCCATAACATACGCGTACGGCCATTTGTGCATCATAATACGTTGAGCGAAGATTTAGATTCGATTATCTTGTATGCGAGTACTCTAAAAATGTCGGCAAAATTATTTGGCATTCCAATTCGCAGCAACTACATTTCATTTATAATTTTATTATTTATTATAGTTTTATTAACCGTTGGAATGTATAATAGTAATTTAATATAATTTAAGCGAGATTTTAAAAAATAAAAAAAAAAAAATCGAGCATGTTCAAACGATGTATATGACATCTTTTGTGTAGTAGTATAAACTAAAATAAATGTTTTGTAAATTTCTATTATGATTATTTTACTATCGAGGTATTTTCCAACGTACAATCCTACGTAGATATTGTTTAAGCTTCTAATTGTCGAATTTTGCAACTAATTTAGTTCATACACATATTCGTAAAACGAACATTATAGTACACAACCAATAAAAAAATCTATTTCCATCACTGTACCATAAAACTGCATAATCGACCGTGATATTGTGATGACAGGTATATTTTTGACATTGATTCGTAGAAAAAAAAAATTTGTTGTGACTTTTGTGGATGTAAATAGGAAAATAAACTGATAATTCGAGCAATGACAACAATATTAAGTAATAATTCAATCTCAAAAGAACAGCTCGAAGAAGATGAAGTACAAGAAATCTTAAAAACTGGCACTGATTTGCGCCAATACAGTCGACAAATTGAAAAGGAATTCAAAGAAGTTGAGAACAAGTCGATCGAAGACTATATCAAAGAAAGTCAGAATATTGCCAGTTTACACAATCAAATTGGGGCTTGCGATCAAATCTTAGAACGAATGGAGGATATGCTCATGAATTTTCAACATGTTCTGAGCAATATAAGCACAGAAATTACAACGCTGCAAAAGAAATCCGTCTCAATGTCAGTCCAACTTACAAATCGGCAATCGATCAAGGCCCATCTATCGCAGTTTATTGAGGATATGGCCGTGCCCGAAGAAATGATTACAAAAATTATGGAATCACCGGTGACCGAAAAAGATTTTCTCAATCAATTGAATCAACTGAATCACAAGTTGAATTTGATCAAGGAGCTAAGTTTTAAAGAGTCAAAATCTGCGCACGATGTTAGTGATATTCTCGAAAAGTTGAAAATCAAAGCTATGTCTAAGGTGCGCGTCTATTTGCTGGAACAAATTTATAAATTTCGTAAACCCTTGGCTAATTATCAAATTCCTCAGAATGCCATGTTAAAGTATAAATTTTTCTTTGAATTCATCCTGACCAATGAACGACAAGTTGCTCAGGAGATTTGTACTGAATATATGGATACGATAAGCAAAATTTATTACAGCTATTTTAAGGTATTCCACATAAATATCCGTTTATCTTTCAAATAACAATAATTTGTAATTCTAGAGCTACTCATCTCGTCTAGCCACATTGAAGTTCGAAGAAGCTGTAGCTAAAGATGATCTGATGGGAATAGAGGATACAGCTAATCGTAGTATATTTACCAAAACTTCGTCGTTAAAAAATAAGAGTACTATATTCACAATCGGCAATCGAGGCGATGTATTAAATCAACAATTGGAAGCTCCAATTCTGGTGCCCCATGCGCAGCTGAAAAATCGTTATCCATATGAGGCCCTTTTCCGATCAGAACAATATGCATTAGTTGATAACGCATGTCGTGAATATCTTTTTATAACCGAATTCTTTATGGTACGTGGCCCACAGGCCCAAGAATTGTTTAACCATGTGATGGGGAAGACTATGTCCTTGTTAATTGTAAGTGTAATCACTAAAAGCCCATAATTAAATTATTGACGTGTTATTAAATGTTTCAGAAAAATTTGGAAACTTACATTCAAGACTGTTACGATACAATAGCCATGTTCTTATGCATCCAACTAATTTTGCGATACCAACTAATGTGTCACAAACGGTGTGTACCAGCTTTGGATAAATACTGGGATTCGCTTCAATCGGTAATATGGCCACGATTTGAACAAGTATTCCGTCTAAATATCCAAAGTATACGGGAATGTGATCCAACGAAATTTAACAAAGAGCTAGGTCCACATTATATAACGCGACGATATGCTGAATTTTCTGCCGCCATAGTTGGTATTTCAGAACATTTTCCGAACGAGACTGTTAGTCGCTTGTTACTCGAGTTACAAAATGAAGTTGAATGTTTTATTTTAAGAATGGCCGCAATATTTCCATCACGCAAAGAGCAACTGATTTATCTAATCAATAATTATGATTTAGTGCTGGGTGTATTAATGGAACGAACTCGAGATAACTCCAAAGAGGCTGAAGCATTTCGAGAACAATTAAATGCTCGCAGTGCCGAATATGTTGAGGAAATTTTAGCACCACATTTTGGCGGCATTATACAGTTCATCAAAGAATGTGAGCAACTAATCGAAAAGGAACAGATGGAGGAATATCGTAGGCAGGAGCGACGTTCTCTCCAGCTAGTAGCAAGTTTCTCTGCCAACTGGAAAAAATCTCTCGAAGAATTAAATCGTGAAGTATTAATCTCATTCCCAAGTCTGGTGACCGGGTCAACACTATTACAATTAGCGCTAGCCAGTTTAATCCAATATTATCACAGATTTCATAAATTACTAACACCAAATGCAAGAGCTCAGCTTACAAATATCCATGTAATCATGGTGGAGATGAAGAAATATAAGAGTAATTACTAGACAAATATAATAAAGGTATTCCCATTTCGACACAACATTTATACTGTAATAATCTTAAATATGTACGTATGTATAACTAAATAAAATTATTTAATCATAGACCTAATAAAATCACTTGCTTATCATAAATGTGTACATCCCAACACGTTTACCGATCTCAATTTCATATAACAATTTAATTACTATTGATAAGACGGGTAGTTTGTACCTCAGTATCCATCAAATCAGTCGAAAATGTTTAACACTAAACATGTGCTACTTGTATTTATTTTTCTGCGGGTTGCTCATTCGGCAAATATACTGTGTCTATATCCAACCGTTAGCATATCGCATTATATGTTTGCTGAACCGTTACTCGTCGAGCTTAGCAAACGCGGTCATAATATTACAGTGTTCACAGAATTTTCATCGATAAAAGAAACGAGTGCCAATTACCATGTAGTTGTTCTACCATCCAATTCACAATTAAATGGTTTGTACCTCAAAATAAAAGTAATGTAGATATTAATGGTTTTGCTTTACTTTTAGAATTCATTGAAATGCTTATCAGTAATGCGGACGATAAATTAATTTTATAGGATCCATTTTTAAAAATGAATTAATTATTTTCGTGTAACTTATTTCACTTATTATTAATAACAAAACATTAATTTTATTAAAGAAATTTTTATTTTTAAAAGTAATTTTAAAAAACTCTTCCTTATAGTGAAATATTTCTTGTCTTTATTTTAAAAAATATTAATAAAAATATCGATTTCGGTAGTCATGCTACCATCATCAGTTTATGCTTAAATTTCTTGTAATTTCTGCTTATATATTATTTATTTTTTATGTGTTAGTGTTGTTTCGTATTATTAACTCGTATATTTTGTTTGTGTTAGTGTTAATTTTATTATTTAAAAGATTCGGGTTATTACGCTCTTTGTATATCTCGAATTCTTCTAATCTGTTCATTTTCTCTCCCTTTGTCGTTCTGTGCAATACCTTAAAATTATCATCCATACTAATGCATTGGTGTTGCGTGATGTTTATGTGTTGTGCAAATCTTGATTCAGTATTTTCCCTTCCTATACCTTTTATATGTTCTTGATATCTCGTGTTGAACGATCGTCCGGTTTGGCCTATATAGAAAAGGTATAGGAAGGGAAAATACTGAATCAAGATTTGCACAACACATAAACATCACGCAACACCAATGCATTAGTATGGATGATAATTTTAAGGTATTGCACAGAACGACAAAGGGAGAGAAAATGAACAGATTAGAAGAATTCGAGATATACAAAGAGCGTAATAACCCGAATCTTTTAAATAATAAAATTAACACTAACACAAACAAAATATACGAGTTAATAATACGAAACAACACTAACACATAAAAAATAAATAATATATAAGCAGAAATTACAAGAAATTTAAGCATAAACTGATGATGGTAGCATGACTACCGAAATCGATATTTTTATTAATATTTTTTAAAATAAAGACAAGAAATATTTCACTATAAGGAAGAGTTTTTTAAAATTACTTTTAAAAATAAAAATTTCTTTAATAAAATTAATGTTTTGTTATTAAATTAATTTTATTAAAAAATGTCCTCAAATTAGAGATATTCTTATCTACGTTTTTGTCCGTGCTAAATCATCCAGAATTAGATCGAATCCGATCAGAAGCAAAGATTGATTTACTAATTACTGAAGCAGGACTAGGTGACTCATTTTTAGCATTACAGAAAGATTTCGATTGTCCAACAATTCAACTATCCACAGTAACGCCAGCAAGTGGTATTTTTTATCGCATGGGCAATCCAATCGGTATATCTTATATACCGAATATGTTACTAAGTAGTTCATCCGAGCCTTTGGATTTCTGGTCGCGAACACTTCATTTTGTCGTATCATGCGCCGAGGGCATAATATTTAGTGTACTTCGGCGACAAATGGCGCGAGATTTTCAACCATATCTACCATCCAGTGACTATCCATTATCAGTTTCACAGACAACTCGTAATGTTTCTTTATTATTAGTCAATCATCATTTTAGCCAAGGTATTGTGCGTCCACTAGTACCAGGAATTATTGAAGTTAGTGGAATGCATATTAAGCCACCGTCACCATTGCCACCACATTTACAAGAATTAATGGATAAATCGGAGCACGGAGTAATTCTTTTCAGTTTTGGAACAATTGTTAAAAGTTCCGGTATATCAGCAGAGCAGATTAAGGTTTTTTTAAATTCATTTAGTAAATTACGTGCAAATATTTTATGGAAATTTGACGACGATACTATAACACCACTTCCGCCAAACGTACACATTTTTAAATGGATTCCGCAAAATGATTTACTGGCACATCCAAATTTAAAACTTTTTATAACCCATGGTGGATTAGGAGGAATTAGTGAAGCAAGGTATCATGGTGTACCACTAGTGGTAATACCTGTATTCGGCGATCAATTATTAAATGCTGATCAAGTCATTTCCGAAGGGTGGGGATTAAGTTTAAATCTCAACGGAATCAATGAACCAGAATTAGATGGTGCGATTAATGAAGTGCTCAAGAATCCCAAATTTCGTGAACGTGCACAATATTTATCAATGTTGTTTCATGACCGGCCAATGACACCAATGCAAACGGCTGCATTTTGGGTCGAATATGTAATTCGCCACCGAGGTGCATATCATTTGCAATCGAATGCGAAGAAATTAAATTTCATGCAGCTGCATTCATTAGATGTCATTGGGTTTTTTGTAGGCTGTTTACTACTTATTTGCTTTATCAGTTATTTCTTTGTGAAGAATACGATACGTTTCTGTAGAACAAACTATAAAAATAAATCGAAAGAAGAATAATTATTGCTTTATTGTGCATTTTTAATAAAAAACAGAACTGGCCCATGGGAGGATCGAACTCACGACCTTCGCGTTATTAGCACGACGCTCTAACCAACTGAGCTAATGGGCCAATAAGTCAGCATCGGACAATGGGATACGTCAAATCTTCAATCATCCATATTATGTATTTTAATCTCCCAATCCTCATCCTCACTGTGTGCTTCTACCAGGTCTTGATTATGAAACATAATTGTTTTGACCCTAACGTGATTTGAAAACGCCCTCATTGTAGCTCATTTTGTAGTTTAAAAATCTGGTTAGATCAGGTTGGTGCACCTCCTGTTGTTCAAATCAAACAATATTTGAAAGATCTTCTTATCAAGTTTGAATCCATCTAGTCAAACTGTTGTCAAACGCTTTTGCCATATCAATCATCGTTGCTTCCATGCAATTGTTATATAATAATAACTATTGCATGTGAGCGGTGATGATTGACTTACATCTGAGAAAAGTTTGGACCTGTTACTGAATCTGGAGGAGCAAGCCTTTAGGGTGGTTGCTTATGCGGATGACGTTGCTGTTGGTGACTATGGTAAGTATCCTTGTACCTTAAGTGAGCGGATGCAAAGCGCACCTGGCTTTCTTTTTAAATGGGCCAACAGTAAAATTGAGGTGATCCTCTTCTCTAGGAAATACAAACTTCCTCATATTGATCCTCTTACTTTAAATGGATTAGCTTAACCTTTACTGCACCTTGGTCTTATTTTGAACAACAAACTTAACTGGAAGCCTAAAGGATAAAGAAAGCTACTATACAGCGCTTTACTCCTGTCCAAACGCTATTGGAAAAGGTGGGTTCTTGAACCCCACATCTTATACTGGCTTTATACCTCAGTGATTAGGCTCATACTATTTATGTAATTGTTGTTTGGTGGCCAGCCTTAAACAGTATGGCTAACGAAAACTTGCTGATGAAAGTTCAGATAACTCCCCCCTTTTGTATTAGTGGTGCACTCAGGAGCACATCCACTCAAGCACTGGATGTTCTTTTCCATCTCATACCCCTAGATTGCCTGGCCATTCAAATGACAGCGAATGTGGAGTTGACTGAAGGTTTTCATAGCATGTCTCGAGATTCTTTCCACGATTGCCTTCTAATTCAAAAATAGTCAACTCTTTTTTTATAATGTTGGTTATATCCTTTATAGTTTGTGTTGGTTGGGTTGTCGTAAAATTCACCCTTCTTTGGAATTTTCAAAAACATCATTGTTATGTTTAGTGTTTCTAAACAAGATATTGTTCGTAGATTAAAATAATAAATGTGGATTAATATTCTTTATTAATATTTAGAATTACATGTGTCTGTTCGTGTACAGGAAAAACTCTAACCTAACATACTACTGTTAAAACTATTAAAGAGTAGGTTGGAGTGGCTGCTTACGCACACTTAGACCGGTGACGGTCCATTGTGATACCACGGGATGTATCCCTTTTTACCCCTATTGCAACCATTTCGAGCTACTTATGTAGCGTAAGACGTCCCGCACTTTACTGTTTTCGAGATCCGAGAGGCAGTCCATCTTGAAATTACCTAAGTGTTTGTGCCTTCTGAGAGCCAATGCTGGACACGAGCAAAGGAAGTGGACCAACGTCTCTTCCTCCTCTTTGTTCAAGCAGCTTCTGCAGAAGTCATTAGCCTCCAGACCCAGCCTTCTTGCATGTTCTCCAAAACGGCAGTGTCCCGTGAGAATTCCTACGACCGTTCTTAGTTCACGTCTGCGTAAGGATATTAATCCCCTAGTGCGCCCCAAGTCCAGCTTTGGCCAAACTTGTCTTGCAACTCTACAGGTGAGGGTGTTAGACCACCTTTCCCCCGCTGAGGATAGCGCCTGCTTCTCAAGTGCTTGTCTCAGCGCTGTAATAGGCCTCCCCAGACTTGCCCTTTCCGGTTGCAGCTGGAGAGTCGTACCATGCCTAGCAAGTTCATCTGCCCTGCAGTTCCCCATGAAGCCCGAGTGACCTGGGACCCAGACTACCTGGATATTGAAATGCTCACCCATCTCATTTAGAGATGAGTGACAACTCAACGCCACCCGTGACGCCAAAGACACCGATTCTAACGACCGGATCGCCGCTTGACTGTCCACATAGATTGTGATATCGTCTGAGGATAACACATTATGCTTCAACCACGTCATAACCTCCTCAATCGCTGCGACTTCAGCTTGGTACACGCTGCAGTAATCAGGGAGACGAATAGAAATATTTACATTTAATTTGTCACAGAATACTCCAGCTCCTACTTTGCCGTCTAGCTTGGAGCCATCTGTAAAGAATTGCAACGCTTCGGTTTCCGATAACGGTCTATCCCTCCAGGATTCCCTTGATGGGAAGGAGGTCCGAAATCGCTTCTCGAAGCGTAGAGTAGGTTTAATGTAGTCAAGATTCGCCAGCTCATCCTTCAACGATCTGACAATAGTAGAGTGTCCTATACTAAGACACCTCCACTGAGATACGGCTGCAAGTCGTACAGCCGTATTTTCCGCCATCTGTTTGCCAAAAATGTCGACCGGAAGAAGGTGCAACATAACCTCTAAGGCACTTGTCGGTGTCGACCTCAATCCCCCGCTAACAAGCATACAGGCCGTTCTTTGCACTCTCTCAATCTTACTTTTGTAAGTTACCTTGTCCAGAGCTGGCCACCAAACACTCACCCCGTACATGAGTACAGGTCTCACTACAGCGGTGTAGAGCCAGTGTACCAGCTCCGGCTTCAGACCCCATCTATGACCAATGGCGTTCCTACAGGAGTACAAAGCAATAGTAGCTTAGTTTATTCTCTCCGACATGTTGGGCTTCCAACTAAGCTTACTGTCCAAGATAATGCCCAGATATCTAGCTCTATCAGTAAAAGCAAGTCTCGTGCCATTTAAGGTAGGAGGGACAACTACCGGGATTTTGTATTTCTTAGTAAAGAATACCAGCTCTGTCTTGGACGGGTTAATACCAAGTCCACTTTTGCCAGCCCATTTCGTAACGATGGTAAGCGCATTCTGCATTACGTCTACAATCGTGCCCAGGAATTTTCCGGTAACAGCTAAAGCTACGTCATCTGCGTACGCGATAACTTCAATACCCTCTCTCTCCAATTCAAGTAGTAACCCGTTTACCACTATGTTCCAGAGAAGAGGGGACAGAACCCCCCCTGCGGAGTTCCCCTACTTACTCGCATCTTGATGGTGAAGTCCCCCAACTTCGAGCTAACAATCCTGCTTCTCAGCATATAATTGATTAAACTTCTCAGAAGAACGTCCACCTCCAAAAATGACAATCGCTCCTTAATTGCCTCCGCTTTCACATTATTGAAGGCGCCCTCTATTTTCAGGAAGGCCACCAAACACGATTCCTTCGAATTAATCGATTTGTCAATCGTACACACCAAGGCGTGCAGAACAGTGTCCACAGATCTACCCTTTGTGTACGCATGCTGAGACGATGCCCACTTCCTGGCACCTATTTTATCTCTGATGTATACATCCAGCAGCCTTTCCAAGGTTTTCAAAAGAAAGGATGATAGAGTTATTGGTCTTAGGTCCTTAGGATAGACATGTGAGCTTTTCCCCGCTTTCGGTATGAACACCACATTGACCTCCGTCCAGTACCTAGGAATATAGCCCAGCTTCAAACACCCTTTGAATATAGCTTCCAGGTAAGGAAGAATAATTACTGAGTTGTTTTGAAGTTCCGCAGTTCACCCTCAGTGCCCATAGGATCCGTTTCCTGGTTACGATATCCTCTGTGGTTACTGACAGTGATTGCTGATGACTGCTACGCACCAACAGGTCTTCAAAGCTCCCTGGGAAGTGTATCTCTAAGAGAAGCTCCAGAGATTCTCCACTAGAAGCTGTCCAAGATCCGTCCGGTTTTATCAAAAAACTGGGACTAGATGTACTTTTGGAAAGAATCTTCCTAAGGCGGGAGGTTTCGGATACCTCTTCCATATTATCACAGAAGATTCTCCAATACCTCCTTTGTGCCTTTCTGAATTCTTTCTTATAAATTCCGAGTTTCTCCTTATAGGAGTCCCAATCCTGTCCTACAAGCCTTACGATAGGTTCCTAGTTCCCTGGACCACCATACCGGTTTTTGCCTACCCCTAGGCTTAGCCAGTGGGCAGGCAGCGCGAAAGGATCGGTTGCATGCACTAGTAACGCTAGCCACCATGTCCTCCAGCTCCCCAACGGTCGTCGGGGGCTCCATAGCCCTCGTCGGTAACATTTCCTCCAATAATTCCCCATATTTGCTCCAGTTGGTCCTTCTAGGGTTCCTGAAGGCTTCCCGGGTAGCAGGGTGAATATCGAGGCTATAGGTTAAATATGGATGATCAGAAAAGGAGTGTTCCTTATCCACCCTCCAATTTTTAACCATATGAAGAATATTATTTGAGGCAAGGGTCACGTCTAGAACCTCCTGCCTGTTACTAGCAATAAATGTGGGTTCCCGCCCAATATTACACACTGAAAGGTTAGTACTCATCAAATAAACAAAAAGCGACTCACCCCTTTCATTAATGTCCGTGCTTCCCCAGATAGTGTGATGCGCATTAGCATCAACTCCCAGTACCACACCTACCTTTGATTGTTCCGCTTTAAGGATCAGCTCCTCCAGGTTATTCGGAGGAACCTCCTTCTCCCAGTCCATGTAGGCTGAAACTAGTCAGAATCTACAAGTGCCTACTTCCAGGCTAACTGCAGTAGTGTCACCATTGCTGTATTGAGAGAGAAGGAAAAGATTAATATTATTTTTCCCAAGAATACAAGATCTGATCTTCCCAGACTTACTAGAGGATATAATTTTATACCCCTTGGTTCTGAGGCCACAGATCCTGTTGTTGTTAATCCAAGGTTCTTGGATTAGTATCACATCCTCACCCGAACTAGTCAGCCTGAGGAGTAGAGCTGCCGAAGCAGCCTTAGAATGGTGAAGGTTAATTTGTGTTATCTTCATCATAACCATTTAACCTCTACCTATCTCTATGGCATATTCCTGCTACCGCAGGAATATTATTTCTCGGTATTTTGGGATGCGCCGGATCCGCCCGTCTCGCCACCCCTCATACCCTCTGTAGAGGACTTGTCAGTGCCCCCCGTCTGGCCGGGCTGCCGACAGCCTCCTCCATCGGTACACCAGCTCCTTCGCTTATGTGCCCCTCCTTAACCTTCAAGGGAGGCCTTGCCCGACCGAGGTCGCCGGCTTCACTCTCCCCCATACCCTCAGCTTATCCCCCCATGCTGCTGGTACCCCCTTCAGGCCTGGGCGGGTTGCCACCATCCTCCGGTTGGCCTCCCGTAAGCGCTCCCGCCCATCCTTTTCCGGTTCGGATGGCAGCCAGATTCGTGCCCTCGGCCTGCTGGGAATTTCCTCCCGACTAACTGCCGCAAGCTTTGCGCCAGGCCACACCTCCCCTACTTTGGCTATAGCCTTTTTATATAGATCCACAGATCTAGAGTCCAAGCATGCAGTCATCTTCACACGGCCTTGATACCATCCCGCATCTCTGCAGGATGGGGGTGGTCCCGGATTTTCACCCAGGACCTTTAAAAAGACGAGATTGAGTGCATTATACACCAACCTCCATTTTTCGGCCGTGATGCTCCCATCTTCTTGACTTTCGTCAATGACGGCTAGCATCAACACATGCTCCCTCAGGACATCGCTGAACAGCTTTGTCCCTGAGTTGGAGCTCGGCTTCTTTTCAGTCACCAACTTGGCCCGCTTGCTGTTGACTACTTCCACCTCGTCCTGGGACCGCTGTCTTTTCGACACATGGTCCCTTTCCGAGCCTCCGCAGCCCACAGTGCTCCTTGCCCAAGCTACTGATGTTCTTTGCTCTTCCGTAAGCTGCCCCTCCATAAGCGCGGCGTTATTCCGGCTGATCAATTCCACAAGTTGTTCAAATCGCTCTTTATCCATTTTGTTTGTACCCGTTGTAATGGAGGAAATAATTCGTGAATATAAATCCTCATCGCCAGTATGTTATGTTTAATGTTTCTAAACAAGATATTGTTCGTAGATTAAAATAATAAGGGTGGATTAATAATCTTTATTAATATTTAGAATTACATGTGTCTGTTCGTGTACAGAAAAAACTCTAACCTAACATACTACTGTCAAAACCATAAAAGAGTACCTTTTATACTTTTAAAGCTGGCTTCACACTTCAGTGTTGCGGGTAATGTAAAGGCAGATGAAATCGTTCGTTAGGCTACATATTGCCTCACTTTACCTAGATACATGCAAACTCTTGCTTCAGGAAGAAGCAAGGAGAGCAGCGAACTAGAGATGGTCCAATGGTACCTAATGTGTTGTAACTAGGCAGATTTGGCCAAAAACTAGATCATGTAAGAAGTGGAGAGTTGTTAACACTTCGGGGTCATCATATTAGTATGGTCGAAGTGGTTGTCACGGTTGACTAGGAGTCTCCTCGAATGATTACTGTACAAGCTGCGAGGATTTTCTATGCTGGTGCTTCGGGACAGCCAACCTAACCTAATCTTTGGTAAGTACAGATGAGTCCGTTATGTAAAGAATGTTTGGTTCAGTTGCATGAAGATGGCTAAATATTTTATGCCGCTAATACAAACCACCTAAGACGCACATGCTAGGAGTGAGTGGATAAATATTATATGTTATATTGCTAACATACAACAACCACCCAAGTCACGGTTAGTACGTGCTGTTGACTAAAGCTAGGGTTTGTATATAGGGACACAAATTAGAGGAAAATGATTTTAGAAAAATAACTTCGATAACTAAAAGTAAAAAAATAAAATTAAAATAAGAAAAAAAATCTTTTCTTTTCTTCGTATTAATTTATTTCCCAAGCCTGGTGACCGGGTCCCGGGTCAACACAAAAACGATTAGGGCTAGCCAGTTTAATCTAATATTATCACAGATTTCATAAATTACTAACAACAAACGCACAAGCTCAGCTTACAATTATCAATGTAATCATTGTAGAAATGAAGAAATATCAGAGAATTGCTAGATAAACTTAATGTAGTTCCATTTCGACAGAACATTGATACTGTAGCCATAGAAAACTGAATTGTTTCTGATTTAACCTAATTAATTTAATCATAATCATAATCTTGCTTATTACACCGCAACATACGCGATTCATTTAACGATTTCATTACTAAGCATCAGTCTCTATCGAATCAGCCTAAAATGAACATTAAAATTGTGTTACTTTTAAGTTTCTTATTGAGGATTTCGCACTCGGCAAATATACTGTGCCTATATCCAACCGTTAGCATCTCGCATTATATGTTTGCTGAACCGTTACTCGTCGAGCTTAGCAAACGCGGTCATAATGTTACAGTGTTCACAGAATTTTCATCGATAAAAGAAACGAGTGCCAATTACCATGTAGTTGTTCTACCATCCAATTCACAATTAAATGGTTTGTACCTCAAAATAAAAGTGAAACATTTACATAATGTAGATATTAATGGTTTTGCTTTACTTTTAGAATTCATTGAAATGCTTATCAGTAATGCGGACGATAAATTAATTTTATTAAAAAATGTCCTCAAATTAGAGATGTTTTTATCTACGTTTTTGTCCGTGCTAAAACGTCCTGAATTAGATCGAATCCGATCAGAAGCAAAGATTGATTTACTAATTACTGAAGCAGGACTAGGTGATTCATTTTTAGCGTTACAGAAAGATTTCGATTGTCCAACAATTCAACTATCCACGGTAACGCCATTAAACGATTTTTTTCATCGCATGGGCAACCCAATCGGTATATCTTATATACCGAATATGTTACTAAGTAGTTCATCTGAGCCTTTGGATTTCTGGTCGCGAACACTTAATTTTGTCGTATCATGCGCTGAGGACATAATATTTAGTGTACTACTGCGACAAATGGCGCGAGATTTTCAACCATATCTACCATCCAGTGACTATCCATTATCAGTCTTACAGACAACTCGTAATGTTTCTTTATTATTAGTCAATCATCATTTTAGCCAAGGTATTGTGCGTCCACTAGTACCAGGAATTATTGAAGTTAGTGGAATGCATATTAAGCCACCGTCACCATTGCCACCATATTTACAAGAATTAATGGATAAATCGGAGCACGGAGTAATTCTTTTCAGTTTTGGAACAATTGTTAAAAGTTCCGGTATATCAGCAGAGCAGATTAAGATTTTTTTAAATTCATTTAGCAAATTACGTGCAAATATTTTATGGAAATTTGACGACGATACTTTAAAATCACTTCCGCCCAACGTACACATTTTTAAATGGATTCCGCAAAATGATTTACTGGCACATCCAAATTTAAAACTTTTTATAACCCATGGTGGATTAGGAGGAATTAGTGAAGCAAGATATCATGGTGTACCACTAGTGTTGTTACCTGTATTCGGCGATCAATTATTAAATGCTGATCAAGTCATTTCCGAAGGGTGGGGATTAAGTTTAAATCTCAACGGAATCAATGAACCAGAATTAGATGGTGCTATTAATGAAGTACTAACGAATCCCAAATTTCGTGAACGTGCACAATATTTATCTATGTTGTTTCTTGATCGGCCAATGACACCAATGCAAACGGCTATATTTTGGGTCGAGTATGTAATTCGTCACCGAGGTGCATATCATTTGCAGTCGAATGCGAAGAAATTAAATTTCATGCAAATGCATTCATTAGATGTGATTGGAGCTTTAGTGGGATGTTTAATACTTTTTTGCTTTACCAGTTATTTCTTTGTGAAGAATGCGATACGTTTCTGTACAACGAATTATAAAAATAAATTGAAGAAAGAATAATTAGCGGAACATAGCTTTATTATTTGCGCTCCCCACCCAATTATTAAATATCTCGCAATTAGTATATCCTACCTAGTACATACAAGAGAATGGATCGAATTGAAATATGGTACTCGTAGGTGGTTCAGCGTCTACTGGAGGGGGACCAAAGTTGAGTAGTTACCTACCAGCTCCGTAACCTTTCTGGTACGATTGTGTAAGGGATAACCTGGTCACAATTCGAAAGTGTATGTGCTGCCTCCTCGTGGCATTCACTAGTAACTGATGCTATTCGGCACAGGCTAAAGTAAGGCGCTAAAGGAGAAATTCTTGACAAAAACCCTAATCTAAGGTGGAACAGCAAATGCCGATACATAAATGGCTGATATGTAGGTTAATTAGTCCTAAGTATGCCGACTCTGGATACCAGACGACCTCCAGTTTTATCTAGCCTTCCTGTGGCTTGGTGGCCTACAGGCGACTTTCCCTGTCCTGTTTCCACCACGGAATTCCCGACAGGGTGGACCATCGGGTGGAGAGCTCCGTACGGTTCTTGAGGGTCTAGATTTTCATTCTGATATGGACACCTTAGGAGATGAGGCCTTGCCCCTCACTCGTGAGTATGTGTGTGTGTGTGGGGGGGGGAATCCGTGAAGGTACAGCTGCAGCCCGAGCGCAGCCAGGCTGGTGTCAAGCCGGCTAATGTGGGAGGGGCCCAAGTGGTCAAGCCTATGGGGGTTACGGCAGCGGTATTCGCAGACAAAACGGGCGTTAGGAGGTGATGACCCCACAAGGAGTTCTCCAAGTAGACCACTAGAGAGGAAGGCACAAATCGCCAGTCTACAGGTCAACCTGCATCATGCAAAGGCATTTATGGACATTCTTTGCCGCTGTTTTATCTGCCAACACATTGATATGGCTCTAATTGAGAAGCCATGGTCGATAGGTAACCTTATCAAAGGTATTCCAAATCAGTTGAGTAAGTTGATTTACAATAATGGAACTGAGAGTCCAAGAGCGGCCATTCTGGCAAGTTCGCAAATTAATTTTTTTCACATTCCAGAGTTCATCCCCCACCAAGGACTTGGTGGCAGTGATGGTGGAGGTTCTGGTGGAAGGACGCAACTAGGAAGCTATAATGGATTCCCGCTAGTTTCCTAGAGGCTCAGAGACGACGCCTCCCTCCTCTTGAAGTTAGGCGGCTCTTAGCTCATTGCAAGCGCAAAGGGCTGGACTACCCGGTCGCATGCGATGTGGGGCAATACAGACATCCATAACAGGGGTGAGTACCTTTTTGAATAATATAGAATAATAATGTACCCATTGTTCTTAATAATAATGTAGACATTGTCAATAGGGGAAGGAAACCTACTATTATAAATGCGATTAGGCAAGTAGTCCTGGAGTTGTTACTTGTTAGTCCGCATTTGAGCATTCTAGTAAACAACATGTGTCTGAATAGACCTTCCTATCGGATCACATGCACATCAAATTCGATTTGGCGACCGGGACCATGCAACGACAGGAAATTCTTTAGGAATTCTAAAATTAACTTATTGGGACTCATATAGAGTATTATTCGGATCTGAAATGTACTCGATTATGGAGAACAAAGAGTCACCAGAGGGGTCACCAGGTTCAAATCAGCTGCATATCTATACACTTGGCTTTCGAGAACAGCTGCCCAGATAGAAGAAGGGGAAAAATTGAGGAAAAGTCGAGAAGGTTATTCAACAAGACTAAACGTATCAGTGAATGGGGTGAGTATAAGATGGCCTTGACGGAATATAATCCGGAACTAAGAAGATTCAAAAAGGCAACCTGGACAATTTTCTGTGAGGGAATCAATGAATTGCCCTCTACAGCTCGTCTCCAGAAAGTCCTTTCTACGGATCATTCAAATGGTTTCAATTCAATTGGGACAGGAACCCAAGAGGGCCCGGCCCGCAGGACGTGATAAATTAAATGTAAACATTTCTATTTGTCTTCTTGATTTCTGCGGCGTGTGCTAGGCTGAAGTGATAGCGGCTGAAGAGATCTTGACGACAAGTCGCTGTAATCAGTCTCCTGGGTGTCATGGGTGACATTGAGTTGTCACTCAATTTCTCATTGAGACGGGTGAGCACTTAGGAAACGGGTGCTAGCCTTAGCAGAGGAAAGGTAGATTAACACACCTGTAGTATAGCAAGACAAGTTTGGCCAAAACTATACTTGGGGCGTATCGGAACTCTAATCTCGAACGTAGACGTGAATTAAGAACGGTCGTAGGAATACACACGGGACACTGCCTTTTTGGATAACATGCCAGAAGGCTGGGTCTGGAGGCAAATAACTTCTGTACAAGCTGTTTGGACAAGGAGAAAGAAACGATGATTCACTTCCTTTGCTCATGTCCAGCATTAGCACTTTAGTAAGTCCAAGATAGACAACCTGTCGGATCTTTAAAACAGTAAAATGCGGGATGTTATAGGCTACGTAAGTAGCTCTAAATGGTTCGAGTAAGGGTAAAAGTGATATATTCTGTGGTATCACAATGTACCGTCACCAGTTTAATTGTGTCTAAGCAGCCACCCCAACCTTTACCTAACCTAACCAAACCTAAATCAAATGAGAAGTTGAGCAAAAGAAACAATACTAATGGTCAAGAAGATATAACAAGGTCAGACGAAGATACGGATATGGAAAGCAGTGACTCATCCAGACTGAATGAAATATCCAACGTTGGTGTATTAAATAAAATTATGTGTTCTAGTACAAAAAATAAAAAAACACTGGCCCATGGGAGGATCGAACTCGCGACCTTCGCGTTATTAGCACGACGCTCTAACCAACTGAGCTAATGGGCCAATAAGACTCTATAGAAAATACAGCATCAGAAAATACAGACAGTGTAGGACGTACTATACTTCAAATTTTCAATCAGTATTTACTTTACTAATTTGACATCTATATTCGAATTATTAATTTCCCTATCCTCATCCTGAGTGTGCATGTACCAAGAATTAATTAGAACCATTATTTTTCAAAAATAAAAAACAAAAGATTAATTTTGACCCCGACGTGATTTGAACACGCAACCTTCTGATCTGGAGTCAGACGCGCTACCGTTGCGCCACGGAGTCATGTAGTTACAGACTACAGTTTCACCTACAAATTCTTTAAATCAATATAATTTTAATACAAAAATAGATTAGAAATAATTAATTATGTAACATTATTCGTATGACATTCGAAAAAATATGAGAAAGACCTTCGTTTAATCTGAATGACAAGTGTCAAGCAGTACATACACGAATCCTTCAACTTCTCATTGATCCTATAAAATAATGTATCCAATACTCAAACCTTGCTATAAAAACAAAGTACCATATGGCGACAGCTGATATAAAAACAATTAAATGTCAGTCAGACAGTACGATTATAAATAATAAAAAGTTTTGTAAATTTATTATTAATTAAAAATGTTAAATTTGTAGTATACGCACTATTGAATAGACCTCCAGATAATGTTAAAATATTTATTAAAATTATTTATTATTGTTATATTAACATCGATAGTCTGTTTCAACATTCCAGAAATTTTTGTAGGAGGTTAGTTGTTGCTTCATGTGTCGTATTATTTTGGCCAAATTAACCATATTTGATGTTATTTTTAGGTACAAATTTTCATACACTTGATGGTAATAGTATTAAGACGCAGGATATTATTGCTGGTGATATATTTTTTGAGATAATCGATCCGAGTGAATTGGAGTACACATATCGTGTCCGACCGGCTAAAGATTTTGGGGCACCGTTTAATTCTAGTTTTAAGGCCAATAATGTTGCACTAGTTCCAACTGATCCGTTTGATGCGTGTACTGATGAATTTTTGAATGCTGATGATATTGACGGGAACGTTGCACTTGTTGAACGTGGGTAAGTGTTAAAATCCAGGTGAAATTTATTTTGGATTACATAAGTTGATTTTGCGTCATCGCCCACATATTATATTTTAATTGAACGTATTTGCATTACTACTTTTATTATAAATCGAATTTTCTTGTATTCTCCTTATCCAGAGAATGTACCTTCGTAACAAAAGCGATTAATGTTGAGAAAGCTGGGGCCCGTGCAATTATCATTACGGAACTGGATTCAGCCATTGATTTTGAATATTACATTGAAATGATCCATGACAATTCTGGTCGGGATGCAAGTATACCAGCCGGCTATTTAATTGGAAAAAGTGGCCGAATTATTACACAAACCTTAAAAAAATTACGTAAACGTTATGCACGTATAAATTTACCAATTAATTTAACATTTATACCACCTCATAAAATGAATCATCCACCGTGGATGGGATGGTAACATTTAAAATGATATCTCTACTAAACATAATCATAATTTTGTTAAAGCTCAACTGCATACTATCCCAATTAATAATCATAAACATAAAACCTGATTTCACCTCAAATTATAAATTAAACAAACAATTTTGGAAAAATACGGGCATGTGCCCACCACTACCGTTAAACAAATGTGCTTCATGGTATTTATCAAATGACATGACATTAAATTTAAAAACCATATCCTCTTTATCACGTGGCAACGACATTTATATAAGAGCACATTGGTTATTCGATCTAATACAACATAATAAAACGAAATCGTTTAATAAATTTTTACATAATTTATATAATTTTAATTTAAATCCAACTATTCAATTTATGGGTACAAATTTAGATTATAAATTAATTTTTAATTTATTTACAAAATATATTGATTTTTATGGTGTAGAATGGTTTGAAAAATGGCGTTTTGAGACATGGAACGAACCAGATTTGGCGAATTTTAATGTTAACCATTTTGATTATAATTTGTATTTAGATTATATTGCTAAAACAAACATTTTTGTTGATTTGTTAGGAAAATATATTAAAAGTCACATTCAACTACACGGACCGGCAGGCCTTTTTAAAAATCAGCTAAAACATCCATTTTGTTGGGGTATTTTAGATGTATGTAATCAAAATTTAACGAAATGCCCATTCAATGTAATCACATTTCATCGAAAAGGGTATGAGTCGGGAGCGTCAAATGAAATACTAGCTGGTACAATAGATTTGGTTAAAATACTGTCGGACAAATTTCCAAATCTAAAATACTTACCATACGCCAATGATGAATCGGATCCTCTCACTGGTTGGTCAAGGCCAAACCAATTTCATGCAGACGTTCGATACGCATCGATATTCGTTTCATCAATCTTATTGCATTTAAACGCTAAATTCGAAAATGTGCTACCCAATTTATCATTTTTGAGCAACGATAATGGCTTTCTAAGTTACTACCCATTTCAATTTGAGCAACGAACATTATTAGCGCGATTTCAAATTAATAACACTAGTCCGTCACATGTTCAATATTTCGTTAAACCAATTTACGCCTCCATGCACCTTTTAAACAATTTAGAAAAATTATGTGATCGAATTACAATTTTAGACAATAATTATACATACATTGTGACCAAAAATCGAAAACAGAATGCCACATTTTATTCGGCCATTTTAACGCCAACCCATATCGATCAATATACAATCGATCACACTGTAATGATAAAATTGAACTTAGCTGATTTTGTCGACAACGAAAATTATATTTTTATAGAGCTATTGGAAAATAATCGAACAGATCCATTTAATTTTTGGAAATCGAATTATCGCCAAATTCCTTATCCAAATTATAAGCAACGACATTGGATTCGGACACGTCAATATCCAAGACCGTTACAGTATTTAACAGGCATCACAAGTAATAATATCGCAACCTTTAAATACAATATAACAAGCCCATTTGTAATGGCCATTCGAATAGTAAACTGGTTACGTATGCCAAAATATCCTGTCGCTCCAACACATTTGTCGTACATGAAAATTTACAAAAATTTTGAATTACTATTAACATGGCGACTAAATAGCACAAACTATATTCAAACCTATCAGATTTATTTTCGCAAAACTTTTAATTGGATATGCCTTACTTGTAATGAGCATATGCCATTTTTGCATTATCAATATCAACGATATGGTGGTAGAAAAAATATTTTAGGAGCGTATAAAGTACGATCGATTGATTTGTTCGGTCGAAAAAGTAAATTTTCAAAAATTGTAAAAGTTTATTAATTTCTTTTTTTTTTTGTTATGAAATAAAATGATTATTTTTTTGGTATAATTTATGAAGAATTTTTATTTTTTATTTCCAATTTCATTATTTTGAAATAAGAGTCAATATTTTTCAAGTTCAACAGTTGGTCTGACTACATTAGTTTTCTTCTTATTTTCTAATTACAATAAATAATCGTAGAAAAGTGGAATGTTACTTTAAACATAAGATGTAGCAGATTGGTCAAAATACATAGATGTTTATTAGGTGAGTATTTTCGGGATCAATGAGTAGATTTCTCTTTGGCGCTAAAACTCTACATTCTATATATTCATGGTTGAAAATTCAATTCGTAAAATTTAGTAACGCTTTTGAAGCCGATTGTGAATATCTTTAATCGACTTTTAGGAATTTCTAGAATTTTTAGAAAACTTTCGAATTTTTAAGAATATATGAATTTCAAATTGATTAATATCTATAATAATATCGAAAATTTCAAGTATTAGGGGTTAGATGAAAACCCCCCAAAAATTATTAGGTTATGTGACTTCTTTTCCAATTAATCGAAGGAAACTTTAAATTTCTGAGTAAGAAATTGAATATTCAAACATTTAGTTCCTAGCTTACGCTTGGTGAGCCTCAATGTTTGCGAAAACCTGCCTCGATGTTGTGTATTGTACTGGGAGTGAGGCTTAATAGTCAATTCGAGTGTTGACTTGGGGTTATATTGTCTACAGGGCCCTGCACAACTTGTCCACCATCCAAGGTCAACATAGACATTTCTGTTTTTTTATCAAAGATATCGATCCGAATAGGGTAGTTGTTTGCATTGTTTGTCATTTCAAGAAACGTGATTTTGTTGAAATAATATTATTGTATACGAGAAATACATTATTCAGAATAAAAGTAACTTTTGAATATTATTATAACTTTCCAACAGTTATTATTATTGGCATAATCCATAGGATAAATACTCCAATAGGTTATGGGTCCAGTTCCCCAATAATAATACCTGCCGAATTTGGATATAATATTATGTATTGTAACTATTGAGTGAATATAATCGAAGAAAATAATTTGAGTGTACGTGTTTTCTTAATAATCATCAAGATAAGTTAAACTAACAATGGCTACAATTGAAACCAAATACTGCGTTGAAAGATTGACTAATAGTAACTATTTTGTGTGGAAATCTAAAATACAAATGTTAATGATCAAAGAAGCTACATGGTGTTGCATTGCTGAAAATCCTCCTAAGCCGTCGGATTCGAAAGTAGATGAATGGAACAGGAAAGATTCACATGGTTTAGCAACAATTGGTCTAAATGTGAATAATGATCAATTGGTTTATATTTGTAAGGATAGCGTTGCAAAAATAGTAAGAGAGGAGCACAGCAATTATTAAAGTTCGGTTGATGAAGTTAATTGTGAGATTACGTTTAGAGGATGGGGCGATATGCAAGTACATCTAAGCAGGATAAATGAGTTATTCATCATATGATTGATTTAAATTTTGATATAAAACCAGAAGATTGGCAAGCTGCCACATGTTAGGAAGTTTATCTGAGAGTTACGAAACGTTGGTCAGGACATTCGAATCGCGTAAAGAAACTGATTTAAATACAGCACTGGCTCAATTAAAACTTATTGACAAATATAAACATCGAAAGGACAGAGGCGAAAGCATGGTTCACAGTGGCGATGGCTCTGTTTTAAGTTTGATACAGAAGAATCTACAAAAGAAAACAGATATCAAGAAATTTGACAAATTGTGGTATCGGTATAATGGTAAAGGTCACTTTGCAAGGAATTGTAAGGCCCAATCAGGCGATCAAATTTTCAAACCTGCCGAAGGAAGAAAATTAATTTGGCGACCGAACGGGATGAAGATGAACTATCCGGTGGAGAATTTGTATTTATTACAAAAAAAAGTGAAGTTGGATGGATCATTGATTCTGGTGCCACATCTCTCATTACATCAAATAAGATATTATTTACAATGCTCGATACAAACCATCGCGATAAACTTTTCGTAGCGAAAGGTGAAGCAGTTGAAGTTAGAGCAAAAGGCTCTATTCGAATTAAAGTGATGAACAAATTTCCATTATATTAAATAAAGTGCTATGTGTTCCCTCCATTAGGACCTAGCTAATCGTTTATTATTACAGTAGTTGCTTGTATAGGCTGTTCCATCATGATGATTTGTGTCATAGATGTTGTATCTGGGTATTTTTAGCAAGCTTATCCGGGCGTTATGCGCGTTTCGGGTATTAGCATGACATCAATTTTTTGTTCTATGAAGAAACTTTTAACTTCTTATACATGTTGTGACAAGCCGTTGGCATTCCAAATTGCTAGACAGAGACATCGAGGAGACAGTGGTCGCTAGAAGATTGAGAATAGCATAAATTTGGTCATTAATTTGTTTGTTCACAGTTGTTCATGATTTTTTGAATTGTCCGTTGATTGGTTTCTTTGGTACGATTTTCTTCCGAAGTTTGACCTTTAATTGAATCTTTCGAAGTTTCTGCATATACATATGATGATTCAGTAACTAACTGATAAGATGGATTCGGTTTTGTAGCGGGCTGCGGCTTCTCCAACATTTTTTCTCTGGGAGGAGGAAATCTGGGAGTTTGAACTTCTTTATACAGACTGCAACCTCTATAGCTGGCTAAATGGCTACCATTACAGAGCACGCATTTCACATCTATACCCCATGTTTCCTTTTCACATTAATCTGTGAGACGTTTACCTGTACATTTCACATATCTGGGTTTGTGATTGCAATAAGATTTGGTATGATCTTTGACAAGAAGTGCATTGAACCACTTCACGCTTGACATGTGTCTTTTCAACTTATTTTTCTTTTTATTTGATTCACTCATTCGAAGGTCAACTTTAAAGGGTGGGGGTGGTTAATTAACTCACTTTTCATGGATGGAAGTTTCGTATGATCACCTGGTGTGTTTTGTTCACTTTCTGTTGGAACGAGTGGAATTCGCTGTTTCGCTCGATTAAGGCTTTAATGTTTAGAGTTAAAGCACACGCTAATGTTTAATGGTTGGAATGTAACTAAGTATCACCGTTAAAGATTAAACATTATCTATTAAAATATTAACTCCGTTTATTAAAATTTTCATTAACACCAACTCCGCGGAACAGAGTACCTACAGTGTTATCAAAAAAATATTTAAACGGTTGAAGTCATATCGTGCAAAACTTCTTTCCGAAAATAGTTTTTATCGGTTAATCTAAAGTAACTAATTATTGAGCAACTAATTTTTGAAAATGATCATTTTTAAATTCGAATTTACTAAATTAAGCAAATAAAAAAAAAACTTTTTGAAACGTACCGAGAATGCGCTGCGAATTTCAACTGTTATCATGGCGAAGGTTTGAGTTATGATAAAGTATCAAAAACTATAAAAAAAATCATACAAAAATGGAAACAAAGCGTGAATAGTGAAGCATGGAGGCGGTAATGTTTTGGAAACAAATTTGGTAAATCGGCTCAAGAATTTGAGATTCAAGGCGATTTCTTATTTTAGTAAGTCCGAAGCACACTATCAAAGTATTAATGTGACGAAATGGTTTACAGATACTCAATTTAAAGTGCTTCCTTGTCTAAAGGATTAAAACCGAAGGTGGTTGTGTCACTACTCAACGCTTGGTGGAATCAACGCCGCACTCTCCGTTTCCAGAAAGTTATTGATGCTAAGAGAGGACCCACCAAATATTAGACAAGCAGTTTACACAATATATTCCAACAAAATATTGGGAACGTACAAAATACTTGTTTGACGGAAACTTTCGTTGTTTCAAATTAAACAAGATCGTATTGCCTAAAGGCGGCTGCACGAGTCCGTCTCGTGCGCGTCGCATTTTGCGACGCGCTTTTTAAACCAATCAAAGCACCCTAATCTAAAAAAAATTTCCCCCCTGAGTTGAAAAATGTTTAATTTTAAAGCGCATCGCAAAATGCGACGCGCACGAGACGGACTCGTGCAGCCGCCTTAAATCAACAATTTTATTAATATTGAAGTGTGATGTTTTTTAATTGAGGAGTGTCTGATCAAAAGTCGCTATTTACATCTTACTTTTTGCTACTTACTTTTGATCACTTTTTTGTAGTAAATAGCTTGTTTTGACCAAAATCAAGAATTTTAGGAATATTTTTCATAGAGAAATTGGGAATTTTTGGTCCAAGCTGGAAATAACCAATTTTGGTCTATTTCACTTAAAAAATTCTGCCCTGATAGAAAAAAAAGTATCATTTAGGAAAATGTAAATAGCAACTTTTGATCAGACACTCCTCAATTACAGATTAAATTTACCTAAAATTGGAAATTACTTTTGTAATGAAATTAGAATAAAATTAAATTAAGTAAAAATTATGTGACCCTACAAATAAATATTTTGACACACTGTATACATTTATAATTTGTTGAGCGCTACACTTCTTGATGATGTTGATTTTGATATTAGTTTTAATTTGAAATTAGTTTTAATATTCAAATAGGTAAACTCATTTTTAATCATCAAAAAATATTTGTTTTTTTTTATTATAACATAAATAATAATCATATTATATCGAATAATATTATATATAAACTTAAATTAATATATAATAATAATCAATTAAAATAATTAAAAAAAAAATTCAAAAAAATTTGTTTTCAAATTTTTAATATATTTTTTATAAATGGCGTACATATATACAAAAGCAGCAAAAAAGCGTTTTTTGTTTTATTTCAAATTTTCTTATTAATTATAGTTTTGTTTAAAAAAAAATATTGTCACAATAACACGTAAAAATATTTTTTTTTGTTTTGTTTTTGTGAATACTAAATAATGTTTTAATTAATTTATTATGTACCTACATGTTACATAGCTATATTATATGGAAGATGTTTTATTTTTATTTATCCATTTCGATTATTTATTATTCAATTTATTTATTTACATAAAAATTAATTTTTTTTTTTTGTATTACATAATCTTCCCGTTTTAATTATTTAGTAAGAATTTTATTTTAATTAATCATCTATTCATTATATTTATTTAATTTACATAAATAAACTTAATAAAAAAATATATATATAATATAATATGTTGTATTTTTATTTAAAAAATAGAAAATAATATTTAATATTGGTTTTATAATTATTATGTAACGTGTACGATTCTAAGTCACATGATTTTTGTTTGTGTTAAAATTATGGATTCCAACTGAACATATTTAAATAAACGCAAATCATGTGGCACTCTTTTTTATTTTATTTAGCTAAGAAAAATTATTTCAGTCGATTATATTTTACATTGCATTACAAAAATTTGGCAAAATTTTTAAATGAAAATTTAATAAAAAAAGAAAAAATTAAATTAAAAATCTTTTGACATTTCGTTTCTTTTATCGCATTTATAACAGCCTTAACGTTACTATTTTTTTTTTGTGATTTTAAGTTCAGTTTATAATTTTGTAAAGGCACATTTAAAAATTGCCTTTAGTTTATTTTAAATTTTTGAAGTTCTAGTGAATTTGGAAGCAGCAGACCAACATTTATAAAGATTTGATGAATAAAAGGATATGACGAACGGTTTTTAAAACTATTTACAAACTATATTTAACTAAAAATTAAAGAAAAATACTATTTAAGTTTGGTTAAGTAAATTTGTTTTTTTTGTTTCATATTTAATTTATAATTATTTTTTGCATGTCTAATTAAATTTATTTATTAATTTTTTACTATAATAATTAGATAATTTATTTATTTTATAATAACTTTTTTTTATATATATATAACACATATTTTATCCTTCCGAATAGGATGATAAACTGCTACGAGTTGAACCAGTCAAATCGTTCGGTGACATATCGGGCGGCATTGGCACTATTAGATTACCACCGTAAAGTGATTCCATTTCCTCTAATTGCATTGCGAATGTCTCTTCAAGGCGCTATAAATTGTTTCGACAAATATTAGAATTTATTGCAGTTTTTTTTTATTTAAAATAAAAAGTATTTAATTAATGGTTATTAATTTGAATGTAAATTTATTTAAAAGCCTTTTGGTTAATTAAGCCTTATTTATAAATGATTAATTAAGTGAAATGGAAATAATATTTTTATTGTAAACAACGAATTTCAGAGTACATTAGAATAAAGTAAGTGCAATAAGTGATAAAAAAATTCAATCAATTGTTCTCATGAATTTTTTAAAAACGCTTTAAAATGATCCATAAACTTGTTAAATGTTTTCTTTGAAACTAAATACTGGCAGGACAACTTGAGTTACCTAAATTTTCGAATTTACATAAATTTCGAAATAAGGAATTGTAAAAAAATTGTTTGTTTTTGAGGGGAAATTTAAATAGATTATCTTGTAATCAATTCAAATCTAAATTTTTCTCGGAAAGTAAAGGGCAGTTAAAAAATGTTTCAGGCAAAAGTTGTGTTTAAAACTTCGAGCATAAAGATAATAGAGAAAATTCTGCCAAATTTTGTTTTTGTTTTTTGTTGTTTTAAGTTCTGTGTTTTACGTGTTTAACATCAAGGTTTACTGTGAAGATTATAAATGAAAACATTTGCATTTTATTTATTTTGTCCACTTGTGCCAATAATGTGAGGCAAAAAAATCTAATATAAATTAAACTTAACATTCTTTTCGTGTAAGTCTTAAGTCTCTATAAAACAATTTTCGCTCGTTTTCTCTAGCAAATGGAAAACCACATTACGCTGAAAATAAATTACGCTACCCGGTTGATAAAAAAGTGACCTTCAAATATCATTTCAATGTCATGAAAAAAAAAAAATTAATTTTAGGTACTCTCAACCCAGAAAACTTAAGCCAGATTTTCATTACAATAAACTGTTTTTTTTTTTTGTGGGAGATGTCGAAAACTATCTTATTCACTTTTTTTTGCACGATTTTTCTTTCAGCTACCAACACCAACGAAACAACAGAATCTGTGTAATTTTATACAAAATCAAAATTCATTTATATTCAGCAATACAACGATGAAATAAATCATTTTGCTTATAAGTTCGATTGGATATCAACAATTTGATTTTATTGGCAATTCCAAACGAACTCGATATTTAGAAAAGGTAGTTTAATTCATAGTATCTTGGGATAACATTTCACGCATACTGTGAAATAATATTTCCAACAATTGTTTTTGGCAAAGTATTTCTCTCTCTCAAAAACGATAAAAGTCTCATTACAAATACATATATTCGTAGCCTTCTATATCCTCAACAAAAACAAATGTAATTGTTATGATAACCTGCCCTTCAATAATTACCAACGCCAAATTATAAATTCAAATTAATAACCCATTTTAAATACAATTAAATTAATATAAATCAAAGACTAATAATAAATAAAAAATCTACAAACCTTTATCATTTCAAAGAATGTTAATATTGTGGCATATTTGTGTTTTAAAGAAAACAACATAAATAGGAATCACAATTACAAAAAACAATAACAAAATATAAACGTAAAAAGGATTAAGCTCAAAAAAAAAAAAGAACAAAACATGCACAAAAAAAAATATTTATACATAATTATGTATATTATAAGTATGTAAATAAATTATTTTTTATAAAAAAAGGATAACATTCAGGGATTAATACATAAACACAAAGACAAAGGACATTAACATATTTGGTATTTAGAATGGATACACATAACGACGACGAACAGTAAAGATTCTCAAGCGGCTGATGAATCATCATCTTTTGGTGTAATTGTTGTATCTTGGAGCATAACTTTTTGGTCTAGCGACACACGTGGTAAAGTAAATGTCGATAAATTATTAACATTCAAATTATTTGAATAACTATTCGAACCGCGTACATCTCCCCATCGACTGTACGATGAATTGTGAGGCACAACAAATTTAACCATTTTATTGGATTCGGCCGCAAGTGATGATGTTGATGAGCCGATTGAACTAATTGACGAACGATGATCGGAATTCAATTCGATAATTTTCGAATTTCTAACATTAGAATTTGAATAGTTAAGGTTTATTTTTGGTTCGGAACTATTTCGTATGTGATGTAGAGATGTTACAGAAGATGCGTTCGATGGTTGGTGCGATAGTAACACCCTGCTTGATTTACCAAAACGATTATTTACTTCAATTAATCCATCTTCCGACATACGACGCATTTCAGCTGGTGATCCATCAGATTGAGGTTGTATACCGTTTTTTTGTATTATAATTTTACCGCTATTTTCCATCATCATATTATCGACTGACATACCGGCTGTCATTTTATGAGATATGTTCGGTGTCGTTGGTAAGCTACGACTTAAATCAGGAACCGAACTATGAATACTATTACTACTGCCGTTCGTATTATTTGTGGGAAGGTTAAGGAATGTGCGGGAACGGGTTAAACTACCAAGTAAGCCACCGTGTAATTTTATTGGACGTGAGCTTATATTTTTTAGATGTGGTGGTACAACAATTTCTCCATCGAATATTCTACGATCTTCAACTGGACCATATTTTAATTCGTATTCATCCACCTGCATTTTTAGTTCGGATTCCAATTTCTAATGGAGTTTTTTTTTGACGGAACATTTTAGAATTGTTTTTTTGTAAATTGTGATTTTGATTAGAAAAAAAAAAGTAGAAAGAAATATATAATTTATTAGTAAGTTACTCATGCATAATTATGACTGTAATTATTTGTATGCTAATGAAATTCAATAAGACAAATATGCGACGAATTTTCCAGCGCATACTAATCTCGAGAATTTAGTTAATATTTATGTTATTATTTTAATATGGATGGGTATGTTTATTTATACTAGGATTTAACTGAGGCCATGTAACCTTGTACGCACCTGTTTTCTGGGTAATAGCTTTGCTTTCCAATCCCGTATCTCACGTTGCAACGCCTCATCACATTCACGTAATTTAGCTGTCTCATGCTCTAGCAGCGCTTTGCGTTTTTCATTTTGAAGTTGCTCCAATTCCCTGATTAAATAGCAACACGGTTTAAATAAAATCTTGCATCATTCACAGTTTATTAATTTATTCAATCTTACCGAATTGTACCTTCAGCCGTTGCTCGAATTTCTTCTAATTGTTTTGTATGTTTTGTTTCAAATCTAAGCTGCTCTTGCATATAACGTTTCTTTTCTTGTTCTTGGAACTGTAATAAATAATCAAATTCAGGAAATTTATAATGATCTATGTTATTCTGATTACCTTTTTCAATTTTTCTCTTTCCGCTTCTGGATCTAAGTTGGTTGAAATTCTTAACGATTCTCTAAACATCATATCTCTAGCTTTACGTTCATTTCGAATACGTTTCGGTAATGCCCGCTTTTCAATGGTTTGTCTTTTAACTACTTCCTCCTCTTTGCGTTGAAGCATTCTGAAAAATTTAATTTATTAGGAGTAATTAATTTAAATCTAAAACAAAAATTTCGCATTAGTTCACTTACCGTTTCACTTGTTCAAGTTCCTTATCATGCCGTACAATCATTTGATGTCGCTGCATAAAGCATAGCTCCTTAACATGTCGTTTAGCCAGTTGGTGCTTTTCATGAATCTGCTTTTCTTCCAATTCCCACAACATAGCCTCACGTGTTCTCATTGCTGTTTGCTTTTGTTGCAGGAAATTCTTATCGATTGTAGCCAAACGATCACGATGTTTTTCGCTTAAACGTCGCAATGCAACTTCATGACTTTCCGACAATTGCTGTAGAAAAGCTCGCTCCTTTTCCTCATGCTCAATTTCCATTGCAGTTTTCCTTTTACGGAACTCATCTTTTCGCTTGTCTTTTGGTAGCAAATCAATTTCTTGTTTCAGCAATCTTAGCTCCTGTTTCAAATTATCACGGAAATGTTTTAAGTCACGTTCCTGTTCGCCTCGGATACGTTTCGATGCTGAACGCAAATCTGATTCCTGTTGTTGTTCTGTCTTTTCGACGAGTTGTCTATGTTGTCGGGCTAATGTATCCATATCCGCTTCGTATGTACGCTCCAATGCTATACGTTCTTGTTCAAATCGCTTTTCTTGTTGTTCACGCGCAACTTGCTCCTTGAACTGAAGCTCATCAAATTGTTTCTTCTCCTGCTTTTGTAACATTTTTAATTCGCGTAACTCTTGTTTTCGGAATATATGATCCTCGTACATTTTGCCATTCTCATCGTCTCCATAAATAACTTTACTCGTGGTTGTAGTCACTTGCACACCATCAATTTCGAATTTACGCGTACGTTTACGTGTTTTTTTACGTAAATTCCGTAATTGTATCTCCTCTTTTGTACGAATCGTTTGCTCGACCACTTTTCGTCGTATTATAACATCGTCGTCAATAGGTTGTGTTTCACCACGACTATCATGACTAGCGGTCGTTGCTATACTATCAACATCGGAACGATCCAGTTTATTACTTTTCTTGTGTTCATCCGATCGTATCGATCCACCGGATTCTGTTTGTGATTTGGAATCCATCGAACCGACCGAACTATCGGGTGATTTACGATGATGATGCTGTGGTTTGGTTAATTTTTTATTATTTACAATTAAACTAACATCGTCGGATTTGAAATCGGTTTCTTCGAGTTCCGGTGCCTCAGGAATTTTACTTAAGTCGCCTAGTGATTGGTTATTGTGGTTCACAATATTCGATGAATCTTTCACCTTTACGTTTTCATCGCCAACTGTTACCACTGATACGTGAGATGTATCGAGTAATTTTGAAGAGTCATAATCTTCTTCTTCAGTATTTAGTTGCTCATCCTCTTCTTCGATCATATCGTCAACAAAACCGGGACTAACAATAAGTACTTCACTCTCATCTAATTTCCGCCCTTTAACAGCATCCGCCTTACTATCAGTAATTATGATGGTGCCGGTTGTTATTAGTTTCGGTGTATTATTCAGAGAATTCTCTAGACTGTCTAATGACGTGTAATCATCGTCAGTCGATGATTCATTGACATGCGTTTTATTTAGCTCATTTGAGACGATAACAACTTCATTACCGCTAGTCTCGGTAATTCGAACCGAGTTGTCGATAATAACAGGTGGATGTGAAGTGACTACGGTTACTTGATTTACGGCTGACGATGATGATGACGTGGTCGTTGTTGTATTCGACGGGGTCGACGAATTTATAGTTATGGTTGATGTGTTAAATGATTTATTTGGTGTAGATGCAAATGATGCGGGAGGGGGTGGAATTTCGTTGATTGGAATTATGTTACTGTTAGAAGCAGACACCACAACATTAACTTCGTTATCATGTTGTTGTTGGATCATCTGTTTAGCTTCTTCTGTTGTTTCTTTTAACGTGGACGTTGTAATGGTCACAGGAGCAGGTAAAACAGGTGGAGGCGGAGGAGGTATAGGAATGGGAGGTGCTTGCTCCTTTTTAGGTTTTGTTTCAACAACTTCACTCACTGGAGCAGTGATTACCACCGGTTGTGGTGGAATGTCTAATTGTTTATCAGTCTCAGCAGTTGGCGTAACTGGCGGACTTGGTTTAGTTTGCGCAGCTGTGGGTGGTACAATAACCGATGACGTTGAAGATGTTGAAGTTTGCGTGGATAGCGGAGGTGGTGGAGGGGCTTTACCTTTATCCTTTTTAATAACTTTTTTATCCCCACTCTCGTTCGAAACGTCTGATTCATTATTTGAATCATCTTTAGATGTTGCTGTTATCATTACTGTTGGTTTTTGAACATTATTTGGTGTAACTTGATCCTTCGCTTCCTTGGATGGTTTTGAAAAGGATGTAGGTGTATCTGGTAGTTTATCGGTATCTTGACTTTGTAAAGAGGACGAGTCATCGTCCAAATCGAGAGGAGAAACCGAACTGCGGGGTTCCTATACAGAAAAAAAAAAAAATATATGATTAGTAATCATAAATTTTAAAGGGATCACGCAAAATCGGAATAAAAATTCGACTATTTCACTATTGATCCGAATATTTATGATTTTACGTAATCAATAATTTTTATGTCTCTCAAAAATTTAACAAAAAAAAAACGACACTAAAATAAAAAAATAGTTGTAACTACAAACTAAAATCAAATCGAAAACAAAACTAAAATTATGTAAAAGGCCAGATTAGACACCATTTGAATAATTTAAATTTAAATAGAACTATAGAAAAGTATATAATAACGAAATGCAATTTCGGCTTAGATTTTTTATACATCAAGTGTCTAGTCTGACGACTTACCAACCCTCTGATAAAGTGATCGCCGTTTAGCTTGACGTTTTGCCTTCTGAGCAGCGTATTAATTAGAATAGAGATTTAAGAAAAGGGTCTTTAAACTAATATAATCAAAAATATAATACAAACCTCAGTCTCGTCGTCCACCTCCTCTTCCACAACGTCAGCCTTATATTCCAGTAACAAATCTTTAACCGGTTTTGAATCCAATTTACCACTAATAAATGGCAATGCTTTCAATATATCGGTTGTTGGCCGTTGCTGTGGATCCTTCACAAGTGATTTGGTAAGAAAATCATTAAATTCCTTTGACCATTTCGATGGTTGATCTAATTTTGGTGGTTCACTTTTTTGAATTTTCAGCAATACACGCATCGGTGACATTTCACTATTAGGCGGCTCCATTTGAGCAAATTCAATCAGTGTTATACCCAGTGACCATATATCTACTTTAAAATCATAAGGATTATCACGAAATGTTTCACATAATACTAATTCGGGAGCCATCCAATAAGGTGTACCAATAAATGTATCATGTTTTTGTAGGGTGTTCTTATTTTTGGCTGATACACCAAAATCAGCTAGTTTAACGCCACCCTCCATAGTGAGCAGCACATTGCCTGCCTTTAAATCACGATGAATAACTTTATTTTTATGTAAAAAATTTAAACCTTCAATCATGTGTTTACATATATATGCTATTTGGGGTTCGTTTAAAGGTTTTTCTAATTCAACCATTATACTATCTAAGGCACCGCCGTCACAATATTCTATTAACATCTGAAAATAAACAAAAAATTATATTTAGTATGTACCGAATGCGTTCAAGGGGTTTTGCCACCGATAAAACTCAAAATATGCAAGTACTTAAAGAAATCCAATAAATCTTAAAACGTTAAATTAATCGAGGAATACCCTGTTCAATCTAATCAAAGTCGTAAATTAATAATAAATCAGTTAAGAGCACTGCAATAAATTCCGTCTTATCGGTAAAATGAGTGTAAAGTTATATTTATACTTTAGAGTACAGTTTGAGTGAATAATATATTACCAATAATAATCGAACATAATTTTATATGATTTTACCATTAGAACTTGGAAACGTTTTTGTTTGATTTGATTGGAAAATGAAACTTAATTAATCTCGTTAATTTGGTCCAAACTTGATGATAATCTTCATCATGTTTTTTCACAAAAATTCCTCAAGAATATACGGCTACGACCTACTTTTGGGTAGACAGTAAGTCTGTCTCCCAAATGGATTAACCATTTTTTGTAATATCGCGTGAAGTTTTGCTATCAAAAGTATTTATAAAAAATTCAACAAAATATAATAAAACGCAACATTACGTGAGACGGTTATTTATAATACAACATTCATGCTTTATCGATTTTAAAAAAAATACTAATTTCCAGTCAAACTTAACTATTCCAGTACGAAAGGATCGTAATTTAAGTCATACAAAAAAAACTTCAAAACTTACCCATAATTTATCCTCTAAAGAAAATGATTCATATAATTCAACAATATTTCCATGTTTTATTTCCGATAATATATCGATTTCCACCATATGATCACTCAAATTTTCCTCATCCTCTAGTGTACACATTTTAGCGGCTGCATACCGCCCAGTCTCTTTATGTTGAGCTTTATAAACTTTACCAAATGCTCCATCACCCAATTCCCCAACCATATCCCAATATTCGCTAACATCCGTATCCATCTTTATATTATTGAACACACGTTTCTTTTTCGCTTCTCCACCACCGAGGTGGAAAACTTTTTTCAAATTATTTAAAAACGACATTTTCACAGTAGTTTTCGTTACTTTTATAAACTTTATAAAAATTATTGTATTTTTAATTTATTATTATTATTCAATATTAATAATTATACTACATTTCATATATAATATAACTTTTAATTTTGTTTTGGTTATCACAATTGATATGTTTGTTGTTTGTTAAAGAAATGAAGAAGTTGCGCTTAATTTTATTATTAACAATAGTGATTAATATTTTATTTAGACTTATCGTTATAGTAAATAAATAAATTAAATAAAAAAAAAAGAAAAAAAAAATTATCGATTGATAAAATAATTAATTTTTTTATTGTTAAACCAGGTTTGGAGCTTATAAACTATAATTGCCATTATTTGATTTGCCTTATACAGAATTCATCATAATCACAAAACTTTTAATTAATTAATTAATTAATTAACAAAATAATAATTATGAATCCTAGGTTAGCTGCAAATAGTTCTGGAAAGAAAAAAAATGTAAAAAAATTAAAATATTTAATTTATGTAATTTTTAATTTATTTTATTAATTGTAATTAAATTTTTCATTTTAAGATTCATGCATAAACAATTTTTAACACTTTGTATTTCATTAAAATCATTCGATCGCTTAGTGAGAAGGTAGGTGTGTTGTTTTATAAAACGTAAAATTTTTAATAATGAATTTTTCCTCTAGAATGTTGAATCTACAATAGTTTAGAAGATAGGAATTCAGAACATCAAATTAAAATTACCTAATATTTAGTAAAAATTATTATTAGATAGATTATGGTTAAATTCTATTAAATTTGTTTATAACATAATACTCCCACAACATTTCAGAACCGTTGAAAAAATACTGATTTTATTAAAATTGTGTAATCGAAACGACTAAATTTAGTTTGGGAGATCTAGTTTTAAAAGTTTCTCATATTATTTAAACATAGCTGGATAAATTCAAAATTAGCTAAATATTTTGAAGATTCATCCATCATCAATTGATCATAATGAAATATTGGCCAGAGGACATTGTTATCTATCTATTCGTGTAACTTAACACAACTTTACACATTTTCGAACAATATTCAATATTATCAAAAATTCTCAAATAATCTGGAAAATTTATAATAATCTCTACGGAAATCTCAAATATAATAATAAGAGCAAATTTCGAAAACTTTAAAAATGAACATTTCGATAAAACATTAATTAGGTAATAAATTTGTGTCTAATATCAAGGAATATCTACAATTCATGACTTGGGTCCGAACGCACCTCTCGTGAATTTTTAACTAAGCTACTGAGCTAGTGAGAATTCTTATCGACTCGGTCGGTTATAGCCTGTCACGCAGTATGTTACGAAATTGTGTGTATGAACCGCAATCGTGATTTGACGTTTAACTTTTGTGACGGTAAGTTAATTTTATATTTTATATTGAAATCAATATCTTATATATATATTATTACGTAATCTGAGGATAATAGTCAAATACAGTAAACTCTCGCTATAACAAACCTCCAATAGTTTGCTATAAGCGTGTGTTTGTTTCAAACGCAACTTCGAACATAACAAACCAAATTTGTTATAAGCGGAGTTCTTAAATTTTATATTGGAATTTGTTAAATTTCGTCATAATAACTATTTTGACCATTTTCTTTAATGTTTCCAAATTAAATACACATACATATGTATATGTATGTACATATATTAAATTCATTTTATTATGCTTAAAATTTCAATGGTCCAAATAATTATGCTTTTTTAACTTAATAAAATGACATTAATTTTTTTTTAATAATTTGATGCCTCTCCTTCAAAACCACCGCTTGAAATTTTAAGATCGGTTGAAAAGTTACAAATTTTTGCAAAAAATGAGCTTTTTGATGATTTTTTCCGGTTTTCAGAATGGGTTTTTCATTTTATTTAAATAATTTTTATATTGTAAAATGAAACAATTTTGCTAAAAAATCGATTTGACAGTTTTGCATGGAACAATGTCTTTAGTCGTATCATTTGTCACACCCAAAGGCAGTAAATGTTAATATTCCTTCAATATATTCCCTAGATGGCTGCTATGAAAAACATTGTATTGCATTGTTTTTAACGACTATAGCCCTTAATAAGTCATTTTTAATGCCTTTAGCCTTTAAGAGAAAAATTGATATTTGCGTTTACGGCAAAAATTACATAATCTAACAAAAAAAGTGACAGTTTTTTCAACCAATCGGCTTAAAGGCAAAACTGTACATGTATCACAGCCTTAAGTGTGCTAGTAATGACTTTTGTCGTAAAAAATCATCGTAGCAGCCCTGTAGGTTTTATAGAAGGAATGTAAAAATTTGCTTTCCGTTTTCTCGCTAATTTCTCTCTTCTAACCAAATGGGCTATTCCATACGTCGGATTTTGATCGTAAATTGAGACTTGAGAGTTACGATTTTCCAGATATACACGCGATTAACCAAATTTAAAAATTCATATTTCAATATGAATTGACGAGACACATTGGAACAATTTTTAATTCTTTGCTAAAAACAACCTTTAAATTTTCGGAATTTCACATCTTAAAATTACCTGAAGGTACAAGTAGATACCGTTAAATACAAGTGCACCACTAGAAACATTTTAACCTCACCCTCAAGGTGAATATAATACCTTACAGCTCAAGATTATGAATGCCTTGTTATCGTTAGGAATCTGTTTATTCAAAACCAAATTTGTATTTATATTGGGTATTGGAATTAGATATAAAAATTCTACGTTTTTGGTTGAAGTTTTGTTTGTTTAACTAATTACTGTATAACGACAAAGATACGTACTTAGGCGCTTATGATAATCGTTTGGTGTGTTTAAGTGTTTGTAGTAGATTATTATCTATGTCAATATAAATAGAAGAAATTATTAGATTGTTGTACTTTATAAAATTACTATAGTTTAACTGATATAATGAAGTGTGTGTGTGTGTGTGTGTATATGGAATAAATTTATCCGTATAATACTTCACAAATCATTTAAGTATTTTTATAGTAATCTTGTATAATTTTAATCACATTGCTCGCACACCTCATTAATAATTTATTTTTTGGTGTCATGTTGTTGAAAATGCAATTAATTAAAATATTATCATTCAATACATCGGTGTAAAGGCGTTCGACATACACCGGTTATAAAAATAGCTTACCAAAATATATACAGAAATCGCCATTTCGTCTACTAAATTCGCCATCCGCGATTTCAAAGAATTTAATTTATACAATTTCAATGGACACTACACACGACACACCAAACCATTCACACTACAAAACTCTAATTGCAATTATTTTGTATTTGTGTATGTATGAATATATATTTACAACATTAGAAAATTAATTATTTATTTATTTATATGTTATGTTGAAGAATTTAAAATTTAAGTAAGTTGGACTATAAATGAATGCAAATTATTTCGTAAATACGTAAAAGAAACACAAAAAGAGAGTATAAGTAACTTTTGATTTTATTAACATTTTTAACCGTCTTTATTGAATGACCTACTACTAGTAAAGTGTTTTATTTTGATGAAATATTTATTTATTTTTTTTTTTTGAGGTTGAATTAATTGTTGATGGGCACTTTCAATTTTGTTGAAGCGATAAAATAATAGCTGGTGTATAATAAAATAATTACGGATGTTAAATTGTTTAAATCTATTGCAATTAAGTAATTATATGGTCGATGGGTTATTACTATTAGTATTTATAAGAATGGATTGTTATATTTTGTCTTATCGCGCTGTTTTTTTTTTCTTGAGAAGTGAACGTGTAATATAGATATTGAATAATACAGTTAGTTAAGTTCTGAAAAAGTTATTAGTTTAGAAATAGGCATTTATGTTTAAAAACGGATTCAATCTACCTAATTATATAAAAACAAACCACAATAATTTTGCCAGCTAAAAGGCGTAAAAACCGCTTCTACAATTTGCAGGAATTTCTAACAATCATTAAGAATTATAATGGTTGGAACGAGGGAGTCTCTCAATATCGATTTAGTTCTTGCCTCTCGCTTGAGCAGTACTAATGTGCTATTCGGAAACATTCTATCCACATTTTTTTTCAATTCTAAACAGGTTAAATTAGGGTGACCAACGTACCACATTTTGAACTAACTTACCACATTGTTAACTGTGCTACATTTTGTTCCACAAGAGGATCGAATCTACCAAATATACCACATTTCATGCATACATTTTCCATTGAATTATAGATATTTAAACTTACATATGAATATAATGCTAAAAGTCAGACCTGTCCGTATGACACACATTGCAAATTAAACTGCAGAATAAGAACTTCAAAATTTCTTAATAAAACTGTGATGTTGCATATCAAATAGGTTTAGATTTCCGCAAAACTCGTTGGCTTTCGCTAATGCCGATGATTGACGGAAACTTAAAATTTTAGCAAACGTAGAAAATCTACACTGCTCGTCAAAAAAACCCGGACATTTGAATTTCTTCGTAAATCTTCAATTTCTAGAGCAATTACGCTATTTTAAAGGCACTGTCATATTAAATAGTACATAACCGAAAAATAGGTGTAACAGAAACCGTATTTTTTTTATTTAAAATCCAATCACAGCAACAAAGTGTAATAAATGAAAAATATTCAAAATTTCGATTGTTACGTTTCTAAATAAATGGACATCTATCAATTGTTTTGAAACATTTAAAGTAGCATTTATTGTTAGTATTATTATTACAGTTTACGTTAACAGTGCTTAGTTATTTTTATTAGCAAATATTATAATTATGAAACCAGAAAATATCGCAAAAGTAATCGCTTTGAGTGAGGATGGCCGTAGCGTGCGTTATATTGCTGCCCACCTAAATTTCCCTCGAAGTACAGTTCAAGACGCTATTAAACGATATCGTGAAACTGGTCAGTATGAGCGAACGGTTGGATCAGGTCGTAAAAGAGCAACAAACGAGCGGGACGATCGGTTTATGGTATCAATGGTACTGCGAGATCGTTTCCAAACAGCTAGAATCGTCGCTGGTTGATTGGCACAGGTACGTGGTGTCAATATTTCAGTTAGCACAGCATCGCGAAGATTAAATGAACATGGATTGCAGTCCAGGAGGGCTGCTACAGGGCCAGAGCTTCTCCCAGCTCATCGAAGAAACCGTTTGACTTTTGCTCGTTACCACGTGTGTTGGACTACGGACGACTGGAAGTCCGTGTTGTTCACTGATGAATCAAGGTTCAGTCTGCGATCACCGAATGAACGGGAAAGAGTATGGCGGAGATCCGGAGGGCGATATTCACAATGTGCCATATCCCCAAGAGTCCCATTTCATGGCCGCTCACTAATGGTGTGGGCAGGCATTTCTATAGACGCCCGTACGGACCTTGTATTTCTACGCGGCGGCACTATAACTTCCCAAAGGTATATCGTGGAATGTCTAGAAGAATTTGTGGTTCCATACGCCCCATTTATTGGACAGCAATTTAAACTAATGCATGATAACGCCAGGCCCCACGTTGCAAACGTGGTCAACAATTATTTGGATGAGGTGGGAATTGATCGAATTGTTTGGCCCGCTCGCAGCCCTGACCTTAATCCCATTGAGCACATGTGGGATATGCTAGGGCGTCGTTTAAGGCAAAGGGAAGTCGTTCCAGAAACCTTGGATCATCTTCAATCAGCTCTGCAGGAAGAATGGGAAATGATACCTCAGGAGTACGTTGCAAACCTTGAGCACAGTATGCCAAAAAGAATGCTAGATGTGATCAGAGCTCGTGGCGGAAATACTCGATACTAGAGTACCGACCACTTAGATTGATTGTTGGTTTTTATTTAAATAAAGATGAAGATATATCAATATCCGTTTTTCGGTAATTTTGTTATTTCAAATGTTTTGATCCTGTGGTTACTTTTATTAAACGAAAACTTGATCCGTTAGTGCCTTCTGGCGCACATTATATTATTTCGTACAACCATAACGCGAATAATGCGAATAGTTACCGTTAACACATATATTTACTGAAAAAATGTAGTGTCCGGGTTTTTTTGACGAGCAGTGTAGTTTTCGTCATTTTTACTTTCTTTTACTCTAGTAAAATAAAGTATAGTAATCATGAAAATTTTGGACCTTTAGATTTTTAGAGATTTATTTGTTTTGAGGTCCCCTGAGTCCGAAAAAGTGGGTTTCGAAATGGTGTCTGTCTGTCTGTCTGTCAGTCTGTCAATCTGTCTGTGTCCTCTCTACAGCCCATATGGTTTAATCAATCGAACTAAAACTTCAGATTTAAGCTTTTTTGATAAATTGGAAGATCCCAGTGAATTTTACTCCAAATCGGCTAACCGGAAGTGGCCACTCCCTTGGTCCAGAAAATTTGTTTTGCAAATATCTTAAAAAGTATAAGGTTTACAAAAAACTACTAAATACAAAATGTTTCCAAAAATGAAAAACAAATAAAAAAAAAAAACAAAAAATTTAAAAAAAAAATTAAGAAAAAAATAAAATTTCTCAAAATTCTCTGTTCGTAAAAGAAAGTCGTGTGTTGGCCACACCTCAATTTTTTTAAACGATGACACCTCTTTTTTACGTCAATTTTTTTAAACGATGACACCTCAGAGTTACGATTGAAGGAGACTGTAAAACGGCGCATGAAATGTCTAACAGTACTAGAATGCGATTCTGGTTCGATGATAATGAAATTTGATAAAAGTATCATTGTTAGTTATGCACTGTGTTTTGCGATTTCAAGTAAGCGACGAATGATAAATTTATGACGAATTAGAAATAAATTCAATAAATTTATCAGACAACAACCAGTCGATGAAATTTTTTGTCGCTGATGATAAAATTTGTACAAGAATGATTTCAGTCAGTTACTTTTTAGAATTTAAATAATTTGTGTAATTGGGCGACTACAAATTCCAAATTAACGGAAAATCTACTCTAGAAAATTTAAAAAGTCTTGGGAAATATAAATTATTGGAAATAAATAAGTGAAAAGTAACCCTGAAATACTTACACCTACAACACCTCTTATTAATTTAGCTTGTGATGCAGTGAGGACGGTTTTATAAAGTATTTAAAAATTCTTCAGGAAAATTAAAGCTACCTAGGTTTATTGGCCTTAGTAGTACACAACGAGATTTTTGTTTGAAAGAAGTTAAGATCCGTCAACGTAAAATTACCGTTAAGTGGATGCAAATTCCAAAAATAATTCTCGTTTGACACGTAAAATTAAAAGACAAATGTAAGGGCAAAAATGTTTTATTTGCAATGTGCAAAAAATATTTACGTATATATCAAAGGTATCCTATATATTGCATCGGGGGTACCCTATTTTTGCCTCATATTATTGTACTGAATGAATCGTCTTTAATATGAGATTATCTTTCGTATCACGTATCAGTATAAATACCTTTATTAAGCTTTTATCAACTTTTTTTTACTATGCTTTGTATGTCTCTACAAGTATCGCTTTTGAGGAGATAAGTTATCGTAAATAGATTTCTAGAAGCAATGTCTGAAATAACGCACAACTTTTGAATCGTATAAATATAGCTACTACAGCTTGTAGTGTAAAATACTTCATACAATAGTAGTTTCGTGTGTCGTTGTAAGCCTAGCATAGTAAATTAGCCTGTCCACTTCCTCGTTACGTACCTCTTTGTCTACAAACTTTGATTTATTTTTTAAAGTTTGCAGGCAAAGAGGTAAGTATGAAACGAGGAAGTGTTGCGATATACATGGTGTGAACAGGCTAAATAATTGCTTTGCCTTTCCTTTACTTCTTGATAAAATTGAAACATTTAAATTTCAAAGTAAACATAATACGGAAAACAAAGAATTCTAGCATAAAACTAGAATCGCACCCCTGACGCGTTAAAATTTCAATGCTTTTGGAAAAAACACTCTTCTTCCCTTAGCAGCCGAAATGCAGTTTAACAAAATTAATGACTGACTTGATGGCCTTATCAATGAAACTTGATTCTGTTCCCACGTTCAACAATGTTATCAAATCTATTTTTCTTAAGCATTTGAAACCCAGTCGAGTCAATTTTTCAAGGTTGTGGAGTCTGCATCACTGGCTCAGACTCCGACACCAATCTAATTAAAATTATGTAACATAAAAAAAGCCTGACGAAAATTCAGGGTTGGCGGTTCCTTATCAAAAAACAAAAAAAAAAAAAAAAATCTAGAAACCCAACATCGAGAAAACGGTCTAATATGAAAAGATAAAATCTTATGGACCGTATATTCCAATAGGTTGTGTTGTTCGATAGTCACTAACTTCGCCCCTTACACCGGATTTAAAAATCGAGTGGATCGAAGATGACTGACTTTTTCCATTTTAAAAGTGTGATGTCCGAATGCTGCTTTAATCAAAATTGAAGGTAATGCACAGCGTGGCTGACTGATACAAAAAAAATTATCGAACAGATTGCTTATGTCAGAGGAAGAGTTAGCGATAGCACCCTCTTATGACAATGGAAAACCAGATAATTTTCGTCTATTATTAACGAATCCCAAAAATACCTTCGGATCGGGCGATAAGTCCTCCTCGATCCGCAGCCACAAGTAATTATTGTATAGGAACCAGTTAAAATTTTTGAATTCCTCGCGGCCGGGCAAGATAAAAATCAGTGTAAAATTCCGCGCCACGCAGGCTATTGCGGCGTTTCCCGAAATTGGCGAGGCTCCTTTTGAACTAAGGTTTACGAAAAGCAGGCTTACTCTAATCGACGAAACGAATCTTTCCATTACCTGGGGCCCTATTCTAGAAATTCGATCAAAAACAAAACACACAACCCGTAAAAACAAAGTTTTTGACTATATATCCTTTATATATAAGACTCGGTCGATTGCAATTCAGTTTCGACCTTCTTCACTCTGACTAAAATTTAGATTTCAATGAGTAAGGGTCATTCAAAAAACAAATTTGAATTTTAAACTTACTTGAAGAAACATTTGGAACACTACTAGATTGAATTTTTTAAATTGAAAATTAAAGAAAAAACTTAGGTTTAGTATGTTGATCGAACTGAAATTTTGCCAAAAAGTATTGTTAGGTGACAAAAGTCGACGTGCAAAATTTCTGCGCGAGAAGATCACGGGAAGTGGGTCAATTTTGAACTTGAAGATCGTAAGGACACTCAAGCAAGCAATCAAGCAGGTGAAGTTAATAAAGGGTTTTCCAATAAGGACTTGACAACTTTTTTTTTTTAAATAAAACGCAAACCATTTGAGATATTTCGAAAATTTTATTATTGGGTCAAAGTACAATCAAAACATTTATGTATGGAATTCGACATCGTTCATATGTCTACCACGGAAACGTTTGCAAGTGTCGATTCGTTGAACCCAATTTTCGATTACTTGACCACACATTTCGACCGAAACGGCCGGTATCTCTCGTTCAATATTGGCTCTGAGCTCCTCTAACGACGCCGGCTTGTTGGCATAGACCAATGATTTAACGTAGCCCCATAAGAAAAAGTCTAGAGATGTTAAATCACACGATCTAGGCGGCCAATCGACAAGACCATTTCTGGATATAACACGTTCATCGAATTTAGATTTCAATAAGTCGATTTTAAGACCCGCTGTGTGGCATGCCGCACCGTTTTGTTGAAGCCACATATCATTAATGCCTAGCTCACGCAATTGACCAAAGAAATAACGTTGCAACATGTCTCTGTAGCAGCGAATCGACTGTTTTGGTTCGTTTGAACGGCAGCAATATTCTCGGCACTTCGACCAACCAGTTGTCTCACTGGCACGGGAACATCCGACAGCGAATATTTAGACTCAAATTTTTTCACTAGATTATGAATTGCTTATCTACTGGGACGATAATTACGACCAAAAAATTGGAATTAACGCTCTTGAAGTTGCAGTCTAAATTTTAATTATTTGTAAACGTTGTTCATTCGTGTACTTCATCATGATGAAAATGTTGTCTTTACTGAATGTTTTGACACTGACAGTTTGGTTATTGGTTTAAGGGTGCGTTCACAGTGAATGTTCAAAGTTGTCAAGTCCTTATTGGAAAACCCTTTATAAAGGATATAAAAAGTCGCCCCTGATTTTCAAGTGAAATACGTCATTTCAGTCGAAAATTTAAATTGTTTCATACTAAAGTCACTAGCGACTTTCTTCGGTGAGTTTCAAAAATACGGTCCCAGAGCTGAGCAGCACATTGAATAGTCGAACCGGATCATTCAAATTCCCAATTAGCGTTGTTCAGGAATTCATTCAAGGGGCCAACAGTCGAAAATTATTTTCGTCGTAATACGCTTAAATGATTTTAACACGTTGTTACGTTGTTCTAGCGTACCGAATACCTTACCATGACTAATTTTGTTTATGTTTCGAGATGAAGGTAACAGATGTAGAAAAAAAAAACGACTGACATTTGAGAAATCATTTCTATCGGCCGGCAAGGTCAAACTTGAATTTGATCACGTTTACGGTTTTATTTCGCAAAACTTATTTTTGTATTATTAACATGTAAGGAAAACCCAATTTCTTGTGTTTAAATTTTTGTTTGATTTCAACAGGATTTTCCCCATTTCGAAAGAGTTTTTTCCCCATTCGACTTTTCAAGTCTTAATGTCTTTGACAAACAAAGACTTTTCGAAATTATTCATTAATAGCCAGATTTTTCTTATTGGAATTGTTCGAGATTATTCGAGTTTTCTGGCCCAGCTTTCAGGCCACAGATTGGTATTTTTGCCCTCGAAAAATGTTTCATCTTCCTAGAGATGTGTTTAAAGTTAATATGTTGATGTTGCTGCTGATTTCATTTAAATTTGGAGAACAAATGATTTACAAAAATTAATTCAAATATTTATTTTACGCCATATACAGTTACATAATTAATTATATTAGCTACACTGAACTACATGTAACAAATTTAGTCAACTTCACAATATGTTCATTACAAATGTACAGTGGTTTCATTAAAGATTTTATTAAATTCCGAAAGGATTACTCATTGTGCTATACGAGTACGCCAAACACAATAATATCTACTTTTATATTATGTGACCAATTTAGAGGCAAGAGTAAGTCAATTTTTTGAATTTGGATTTAATTGCTTTTCTGCAAGCTTGTGGTGTTACATTTCAGTGTGAAGTTTAAGTAAGTCAGTATTTATAATAATACTCAACAGATAGATGAACAATTTCGGCCGCCAAAACAAGCAAGTCATTTGATTTTGGCAGCGAATCTAGTTTTATACCTGTGAAATAGAGAATATAAGTTCATCTATAGGTACGAGTAAAGTCTGTAGGTTTTTAATTTTACATATTTTTTGGTGAAACCAGTAACTCCATTTAATGTGAAATAAGTTGTATTGGAGTCCTTCGGCATCTGTTTTTATACTCTCGATTGAAAACGTTTAGCGAATATGGCATAACTTTTTTGGGTAAAGTTTTAGAGTTAACAATTATTATTTTCGAAAAGAGAGGCGAGAAGAGACTTTTCCAAAACCAAATTGGATTCTAAAGGACGGGCTAGGGTCGTCCAAGATATTAGATCTTATCAGTCGGTTACCAATATCATGGCCGTTTTACGACCGTAACGGTTGAAAAACGATTATATAAAATAACAATTAAGATCTTGTCAGCAATAGCATTTTACTCTATTTTAATTCTCTTTCAGACCTTATTTCGAAATTTCGCTCGAATTGCGAGAACTTTCTTATACGCGTGAAGGAGGAATCACCATAAAGGCGGGTTTCGCCCGAATTGGTTAGTAATTGATCAAGTTGTCTCAATCAATTTGTACTAAAAATCGATAACGAAATTCTGTTATCCTATAAATAATCCTTATACAATATATGTATAACTCACTCCACCGCTGTCGAATGCAAGCCTCGAATGTTACCAAGTGGGTGCAAATATAACAATCATAAAAAATTTGAACAGTCATATTTTCTATTTTGGTAGTACATACATACATACATAAAAAGCATAAAATACATTTTTGTGCTATGAATAGCTGAAAAGTTCAAACGTCAACAATAACTTTATAAATTTATTGTTGTTGTTAATGTTACACTTGTTGTGTACACAAACTAACAAGTGATTTTGACGCGAAATAGTAGAATTAAATAGTTTTATTTCTCTGATTAGAAAACATTCGAAACAACGAAAATTTATGTTATTTTATTTTGTTTATCGCGGTTTCTTAATATTAATTGGCCTGATATGTAACTCGGTATGGTTCTAAGTTAGAACTTCTAACTATATACATATGCTTGTGTGTGTAATTTTTTTGGTGGCTATATTTTTGTATTTGGTAGTGACGGCGCATATTTAAGTTGATAAGAATTTATAGCTTTTAATTGCTTTAAATTTATAAATGAAACGTGATCATCATCAGTAAACGAATATTAGTAAAAATAAGCTAAATATGTGAACCACGTATTTATAATTGTAAAAACAAATATTTTATCAATATCAAAATATAAAAATTATTTGACTTTGTCAAAAATTGATGATATTTGACATATTGATAGCATGAAATATAATCGTGTATTCCAATTTTTATATACAATAAGTTGTTATACACACCTCTAGAATTTTTGTAATTAGCAAGCTGAACGAAGCTCTCCATTTGTATATAGGATCCACCATTTAAGTTGACCACTTAAATATTTCGAAACTACACATAATTTGAAAATAACAGATTCTTAAAAAACTGTTTCAGTCAAAACTTGTTTTGTTTTTTTGCGTAAAATAAGAATTCCTCAAAAAATTCAAGTCTTCATTAAAAAAAAACGAGTTGTCTGTCAAATGGCCTTCACGGGTCATTTCAAGGCCACCAAAATTAATGTAATAGCTTCCCATGATTTGAAGAAATTTCTGTTATGTACATATTGCTTTAATTTGTGTCTTACAAATGTACTACATTACAATTTACAACATTTATTGGAATATTTGACAATTATGTAAATATACAAGTATTTTCTCCTCTTTGGTGATTTTTGTCAGATTTTGTTTTTTGTTGCGTGTAGAATGCTGAGAAATGAATTTAAATTCAATCACTTCTTTAAAATCCTTCTGACATCTTTTCACGTGAGCACTTCCCTTTGAGTAAATATTTGTTGCCGATCTTTATTAAAAAAGGATCGATCAAAAGGGCTAAGACTAACGTTCATTAGCTTCAAAATCAATATACCAGAGAAACTATTACTTTCTTTTACTCTAGTAAAATAAAGTATAGTAATCATGAAAATTTTGGACCTTGAGATTTTTAGAGATTTATTTGTTTTGAGGTCCCCTGAGTCCGAAAAAGTGGGTTTCGAAATGGTGTCTGTCTGTCTGTCTGTCAGTCTTTCAGTCTGTCTGTGTCCTCTCTACAGCCCATATGGTTTATTCAATCGAACTGAAACTTCAGATTTAAGCTTTTTTGATAAATTGGGAGGTCCCAGTGAATTTTACTCCAAATCGGCTAACCGGAAGTGGCCACTCCCTTGGTCCAGAAAATTTGTTTTGCAAATATTTTAAAAAGTATAAGGTTTACAAATAACCTACTTAATACAAAATGTTTCCAAAAATTAAAAACAAATAAAAATAAAAAATAAAAAATTAAAAAAAAAATTAAAAAATTTAAAAATTAAAAAAAAAATTAAGAAAAAAATAAATTTTCTCAAAATTCTCTGTTCGTAAAAGAAAGTCGTGTGTTGGCCACACCTCAATTTTAACTAGGTAATTAAGGGACATATTCCATGTGCTAGCGAAACCTTTGTCATCATTGTTGGCAATGGCCGATATTGGCCCTTGGGAGTTGAGTGCGATTTCCAAAAAATAATTTTGCAGAACTTTTACTAAACGAACGATTCGTATGGATTAGGGTTTTTTAACTAGGTAATTAAAGGACCTATTTCATGTGCTAGCGAAACCTTTGTCATCATTGTTGGCAATGGCTGATATTGGCCCTTGAAAGTTGAGTGCGATTTCCAAAAAATAATTTTGCAGAACTTTTACTAAACGAACGATTCGTATGGATTAGGGTTTTTTAACTAGGTAATTAAGGGACCTATTCCATGTGCTAGCGAAACCTTTCTCATCATTGTTGGCAATGGCCGATATTGGCCCTTGGGTGTTGAGTGCGATTTCCAAAAAATAATTTTGCAGAACTTTTACTAAACGAACGATTCGTATGGATTAGGGTTTTTTAACTAGGTAATTAAAGGACCTATTTCATGTGCTAGCGAAACCTTTGTCATCATTGTTGGCAATGGCCGATATTGGCCCTTGGGAGTTGAGTGCGATTTCCAAAAAATAATTTTGCAGAACTTTTACTAAACGAACGATTCGTATGGATTAGGGTTTTTAACTAGGTAATTAAAGGACCTATTTCATGTGCTAGCGAAACCTTTGTCATCATTGTTGGCAATGGCCGATATTGGCCCTTGGGAGTTGAGTGCGATTTCCAAAAAATAATTTTGCAGAACTTTTACTAAACGAACGATTCGTATGGAAAAGGGTTTTTTAACTAGGTAATTAAGGGACATATTCCATGTGCTAGCGAAACCTTTGTCATCATTGTTGGCAATGGCCGATATTTGCCCTTGGGAGTTGAGTGCGATTTCCAAAAAATAATTTTGCAGAACTTTTACTAAACCAACGATTCGTATGGATTAGGGTTTTTTACTTTCTTTTACTCTAGTAAAATAAAGTATGTATAGTAATCATGAAAATTTTGGACCTTGAGATTTTTAGAGATTTATTTGTTTTGAGGTCCCCTGAGTCCGAAAAAGTGGGTTTCGGAATAATGTCTGTCTGTCTGTCAGTCTGTCTGTGTCCTCTCTATAGCCCATATGGTTTAATCAATCGAACTGAAACTTCAGATTTAAGCTTTTTTGATAAATTGGGAGGTCCCAGTGAATTTTACTCCAAATCGGCTAACCAGAAGTGGCCACTCCCTTGGTCCAGAAAATTGGTTTTGCAAATATCTTAAAAAGTATAAGGTTTACAAAAAACTACTTGTTTAAATACAAAATGTTTCCAAAAATTAAAAACAAATAAAAATAAAAAATAAAAAATTAAAAAAAAAAAATTAAGAAAAAAATAAAATTTCTCAAAATTCTCTGTTCGTAAAAGAAAGTCGTGTGTTGGCCACACCTCAATTTTTTTCTAAGGCGTTAGTAAAGCGATCTAAAAATTTTTCCGAAATTTTTTGGCCTTCCGACGTTGCAACAAAATCTGCTGCAACCTCAACCGATTATATACTTATATCAACTCCGATGCCGCTGTCTGCACCTATCGCTCAACCGCACTTCCGATTTCTGTCAGATCTGACACATTGTCTATTTATCATCCCTTAGAGAAACAGTGATGCAATCACTTTCAATTTTTATTGTGTCGTAATTGCACAATGTAAAAGAAATGTCAAAAACAATGAATTCAATAAAGAGTTTATCTTGTGTATAATAAAGCACGTTTTTGATGTTTTAAAACGTCTGAGTAACGTTGAGTACCTCGCGATGGACTCTATATGTTCTCTCGGACAAAGACAGATTAACAAAATTGAGAACCAGAGCAGCAACATCCTTGACCTAGTGTTCATACCAGTGGAATTACATGGTACAATCATTACTTGTGATGATCTTGGCAGTTCTTCGAGTATTTTTCAAACACCACCACACATCCAATTAACTTTTGAAAATTGTGTTAATGTTAACGTAAATTTTAATTCTAGTGAATCTTACAACTTTAAAAAGGGAGACTATTATGCTTTAAATGAGTTTCTGGACAATATTAATTGGGATCGATATAAAACAGGTAGTATGGACTCTTATATTGATCAGTTTTATAAAATAATGAATTCGGCACACATAGTTGAAACAATCCTACATGTTTCTGGACCTATGTTGACTTGATACGAAGCGGAACTGTAGATGTGATCTGTTACTGTGACTATTAGTGATTCGCATAGAATCACTGATATGTTTGCAGCATTTTTTGAAAATGTCTATGTCGTTTCTTCGAGAGAGGATGTCGATTTTGATTTTAGTAAAAATTCAAACATTCAAATTCAGTTTTCTACCGATGACGTTCTGCATGCATTGAATGTAATTGTGAATATGACTGGTGGCCCGGACAAAATTCATCCTATTATGCTAAAACAGTGTGCTTATGTTTTGGTTCAACCGATGACGTACCTCTTCAATTTGAGTTTGGCGAATGGAGTATTTCCTTCAATTTAGAAATTTAGTTTCATTAAGCCAATTTTCAAGACGTATTTACCAAAGTATTTCTATCTTATCAGCTATTCCTAAATTATTTGAATCGATGGTCAAGGACCGTATCTTTTTGTTAATTAAAAAGTCTAAACTAGCATGGGTTTTACCCTGGACGATTAGTTGTAACAAATCTTGTTTTGTTCACCAATTTCTTGACTTTATCATTAGAAGGTGGCGATAGTGTTGAAGTAGTGTTTACTGATATTAGCAAAGCAGTCGACAAATTTTATCATATCTCACTTGTAAAGAGACTGAAACAACTGAAGTGCGATGACCTTCCTTTAAAATGGATTTTGTCATATTTAACGAACCTTAGTAATGTTCTTTCAAATATTTTATCTAGAGATATAAATGTTTTGTATGGTGTCCCCCAAGGTAGCCATCTGGGACCTCTTTTATTTATTACTTTCATAGAATATGTGATGCGGTGCTTCAAACATTGTTAGTTTTTGATTTATGCTAATCATGTAAAAGTTTTGCAAGAATAAAAATGAGGGCGATCTGTTAAATCTACAACATGAATTAAATATTTTCTGTGAATGGTGTAACTTGAATAAGCTTTGTCTCAACATTTCTAAATGTATAGTTATGAACTTTTCTAGAAGAAGAAATGGCCGTGATAATAGCTTATTCTTAAATGGAGTTACGATTGATCGAATTTAATCCGTTTCTCAAAAGATTTTGGTGATCCGTATAGTCTAAAAGTGCCTCAATTGTCTGGAATCCGTACTATAACAATACCACTAGCCGTGTAGAATCAATTCAGAAGTGATTTCTGATGTTTGCCTTAAGGCGACTTCCTCAGACCCGATTTTCAATTCAAGTCGTTCAATAATGTTTCTGCCGTGTTCGATTTTAATTTGTCTAGAAACGAATTTAAAATTATTATAAAAAAAATGTTATTATGCTAATTTGAATTAAATTGGATGGCTAATAAATAAATAAAAAAAATCATAATTCTCAAGCCTCATTTTCCGACCAAAATCCTTACTCTGGGTGCTCCAATTTTGTGAAACACGACATTTCGGTCGAATTCCTCAACTAATTGCAAAGAACGAACTGAAAGCTAATATTTAAATATTTAACTACATTATGACTAAGCTTTTTTTATATCAACAAAAACAACAACTTGTGACGCTGTATAGTCTACCTCTTCAAAAATATTATGCTTATTTAAGATTATGACTAATCCATATGTATTATTGATTTACTGAGATTCCGCCTGTATATTTATTGGTGGTCAGACTTAATAAATGTTAAGGTTCATTATTTAAGACGAACAGTTATTAATATTTAAACAGTTAGCGAATACAGCTGCATTATATTGTAATACCACCGGAATTTAATTATAATCATGCAAGAAAATAAATAAGAAAATATGTAACATACAATTTTAAAACAAAGAATACATTTATGAATTTTTAATTAAAGAAGAAACGTCTCGTTAAAAAAAAAATGTTTTGCTTTCTGTGTGTTTAGCTTACATTACTAACACACAATCCAATCAAAAAATCACCCAACTGCTTTTTTGGTGACGAGATAGTTCTCTTTAGAAATGACTCGCACGTTCTGACGCATCAACTATGATCTAATGATTGCATATTTATGGTAGCCAATGTGGAATGGAGCGCACTGCGATGATGATGTTATCAAAGCTTTTATATAACCATACATAAGGTGATAATTAAATGGAATAAATCTTTTCGCGTTTTTTTCTTTTTGTTTTATTTCGTTGTGTGTTGGTGGATTTTGTCTGGTTTTGGTTTATTTGGACGTCGTACATAATGTATGTCAGTGTATAAACAATTCAGTGTTTGACTGATTCACTTATGCTGATATAAAATAATAAAGTAAATTAATCAAAATTCTTAGCGCTCGTTATTTTTAGTGTGATGGCGTAAGTTATTTGTGTCGTAAGTCCGCGATTTATGATAATTATAATTAAATAATTTTAACGAGGCGCAACACTTTAAAAATTGGCTTAGTTTTGTTTACTGAATCTGCTATTGTTATGATGTCCTTTTTCCATCTTTGTTTGGAAATTTCCAAGTTTTTGCACCACCTGTTATACAAATATACCCAATGCTAAGTGACTTAATAATTTTGATGAAAAGTACAATGTGAAGCCTGAATCATATTTCTTAATTTTTTATTTATTTAATCATGCAACTTAAATATCCGCTTCTTTGATATTAATGTAAGCATATTTATTCACTAGCTAGCTGTATACATTCTATTTATAATTTGGAAAATTAGAAATATTTTCGTACACATTAAACCGGAAATATTTTCTATTTACAAATTTTTAACTTTTAAATACATCTCCAGACATAATAGCTAAATAAGTGTTGAAGTTTTTCTACTACATTTTCTAAAATAGAATTGAAATGTAATTCATTATTATTTATAAAACAATTTTTTTAACCGTGAAACAAAGCAACAAAAAATGTAACAACAATCGAAACATAACCTACATTACACTTATTATGATTATGTATGTAAGTACATTGAAGAGAGAAATAAATTACGTGTAACTGCATTTGTACTCGTAAACACATAATTTATAAGCAAAATGCATTTATGGCTATATTAAAACGTAGGAAATATTTAACGTGCTGTGTGTATCGAGTGTATCGAATTGATCCATGTTAATTGTCTAAAAACAGGTATTGTAATATAGATTTGCGGGTCGGGTCCATGGATAAATTTAGTGAACAAGCACAACAGTTTAATTTTTATTAACTCTTTCTAAGATGTGCTAATAAGGTTAAAAAAACATGATGACCATTGATTATATTAATAAGCCAAGTCAACATGAGAGAATAGGTAATATTTTTCATGTTTTGTTTGTTTTTAGTTGTATATTGTTTTTATAACCTTGTCATTGGTCATATGTACAACATTTAAATGTTACAACATCAATCAACGACGGATGCCAATGTTTATCAAACTATATGTCTATTTAATATGTTATTCAACAATAATGCTTATTATGTACATATGTTGAAATTGTCATCCGTTTTTCCGTTGCTTAAAAGTACTGATGTTTAATATAAATAATTGAAAAGTAAATTGTCTTTCTAATTCTTAGTATAAATAATAAAATATTATACTTTATAATTAAGCCACGTAGTAAATAAAGTTGCTTGGAAGAACAAAAATTGGTCACAATCGCACGCAAAAGTCATCAAGCTAAATTGCAAATAACAGCAAGCCCTTATAACTTATTGTATTCGACAAGTGGCATTGATGCACAGTCACAATGCAAACACTTTTTAATTTTAACTTACAGGATTTTATGAATTTCCAGCATACCGTACATAATTTTATTCACAATGTGTGTGTGTGTGTGTGTGTGTGTGTGTTCGGCAATCGAATTAATTTTTTTTATTTAGGAACTTTGGAAAAATAAAATCTACATTAGGGTTATTAATATTTTCTTCAAAAACAACTAAAGGCTTCGTTGTAAATACAAGAGCGTACAAACAAATATGTACAGTGGATTGGGCTATTAACCCTGCATTACTGACCTCTGGGTGTAATCGACCCAATTTTTTTTTCCGTTAGTAAAATCGAATTATAAATAATTGTCACTAACTTCATACCTATATGTATTTTAACCTTAAATATTTCCTTACATTTTGACGTAATTTTCAGTTGTCTCGTGTCATTCGAAGTGTGAAGAATAGCTAATTTAAAAATTGATTGGGTGCTATACACCCAGGTCAGTAATCGTGATTTATTTTTGTGGGTGCTTTACACCCAGATTAGTAACGGTGAAATATTTTTTTAAAATTAAATATATAATTTTTGGTTGATTTAGAACCACGTCTACACACACAGGTGATTATTTTTTCTATATTTTATCGATAACTGTATTCATTACACATATATTACATAAACGAGTAGAATGTGCAGTTACGAACTAGAGCAAGAAAGGCTACGCGCGATTCTAGCAGAAATGGATAGTGAGGTGGAGTCGGTTGGTGGTGATGAAGAAAATGAAGACGATATAGAAATAAGAAGTGATCATCAATCAGATACTGAGCAGGAATTGAATTCTGATATCGAAAATCAGGATGAAAACCTAAATGCTGATTCATTTATTGGAAAAGATGACACAGTTTGGAATAAAATACCTTTTGTTCAAAGACGAACAGCACTGGAAAATTTATTTAGAGTAGCACCAAGTCTGACAGACCGCTCTAAAAATGTGAAATCTCCAGAACAGAGTTGGAACCTGTTTTTTTCATTTGTCGATCTAATTGTGGAAAATACAAACATTTATATAGCTAAGCAACAAGAGAAGTATAAACACGTAAAACATGCACGGCTTACAAATACTATCGAGATGAATAGTTTATTTGGATTGCTATATTTATGTGGTTTACATAAATCGTCACACACTCATGTTCGAGATCTATGGGCACAAGATGGCACCGGTTTGGAAATATTTCCCGCAACAATGAGCCATGTTCGGTTTCAATTTCTGATGCAATGCATCCGTTTTGATAACGTAGAAACTCGTGAAGAACGGCGTAAGTTTGATAAATTGGCACCCATTAGAGACATTTTTGAATTATTCAACACTAATTGTGAAGAAAACTATAATGTTGGATGTTACGTGACAGTTGACGAAAAGTTAGAGAGCTTTCGAGGGCGGTGCGGCTTCCGACAATATATCCCAAATAAGCCAGCTAAATACGGCATCAAAATATTTTCGGCTGTTGATTCGACTACCTTTTATACGTCGAAATTAGAAGTCTATTGCGGTCAACAGCCGCCTGGACCATTTAATCTTTGCAACAAACCGCAACAAATTGTAGAACGCATAACCAAACACCTCCAAGGGGCTGGTCGAAATATTACGACCGATAATTGGTTTACGTCCTATCCATTAGCTGAGGAATTGCTGAAAAAGAAAACAACCTTGGTCGGTACCATCCGAAAAAACAAAAGAACATTGCCACCCGTATTTACTGTTGCGAAAAAGCGCGAAATCAAATCCACAATATTTGGGTACAAGAGAAACGCGACAATTCTGTCATATGTCCCAAAGAAAAATAAGTGTGTGTTGCTGCTTTCAACACTCCACAGGGATGGTAATATTATTAGTGGACCAAAAAACTTGCCGGAAATAATTGAGTTTTATAATAAAACAAAAGGTGGGGTTGACACAACCGATCAATTGTGCGCAACATACAATGTTGCTAGAAATTCTCGCCGCTGGCCATTGGTTGTATTTTTCAGCCTACTTAATTTAGCCAGTATAAATGCTCGTATAATATTATTATCGACTGATGATCCACCACTACATTACAAGAAAAGATCTTTATTTATAAAAGATCTGGCAAGGACTCTCGTGCAACCCCAAATAGATCAGCGTAGCACGTCTAGTTCACTGAGTTCTAATATAAAAGGCATTTGTACGAAATTTGCCACTAAACTTCCTTCAAATGAAATGCACCAAGAACCAGGAACCTCGCAAATGTGCCGTGACAAATCCGAGCCGCCACTAAAGAAACGGAAAACGGAAAAGTGTAGTCGATGCCAGTTATGTGGCTATAAAGCAGATCGGAAAACCAAAACCACTTGCGACCGATGTGATAAATACATTTGTGTTAGCCACACAAATGCTCTTTGCATAGTGTGCTATAAAATAATGGGCAAAACAGCTTCCGAAAGCCCTTCATCTTGTGATGAAATATGATGTTGCTTCCGAAAAACATGGTAAATCGCTTGATTTCAATCGAATCTAATTCAAAAAATATGCTCCAGTGGATTAAATTGATGTACTAACGAATTTTTGTATATTATTTCAGCTTTCCAAAAATATAGGAACTTCAAATGTGATACGTAAATTAAAGGACTGTGATGGATTGGTCCGAGACCATTACCTTTTTAATTTTTTTTTTTTACTGAAATAAAGTGTTTATTATATAATTTTATAAAAAAATAATGAATTAATAAAGTGAACTGATTTTTTTTTATCTTAAAGAATTTTTATTGAATTTTCTTAAGATAATAAATTTGATAATTTTGATGATAAGATTTATCAAAAAATGTGAATTTAAAGTTGTGGGTGAATTACACCCACGGTCAGTAGTGCTGTAATAAAACCAGGGGTTAGTAATGGAGGGTTAATACCAAAGGTTCTCAATTGGATTGATATCAGGCGATTGCGATGGTGTTTCAGCAACTTTCGGACAATTACAAAGTAACCATTTTCATATATTGTAGCAGGCCTTGGGTTTTGCATCATTGTCCTGATAAAACATAAAATCGTATTTAGAATTTCGATGTGCTTTGCCCCATTCATTATTCTGTCGATTAGGTCGTACAATTCATCAACATCTTCATCTAAATAAAATGATTTTAATATGTTTCGAAGATTGCAATCATTTAATTAAATAAATAGAATTATGTCTATTAGTCGGTTTCGTTGAATTACTGTTCGTAAATACTAATATACTTCTCGTGTTAATCGAAACACAATTAAAATGGTCTAACCACCGGTAGCATATTAGAAATTACATGAATTACATGAAATTACATTCAACAAAAACATTGATAAAAAAGCTAAATAAAATATCTAGTCTCTTAGGCTCGTATTTTTAAACAAGGAGCGTGTTTTTTTATTAGCTCCGGATAGCAAGCTATCGGGAGCTCATGGGAAATTTGTATTGAAAGTTTTGCTATTATACACATGTGTCGCTATTAAACAAAAAACTAAAATTTTACCTAACTTCATGCAGTTGTATGACATTTCTTCCGAATAAAAAATCGGAATAAAACTATCTAAAAATCATCCGGGAGATTGTTGAGGGGCACGGATTGGATTTAGCTGTCTCACTTGACAGGCGACGTTGGTAAATTTTGGAAATGGAAGATTTAATATTTTTTAAATTAAATAAACAGCGATTTTTAGTTATTAATATTTCCACATCCAGAAATCACTTTGACTGAGACAGCTAAAACCAATGCTAGCCAAATAATATTTTGATGAAATGGACATGCCTGGTACAAAAGTCAAGTCGATTCAAAACAAAAAGTTACTGTACGTATTCTACGTATATGTGAAGACACAGCTTAATATCACATAAATTTGAACCCCAATTCGGCATATTATGATCCAAAACACGTTCTATGAGGGATATTACTGATCCAAAATCACATCCTATTCTCGAATTCCACATCCATTTTCCATATGTGGACATCAGTCAAAATTCATAAAAATTGAATTTTTTTGGTACTAAGGGAATATTTCTGAATGGGTATAAGCAGGTGGAAGAAATTCTCCATAAAGGAAAATGGCCATGTATCAAGTGTTTTATATACGAATTAAAATTTCCGAACGTTTTGATGCATTTTGACAATGTCCGCTTGTGGAAAATGGATGTGGAATTCGAGAATAGGGCCCTAGGATGTGATTTTGGATCAGTAATATCCCTCATAGAACGTGTTTTGGATCATAATATGCCGAATTGGGGTTCTAATTTATGTGATATTAAGCTGTGTCTTCACATATACGTAGAATACGTACAGTAACTTTTTGTTTTGAATCGACTTGACTTTTGTACCAGGCATGTCCATTTCATCAAAATATTATTTATCTTCATCTTCGTCACCTTCCGACAATGATGCATTTCGATTATCGTTTTGCTTTCCAGCTTTTAAAAATATTTTTGCAGCTTCTACTTTAACGTATTCTTCATCAATCTCCCGATGATTTTTTATTTGGAAGAAATGTCATACAACCATATGACATTTGAATTTGACATCCATCAAAATTCTTAAACCAAAATGAAGTTTGCCACAATTAGGGTTGTACAAAAACCAACAAAATTTCAAATTTCCCTTTGCTCCCGATAGCAGCTCCGGATAGCAGCTCCAGATAAATAGGTAGAGCTAAATATTTTTTTTTATATTTTTAGTTAAAAAGTTGAATTAAAAATTATAGATTAGTTTTAAATAAATTAGTTATATGTATAAATAGCTTGTCAAACATTAGTTTTATAACAGAAAATTAGCTGCTCCGGATACCAGCTATCCGAAGCTAATAAAAAAACACGCTCAAGGATACACCGACGGATTAATCCACAGTTTTCGAAAATCGACTGATTTAGCCGAGGTTACTTTTGGTAATTTTAAACGTAGATAGATCCGTAGATTTTTTGTGTCGTAATTTTGAACGAAGCTAAAACCGGCGATTTTCGAAATCAATTTTCGAATTAATAACTGCTTGCTGGGATTTTTTTGTTTGTTTTCTAATGTCGTTTTCGATTGATTATTTTCCCCTCTATGGAAAAGCAATCTTAATTTCGGCGTCAATCGAACAAGAACAACTCATTGCTCTTTTATGTTTGTGGGTTATCTGTCAAAATATAAGAAACTAGAAAATTGCAAATATAAAATCTAAAAAATTCGTTTTCGAAGCAATGTCGAGATTAATTTAATGATATTTCTAAATAAACAATGACCATAATAAGTTTTCAAACTGAAAACGGCACTCAATCAGCCAAATAATAGAACCAGAATAAACCTACGAACCAATGGCGAAACTACAAATCCCGGGGGCCCCCCGCCAAATTTTTCTTGGGCCCCAAAAATAATCCTTGTACTTATGAGCAAGTAAAACTTTTAGATAAAAACTTATTTCTTTCTACTGTCGAGCCTCGCATTATTTAAAAGTATCTCATTTCGTGACTAGACGCGAAAGAGAACGTGATTCATTTCAATGGCCTTAAATAAAACGAAACATCCAGCAACTATCAGTGCTATGACGTTTTCTAAATATATCGATGAAGCATCACAAATTTCGAATATAATTTAAAAATATCAAGAATATCGAAATAATCTCAAAAATATCGAATTTTAAAAGTATATACGTATCTTGAATATTCCTGAAAGTTCCCAAATATCGAATTATTCGTAAAACGAAAGAAGATCCTCGCCTAGGGAGAGATATCGAAAATTTGGCATAATCTCGAAAAATGACTAAATATTGCGCTATTCCAAGGGTCCCGGGATTTTTTTTGGGTATATTACCCTGCAATTTCTCACATGTGCTGCAATAAGCAATCAAATTTATGTATATGTGTAATTCTGCCATTCTTCAAACTCAGAGCTAATCGCAAAACATTGTCATACATAATTCGAATAAATTTGAAAATCATTAACAATCTCGATTAATACTAGAAATGTCGGAAAACTTAAAAAATCTAGAATATAACGCAGAACCACAGAAAAATAGGTCGATTGATCTCGAACAATTTCAATAATACCGAAAAATCTGGATATTAATGAATAATTTCGGAAAGCCTGTCAAAATTTAGAAAATCCACGAAAATTTCGAAATATTCCGAAAATTCATGTAAATATAACTTAACGCTAACTAAGCAAGTTATGGCTAAGCTCGACAAAACGACATGCAATAAGAATGGGACCCTCAAATAGTATCGGATAATTTGTTAAATATCGAAGAAACATATTCTTAGAATAAATTTTAAGATTCTTGAGTAACATCGAACCATACTCGAATAATCTCAAAACGAATAATCTGACAGTTTCGAAATAAAGAATCACAAACTAAGGCTCGAACATCAAAATTTCATTTCCATGCTAAACTCCAATAATCTCGAGAAATTTAAAAAAAATAGAAGGTATGAAAGGTATGGAATCGGGAAGCGACGGTAATTTCTAAAATCGGGAGAACCCCGCCAAAAACAACCAAAAAAGAACACCAGCACTAATTGCAAAATTGCAACGCTAATTGACTATAGAGACTGACTGGTTTGACTCAAGTATCTGTTAATTCCCTTTCTAAAGACAAAAGCACTCCTAATGAAGGAAACATGTAATTGTTTTCAGTCGCGGTTAGATATTTTTCTAATAAGAAAGTTTCAACAATTTCTTCTTGATTTTTATGAACATCAAAATGGTACATCGCAATCTGCTTAGCAGTATTGCTTCCTTTTACAAATCAAATTTAATATTTTCTAATCAAAACTTGATTTGTAAAAGTTTCAATTTGTTTTGCTAAATGCTTAATTTGATTTATAAAAGGTTAAATTTGAAGTGCAAAAGGGTTAAACGAGTACAAAACGTGTTATACAAATAAATTAACCCAAACACTAAAATCGTCATATGGTTCTAGTCGGAACTTTTTCACCTTCAGTAATCGAAAAGAAATTATTGGGCCTGTCTGTGGGTACCTAGTTACGCCACTGCTACAAAGATATTTATGAAAAAGAGAGGGGCTAATTTACAGAAAACTCGAAATTTCTAAAAAGTGCTCTCGAGCAAAAATATTTGGCCCTGAACAACGTTTTTTCTTCAATCGAACAAACTAAAAGCAAAATCATCGAGTCATCAAATTCTAGATTACGACAACTAGACTGAAAAAATAACTACATACTCTCGAATTCGCGACTAGCTAGTTTGAGTCTGTTGGAGTAGTCTTTAGTAAATATCGTGATTTGTGGCATTCCTGGACAAGAAATAAATAAAATGGAAAGCGAGTGGTGCTCGTAATATGCGATATCATAAGCGATAATATGCGTCCAAAGGTTTCAGATCTTGTCGGGGGGGTGTTGGTCAAATAATGAACAACTTCTTTAGAAAACTGGGATCGGCGCCGAAACTATTCCTTATTGTAAAACTCCACGTCTATTCTATCGTGAAATACCTTATGACGTTTAGATCGTAGCGACAACAGTATCTCGTAATCTGATTCACTAGATTCTGATGACGAAGACGAAGATCCATTAAATATATTTTCCATTTTTAACTTAAATTTTCAAAAACTTATTTAAATTTGTAATTCATTATCTACAAATATTTAGTTTTGTGTATGTAATTTGATAGATCGTAAATGAAGTTTTTTTTTCCCAATTTTCGAAAATAGCCGTATCCACTGTTTTAGCCATCGATATCGAGGTATAAATCCGAGAATACAATTTTAATCCAGGTTTGATTCACTGGATTTATCTTCGTTTCAAAATACGAAAGAGGGGATAAATTCGCTGATTTATCACTATCCTCGTTTAAAATTACGGGCCTTATTGTGTTGTTTTGGTGAATGTAAATTAGCGTTCTGTCCTGGTAGTGTTAATAATTTCAAAGTGGATCAATGGGTTAAGCTTATCAAAGGTTGCTCATACGCTAAATTTGTCTGTTTTAACTGCCAAAATGTTTTCAATATGCAAAAAGTGACGGAGATTTCGAAATTCAAGGTTAATTTGGCCGAAGTCATTAAAACAGTTAATTGCTCCTGCTTCACCAGCTCTTCGACATGTTCATCTAAGTATTCTTGAACAGGTTGTTATTATTGGTACATGTTGTGCTGAGTCAATAAAGTCTGTTCCCGACAGAAAATATGTTTATGCATCTAGTTTTGCTAATGACTACGTCTCAAGAGCCTTTGCGTTTGTTTTTATAATATATGTATAAGGATGTTACCAGGCTCAATTTTGTTTCATCATTACTGAAGAAATTGAAGCACCTTTTCGACTTAGTAATGAATTATCGATGTTCTCCGTCGGACATTTCGCTGAATTTTGGGCAATCAAACAGTCATTGGTTTATGTGGCAAATTGGACAGCAAGGCAACTGGGCAGAAGAATGAAACATTTTCACTGTAGCTTGTCTTGCATGATTAAAATTTCCTCTAGGAGTTACACGTTCAGGAGGTGGTTTGGCGACTATTGGAGAGGTGGGGGGGGGGGGGAGCCAAAGTTGAGTAAATTAATCTACCAGCTCCGTAACCTTCCAGTAGGGTGCGCATCACGTGAGCTGTTCTGGTCTTGTCATTAGGCAGCTGCGTGATGGGTACAATTGTGTAAGAGGTAACCTGTTCACAATTCGCAAGTGTACGTACTGCCTCCTCGTGACAACCACTGGTAACTAAGGCCATTTGGCACATTTTTTGCCATTTGGCACAGGCTAAAGTACGGCACTAAAGGAGAAAACCTTGACAAAAAACCCTAATCTAAAGTGGAACAGCATATGCCGATGGATGAATGGCTGATAGGTTAATCAGTCCAAAATATGCGGACTCTGGATACCAGGCATCCACCAGTTTTATTTAGCCTTCCTGTAGTAAAGCTGGGTGACCTACAGGCGATTTGCAATTCCCAGCAACTCGTAAGAGTAAAATCAAACGGAATACGGAGCAGGAGTAGGAATATACGGGAGTGGGACAACCCTCTCGAAGTCCTTGAGCTCCAATGCTACCGTCTTTCTAGTGGAACTACATGCTGTAGTAAACATCTAGGAGGGAGAGCAATAAGCCCAGATAGTATGTATCACGTACCGGGAGGCAGTATTGTCAGGTTCATTAAGAACCTGAATATTGACTGGACGGATAATTAAGCAGGGGCCAGCACAATAGATCTTTTAGGTCGCAGTGCGAAGTGGCTGATCGCCCGCATGGCCCCCCAATAATAATAATAATGTGTTTATTGAACGATAAGTTCGACGTAAATGTTATACCAAGATCCATAAACGTATCAACATTATCAATATTACAGCCATCCAGGAAAAAATCAAAATTAGCGGGCGTGATTGCACGGGTAAAACGGATTGTTTTACATTTGGAAATGTTTAGGGTTAAATTCTGAGCTGTGCACCACATACTGAAATTATTTAAGTCAGATTGGAAGTATCTTGCGTCATTGCTGCATGCAATGGTTTTAAAAATTTTAATGTCGTCCGCATAGATGAGGATGTTGGAATAACTCAAACAATTCACTACGTCATTGATGAATATTATGAAAAGCATAGGACCCAAATGACTACCTTGAGGCACTCCCGAAGTGACATTAATAACTCTGAATGTGAAACCACCAATCTCAACTATCTGAGTTCTGGAATCAAGATAAGATCTGATCCAGTCCAGTGGGAGAAAACTACAATGCAAGGAATCAAGTTTCTTCAACAGCAAGTCATGATCAATCTTATCAAAGGCCTTACAGAAATTAGTGTACACAACCTGCACAATTTTACCTCTATGTAAGGCATTAGAGACACAATTTGTAAGCAAGAGTAAATTAGTAACAGTTGATCTGCCTGTAAAGAAACTATGCTGTTTAGGAGAGATAAAAGTTTTCACGTGAAAGAATAATTGATCTTTAACAAGTTTCTCAAACAACTTGGGTAAGACTGAAATTATACAAATACTCCTATAGTTCTCAATATTACCACGAATCCCGGATTTGAAAATAGGTTTACACCTCTATTCCCTTAGTCGTGTCACTTGTCACTTGTACCGACAATCAAATTTTGATATTATCTTAGTCGATCGATGCGACAATTGTCGTTTGAAGTGACAGATATAGTTTTACGTCGCATTCTCTTATATTATCACTTCGATCGACTAAGAGAATACCAATTTAAAGTTGAAGTGACACGACAATTGTCACGTCGAATGAAGTGACACGACCAAGGGAATAGGGGTATTAATAAGCGATCGCTTCCAAAGAGTGGGGAAATATCCCTCTCTTAGACTTCTATTAAATAGAAAGCACACCGGAGCGGCAATTGTGTTACCGGTCAATTTTAAAAATAAAGGCGGCAACGAATCTAAGCCGGAACTATGGTTAATGTCAAGATTTGACAATTCCGATAAGATTGTATCAATTTCCAAACGAAACATTGAAAATTTCTTATTACTCGTGACATTATTCAAGCTGCAGAGATTAGAACCTGAATCTGGATTATAAACGCTCTCAAAGAAATCAGCAAACAAATTAACCTTATCTAGAATGTTATCACAGAATCGGTCTTTCAAATACATTGTGGAAGGGTAACCATCAGATTTTCTTTTATAGTTAACAAAATGCCAAAAGTGTTTGGGTTTCGATTTAATTTGTGATTCCACCTCCAAAACATAATTACTGTAAAGAAATCGGTTAAGAAATATATACATTTTTACGTAAAACCTTAAATGAATTGTAATTTACTGTATTCGGAGATAGTTTATAAAATTTATGAGCCTTATCCTTTCTATTTTTTAAATTTATCAATTCATTATTATACCACGGTTCCTTCTTGGCGCCTGAAACTACCAATCTAGGAATGAATGTTTCAATGCCCATTTGAACAATTTTATAAAATTCGTTCAACATATCGTCTAAATTATTAAATGAAGACCAATTACACCCAACAAGAAATGCACTTAAAGAAACATAATCACCCGTTTTAAAGTTATAGATGACAGAGTCGGTATTATTTTCGATTAATTCACTGTATTCAAACAAGACTGAAATATTCAGCGGCAAATGATGAATACTGGAAGATCCAGCTAAATCATCACAGGTTGTGACGGTCATCTCATGATCAATTGGCACAAAGGCTAGGTCTAACACGTTGTTACTGCAATTCTTCACATTGATACATTGTTTCAGTCCCAACGATAATATTTCAGATATGAACTTTTCCACATCATCGTTCATGTTTATGGGAGTTAAATTGTTATTCATATACTCCCATACAATACCTGGCAAGTTAAAATCACCAAAGATAAATAAGCGGTCCTCAGGTTGAAGAAGTGCAGTAATATTAAGTTTCACGGTGTCCAAAAACATATCATAAACCGCGACGCTTAAATGACTTGGTATATATGTGACACAAATGATCAGCGAGTAAGAATGAAACCGTAAGCGCACAGCAACAACTTCAGTACCACAGTTGGTTAACAGATGTTATCGGCATAGATGAGTATTTGTTAGAGACGGCTATTATAATACCACCCCCCATGGCATAAGTGTCCTGCTGTAGATGTCTGTCTCTCCGATAAACTGCATAAGTTGGTGGAAAATACTCCTCGGTTCTTTAATGGGCAGTCAACCATGTTTCCGTGATGCAAATAACGTCGTAATTCCCCTCCAAAATTGACAGATATAGAGACTTAGATTTAGTTCGAATGCCGCTCGAATTGTGGTAATATAGTTTATGGTATATTTAAGAATGAATAAGGCTGGGGATTTGTTCCGCAGTTGAGAGGCTTAAAAGACGGTGTGATGGCAGGCGCAGATGTTATTGTTTGGTTGGGAATGTTACCCCAGTCCGGTTTTTTGCCACACGTGGATAGCTGGTAAATGGCCGAATTATTACCCCAAGTGGCCAAGGGGGTTTCCTTCAATCCGATTTTAAATGAGATGAATGTTAGTGAGTTATCGATAACACGATCCTTGGATAGTAACAATTTACATTCAACGTCCTCTGATGAACAGTCCTGCAGTTTGTCAGAAATGTACTCCACAATTCGATCAGAAGTGACAGATGGATCAAAACGACTAATATATAAAAAAATTTTGTTCGGCAGAGGTACAGTTATAATCGAGTTGATCTGTGTGCCAGTACCCATGACTTTCTGTGTTAGTCCTGGCTAGAATAGAAGTATAGCTAATGGGATTGGACACTGTCTCAGCTACTATTACAGATAATGGTTTATTAGCAATATCAACAGTATTTTTATCCAGCAAGTCATTGATTAATTTGCGGTTTTCAGCAACCTCTGTTTCAATTTTTTTTAAGTCCAATTTTTCGGCAGCTCTGTCAACAATCACGTCATTTTTTTTTAAGAGCTTTGTCATATCCTTATTTACGAACCAAATTTTACAGCTATTGCAGATAAAAATTAAGCAGGGTCCAGCACAATAGATCTTTTAGGTCGCAGTGCGAAGTGGCTGATCGCCCGCATGGCCCTCCAATAATAATAATACACGTTCAGGAACCGTTTCCACATATGTCTCGTTTCTTCATCTAACTTATCACTGACTAACAAAATTATCCATAGATCTTGTTCCGTCCCTTTTGGACCAAGCGATTTTAAGCCGCGCACAGTTTCATCAACTCCATACATCATGTAACTTCATAATCTAATCCAGATCAGATCATGTCTCATAAAACGATACCCAAATGCGTAAAACAAACAACAAATTTCAATTTTCTGTCTCGTTTTGTTTTGAATATAAGTATGACTCTTCATACGAGTATTGTTTTCATCATATTCTTTGTCGCTTCTTTCCTCTACCAATGAATATAATGAATACAATATACTTGCGTGAACCGGCAGAATGAGTTCGGTACTTAATTTTATTGTTCATTTCACTAACTAACCATTTAATATAAAATTATTTTTCAACTATATTTTAATAGCTGAACTAATTTTTAGATCCAAAATCAATGTTGGATCAAATGTGGTTGTTGCTTCGCATATAAAATTTGATCAGCTAATATTATTGGAACAGACTTTATTAAATTTTGGCGTTGCGAAAAATCACGAATATAGGTTTCGATTATAAGCTTCTTTTTGTCGTATTTTTTTATAAGTCGCTTTATCGCTTCAAGATAGTTAGCGTGTACTGAAGACAGGTTGTTATTCTCATGTACAGTATATTTAACGTTTCCATCAAATGTTGTGAGTTTAAGCCGTCAACGATTAAGACAAATTTAAAACAACGAGAATAGGAAATTCTTCTTCAAACTTTATTAGTATATAAAATAAAAACTCATAAATCACCTTTCAATAACTAAATTATCATCTACCATGTTACTTATTATATCATCACAACAACTATTTCATTTACCTCTTTATTTGTTTGCGCAAATGTAACAAAACATGTTTATAAATTCCGATGATTAGCTATATTGTTATGATTTTGTTTGCGCAAACAAATTACACATGTAAATAGAATGTAATATAGCTTATTAGTGTTTATACAAGCTTGCGCCCAGTGGTTTACGCAATTTAAAATCAGACTTTTGTAATAATTTAGTATATGGCCCCGCTGTAAAAATATATTTTGTACGATAATGATAATAAACGGCGTTTAGTGTGATGATAACAAAATAACTAGAATCAGGTCGAGCAAAATAAATGATATAGATATGTAGATTTCCCGGTATGTGACAATTGGGAAAGGAAGTGATGAGCCAACATTGCATATCTTTACATATTAAAATGAAAGTAGAAATGCTTACCATCAAATCGATATGTCTCAAGGCGTTTATTATTATTCATCCGCGAGGCAAATGTAATTTGTTTTTTATTTACAAATGAGACTAATTATTTAAATATGCATGCACATAAATGATAAACTAAAAATATAAGTATATTGTAATTAGTAAACGTGTTTAACTGTACTCTAATATAATGTAGTATTGTAGTTTCTAATAAATAGAAGAATTGATTTTTTTTTTGTCGAACAATAAATAACTTAAAAAATTGTGATTATATCATCACCGTAAGTAAAAAAAAATATATTTTCAATTGTAGGTTTCCCTAGCGCACGATATACGGTCGAAATATGTTCTTGAACATTTTTGTGTATTATACAGAATTACCTACCGCGTGCGCGTATAAATGAAAAAAAAAAAAAAATTTAATTTAAGTTGATGGATTCGTAAGGCTTCACCTGCAGCAAATTTCTTACACTGGAGCTTTAAATGATTCAGATTTATTATTGATTTAGGATTTAAATATTTTAAATAGTTTTTATAATAAAAAACATGCGTTTGTTCCCAGACATATTTAATTCGTAACAATTGTACAAGGTCAATCCCAATCCTCAATATATTTTTATTATCCTTAAAAGAACTGTTATCCAAGACGATTCTTCGAAAGAATTAATTCTTCGTTACTCGTTATAGAGTTTAAATAAGATCACAAGTTTACAGATTTGACGAAATTAACAGAACTTGATTGAAACAGAATGTTACTAAGCAAAGACTAGCGTATTGAGGATTATTCTTAAATATTCATATTTATTGACCGTACAACTGACAACCTTAATATATTACTGGCCCTTCTTGATTTTTTATCACTTCTGCAATTCATCTTATTAAATTTTCCACAAGTCGCTTAGAGATCAATGGACTTAAAGATCCCATTCTTCTAGTACTTACTGCCTTCGAATAGACAATCGATGTACATTTTATTCAGCTGATCTTCCTCTTCAGAATACCCCATAAATTTTCATTTGCGTTTAGATGGGAGTTCTGGGCCGGCCATTCTATGTTTAGATAAAAGTGTTTAGAGTCAAATGATCGCAGCAATAGGCGAAAGATTGCGTGTTTTAAAAGTTTATTACACACTTTTAACAGGGTAACTAGTATTAGGTTTTCGAATAAAAATATGCCAAAATATTTATACTTCAATTTTATAAATTAATTGCGTAAGAGGAACAATTCAAAAGTTCCTTGCAAAGTGGTGCTATTAGCAATTCCTGTGACAGAGGTAACAACACCATGGTAATTGCCGAAGTTATGGGGTTTTATGCAGTCTTATTAAAATTTTAGGTTTTTTGGGAATTCCTTCGTCTTCTTGGTATCAGCATTGGCAAGTAAGGTCAAACCTGAATGACACATATTCTCATTTCAAGACGTTGAAGGTTCAATGATGAAGTTTAATGGTGGAGAAGGCTATCGTCTTGAGAAATGGATACAGGATTTAAAAGGTGTGACCAGAACGTCGAACCTGCAAAAAAACAGCAAACGCAAAGAGGCTGTTAGAGGTTGGTGCTAAAATGTGCTCAGGATAGCAGCGAACATCGTAACATAGGATGTCCTATAAAGACGTTTTTGGAGAAACGAGTTCCAGCCAGTTCAAACCACTGCAACTGGTTCATAGCTAAATAGCAAAAAGAAATAACGGTGCCGAATGCAATGTGGGCATTGAGGATTACAAACCAAACAAGACTATCCTGTATGATGCAACGAAGATAACGAAATTAAAAAGTAACTAGTCGCTTATGAGGAGATAAGAATCAAATCAAGTTGGAAATCCAATCAAAGTTCAGTTTGCCGAGGGCCAGACGATAAAAAGACAATCCAACAACAGTAGAGGGAATAATCAAGCCGTTAAATGTTTTGTTTGAGATGAAGCAGGCCACTTGGCAAGAATAAGTTCACAAAAGGGAAAAGGCGTTAAGTGCCTTCAATGCAAGAATTTCGGGCACATCGGGTCGAAATGCACGAAACCAGCCGAGCCAAAAGAGTTAAGCGCCGTTGAGCGAGAGAGCTGTTCTGCGACTAGAATTATGAAACAGGTAACCATCGAAGTGGTTAGAATGAAAATGATAGTAGATAGAAGTTGGATGTTATCGTTAATTGGCTAGACATAAGTTACGCGAAAACTTACGACGTTCAGAGGGATTGAATTGGAGCAATTGAACACAACAGAGACACAGTGACGACAGACGGAGTACCCATAGATGTAATCTTACATCATACGTATTGCTGAGAAGAACGGTTTTGGTCTTAACACCAAACGAAATAAAGGTCTTAAAATTAACGGGAGCTAGTAAGTGCAGCAGAAGTGGCGGAGAACTCGGCGTTCGAAATGAGTAGAAGAGTAGAAGCTGAAACTTGGTAGCAATAAAAATGAAGATTATTATAACAGATGAAAAGACATTGAAATTAAATACCGTTCGGAACCAGGTGGACGAATGGTTGAAGGAGAGGATAATCAAACCAAGCTGTTTGTAGTATGCAGTTAGACCGTTGTAGCACCTAAGAAGGGCGGAACTAAAATAATGTGCGTGGATTATCGCAAACTAAACAAACAAATAGTAAGGGATCCCCACCTCTTATAGAAGAGGGATGACTCTGTTTGATATATTGGACCTAAGACATGTATTTTTCAACGTGCCAATAGACAAAGACTCCAATAAATTCACAGTCTTCGTTACCCCCTTTGGGCAGTACGAATTTGTAAGAGAAACATTTGGTTTGTGTAATTCGGCGATAGTTTTTCAATAAGATTTACCGATAATTCAGGAAATTTGTAGAAAATTATGCTCTTATAGCTAAACCACTTACAGGTTTGCTACCTTTTCAGCTTGGTAAAATTCAGAAAGAAGCCAGTCGAGAAATTAAAAAACAGTTTGACATCAGCATTAATTTTTAAAGTGTATTCAATGGAAGCATAAACAAAGTTGCATACAGACTCGTACAGTTTAGCTTAGGACGAGCGAGATTCTAAATTGCCGATTTCACCCAGTCATTTTCTATAGCTGAAAAACTACTGATTTCGAGGACGATACAGTAGTTTCGAGCTGGAAGTTTTGGTAATAGTGTAAGCGATATGGATAATTGCGAAGCCTTTAAAAGACATGATGGAGAGAAAGGATGGGATTTTATACTGCAGGAGTTCGAATCTGAAGTAGAACATCGTGTGGGTTATCGAATGAAGTACGTCGCTGATTTGTCTAGAACCGGTGGTGTTGTTGATAGAAGCAGAGGTCCTCAATCGAATAAAAGCAGTACAAAAGGATGACAACTACATATAAACTATAATTATGCTGTTAGTCAGGTTCGTATAAAAATTTCAGTCTGAATAATGGTATTGTTTTCAAGGAGGTGAGAATGGCACAATGTCTCCTAGTCCCTGGTAGTAAGGGTCTGCCAAAATCAAGAGCGCTTTGGGGCCACAAAAAGGCCGAGCTAGTGGAACCAGAGTTTTACATGGATCAGTTAGGAAAGAGAGTAGCGGTGGTAATAAGAAATTGCGCCCATTGTATTTTGACCAATCGAAAAGAGGGAAAGCAAGATGGATGGTTGAACCCAATTTATATAGCAGCGGTCCGAATACCTACCACACAGACTATTGGGGACATTTGATAGCAACCCGAAAATGTTATAAGTACATTTTATGCGTGATAGACGGTTTCACCAAGTTTGTGTGGATTTACCAAATGAAGAGCACATCGTTTAAGGAAGTGATTCAGAAACTATAAGACTATATTCGGCAATCTAAGGGTTATTATCTCCGATGGGAGAACAGCGTTCGCCTCAATGAAGTTGAGAGAATATTGCACGGATGAGAAAATAACTCATCACACCATTACAACTGGAACACCTAGTGAAAAAGGACTAGTCGAGAGAACCAACCGGGAGCTCATACCAGTAAGTTAGCACGAGACGGTGCGTAGAGTTGGTGAAAAAAATGTCGAAAAAGTCCAGATGTGGTTTAACAACTAAGTCGATCGGCAGATCTTTATTTGAATTGTTGATCGGAACAGCCGATGTAATAGTGAAAGAGGCGATCGAGAGGGAAGCGATCGAATAGTTTGGGACAAGCGTTAATAGCCAAGATGAGGGATCAAAATATACCACCACAAAAAGATTCTGAAGAAGGAGAAGAGACAGATTCAGACGGCCTGGTTAGCAACGGATTTGAATAGCAAACCAAACTTGCAAACAATGAAAGCAGTGATTTATCCAATGGAATGAGCGATTTCCTCAGTTTCGAAACGGAATATCAAAAGGACCATCTAGGCTGGATGGCAAGCATGTAATAGATGCGAAACGGTATACTAAATTCCTACGTTACCAACATCGCGATGAACAAAAAAGAAAAAATATGTACATTTATTTTGCAAGTGCAAAAATTCCGTTGTAACAGCCTTAATGCCTATTGAGCTAGTAATTTATTTTACTTGTATATTAAATTTCTTACTTCTTTGTAGTACTAACATGCTAATTATTGATTCAAGTTATCTATTGGGTATACAAATAAATTTCCGATCTTTTTTACTGAAATAAAAGACATTAGTTTGTGTAGAAAATGAAAGAATGTTTTATTCAAAGTATGCTCCTTCGGAAGCTATAACCTTCATAATTGTTGTTTACGCTTTGAACAAATTTCACTAGTAATTATTCAAGCTTGACATCTAACCTCCAAAAAACATGTATTGCCCGATTGAATAATATGCAAACAGTGATACTAACGGCACCTATCTAAAAAGGTCGGAAATTTATTTGTACACCCAATAATTTTTAATTTAGTATAAGTAGATCTCTAGGCTGTTATTACTTAATTTATTACAAATTTAAATGAAGTTGTTTTACTGCAGGTTGTTTAAGCAGCGTGGACGAATAAATAATGAGTTTAATTTTCTTTTTAGAGGATCTTTTGAATTAATATATTAATTTAAATTATTTGTAGGATACCAAATTATTGAAGCCGGTTTAAATTTGAACTTCAATTGAATAATAAAGAATTTCGAACCGTGTCGTCATTGTGTTAATAATTATTAGTCTCTTGCGATTACCCTCCTATCAATCAATCAATATTTTTACATCGCGTTTTTCCACGGGGCGAGAGATTCTCCCGTGTGAATAAACCATGATTCCGGTTCCTAATACATATTTTGCAATCTTTGGAGCGAAGAACAAAAAACCTTTTCCTCATTAAGGTCTTTGTTCCTCCGACTAAAGAAACTCCAACAAAAATTTTGCTGAAATTTAATTCAATTCCTATTTTTCGACCGATTCAATTCCTATTTTTCTCATTTCACTTATCGCCTACACTCTGGCCACAACCAAATTCTATCTAATGAAGGTTATGTTAATACAATAAAATAAAAGCAACAGAGAGCTTTGTGGCTTCTAGCTAATTTTCATGATACATATTCTTAACTTAAGTAATACCGCCCAAATTTAAGAAAATTAGTTTTATTTTAAATTGTTGATGCATACTTATACTAGAAATAGCAGTTAATTAAATTTTGGCAGAATAATGGCAAAAAAGTAATCTATCCACTTAATACAAAAATAAAAGTTATAAAAACGATGGATGTGGATCTGCGTAGACACATAGTCTACAGAATGTTAAGACAAACAAATTTTATTCAGTGAAATTTCTTCATCCAATGGGTTTGCAAAGCAATTAAATAATCTAGTATTTAAAACGTAAACATCTTTAGATTCATTTGCAATTGAGGTCATGATCGTGATCGGAACACATTCAATCCAATACATTATTCATTATTATAAATTATAATCCATAAATCTAAGCACTTGCTCTCTGCTACACACTAAAACTTGGTTTCAAAATATGCAAATTTTTTTTTTTTTTTTTCTATTTTTATTTTGTTTTTTTAATTCATTTTCACATCTAATCGTAAAATAAAAATCATTTAAGTAAATAAAAATACCATCACAGTATATAAATCGCACAAATAAAGGTGAGTCAATATTACATACTATATAGCATGATACAAGATGATGCTGATGATGATGAACACATTTTTTATTTTTATTTATTTATTTTGAGCAGTGCCGAAAAACTTGACAAAACATAAAAAGATTTAAAACTTTTGTTATCGTGTGCTTACAAAAAATTCTTTGTCAAAACAGGTAAAAAAAAAAAAATCTAAATCACTTTTTATCTCTGTACAAATTTCTGATATTAAAATTTATTTTGACGATCAATTTACTTGATTTGTGTTGCCCCGCATTTCTTGTTGTACACGTTTAAAGTGGCAAGGAAAATGTGATGATTGATTGGAAAATATGGTCACAACAAATTTAGTTCCAAAAACCAATGTTCACATATTTATAAGAAATTACTTTTTAAATAACAAAGGCGATAAGATTTTTAGTTTTGACAGTGTTTATAAAAAAAAATGAAGTGAAATTTTATCAAACAGTGTCAAAATAATGAGTCAATAAAGTTATAACATCCCACAATTATATTTAGCTTAGACCAATGGTATCGGCCAATCAAAATCCGTTTATGGCCTAATTATGTATACGGAAATGAAACGAAAATGAAACGGTCAGGATACGACAACATATCAGACCAATTATACAGGCAAAACGAAATGAAAACGGACGGAGGAATTGAAAATAATTCAATTCGGTTTTTCGGTAATTCACTATAGGTTTTGATTATTTTACTAAACCCTTAAAATACCGAATGTCAAATTGTCAAAACAAAAAAAATTGTCTCTCTATTCTCAATGTTTCCTGTTGAAATCGATGATGTATTATCCGAATTATTAGAACTCGACATTCATTAACTAAAGCGCTGGCCCAGATTCTGTATCCCCTTTAGTTCTATGCTATTTAATTAAAGCATCGCTATGTTTATTTTCCCTAATGTGTCCTCTGTCAAATAGTAATAATATTGAGGTTGTTTATACTGATTTTAGTAAGGTCTTCGATAAAATTGATCATAATTTACTAATAAGGAAACCTATTTCGCTGGATTCCAATTTCTTTCCTATTAAATGGATTACATCGTATCTAGACTCCAGAACACAATTTGTAAAACTTGGTGATCATCTTTCCGAAACAACACATGTCAGTTCAGGAGTTCCTCAGGGTAGCCACTTGGGCCCTTCGCTTGATTGTCTTCATTATGATGACATAAACATTTTCAAAACTATGTTATTGATTTCCAGTCTTATCTAACTAGCTTTTCATCTTAGTGTTCAAAACAAAAGTTGAATCTAAATTTTTCAAAGTGTAGTACTATGTGCTTCACCCGTTTATGACAGGTTATGCGTTGCGATCCGTATGTCATTAAAACTTTATACTTGGCTTTGGTGCATACAATTATATGGGATCCAATTTATGCTAATTATTCTGATCGTATTGAGTTTGTCAAATCCGTTTCTTAATGTATGCTCTACGGCGACTTCCCAGAACCGTAAATTCCCAGCAATAATCGCGGCCCAAGAATACATCCTTGCGGAACACCTGATTTTACTATTTCATTTTTACTCACGTAAACCTCTACTTTTATATATTGTTCTCTTTCCGATAAATAGCTATTAAACAAGTTAACAGCGTGTGTTGAAAATCCAATAGCCACCTAATAAAAAATCATGTCTCACAGATTCAAGGCTTTCCCGAGATTAATTAAGATACATGAGGTTGCGTTGCCCTCATCTAATGATTTTTGTAGTCCCGTAACCAAAGATAATGCGGCAGACATAGTTCATATTTGATTCAACATAATATATTCAGTTGGTTTTGAAAATGATGAAAAAATACTAATACTACGATAATTATTTTGGTCATTTCTTAAACCAGACTTACAGTTACGCTAAAAAGTCAACGAAAGATGCATTTTTTCGAAATATTATTTCTTCTCATACAGTTTTTAGAATTTTTTTTATTATTAATGTTAACATGTTTGAACGTGAATATTTTGTTTCAAATTTGTAAAAAACAAATGCAATAGTTTAGTTTCTATGAAAATTTGTATAGTTCGGAGCGTGCAATATTGTCGGGAATAATTTATTGTAGTGCAAATTTAAATTGGTAGGTAATAAATAGAAAAAAAAAATTGTAATTATTCAATAATAGTCCGTTATATTTGCTAGCAAAAAAAATGGGAAAACGTAAAGAATATTCTGTAGACCTGAAATCGGCAGTTGTAAAATGTGTTACCGATGGGAGATGTCAGTCGGCAGTTAGTCGACAATTTGGTGTACCATTATCAACAGTGCACGAGTGGTGTATAAACCAACAATTGCGTGGGGACCTTAGAGCGTAAGCCTCGAAGTGGACGGCCCCGGATAACTACCAAACGGGCAGATTCCGTAATTGTTAGGCAGTCATTGGTGAATCAGAGACTGTCCGCCCTTAGAATAATGAGCGATTTCAATTTAAATTACAAGAAAAAGGTATCGGTTTGCACAATTAAAAATCGCCTGACTGACGCTGGACTTCATGGAAGGCGTCCATCTAAAAAACCACTGATCTCCAAAAAAAAATCGCGCAGCTCGGTTGAAGTTTGCGAAAAAACATTTGAGCTGAACTTCCGAACAGTGGTGAAAAATTGTATGGAGTGGCGAGAGCAAGTTCAACATCTTCTCGTCTGATGGAATACAGTATGTTCGTCGTCCAGTCAATAAAAGGAACGATGTTAAATACCAGGTTCCCACAGTTAAGCACGGCGGTGGAAGTGTTATGGTGTGGGGCTATTTCTCCCGAAATTTTGTTGGACCACTTCACCGAATACATGGAACGATGGATCGGTTTGGGTACGAGAAAATATTGGAAACACGCATGCTTCCTCATGCAAGGCAAATAATGGGTTGCGACTGGATGTTCCAACAGGACAACGACCCCAAACACACGTCCAACCGTGTTTCCGAATACTTGCGGAAGGAAAAAATTCAAATTTTGAAGTGGCCAAGCCAAAGTCCCGATCTAAATCCGATCGAACACCTGTGGGAGGAGCTCGATAGGCGTATTCGGACGCAATATTTTACAAAATTGGACGCCCTTTACCCAGTATTGGAGCGAGAGTGGAATCGAATCCCAACAGATTGCTTAGTAAAGCTTGTTGATTCCATGCCGTCACGGTGTGCTGCTGTAATAACAGCTAAAGGTTATGCAACCAGATATTAATGTTTTTTAATTTAATTTAATGTAATAAAATGTGATATAATGTATGAATTAATAAAATTGAAGTATGAAATAATGTGACTATTTCTTTGTAGGGAATTTATTTATTATTTTTTAGTCGTGTGTGAATTAAAATTACAATCTTAATATTAGTTTTTAATGTGAAATTAAATTAATCATAAAATGTTTTGATTTGTGAAAGTTATGAAACGAAACCCATTCTTCCGGTGACTTTTTAGCGGTACTGTATATAATGCAATCACTCACGCTATTTTAAGATTTTTAGGAAAAGAGCCAGTTGAAAAAATATTCGTAATTTTTGTTACTGGTTCACTTATTTTTTAAACTAACTTTTTCAGAAGCCTTGCCGGAATTGAATCAAACCCCCAATTTCAATTGTTATTCATACTATTAATCTGACCCTCCACCTCATCCACCTTAATATTTTATTGAACCTATCCGATTGTTCTAAAACATCATAGGCCTCTTACTAATTCCCCTTCCAACTAGATTTTTTAGATCTTCTACTCCAATAGACCTTGTAGAGTGAAAACTATTGAAAATCGGAATATTTAAAAAGAATTGCGTTTCATGTTTTCTGAGCCAAGATTCAGATATTACAATAAATTGAGGTTTATATTTATTAATCAGAATTTCTAAATTTGAAATTTAAAATTTAAATGAATATCTATCATGTTTCTCAAACTACATATTTAAATATTGAAATCGATTTTGATTTCTTATAAAATATTGCGATGCATTGTAATTAAGTTGATGTTCTAAAACATTTGATGATTCGGTATTAATATCCTTAATCTCTGGAATTCCATATAACAGATAGCTTTTTTATTAAATTTATTTTGTTTTAGGCTTCCTATATCACCTGTGATTATTTCAACTTGTGCTTCAGATCGTTGTTTTCTTAAACTAGTTTCTCCATACCTTCACGTAAAATACGGTTCTCTGCTTTGGTTGCAGTTAAAGCCTCGTTCATTTCTTTTATTTGTTCGATGGTATCTTTTTGCTGTTCAAAGGGTGTTTTCAGTAGCTGGACGCTTATAACCAAAATACGTTCAAGAATAGTATAGATGAGTTAGTATTAACTTGCATCAACAAAATAAGTAACAAAAAAAAAATTATACAAATTTTATAAACTATAATTGCCTGAGACGAATTCAGCTTATTTTTATCGTATTGCTAGTTTTTGAAAATATCATTATTTTGATGATTAATTACATGAATTCAAATCAAATTATTTTGAGATAAACCAATGACGATAAACCAAATAATGAAAATATCAAATAATTGCAATCCCTAATTCCGTTTAGTTTTAACAAATAATCAGTTCATCTTGTAAGACGTTAAGTATTAAAAAGAAATCTAAATCAAATATGTCGTTATTTATTTTCATTTCGAACTCAAAATAGTGATACGTGATATGTATAATTTAAATAAATATCATATCATCAGTGTAATTGAGTTATAAAGTAAATAAAGTAAAATTAAACCAAAACTACCTTTCTAAAATTTGGAATTTTGTCAACTTTAATAAAAATCAACAAACTCAAAAAAAATATGTTGTATACACATTTACTTATATGTGCTAAAAATATAAGAAGTTAAAGTTTATTTCAGTCTCATCTTATTTATGTTTGATTTGAAATTAGATTTTTGTTTTACTGTGCCATACACGTTAAATGAATGATGATGATGATGATACATGATATAGTCGAACAAAATGGAAATGGATTGGTAGGATATTTTTTATATGTATGTTAAGACTACTGAAATCTTGTACATACGTATTATGTATTTTGTAGTTTCTATTTAACCTTTTAAACTTGAAATTATTTATTGTTATTTAGCTGAAGGTTACAACCCCATAATTATAGCATTTTTATGTAGGATTATTAGTAAATGCAAATTGTTTTTGATATTATTAAGCAACTAGATTTGAGGCAATTGCCATATGACTTTAGATTGATTTATCCAAATCGGTCGACTAATATCTCTGATAAAAAAACACGACCTTGAACTGCCCTTAAATAGGATAAGAAAATAAAACTTTTTCTTTTTATTTTTAGACTCTAACACTATACATATTTAGTTAACCAACATAAGTACAGGCAAAAATCGCGGCGACATTTCAATTTTCTTTTTAATTTCTCTTTTTATTTTCTTTTTAGTTATATTTTATTTTATGATAATAATTTTAATTATTTTGTTTAGTTTCAAACATGAATAGAATAAGAAATATAAGTGTACTTAAAACATTTCACTTTGAAATAAAAAATAACCTATTATCGATTTATTTATTAGCCAGAAAAGTTGCCTGTTTACATAAATTGAGATTTGCTGATCAGAGGCGAGTACCAAAATGAACCCCTTTGGTAGGATTTTACAAGTTGTTTCACTTATTGGAATTTAATAAAATTGCTAATCCACTTTCGATTTTGTTCGGTTCACAGCCTTCATATTGTCTATATTATATTACTACATATATTAACGATGTCACACAAGTATCTTTACAACATAAAAAACTGGTTATTTTATCAATATAATAAAGACACAAATTATATTGTATTGATATTAGGCTAGCCCCGGGGTGTTTAATAGTTAATCTTTATGAAATTTGAGAATACCTAAAAGTATCCCAAAAAACTTTACATAAATAACAGGTTTATAAGTATTTTTTGTAAATAACAGTTTAGATGTTAAAAATTATATCGTTTTCTTTCTAAAGAATTAAGCATAAGTAATTAGAAATAAGAAATAAGCGTAAGTGGGCAAATCATTTGAAAATATCCTTTATAATTTCTGTTTATGCAGAATTGATCAGGTTTATCCCACAGCTTTTGTGATAGCAAATTCTCTTTTGGGAGACCTAAATATAAAATCCAGAACTGACCTTTTAGTAATTCAAAGATAAAAGACTGCAATCGAGTGATTTAAACATTCAATTGTGAGAGTTTAACATATACAAAAAAAAATTATGATTTAAAACAAAAACAAACAAGTACTTGTGCACTGAGAATAAATATTTATGGGTAAATTCAAGGAAACCATCCCAAAAACCCAACAGGTTTTTGTCCAAAAGGTCATACCTACATGTGAATGAGATACGTATGACATTTGGATAATGCGGTGTAATCGAGTGGAGGAGATCAGTTATTCGATAAACAATTTACCCTGAACTAGATTACCAAAATTAGAAAATTTATTATTTTCCAAAATAAGATTTAAAAGGATGTCACAAATATTTATTTCTGTTGTTTATTTTTATTTAAAAAGAATTCACAAAAATGACCTTTCAATTCATTTTTATTTCAAAATAAACAACTAAACCAAAATTCAAAGATGGCTGTCCTTGATTTTCAAAAAGTATAAAAAAAAATTGTATCACACAAAATTTGTGGTATGCTAATTAGCTAATAGTAATAATTTAGATTCTCTAAAAATTTTGTACAATAATTAAATTACAATAATATTAAATCATTTATATTGAAAAAACCAACCAAAAAAAAATTGAGAAACAAATTTGGATCGCCCCGACTAGACGTCATATTTGTTTTCTTTCGCATTTCATTCAACACAACACACATCCCATGAAAAACAGGTGACACACAAAAAATAATGTAGTGGTACTTACAGATTTTAATTACACGGAAAGTAAAAAAAATATATGTGCGGCACCCAAATTTGTAATCCACAATATAATTAACCGATTAATTAAAGGCACTAGAAATTATATAAATTATTGGCACGGATTGGTTTTAGCTGTCTCACTTGACAGGCGACGGTGGCAAATTTTGGAAAAGGAAGATTTAATACAGCGATTTTTAGTTATTAATATTTCCACACCAAGAAATAAATGGCGCCACTTTGACTGAGACAGCTAAAACCAATGCTAGCCACAGTTTGACATCAGCATCAATTTTAAAAGTGTATTCAATGGAAGCATAAACAAAGTTGCATACAGACTCGTACAGTTTAGCTTAGGACGAGCGAGATTCTAAATTGCCGATTTCACCCAGTCATTTTCTATAGCTGAAAAACTACTGATTTCGAGGAGGACACAGTAGTTTCGAGCTGGAAGTTTTGGTAATAATGTAAGTGATATGGATAATTGCGAAGCCAAAAGAGTGTTGATAGAAGCAGAGGTCCTCAATCGAATAAAAGCAATACAAAAGGATGACAACTACATATAAACTATAATTATGCTGTTAGTTAGGTTCGTATAAAAATTTCAGTCTGAATAATGGTATTGTTTTCATGGAGGTGAGAGTGGCATAATGTCTCCTAGTCCCTGGTAGTAAGGGCCTGCCGTAATCAAGAGCGCTTTGGGGCCACAAAAGGAAAGAGAGTAGCGGTGGTAATAAAAAATTGGGCCCATTGTATTTTGACCAATCGAAAAGAGGGAAAGCAAGATGGATGGTTGAACCCAATTTTTATAGCAGCGGTCCGAATACCTACCACACAGACCATTGGGGACATTTGATAGCAACCCGAAAATGTTATAAGTAAATTTTATGCGTGATAGACGGTTTCACCAAGTTTGTGTGGATTACAGAAACTATAAGGCTATATTCGGCAATCTAAGGGTCATTATCTCCGACGGGAGAACAGCGCCCGCCTCAATGAAGTTGAGAACCCATCACACCATTACAACTGGAACACCTAGTGAAAAAGGACTAGTCGAGAGAACCAACCGGGAGCTCATACCAGTAAGTTAGCACGAGATGGTACGTAGAGTTGGTGAAAAAAAGTCGAAAAAATTCAGATGTAGTTCAACAACTAAGTCGATCGGCAGATCTTTATTTGAATTGTCGATCGGAACCAAGATGAGTATACCAGCCGATGTAATAGTGAAAGAGGCGATCGAGAGGGAAGTGATCGAATAGTTTGGGACTAGCGTTAACAGCCAAGATGAGGGATCAAAGTATACCACCACAAAAAGAGTGATCCGACTCCGAAACAGATTCCGAAGAAGGAGAAGAGACAAGTTCAAACGGCCAGGTCAGCAACGGATTTGAACAGCAAACCAAACCTGCAAACCATGAAAGCGGTGACTTATCCAAAGGAAGATCAAAAGGACCATCTAGGCTGGATAGCAAGCATGTAATAGATGCGAAACGGTATACTAAATTCCTACGTTACCAACATCGCGATGAACAAAAGAGAAAAAATACACTTATTTTGCAAGTGCAAGGATTCCGTTGTAACAGCCTTAATGCCTATTGAACTAATAATTTATTTTACTTGTTTATTAAATTTCTTACTTCTATGTAATACTAACATGCTAATTATTGGTTCAAGTTATCTAATTTTTAATTTAGTATAGATCTCTAGGCTGTTATTACTTAATGTATTACAAATTTAAATGAAGTTGTTTTACTGCAGGTTGTTTAACCAGCGTGGACGAATAAATAATGAGTTTAATTTTCCTTTTAGGGGATCTTTTGAATTCATTTATTAATTTAAATTATTTGTAGGATACCAAATGATTGAAACTGGTTTAAATTGGAACTTCAATTGAATAATAAAGAATTTCGAACCGTGTCGTCATTGTGTTAACAATTATTAGCTTTACCTAGGTCTCTGTATCGGGACCAATTTTGTCATAACTTGCGAATACCCTCCTATCAATCAATCAATCAATATTTTTACATCGCGTTTTTCCACGGGACGAGAGATTCTCCCGTGTGAATAAACCATGATTCCGGTTCCTAATACATATTTTGCAATCTTTGGAGCGAAGAACAAAAAACCTTTTCCTGATCATTAAGGTCTTTGTTCCTCCGACTAAAGAAACTCCAACAAAAATTTTGCTGAAATTTAATTCAATTCCTATTTTTCGACCGATTCAATTCCTATTTTTTTTCATTTCACTTATCGCCTACACTCTGGCCACAACCAAATTCTATTTAACACTAGGTTTACGAGACGCGTCATTTTGACGCATTTCAAATTTTATAAGGAAAAGTACAAACACCGTTTGCATTTTTATCTTATTTCTTGTATTGACTTTTATACAGTGGTCGAGATAAATATATATTGAGGTCTACTTTTATCAAAAGTGTTGAAATATTGAAATTCTTTATGTGGTATACCTATCTCTACGGATATGCGTCAATTTGACGTGATCGTAATTTATACAAAGACAAAGCGATAAACAACTTTTGCGCAATAAGAGAAAGAAGGGAACGCAGAATGTCAGTTGATGTTAGAGTGCGAAGAGATTTAGAAGGTTTCAGTTGCTTAGTTCGAGTATTGAAAAATAAAGTACTAGAATATTTTTTGAATTAGTAATATTATTGTGAACCTCAATTTTATACTATTTTGATAAAAAGCCCTTCTGTATCATCTAAATATGTCTAGAAGAGGAAATAAAATTTTACAAAACATAGTATTTGTGAAGTGTTCTGGCTCTGAAGAGGATGAAAATGAAGTGATTCAAGACGAGGATGAAATCGAGATTTTGGAATCTGATGAAAGTATGCAAGCAGGGGACTCATCAGACATTGAAAAAGAAAATCATCAGAAATTTGGTCTTCGCAGAAAAAGGATGCGTATCCTATCCTCCGATTCTGAATCCGAGAATGAGACAAGTATTAGGAGATCGTCCCAAAATTCGGAGGCAGTCTGTGATACAGAAATAGCGGTCGATGGAACAACTTGGACGAAATTGAAAGTGGGCGGATCTAGTGGTCGCTATCCTTTCCACACAATCTTCAAAGACATCGCTGGGCCTACTGGCTACGCAAAACGCAATGTGATGGAAGGTAACGTAAGCAGTGCTTTTCATTTGATTATAACCAAAAAGATGATAGAACATATAAAAAGTTGTACTGAAGAAGAAGCAGGTCGTGTTTTGAAAGGAGATTGGAAGATTTCAACCACAAAGTTGCTTGCTTTTATTGGGATTTTGTACGCTAGGGGAGCGTATGAAGCAAATTCGCTGAATGCTTTTTATTTGTGGTCCAAAGAATGGGGACCTGCTTTTTTTTCTAATACAATGTCCAGAGATGATTTCATGGAAATTCTTCGATTTGTCCGATTTGATAAAAACACGGAACGATCTAGACGTTTACGCACCGACAAATTTGCAATGATATCCGAAATATGGAATCAATTTATACACAATAGCCAATGCTGTTATAAACCTCACGAAAATATTTCAATAGACGAGCAATTGTTCCCTACTAAAGCCCGCTGCAAATTCACGCAATACATGCCAAATAAGCCTCACAAATTTGGCATCAAATTTTGGTTGGCAGTAGATGTGCAATCTAAATACGTTATAAATGGGATCCCTTACCTAGGGAAGGATGAAACGCGAAATTAAACACCGTTGGGCGAATTTGTAGTTATGAAGTTAGCGGAACCATATCTTCATCAAGGAAGAAATATAACTACGGATAATTTTTTCACCAGTATTCCTCTAGCTGAAAAATTAGTTGCAAAAGGAACCAGTTTAGTTGGAACTATTCGAGCCAACAAGAGAGAACTACCAAAGCCAGCAAAAAGCAAGAAAGATAAAATGAAGTTGTATTCTTCAGAACATTATAAATCAGGAAACTGCATACTTACTATATATAAAAGTAAGCCAAATCTAAAGGTGCTGTTACTAAGTACTAAGCATACTTTTATAAAAATAAAAGACAATAAAAAACATACCCCGGAAACAATAGCATATTACAATGGGACAAAGTTTGGAGTCGACGTAGTAGACCAAATGGCTCGCAAATATACCAGCAAATCAGCATCTTTTCGATGGCCTCTCCAGGTGTTCTTCAACATTTTAGATTTAGCGGCAATAAACGCATGGATATTATACACAGAGTGTACTGGGTCAAAATTATCCAGAAAGGAGTTTCTATTTCAGTTGGCCAAAGAACTTACAGAAGGAGAAAAGAAAAAATCCAACAACATAGATTATAATCTCCCGTTACCTAGTACTTCGGGAGAACATAGTACTTGCCAAATTGGCTTTTGTAAAAGAAACAGGAGCAATAACATCTGTAAAATATGTCAAAATGTTGTTTGCGGAAAATGTACAAACAAAATTGAGTATTTGTGTAAAAAATGTGCGAAATAAATGTCGAATATTGAAATAATCTGTAATAAAACTATTGAATAATAAAACTTTTACATAAATATATATCTCACATTTTCATTTTTTTCTTATAGTATATAATTACATTATTTTCTAAGTGTTGTTATATGTATTCGTCTCTGCGTCAAATTGACGCGTGTTCGTAGAGATAGGTATATCAGAAACGTCAGTAAACCTAGTGTTAATGAAGGTTATGTTAATACAATAAAATAAAAGCAACAGAGAGCTTTGTGGCTTCTAGCTAATTTTCATGATACATATTCTTAACTTAAGTAATACCGCCCAAATTTAAGAAAATTAGTTTTATTTTAAATTTTTAATGCATACTTACTTACGCTAGAAATAATAATCAATTAAATTTTGGCAGAATAATGGCAAAAAAGTAATCTATCCACTTAATACAAAAATAAAAGTTATAAAAACGATGGATGTGGATCTGCGTAGACACATAGTCTACAGAATGTTAAGACAAACAAATTTTATTCAGTGAAATTTCTTCATCCAATGGGTTTGCAAAGCAATTAAGTAATCTAGTATTTAAAACGTAAACATCTTTAGATTCATTTGCAATTGAGGTCATGATCGTGATCGGAACACATTCAATCCAATACATTATTCATTATTATAAATTATAATCCATAAATCTAAGCACTTGCTCTCTGCTACACACTAAAACTTGGTTTCAAAATATGCAAATTTTTTTTTTTGAATTTTTATTTTGTTTTTTTAATTCATTTTCACATCTAATCGTAAAATAAAAATCATTTAAGCAAATAAAAATACCATCACAGTTTATAAATCGCACAAATAAAGGTGAGTCAATATTACATACTATATAGCATGATACAAGATGATGCTGATGATGATGAACACATTTTTTATTTTTATTTATTTATTTTGAGCAGTGCCGAAAAACTTGACAAAACATAAAAAGATTTAAAACTTTTGTTATCGTATGCTTACAAAAAATTCTTTGTCAAAACAGGTAAAAAAAAAAAAAAAATCTAAATCACTTTTTATCTCTGTACAAATTTCTGATATTAAAATTTATTTTGACGATCAATTTACTTGATTTGTGTTGCCCCGCATTTCTTGTTGTACACGTTTAAAGTGGCAAGGAAAATGTGATGATTGATTGGAAAATATGGTCACAACAAATTTAGTTCCAAAAACCAATGTTCACATATTTATAAGAAATTACTTTTTAAATAACAAAGGCGATAAGATTTTTAGTTTTGACAGTGTTTATAAAAAAAAAATGAAGTGAAGTTTTATCAAACAGTGTCAAAATAATGAGTCAATAAAGTTATAACATCCCACAATTGTATTTAGCTTAGACCAATGGTATCGGCTAATCAAAATCAGTTCAATTATACAGGCGAAACGAAATGAAACCGGACGGAGGAATTGAAAATAATTCAATTCGTTTTTTCGGTAATTCACTATAGGTTTTGATTGTTTTACTAAACCCTTAAAATACCGAATGTCAAATTGTCAAAACAAAAAAAAATTGTCTCTCTATTCTCAATGTTTCGTTTTGAAATCGATGATGTACTATCCTAATTATTAGAACTCAACTATCATTAACCAAAGCGCTGGCCCAGATTCTGTATCCGCTTTAGTTCTAAACATGAATGCTATTTAATTAAAGCATCGCTGATGTTTATTTTCCCTAATGTGTCCTCTGTCAAATAGTAATAATATTGAGGTTGTTTATACCGATTTTAGTAAGGTCTTCGATAAAATTGATCATAATTTACTAATAAGGAAGCCTGTTTCGCTGGATTCCAGTTTCTTTCCTATTAAATGGATTACATCGTATCTAGACTCCAGAACACAATCTGTAAAACTTGGTGATCATCTTTCCGGAACAACACATGTCAGTTCAGGAGTTCGTCAGGGTAGCCACTTGGGCCCTTCGCTTGATTGTCTTCATTATGATGACATAAACATTTTCAAAACTATGTTATTGATTTCCAGTCTTATCTAACTAGCTTTTCATCTTGGTGTTCAAAACAAAAGTTGAATCTAAATTTTTCAAAGTGTAGTACTATGTGCTTCACCCGTTTATGACAGGTTATGCGTTGCGATCCGTATGTCATTAAAACTTTATACTTGGCTTTGGTGCATACAATTATATGGGATCCAATTTATGCTAATTATTCTGATCGTATTGAGAGTTTGTCAAACCCGTTTCTTAATGTATGCTCTACGGCGACTTCTCAGAACCGCAGATTTCCAGCAATAATCGCGGCCCAAGAATACATCCTTGCGGAACACCTGATTTTACTATTTCATTTTTACTCACGTAAACCTCTACTTTTATATATTGTTCTCTTTCCGATAAATAGCTATTAAACAAGTTAACAGCGTGTGTTGAAAATCCAATATCCACCTAATAAAAAATGATGTCTCACAGATTCAAGGCTTTCCTGAGATCAATTGAGATACATGAGATTGCGTTGCCCTCATCTAATGATTTTTGTAGTCCCGTAACCAAAGATAATGCGGCAGACATAGTTCATATTTGATTCAACATAATATATTCAGTTGGTTTTGAAAATGATGAAAAAATACTGATACTACGATAATTATTTTGGTCATTTCTTAAACCAGACTTACAGTTACGCTAAAAAGTCAACGCAAGATGCATTTTTTCGAAATATTATTTCTTCTCATACAGTTTTAAGAATTTTTTTTATTATTAATGTTAACATGTTTGAACGTGAATATTTTGTTTCAAATTTGTAAAAAACAAATGCAATAGTTTAGTTTCTATGAAAATTTGTATAGTTCGGAGCGTGCAATATTGTCGGGAATAATTTATTGTAGTGCAAATTTAAATTGCTAGGTAATAAATAGAAAAAAAAATTGTAATTATTCAATAATAGTCCGTTATATTTGCTAGCAAAAAAAATGGGAAAACGTAAAGAATATTCTGTAGACCTGAAATCGGCAGTTGTAAAATGTGTTACCGATGGGAGATGTCAGTCGGCAGTTAGTCGACAATTTGGTGTACCATTATCAACAGTATGCACGAGTGGTGTATAAACCAACAATTGCGTGGGACCTTAGAGCGTAAGCCTCGAAGTGGACGGCCCCGGATAACTACCAAACGGGAAGATTCCGTAATTGTTAGGCAGTCATTGGTGAATCCGAGACTGTCCGCTCCTAGAATAATGAGCGATTTCAATTTAAATTACAAGAAAAAGGTATCGGTTTGCACAATTAAAAATCGCCTGACTGACGCTGGACTACATGGAAGGCGTCCATCTAAAAAACACTGATCTCCAAAAAAAAATCGCGCAGCTCGGTTGAAGTTTGCGAAAAAACATTTGAGCTGAACTTCCGAACAGTGGTCAAAAATTGTATGGAGTGGCGAGAGCAAGTTCAACCTCTTCTCGTCTGATGGAATACAGTATGTTCGTCGTCCAGTCAATAAAAGGAACGATGTTAAATACCAGGTTCCCACAGTTAAGCACGGCGGTGGAAGTGTTATGGTGTGGGGCTATTTCTCCCGAAATTTTGTTGGACCACTTCACCGAATACATGGAACGATGGATCGGTTTGGGTACGAGAAAATATTGGAAACACGCATGCTTCCTCATGCAAGGCAAATAATGGGTTCCGACTGGATGTTCCAACAGGACAACGACCCCAAACACACGTCCAACCGTGTTTCCGAATACTTGCGGAAGGAAAAAATTCAAATTTTGAAGTGGTCAAGCCAAAGTCCCGATCTAAATCCGATCGAACACCTGTGGGAGGAGCTCGATAGGCGTATTCGGACGCAACATTTTACAAAATTGGACGCCCTTTACCCAGTTTTGGAGCGAGAGTGGAATCGAATCCCAACAGATTGCTTAGTAAAGCTTGTTGATTCCATGCCGTCACGGTGTGCTGCTGTAATAACAGCTAAAGGTTATGCAACCAGATATTAATGTTTTTTAATTTAATTTAATGTAATAAAATGTGATATAATGTATGAATTAATAAAATTGAAGTATGAAATAATGTGACTATTTCTTTGTAGGGATTTATTTATTTCAAAAATTAATCATAAAATGTTTTGATTTGTGAAAGTTATGAAACGAAACCCATTCTTCCGGTGACTTTTTAGCGGTACTGTATATAATGCAATCACTCACGCTATTTTAAGATTTTTAGGAAAAGAGCCAGTTGAAAAAATATTCGTAATTTTTGTTACTGGTTCACTTATTTTTTAAACTAACTTTTTCAGAAGCCTTGCCGGAATTGAATCAAACCCCCAATTTCAATTGTTATTCATACTATTGATCTGACTCTCCACCTCATCCACCTTAATATTTTATTGAACCTATCCGAGTGTTATAAAACATCATAGGCCTCTTACTAATTCCCCTTCCAACTAGATTTTTTAGATCTTCTACTCCATTCGACCTTGTACAGTGAAAACTATTGAAAACCGGAATATTTAAAAAGAATTGTTTCATGTTTTCTGAGCCAAGATTCAGATATTACAATAACTTGAGGTTTATATTTATTAAGTAATCAGAATTTCTAAATTTGAACTTTAGAATTTAAATGAATATCTATCATGTTTCTCAAACTACGTACATATTTAAATATTGAAATCGATTTTGATTTCTTATAAAATATTGCGATGCATTGTGATTAAGTTGATGTTCTAAAACATTTGATGATTCGGTATTAATATCCTCAATCTCTGGAATTCCATATAACAGATAGCTTTTTTATTTAATTTATTTTGTTTTAGGCTTCCTATATCAGCTGTGATTATTTCAACTTGTGCTTCAGATCGTTGTTTTCTTAAACTAGTTTCTCCATAACTTCACGTAAAATACGGTTCTCTGCTTTGGTTGCAGTTAAAGCCTCGTTCATTTCTTTTATTTGTTCGATGGTATCTTTTTGCTGTTCAAAGGGTGTTTTCAGTAGCTGGACGCTTATAACCAAAATACGTTCAAGAATAGTATAGATGAGTTAGTATTAACTTGCATCAACAAAATAAGTAACAAAAAAAAATTTTTACAAATTTTATAAACCATAATTGGCCTGAGATGAATTCAGCTTATTTTTATCGTATTGCTAGTTTTTGAAAATATCATTATTTTGATGATTAATTACAAGAATTCAAATCAAATTATTTTGAGATAAACCAATGACGATAAACCAAATAATGAAAATCTCGAATAATTGCAATCGTTGATTCCATTTAGTTTTAACAAATAATCAGTTCATCTTGTAAGACGTTAAGTATTAAAAAGAAATCTAAATCAAATATGTCGTTATTTATTTTCATTTCGAACTCAAAATAGTGATACGTGATATGTATAATTTAAATAAATATCATATCATCAATGTAATTGAGTTATAAAGTAAATAAAGTAAAATTAAACCAAAACTACCTTTCTAAAATTTGGAATTTTGTCAACTTTAATAAAAATCAACAAACTCAAAAAAAATATGTTGTATACACATTTACTTATATGTGCTAAAAATATAAGAAGTTAAAGTTTATTTCAGTCTCATCTTATTTATGTTTGATTTGAAATTAGATTTTTGTTTTACTGTGCCATACACGTTAAATGAATGATGATGATGATGATACACGATATAGTCGAACAAAATGGAAATGGATTGGTAGGATATTTTTTATATGTATGTTAAGACTACTGAAATCTTGTACATACGTATTATGTATTTTGTAGTTTCTATTTAACCTTTTAAACTTGAAATTATTTATTGTTATTTAGCTGAAGGTTACCACCCCATAATTATAGCATTTTTATGTAGGATTATTAGTAAATGCCAAATTGTTTTTGATATTATTAAGCAACTAGATTTGAGGCAATTGCCATAAAACTTTAGATTGATTTATCCAAATCGGTCGACTAATATCTCTGATAAAAAAAAAAACACGACCTTGAACTGCCCTTAAATAGGATAAGAAAATAAAACTTTTTCTTTTTATTTTTAGACTCTAATACTAACTACATATTTAGTTAACCAACATAAGTACAGGCAAAAATCGCGGCGACATTTCAATTTTCTTTTTAATTTCTCTTTTTATTTTCTTTTTAGTTATATTTTATTTTATGATAATAATTTTAATTATTTTGTTTAGTTTCAAACATGAATAGAATAAGAAATATAAGTGTACTTAAAACATTTCACTTTGAAATAAAAAATAGCCTATCATCGATTTATTTATTAGCCAGTTACGAATTCCCACCTACAATTTTGTCTTCCCTTGACCAAAAAGTTGCCTGTTTACATAAATTGAGATTTGTTGATCAGAGGCGAGTACCAAAATGAACCACTTTGGTAGGATTTTACAAGTTGTTTCACTTAATGGAATTTAATAAAATTGCTAATCCACTTTCGATTTTGTTCGGTTCACAGCCTTCATATTGTCTATATTATATTACTACATATATTAACGATGTCACACAAGTATCTTTACAACATAAAAAACTGGTTATTTTATCAATATAATAAAGACACAAATTATATTGTATTGATATTAGGCTAGCCCCGGGGTGTTTAATAGTTAATCTTTATGAAATTTGAGAATACCTAAAAGTATCCCAAAAAATTTTACATAAATAACAGGTTTATAAGTATTTTTTGTAAATAACAGTTTAGATGTTATAAATTATATCGTTTTCTTTCTAAAGATTTAAGCATAAGTAATTAGAAATAAGAAATAAGCGTAAGTGGGCAAATCATTTGAAAATATCCTTTATAATTTCAGTTTATGCAGATTTGATCAGGTTTATCCCACAGCTTTTGTGATAGCAAATTCTCTTTTGGGAGACCTAAATATAAAATCCAGAACTGACCTTTTAGTAATTTAAAGATAAAAGACTGCAATCGAGTGATTTAAACATTCAATTGTGAGAGTTTAACATATTCAAAAAAAAATTATGATTTAAAACAAAAACAAACAAGTACTTGTGCACTGAGAATAAATATTTATGGGTAAATTCAAGGAAACCATCCCAAAAACCCAACAGGTTTTTGTCCAAAAGGTCATACCTACATGTGAATGAGATACGTATGACATTTGGATAATGCGGTGTAATCGAATGGAGGAGATAAACATTTTACCCTGAACTAGATTACCAAAATTAGAAAATTTATTATTTTCCAAAATAAGATTTAAAAGGATGTCACAAATATTTATTTCTGTTGTTTATTTTTATTTAAAAAGAATTCACTAAAGTGACCTTTCAATTCATTTTTATTTCAAAATAAACAACTAAACCAAAATTCAAAGATGGCTGTCCTTGATTTTCAAAAAGTATAAAAAAAAAAATTGTATCACACAAAATTTGTGGTATGCTAATTAGCTAATAGTAATAATTTAGATTCTCTAAAAATTTTGTACAATAATTAAATTACAATAATATTAAATCATTTATATTGAAAAAACCAACCAAAAAAAATTGAGAAACAAATTTGGATCGCCCCGACTAGACGTCATATTTGTTTTCTTTCGCATTTCATTCAACACAACACACATCCCATGAAAAACAGGTGACACACAAAAAATAATGTAGTGGTACTTACAGATTTTAATTACACGGAAAGTAAAAAAAATATATGTGCGGCACCCAAATTTGTAATCCACAATATAATTAACCGATTAATTAAAGGCACTAGAAATTATATAAATTATTTTTGATCACTAAACAACCATTTTACATTTTTATTTTAATAATTTTTCTTCATTGCATTAACTCTACACACACTGCGCTTATTGTGAATTCGTCGTCTATAGCGGGGAGCAATGGAATTTTTATTTTTTTTAGTTTTACACTCGCAATATAAACACCGCGTAATTCACATTTTAACTAATAAAATCACTATTTACGATGCACAAAATGAATTTTGAATAATTTATTGTCACTTTAAAATAGATTTTTTAATTTTTTAAATTTTATTTCTATGAAAATACCATAAAAATTGCTTAAAGATTTTTTTTGTTAAACCACCACGCCTGGATATGACGTCACAAGTATGTGAAAGTTTGATTTTTCGTTAAAAAAAAAAGAAATAAATATTTTACCGAAAAATATGGCGGTTTATTATTTATTTTTGACGAATGTTATTATGTACATTGAAAGCTTTTATATATTGAAAATAAAATTGTAATTCATTATTTTGTATTTAAATTATACGTAAAACATGCTTAATTTTACAGTTAAACACGAAATTAATTAAACAAAAAGACAAAACGTCAAAAACTGAACTACACAGTGAGAACTTTTTCAATCAGCTGTACTCTATTTTGACAGATTGGATAACATATGCACACATACACCATCACAATAATCAAAATGTCAAATAAGACGAGAGATGTAGTGAAAATTATTTTCCAAAATTTTTGGAAATCACTTCAACCACGTCAAATTAATGGGACACTGATAGGAGAAGATTATTTTGGTAATAAATTCTATGAAATACCGCCTAATCCGAAAATAGGAAAACGTAAAGCGTCACGATGGTTTGAACCGCCAGATAAAGAAGATTTTGAACAGGAAATTACGGCCGAATGGGAAGCTTGGTTGAGAGGTCGCAGGTATGTGATTATTGCATAATTTAATTATTATGTTTAGGAGATTTTTTCATTTGCACAAGTGCATTGTTTGTATACCTAGTTTTCTTCGGTTTTCTATATAACGTTATACAAGAATTGAAGAATCCTAAACAGTACAGATTACATGAACCACGCTACACGGGACGACATAACCGTACATTAAAGATGGAAAAGCTAGTGGAAAGTTTATTGCAACAAATTAAATTGGATAACCAACAGCTTAAGGCTGAGTCGCAGCGGAAAGAGGAAACAATTGTTGGAGCGTCTCTTAACCAGCAGCAAGACCCGTAGATACCTGAAAAGCAAGGAGACACAATCATTAAAGATTTGTCCGACTGCATGGAGAAATTCATATACAATGCAGAAGAAAACGCAACATTCCGAGTTGTGTGTCTGCCGCCCCCTACGAATCAATTTTCACCGAAGATGCGGCGTCATTGGCGGAAAAGGCAAAAGTTGGGTTGTTGCTACAGAAACTCGAGTCGCAAGATTAACAAAAGTTTGCCAACACTATTTTGCCGCGTAAACTAGTGGAGATTACATTGGAAGTTGCCATCAAAGAGCCGAGGCGTATTTATGGGTGGAAAGAATCGCTTTAATGATCGCAAAGAGCGAGTGCGAAAACTACAAAACGTATGCTGTTCGCGTCAACTTGATGTGTGAAAAATTTGACATCACAGCATGTTCGGCGGGGGATTTCAAGGTTCTGTTGTTCGTACAAAGCCTCGACAAACCGCAGGACTCGATCACACTGGAAAAGCAGGTGAAGATTTTCGTTGTGCCTCTTTGGCAAAAGAGGTCGAAGCGAAGTTTCCCTTTGCGAGTTTGCGGATACACCGGGGTTGTGTAACAAGATGAAAGTCTCACTTAAACTGAAACCACAGACGAAGCTGATCTTCTGCCGTCAGTGGCCAGTACTCGATAGGGCTCAACATCGTGCTTGAGTCGAAACAGTACCCAGTCCCCACACCCGCTGATATTTTTGCGAAATTCGCAGGTTACACTGTCTTTAGTAATATTGACCTCTCGTACGCCTTTCTCCAGTAGGAGCTCGATGAAAACGCCAAAAATCTCATGGTGATCAATACGCACTTCGGACTTTTAGTCCGGAGTGAAAACAGCACCTGAGATTTTCCAACAGCTGACGGACACGATGCTAGGGCGAATTCACATAGTCGCAGCATATCTCGATGATATCATTATGCCTAGGACTAGCGAGCAGGACTACAGGTTCAGCCTTAGCCTAGTAAAATGTTCTTTTGGCCAGAAGTCGATCAGATACTTGGGCCACATCATCGACACTAATGGGTTGTGCCCCGACAAATGCAAGTTCGACGTAATTTAGCAATTGCTGGACGGAAATTTCAATGCTTTGTTTTTTTCTGTTGGTATAGCCATCAGTTGGTACGGCAAGTTTATCAAAGGAGTGAAGTACCTACGAGGGCCACCAGGTGAATTTTTGCGGAATGGCGTTACGTACGAATGGACAGCGGCCCGCGAAGAATCATTCATTAAACATAAAGAAGTTCTGGCAGCAGACGTCGTATTGGCGTATTACGATCCCACGAAGGAAATCATTGTTGCTGCCGATGCCTTAAGTTACGGAATGGGGACGGTTCTGCTCCAGAAATTCGATGATGGTTCAGAATGCCCCATTGTGTATGCAGCATCCTCATTTAGGGAGGCCGAAAAGAACTATGTGCAGAGCCATCGAGAAGCCCTTGCGCCAGTTTTGCGCTTAAAAAGTTTCATCTATGTTATATCTATGGCCGGATGTTCGATCTACGTAACGATCACCAGCTCACCAGTCTCTGTCTATTCTTATTTCAATTCTCATTAACACTAATGGTGTTCTAAAAGAAGTCGCTGACCTCGGCCAAACACGGTTGACCAGAAAAAAGTAGGCAACTCAGGAGAGAAGGAGCAGCGTAGTATTTCTTGCTCCGAACGTCGCTATCGTTGGCAGAATAGTGTTTTTATGGTGACCGGATTGTGTAATACCATTTAAACTGCGTGGGGCTATTATTGAAAAACTGCATTCGGGCGATCCAGCGACAGTACGCATGAAGCTGTTAGCGAGAAGCAAGGTTTACTGGACCAGAATAGACAGCGACATCGAAACCCAAGTTAGAAGATGCGGGCGGCATTTGTGAAACCAATTTGAAAGCACGGTACAAGCATGGCCGATGCCGAAGGGCCTACAGATCCGCATTCACATCGATTATGCTGGCCCTGTCAATGGGTATATTACTAAGGCAACATACAGCGCACAGTCGAACGGCCGGGCCGAGCGTTTCGTCGACCTGTTAAAGACTGGCCTCGAGAAGTTGAAGGCGGAAGGGAACGTTGATAATATTTTACGAAAGTTGCTGATGTGCTACAGATACACGCCTTCATATGCATTAGGAATAAAATCGTTTTACAAACTGATGGCAGGACATGAGATGAAGACGAAGTTGGATCTGTTCAAGTCGTCTAGAACAGTTCAATGATCATCACGAGGCGAAGTGGAAGGAGTTCAATGTCGTTAACGCCATTTATTTCAAATCCTTGCTTCAAAATAATAGATTTGAATTGTTGCCAGGGAAAATCGAGAGCCGTGCAGGAGCTGTTAAATACGTTGTAAAAGTTGAACGGCAAAACAATCGCCTCGTTCGAGCTCACACAAATCACTTATTGATGGACATCTTCGAGCTAACGCCGTTACAAGAAGTCGTCGACACGATGATCATGCCTCAGGAACAGCTTGCTGGTCTGAATGAACCAATCGAAACTGGAGGTCAATGAAGCGATTCAGGATGATGTGCAAGAGCCAACACCTCGCCGAACGTCATGAACAGCTCACGGTAAACTGCACTGCTGTTTTGATGATTTCGACATCAGTCGGGACTAGATAAAGCATTTTATCTGGGGAAGAGTGTGCTGATGCCAGCGGCGGTGTCCGGAGGTATTAAAAGTAGAGTACAGGGTTAAAAGACCATATACAGGTGGATTATAGAATCCGTTTCATGTAAATCAATAGAAGTTTTTCAGGATACTTTGATTTACACCAATTGTTTCCTATTTTTTTATATGCAGTTTTCGATCCGCGATTGATTCGCTCCCGCGGATTCTATAATCGACATGATTGATTATCATTGTTTTATTGGATAGCTAATGGATCGGAGTGAATAAATAAAGATAACATTATTCTATATAAGGTTGTCCAAGAATTGAAGTATCCTAAATAGTACAATTACAATACTTTCCAAGATCCTTTGTTAATCTTTGTGGATTTGTTCTTAATTAGGTTTAATTCGGTATTCGTCGATTACATTCTATGTAATATCTACCTCGTTTTCCTTAATAAGTTCAGCCTCCCTATTAATTTAATTTATTCTTCCGTTTCCAGGATCGAACCACCAACCGGAGAGGAACTGGTTAAAAACTACACTATCATGCAAATGAAGAAGAGAAATGCAAAACTTCTTAACGCCGAATTTGCCAAAACAAAAGATCCCGCTGAAGTTCCAAAAGAGGAAAAAGGATTTAACACATTTCCCAAATACGATGAATACGAATTGATGGCTGGCCAAGAAAAGAAAAAACCAAAATAAGATTTTTCAATTTTTATTTAGTTACTTTTTAGTTGATTTTTTCAAACTTGTGTTGTGATTTTTGTTCTTAGGAGAGACATTAAAACTTAAAAAAGAAAAGAAATAAAAATTAAATTAAATTAGAAAAAAAAGTTTTGTGTCAATGTGAACATAACTCAAATTTGTACAAAAGGGAAAATTAAAAAGGAAAAAAAAAAAAAAAAATAAAGAAAATATTTTTTAAGGTGATAAATACAATAATAATTCAACCGCTCAAGTCTCCGTGATCGAATAAAGCTTGATCGTATAGTTCGGCTTTTACCAATCGGCCGCCAAAATATCGATCATTAAGCACACTCCGTGCCTTTTCAGCCTCGTTCGATGCTGAAAATTCAACAAAAATCTTAATTATAATATCTGAATCATCATCGTCATCACTATCGGTTTGTTTCTCTTTATAAATTATGACGCGTTCGACAACGCCAAATTTACTGCATTCATCTTGAATTTCTTCCTGTAGAGTTTCGTCGACATCTTCGGGCCCAACCATATTTCGTAGAATTACAACTTTACTATCGGATGGTCGCATTAACCGTTGCATTACCAAATGGCGTGCACTCTGCCCCTTGATAGATATACTCTCCTGTTGTTGTAACGTTTGTGGCTCACCCTCTTCGAGTAATTTTTTTTGTAATTCTTCTTGTTGTTTCTCCTGTACCTTTTTAAATATATCCTCGGCACTCTGTACTGCGGCCGCTGTTGCGCTTACATTTGGTGTTGTGGTAATGATTTGTTGTACATTTGATAGTACGGGCATTGCTGTTACTGGAGCAGGTGGTTGTACTTGGAGTACTTGTCCCAAAACTGGTGTCACTACCTGTGGAGGCTTCTAATTTTAATATTGAAGGTACAGCCCTTTGCGAAAATTAATGCAAAAGCAAAAAAAAAAAAAAAATGATAAAAATTATTAAAAAGAAATACTTGTGGTATAGCGATTCCAGGTGGTGGTATGATCGATGTGACGATGGCCGGTGCTGCCATGCTGGTCATTCCTGGCATTGATGGTAACACAGATGGTGCGGGTAGTCCTAGAGATGGAGCTGCAGCTGACAATCCGAGTACGGCATTTGTAGCAACAGCATCCATTGCTTGTATTTTTGCAGTGGCTGCCGCAGCTGCTACGGCAGCTGCTGTTGGCATTGATGAATTAACTGATGGACCCATTAAAGCATTTGGCGGGGTGATCGATCGGCCAACCCTACATAGTGTTTATAGAATTTTTTGATAAAATTATCGCTAATATATACGACTTATTGTGTGTATTTACCTTAATAATTGTCCACCCAAATCAAACAAGTTCATACTGGCAATTGCCTCATCGGCCCCAACTTTTGTGGCGTATTCTATAAATCCATAGCCCTTGTGGGTGTGCAGGGAGCTACCTTGTGACAAACGGCAGTGCAATATTGGTCCAAATGCTTCGAATACACTTTTTATATCTTCCTCTGTTAAATCCGGATGAATCGATGCAATATAAATTCGATTGTAATTTTTGGCTTCCTCTTGAATTTCATCAATCACTTGTTGCGCTTGCGGCATATTACTTGGTCGACCAACTTTTATATTTCGGCCACCCAACATTGCACCATTCATTTGTTCCAAAGCTAGCTGGGCACCTTCGGGTATTTCATATTCTACGAATGCGAATCCCTTGTGTTTTTGTGTAACCGGGTCCCATGACATGTTTATAGATTTTATAGGACCAAATGGTAAAAATGCAGCACGTATTGTTTCCTCTTTTAATTCAAATGAGATGCTGCCAACATAGACTCTAAATACATTTTTGAAAATTATTAGATATAATCCAAGATTTAAACTTTGTTAAAAAAAACAAAAATTTTGAGATTCGATCAGATCTTATCAGCTATAAAGATTTACATCACGTTGGACGAAATTCAACCGATTTAATACTTAGAAATCAGGAACTCGACATCCAAATAAGTCAATCATCTTGTGTCACATCACATCGAAAATGATGACATTTTTTTGTTAAGCATTGTGATGAAAGTACATACCTGCACATAAGCGCCAAAGCCTGCTGCCGTTGAACTTGAGTTCTCTGACTTGCCAATTGCTGTAACAAAAAAAAACATTGGTTAATAGACATCAATTATTCTTTCACTAAAATTTGTACGATTGAATTTATACCAGAAAACTCACCTGTTGCTGGTGGGCCAACGTCTGTTTCATCAAAACCATCTTAATACTTTGTTCCATTGCATATTTTTTGGCCCTTGTCACCGTTTCATGTTGTTCCGATGATAGACGAGGTAAAGTTCCGCCCAATATGCCCAATAACGCGGATCGAGCACCTTGGCCAAATTTAACTTCACCCGTCTGTTTTAAATCATAAACTGGAGTTGAATTAAATGGTATCTTCGGCTGCCATGAGCCTAAAAATATTTTTCATTTTTAATATAAAAAAAAAAAAATAAAAAAAAAAGAAAAGAAAGAAAAGAAAAACTAAAAGTAAAAAAAAAAATTATTCTTGTTCAAACGGAAACAATAATAATTCTCTGGATGATGTTCGCGCGATATTTTTGGTTGTTTTTCTGGCGCATTTTTTTCACAAAATGATACGGGAAGCGAGCGATGGACGACGACGAAGTAGGTTTGATTTTTAGTCTAGCTTTAGTATTTTTTTACTTTAATTTTTTTTCTATCTACAGCTGGAACTTTTAAGTTCTGAAAGTAAGGAAACTGTCTTCTGCAGACAAAAAAAAAAAAAAAACAACAAAATAGAAAAATAAAGAAAATCTATATTAGACATTAATTTATATAATTTTTCACTTTGTAACTTATATTTTACCGTTTTTGGAACGATTTTTTTTTTATTGTTACCTACCCCATTTGCGTGTGTGTTATTTGAAATCGACCGGTATTTATATTTGATGCATATTTTGTTCTTGATTTCAAATAATGAATCGCTTTTATTGATGGAATAAGTTGAATTAGAGATTAATGTGTTTGGTGAGTCTGGACACGAGTTTAATAAAAAAAATTTAATTAACAAATATCGAACCCGAATCCTACAGTCGATATTGCGCAAAAACAGTGCCGGAGTCCGGCAAGTAAGATCTAATCGTATGTACGAGCTTCACTCCAATTTATTACCACAATGCTTCTAGCATCCGAGGTAAAGTTTTTTCGCCTACTTAGCCGTTTTGGATGATATCATAATAATCTACGAAACCTGGCTAACTATCAATATGTATACTGAAGAATACTCTCGCCTGACTATCTCATTGTGACTTGGAAGATTTTGAAGGAATAACCAATTTATAAAATTATCATTGTGGGTGACTTTAATCTGCTCGATATAGCTTGCTTGATGTTGATGGCGTATACGCTAATGACGTCATGCTTTCTGTGGTTTCATCATGTTTGGATTTCAGCGGGTGCCAGAGCATCTATCACACACCGATGATTACCGATTTTTCATGTAAATTGTACAACAGAATCTTTTTCTAATCATTTTTATTTTCATTTCAAAAATCGCCGACTTTCTGCCGAATGAAGTTTAACGACCTTCTCAGGAATGGTATTAAAAGGTACATTCCGTTGGTAAAAAAAAAACTGGCCTTCAAGAGCCGTGGTACAATAATGAGTTGGTACATCTAGAGAAATGCCGCAATATGTTCTATTCCTTATACAGACGGTATGGGGTTCAATTGTATCCCGATTTTGATAGAGCCCGCAGAGTTTAAAAATTTAAATTAGCTTTTATATAACCAATGCGTGGTGTAAATCGTAAGAGAAAAGTGGTTGATTTTTCGTCGCCTGTCTTACCAGAGCTTCGTCGCTAGGCAGCCCTCATCAGTATACGAACCAGCTACGATGCCCCCTACCAAGTCTTTAAATGCTCCCAGTTCCGTGAACTTTTATTTTAGATTTACTGATTGCTTGCTTAATCTTAATGTTAATAAGGATGCTGGTTAATAAAATTCGACGTAGTGGTGTTTTCTTAAGCCTTAGAAAATTTCATGCATCCATCCCATCTTCAAGACGGGTAGAAGAAACGAAGTAACCCAAGCTATTTGAATCAATGGTTCACAGGGTCTTGGTTTTACATACTAGATCCAGGAAGATCCACAGTGACTAATCTGGTTTGTTTTTGTGGCCAATTGTTTAATAGTTTAAAATCCAGACAGCAACTAGACGTTGTTTATGCTGATTTTGTGAAGGGTTTTGATAAGATCGACCACTCACTCCTTATCACTAAGTTGGAAGAACTTGAATTGTGTGTGAGTGGTTGCGTTCTTGTTCCTACCTTTCCGACCGCTGGCAATTCGTTACGATTTTAGATTCTTGTTCCTTGTTAGTCATATTAGTCCATAGTTATTTGCTTCGAGTTTGCCAGCCGCCTATTGTTTGCTAGCTGCCTATAAAGATTTTCGCCCGGATCAACGTGTCCGATTGCGTGAAGCTGCAAAATGATTTGAACAGATTTTATAGTTGGTTAATAAGTAATAGACAGGACCTCAACGTGGATATGTGTAAAACTCTTTCATTTTATCGTATCCGATCACCTCTTTTCCATCAATATCGTCTGTATAATGAAGATGTTGACAGAGTGAACTTTTTTCAACTGATACCATCTTTACCAGACATATTAACACAACGATCGATGTTTACTAAGATCGTTGTAACACGTGATATTTTCAGTTCCTGAATCGATTATCCCGAGCTGCGCGCACACTTAAACGTCAAATGCGTCGACGAGATGGACTGTTATTCATCGACTAGGTATCAACAAATTACGGTCTTTCTGAAGCAATTTGGTGTTTTTGATTTTCATACGTCGAGATTCTCGTTTAAAAAAGTTTTATTTAAATTTTTATGTAATAAGAACTAAATAGTCGACCGTATTCTGTTTACATGTTTGTATCATCGATTGTGTTCGTAGATGATGCCAATTAGTTGAAATGAACGACTATCAGAACTTAGAGCAAAACATTGCTGGTAGAAACAAATGTACCTATGAATATTGGTCTAGCTGAAGATAGTTTTTAAATACTTCAACAAAAATTGAAATGATAGGAATACTGAATATCAGCGCCAATATCTAAAATCCAATCGGAAAGAAAGATGTTATAGAAACGAGTGTCAATTTAAGCACCAAACACATCAATCTTATCATCATAAAAATGGTTACTCATTCCATCGTCAATTTTTTATTTTATTTAAATAACATAAAAACTAATAAAAAAATAACTTATTTTGTAATAAATAGTAATAATAAAAACAAACAAAAATAAATATATATATATTTCACTTGTGTGATTTTTGTCGATTGATTGATTGATTAATTTTGTGATGTGGTGGATGGAGCAAAACAATTAGTAAACATAAACATTTTTTTGGTTGTATTTTTAGACGAGCAAACCCACTTTTTGTCATCTCATTATTTCTCTTTATATATATATAAATATATTCGCAAGGAAATCATTATAAGAAAAATTATATATATAGTTTTTTAGACATTTTTCTACTTCTGAAATGACAAACAAGAAAAAAAAACCCACAGACACCAATATTATACAAAAAAAAAGAAAATTGTGTGGTGTAATTGATAAAAAAATCAGGATGCGCGCATCATCACTTAATGCGGCGGTGATACAATTTTACATACCTACGTATATATACAAGGGACGCAGTCAAATTTCAGAAGATTATGTCCAGGTTATGGTAAGGCATCTTCTGATTATTTTATCAGTCGCACACACACAAAACATATATAATATATATATACTTAATATAAATAATAAAAAATATATTTCGTATAACAAAATTTGAAAACTGATAAGATTTCTAAAAAGAAAAACAAAAAAAAAAAAAAGAAAAATTCTTCTTGATTATCTTGAATAACAAAATTTGTTTTTTGATTTTTGTTTTAAAAGAGATTCACCTCAAAAGAAATTATATATTTTTTGTGACCTGCTGCATATTTTAATTTTATTTAATTTTTAAATTATTTAATAAATTGAAAGAGAGATAATCAATTTTTTATCATCTTTGGTTTTCTGCAAAATTCTCAAGCAGAACAAAAACCGCGAAATTAGTTTTTGAAAAAAAAGAAAAAAACAAAAAGAAAAAATATATGTAAAATACTTATTTAATATTTATACTTTAGTTTATTATAATAATTAATAATTATTATGATTAATTTGTAAAACAATTTTGTGAAAAATAAAATTAAAAATCGCTTTATTCGTAATTTTTTTGTAATACACATATCTAATATCATGTATTTGTTATTCGGGCTATTTATCAACAAATTATATTTACGTACGTATCAACATTTAGTGGTTGTTGCCTTAGAAATTATCAGAATGAAACCTCGACTTAAAAGCATTCGGTGAGCTAGTAATTTGCCGCTTAACATAATGTCAAACAATGAGTATCAAAGTTAGTAAGGCTTCTAAAACAACACCCAGACTATAATTCTTAAAAATAGGCTGATCCCCTAAACGTTGATACTCCTCATAAAAATCATTTGTTGTAAATTATTCACCCATTTATTTCCACTGTGCAGTTTTTTTTTTTTTTTTTTTACCAAATTTACCTTCACTTACGACATAATATTTACAAAAATCAAACTCAAAAACTGTATAGTCGAAACTGCACAGTGAATTAAATTAATTTTATTTTAATACATTCTCTATAATTTAAAAATTTAATTTCAAATGGGGGGTTTTAAAATTATGTAATTGCATACCTGATAATTCTTCCGTTTTTCGGATTTTGGCCGGGGACGATTCACTACCTCCATTGCTTCGATAGTCATCCGGTGGTGATCTATGATGCTTTTCATGAGATGCCATTTCACTTCCACCCTAAAAATTAAGTTCTATGAGCACATTTTTTTCGCCTTACGACATTTTTTATTTAATCAAAAATTGTATATTTTTTATACAAAATTAATCGATTTCATTATAATTTAGTAAATAATGAGTTCATATTTAGATAAATTATATCATTAATATTACTAAATATGAATTTTATGCAAAAAAATATCCGCTTAAATGTAATTCCGCCATTTTATCGATTTTTCACACAAAAATCTTTTGTAAACTATTAACTTAGGATTTTTCCTCTTTTCATACCATTGTTAAAACACCATTCATAATTAGGTGACACCGGAATAATTTAATTTTATTTATTTACAACTATTTTAAGAAAAAACACTTATTATTTTACAATAAATTGCGATTAATTACAGAACAGAGAGCGTCTTATTTTCTTCAATTCAACACACAACATACAAGAAAATTTTCTCGTTTTTGACGTTCGGTAAATGACGTCATATTTCTATAGAAGGGGTGTACAAAATTTTGTATCGATAAATGAAAATTGAATCTTATCGTTATCGTGTTATGCATTTAAATTTCGTTCGTTACAATGCTTTTAATCAATTTATTTAAACATAAAAAATGTTAATTGATATAAGAATTTTCTTAAATATAATAAATATTTCGTTTTTTTTCATTTGTTAAAAACTCTGGATGCGATAACATAAATAAAGAGATAAAGTAAATATTTGTTGTTGTTTTGTGGTTCATAATGAATGCTGAGCACGGACTAAAAAATACAATTTTTTATGTTTTGTAAAGTTATTTCTGTTGTTTATTATCAAATCCATAGCTTCAACCATCATCATCATCTTTAATAATGATTGTTTCTTTGATTGATTTGACGCAGTGTTATCGAGTGGTTTGCTTGAACGAACAAACTCGAAATTATTAAATCACCCGCATAATGACAACATGTATTCCCTTCCCTCTACGCCCGAAATCATGAAATTTAAACACGGGAGGGAGTACGACAATACAAATTGTAATTTATATAATATCAAGTCGACGTAAAGTCTATCAAACAATTTTTTTTTTTTTGATTTTATTTTACAATTTATTTATTTTTCTCATGATCGTAAACACACAAGCAAGTTATACGAAACATCAAAATCATCATCAACATTATGATCATCACAACAAAATCGAACATAAATATCATCAAAATGAAAAACATGTATAGAAAAAAAAAATGTAAAATTTATAAATTTCTGAAGAAATGAAAACTGGAAATTGGAGAGAAAAATTTTAAAATAAAATAAAATATAATATTTCACATAAAAATGATTTTAAAACATAAAAAAAAAAAAAAAATTTGTATAGTGAAGAGAATGTCGTATTCCACTGGTTTATGTGCAATTTTTTTTTTTTCATTAATTAAATGTTTAACTGTATGTTGATCCAGAAATAAAAATAAATATTTTACTGTCACCATTAAATATTTTGATCTTTCATTATTGATAATATGATATATTTCATAAATAATAATTGTACGTACTGAGGAGATGTATTGGTGATCGTTTGTCTGATAATTTGTTTTTGGAATTTTAACTAGCCTGTCTTTGATAAGCGCAAAGGTCGTAGACGGCGACAATTCCTCGGTGCAGAGGACGATATGGCATCATCTCGTTGTTTATGAGATTGGTCTTATAAATTCTTAAAATTTTAAAAGTTTTATTCAGTTTCATTTCTCTTTAGATTTAATACTGTGGGTGACTGCAGCAGGAAACTTTCGAATTTAAGAATGAAACTTCTTATAACGTAAGAACCGAATTTGTGCACTAATTGATAACGGCAATCACGTCCCTGGCTTCAAGAGTTGTGTTGGGTTGGCACTCAACTTGCTGGCCTAACACAGCGTTTAAACTAGCATTGAGGAAAAGAGCAGTAGTCTTAGCAAAGGAAAAATAGACTAACACCATCACTCGTAGCTTAGCAAGGCAAGTTTGCCATATGGACGAGGAGGAGGAGGAAGAGACTATGGTCCACTTCCTTTAGCATACCGAAGGCATAAACATTTGGTTAAGCACAAGATGGATAACCGCTCGGAACTCGAAAATAGTGAAGTACGAGGTATTTCATGGTACTTAAGAAGCTCGAAATAGTTACAATAAGGATGAAGGGTAAAAATCATTTAGTACGAGGTATTTCATGGCACTTAAGAAGCTCGAAATAGTTACAATAAGGATGAAGGGTAAAATCATTTAGTATGAGGTATTTCATGGTACTTAAGAAGCTCGAAATAGTTACAATAAGGATGAAGGGTAAAAATCATTTGGTGTCACAACGGGCCGTTAGTGAAATAAAAGGAGTTTTCTCATTTAGAATCGCAGCACGAGTGCTGCGAGTAGTATTAGCCAAATGATGTTTGTTTCTACGAAATGTTCGCTCATCGTCTGTTTTCACTATCAGCGACCGTGGTGCATCTGGTTTACCTATAACTGTACCTGACGTCTGTTATGTTTTATACTTCTTAATAAAACAGTATGTTATTATAAATGTTATTTTATATTTATTATTTAATAAACTATTTGTACATCTCCATGATGTTCCATCTATCACGGTTGACATACCCTGCTTATGTGCGTTTTTCTGTCACTTCAATGTGGCGTTGTCGCATCCATAAGCGGGGTGTGTTTACATGTATTTCTTTATGTTATGTTTACATATACAACAACGTCCACTCTCTGTTTGTATTCTGATTTTGTCATTGAATACGTTTATGCTCAGAGTCGAGTCATCTTTTAGTTAACTTTGGATCATTTGTAGTTATCTTTTTTAGCGTTTATACTGCAGAGTCAAATCGTAGTCGAGTCGAAACTAGGTTGAAACCGAGTCAGAAACGTCAAAAAAAAAAATCATTTACTATCGTATGTTTATATGTTTTTCTTGTATTATTTTCTGAATTTTATAAAAATAAAATAACAAAGTTTTATTGCCACACAAAAATCGAAGATTCGCACACGAATTAAGAAATCAAAATGGTGTCTTTTTATTACTATTTTTTTTTGTTTTTATTTTTCGACTCGACTCCATTTATAGTGAATGTTTTTAGAGTTAACTCGACTCGACTCTAGAAATTTTTTAGGTCGAGTCGAGTTAACTACAAGATGACTCGACTCCGTTTATAGTAAAAGTTAACCTAGGTTCAAACCAGGTTGAACCCTAAGCATAAACGTACTCATTGATTTTTAAATCCGAAGCTTCTTTAGTCCCTTTGTCGGCATAGATTTTTTGTTTCGGTCTTATTCGTTGTAAATTTTCTGTGACATTTTCTATTGATCTTGGCTTAAGAAGATATTTTTTGATCGGTAGATTCGTTCGAGTCATTCTACTTAGCAATCTCTGATTTGGTGATTCTAGGCTATTATCCCTTGGCATATTTCTCAGATTTTGCAATGCTTTATAAATGTCTGTCTTGTCTTTGGAACATTTTCTTAGTAGTGACTTAACGGTTTGAACGACTTGCTCCGCCAAACCATTAGCCCTTGGAAAATGTGGACTAGATGTTTCCTGAACAAATTCCCAATTCCTTGCGAAATTTTTAAACTCACGTGATGAGAATTGAGGGCCGTTATCGCTCTCTAGCACTTCTGGCGTTCCGTGTATAGCGAATGATTTCTTTAGAATTTTTATTACTTATGATACTTGATTCGAATGTAAATATGTCGGTTGCTACTCTTTGGCACGGATATTCTGGAATTTCCTTGTTCAAGATTGATTCTTTTACATTTCTCCTTTATGTTTGTTGACATATTGAGCATTTCTGTACGAAGTCAATCACATCCTTGGATAAGTTTTTCCAATAGAATAATTGTCTTATCCGTTTCAGTGTGCTCATAATGCCCAAGTGACCAGCGTGTGCTGTGTTTAGTATTTTTTCAATTTGTGTGTTTGGCACTACTATTTTGTCACCTTTAAAGATAATTCCCTCGTATACAGCCAGTTCCTCCTTGAAATTAATAAAATGCCTAATACTTTGCGAGATGTCCCTTTCCTTATCTGGCCATCCATTTATGATATACATATGAGACAAACTAACTGAGATCTTTGTCCATTTTGACATCTTCTGTCAATTTATATTGCGTTTCATAGGCAGGATTATTTGTATTTGTAACTCTTCCTCCTCCGTATTGTCGAGTTCCGTGGTGCAACCTCTGCTTAATGTATCCGCGATTGGTATCTCAGTACCTTTCTTGTATACTACGCTAGGTGCATATTGCAGCACATCGAATATTATTCTACGTAATCTAGCTGGAGCATGCTCGATTGTCTTTTTAAAGATTGTTTCTAAAGGCTTATGGTCGCTTCTTTCTCGATCGGCGGATAGTTTTGTTGCGCTTGGGTTAGATCTTTTGATGCATATGCTATAGGTTAGTTATTTTGACATCGCTTTTTGACTTGCGTCCACTGACAATTTAACGTCTGCATTGACATCATAATATCTCAAGACTGGAGCTGAAGCTAAAAGTTGTTTTAATTTGTCGAATGCTTGCTATTGTTCATAATCCCATACAAAGCTAACTTTCCTAAGTGGCGAAGTAATTTCAGAACAATTGGGAATACATTTAGCTACATGTATGTAACCATTCCCAGAAACCTTTGTAGTTGCTTCGTATTTTTGGGTGTCTCGATTTTTCCGATGACCTCAATCTTTTCATCATCTGGTGTTAGCCCTTCAGATGATAAAATATGCCCTAGGAATTTAAGTTTTTTTTTTTATTGAACAAGCATTTGTCCCTATTTAGCTTCAAGCCAGCTGATGTGAGTTTTTTAATCACCTCTTTTGTTCTGACTTCCAGCTCTTCACTCGATGCCGCATGAATAAGAATGTCGTCCATCGAACATTCTACATTCTCAAAACTATCTAACATTTGTGACATTATTTGTTGGAACACCTCAGGAGCCGACGCTAACCCAAACGGTAATCTCAGGCAGGTGTAACGACCCCATGGTGTCGAAAACGCCAGATATTTCTGCGTTCTTTGAATCCACGTTTACAGTCTAAAAGCGTAAATAATTTTGATCCGTTAACTCGTGCTGATATTTCTTCTAGAGTTTTTAGTGGATAATGACGTCTAAGAATATTTTTATTTATGTTAGAAGGATCTATACATACTAGCATCTTATTTTTTTTTCTTATAATGACCATTGGTGACATCATTGGCATCGGTTCTTTGATTGGTTTAATGACTCCTAGTTTAGTCATGTTCTCTAATTCGTTTTTTACATCATTTCTTATCGCGTGCGGGATACGTCTTGGCGGAATAACTACAAGGTCCGGATTAGCTTTAAGATCAATATCATAAGCGTAATTTTTCAAACAACCTAGCCTTCGAATACATGATCTTCGATTGCTAAACTTTCATCATTCGATTGTATGTTTATTTCGTCCGTTCGTTTTACTAGACCAAAATCTATGCATGAATTAATTCCTAATATTGGACCTGTACTTTCGTCTACAATTTTTAACGTTATACCCAGACTGGTTTATATTTTGCTATGCAATTTATGGATGCTTGACCTATAACCCTAATTTTGTGACCGCCAAATGAAATTAGCCTTTTGGTATTCGACGTGTCAATTTTTAAATTAAGACTGTCTGCCAACTTTTTATTTATCACATTACATTGAGCCCCAGTGTCAAGCTTGAATTCTATCACATCGTTGCTTATTTTTATTTTTTCAAAACACGCTTTCGATTTCTCTCGTTCCTCTCCGTTGACCAACGTATCGAGATACAATTCTTCGGCTTCGTCGTCGAAATTTTCATTTAATTCATTAATGTTTTTATATTTCATTCTGCATGCTATTGCCAGATGACCAACTTTCTCACATTTTCCACATTTCTTGCCATATGCCAAACAACTTTTTCTACCGTGCTTAGTTTTGCAACGATTGCAAAAGAAAATTTTCGGATTACAATTATTATGTGTCATGTCAGAAACCTGGTCATCTCTCGACTTTTTTGTATCATTTGACTTAATTCTATCCGATTTCTTAATTTCTATAACATGCAATGCTTGATTTTCATTTATTTCAGATAATTGCTTGCTGGTTGATTCACTCGCTTTGCATATATCTATTGCTTTAGCTAGCTGTAGTTCAGTATCGACTAACAAACGTTCTCTTACTTTGTTTGAATATACACCTACAACTATCTTGTCACGTAAAATTTCATCGGGTAATTTGTCAAAATTGCACTTCATTAACTGACTTTTGATTCTTGTATAGAATTCATCAAAATTTTCGTTCTGTGCTTGCGCCATTTTATTAAACACATACCGTTCATAGGTGATGTTCTTCTTTGGTGTAAAATGCTCGGCAAAGTTTTTTACCACTGCGTCGTAATTAATTTCGTCTTCATCAGCGTAGCCGCTCTAATTTCTTCCTCTTGTTTGTCTAGTTTCGTTGCTTTGCTATATAACTGGAATTGTTGTATCGACACTTTCCAATCATCCGCTATATTTTCTGTGATAATTAATTGTTTTGGTGGTCGAAGATGCTCCGCCATGTTGTTGGTCTTCTCGAACTACTTTTTCTTCGATAAGGACTAATATTTTAAATTTTTATGAAAAAAAATTTCCGCGTGCTTTATGTTTTTATTCATTTAATTTAATTATTACTCAGTAATTATTATTGATTCGTGTTTTTTATTTTTTGAAACATTTCGATCAATGATTATTCAGATGATAATCGATTTTTATTTTATTTATTTTTTTTTAGTTTTCACATCTGACACCATATAAGATTACAACCATTCATGTCGGGTGTTAAAATATAATTTTATTGGTATTCACATGTATCTGACTGACAGTTGTACATAGGTTAAGGTAGATTTACATTACTAGGTTAAGGTAAGCTTACATAGTATCGTTACACTAAATAAACTCTGTTTAATATTAGAATCGATATATTGAAAAAATATGAAAATTCTTTTTCCATTTTCTCAGCTCCTGGAGTAGCACTAATTTTTCCCAATGAGCACAAATTAGCACAAATTCGGTTCTAACGGTTTGAGATGTTTTATTCTTAAATTCGAAAGACCCCTCCTGCAGTTTCCTAAATTATAGATTATTATTATTATTATTATTGGAGGGTCATGCGGGCGATCAGCCACTTCGCACTGCGACCTAAAAGATCTATTGTGCTGGACCCTGCTTAATTATCCGTCCAGTCAATATTCAGATTCTTAATGAACCTGACAATACTGCTTCCCGGTACGTGATACATACTATCTGGGCTTATTGCTCTCCCTCCTAGATGTTTACTACAGTATGTAGTTCCACTAGAAATACGGTAGCATTGGAGCCCAAGGACTTCGAGAGGGCTATCCCACTCCCGTATATTCCTACTCCTGCCCCGTAATCCGTTTGATTTTACTCTTACGAGTTGCTGGGAATTGCAAATCGCCTGTAGGTCACCCAGCTTTACTACAGGAAGGCTAAATAAAACTGGAGGGTGCCTGGTATCCAGAGTCCGCATATTTTGAACTGATTAACCTATCAGCCATTCATCCATCGGCATATGCTATTCCACCTTAGATTAGGGTTGTTTGTCAAGGGTTTCTCCTTTAGCGCCGTACTTTAGCCTGTGCCAAATGGCCTAAAATGTGCCAAATAGCCTTAGTTACCAGCGGTTGCCACGAGGAGGCAGCACGTACCCTTGCGAATTGTGAACAGGTTACCCCTTACACAATTGTACCCATCTCCCAGCTGCCTAATGACATGACCAGAACAGCTCACGTGATGCGCACCCTACTGGAAGGTTATGGAGCTGATAGATTAATCTACTCAACTTTGGTCCCCCCCCTCCAATAGACGCCAAACGACCTAAATTATAGATAGACTGCCTTTAAAAAGAAAATTCTATCTCAATTAATGACAATCGAATGTACCCGAGATTTTCAATCGCCGCTAAAATTAAAAAGTTTGACCAAGAGGCTGTTCAACCTTATTAAGATAAGCAAGCGGTAAAAAACAGTAGAATAAAATTATTTTTTCACATTATGTAAAGCTCGAATTCAGTTTCAAGTTCGGTTCGAAAATTGCATTCATTAAATATATATTTCGTTAACTGGTTTTTTTAGGTGTAAATGGAGGGGTGGGACCCACAAGCAACTCGAAAAGATTTATAAGTTTAATCTTGCGACCGGTTTAACTAATCGCCTAGATGGTCACTGTTTTCGATTCAATCACTTAAATCAACTCCTTGAAGTGATCGAGGTCGTGAATTATCAGCAATTGTATTTGTGAAGATGCTTGTATTAATTCAATTAAATGAATCATCTGGGACGCTTTCTATTTTGGATCAGATGTGCGTTACTGTTCCAGCCAAATGATGTTTATTTCTACGAAAAGTTCGGCCATCGTCTGTTTTTACAATTAGTGATCGTAGGAAATCGGATTTATCTTTAACTGTCCCTGATATTTAGCTCTACCTTTACCTGTATCTTTATTCTAACTCTATTGGTAATGTTAAGCTCGGTTGCTTCTTTGATACCTTCGTCGATGACGTCAGTGTACAATTTTTGTTCGAGTCGTAATTTTTGCAGGTTTTCGGAAACTTGATCGACTGGTTCCGGTTTAAGTAAATCTTCATGGTTCTGGTCATTTTGCTGAACGATCCTTGATTGGCAGATTCCAAGTTTCTTTTCCTTGGAACGTTTCTTAAGTTTTGAAGCACTTTGAAAACATCGGTGTTGTCTTTGGCACACTTTTAAAAATTGACTTAACTGTTTGTACAGCACTTTCCTTAAGAGCTATTCAGTTGTTCGAAATCCAAATAGCCCGAGTAACCCTGTACAATCACTAGGTGATCCTGGGAAGTAAAAGAAAATATACCAGCACCTACTCTTTGCCAATGGTACTCTGGGGCCCTATTTTTGTATACGATACGAATTTGTATACGAAACGAAAATCCTATTCGATACGAAAATTAATTGGTATTTCTGAATACGAACGTACGACCTAAATTTTTGTAGTGTAGGCAAAGGGAAATTTTGTTTTACGTGAAACATCCTTAAAATGACAGTGTAAAACTGAAAATAAACGTAAATATGTCAAATTTTTGGCATCTATAGTTTTTAATTGGCTACGTGAATAAAAGCGAATCCGCGCCATATTGGATAAATATTATTTTATATCAAAATAAAATAATTTTATTTAATAAAAGTAAATACAAATCTGTACCTAACAAAATCCATAGCTACATATTTCGTAAAATTTTAATTTTGTTTATTTAGTTTATTGTGATTGCGGCATTGAGGGACGCGGTAATTAGTCAACAAATTGGTGCATACATAAAATATGTGAAATTTTGCTAAATAAAAAATATTTTCAATTAAAAAAATTTGGCTTTTAGTTTTTAAAAATTTGTATTTCTTTTAAAAATTAAAAATATAAATTTCTTGTGTACATCTTGCATTTTTTACTTGTTTATTTTTGGTATCGTTAACTATTATGTCATCGAACCAAAAAACGAACAAAAAATGTTCAAATTCGTATTGTGAAATAAGGGAAATTTTGTCACGAATCATGCTTATACGAATTCGTACAAAAAATAAACTTATTCGTATTCAAAAATACCAATGATACGAATTCGTAGATTTTTTGTTCGTATTCGTATTAAGAAATTGGGGCCCAGGAATTTATTTACTAATTATGGGCTTTGTCGGATTATTTCTTTGAGTTTGCTGGCAAATTGATCACTTTTGAACAAACTCTACAACGTCGTTTGGTAAGTTTCTCCAATAGAATAATTATCTCGTGGTCTTCACTGTAATAATATGCTTAAATGACATGCATGTGTAGCCTGTAGTTTTTTGTTGATTTGGGCCTTAGGTAAAACTATTTTGCCAACTTTGGAAAGTAAACCGCCATACAAAGCAAGTTCCTCGATATTATTTTCCTTATCCAGCCAACCGTTTAATGTGAATGATACGAGATTAGTAAGATTTGCATCATTGTTCTTGTCGTCTGACAATCTTTTGCCTGCGTCTGTCATTGGCAGAATTATTTGTACCTCTACCTCTTCCTCAACGTCTTATTCGGATTCTATAGAACGATCTCTGCTTAAGGCGCCCGCAATAAGGATATCCGTACCTTTTTATAAATTATCTGGGGGCTTGTGATCGGTTTTTATTTCCAGACTTTTTCAACCTTTCTAATAGCGTGAGAAATACGTCTAGAAGGAATAATTTCGAAATCTGGGTTAGCTTTGAGGTCAATATCATAAGTATAATTTGTTTAGACAACCTAACCATTAAAAGACAATTTCGTTAATTCCTACGTTTGCATTGGACTGTAAGTTATTTCACCAAGTCAAGTTGACTTGGGGTTAAATTCCCAGAGTTGGAACAGTATTTTCCTCTACGACTTTAATCATTGTTGCAGTCGAGTTGTTTTGCACTAAACAATCTACGGATGTCTGCTCTAGAACAATAATTTTTTGCCCGCTAAATGAGAGCAATCTTTTGGTAAGTTTCGCATCTAATTCGCCTGCTAATTTTTTACAGATGACACTGCACTGGGTCCATTCTTTTGAGATTAAATGAAAATATTTGATAAATGTCTGTAATAATAAAAATAAAAATTGTATCTATACCACTTCATACAAAAAATTGGAACAATATTTTGACGTTCAATTTTGCCGTCTTCCTTTGGTCACTAGAATAGTTATTGGTATAAAAATAAAAATGTAAATTATGCTCAAAATAAAACCCGAAAATAATTTTCTTTTTACTTTTATTAATTGACATTAAAAGTAAAATAAAGAAACAAAACAGATTTTCAAAATTTTTACTAGAATAATTCCATCCAAACAAAAACTTGGTTTGAAACTATTCATTCCGGAATGAAAATACACGGCATTGTTGCTGTAAAATTTCCAAAGCAAGACGGCATTTGTTTTCCTTAACATAAAAAATTACAATGAAGTTGTCTAGTATTCAATCTATTTTACTGATGTTCTGTTTACATATCGTTACATGAGTATTATTGTGTCCTATAGGCCATTTCTCGCAAAAATGACTTATTAATGGATTCTTAATCGGCCAAATCTTTAGGCACTATTAGGTTTTGTTTATCATTATTTTAATTTTTATTTGACCAGTTATCCTATTGTATGAGGAAATTTTGAAATAAAATATCTTTAGGATTTTATTTTGATTTTCTATTTTGTATTTTTATTCTATGTCCTGTATCCAAACATTTTAGCATTTAAACAAAAAAAAAAAATTTTAAGAGAGAAAAAACTTCTTTTTTGTAAAATATTCAGAAATGTTAGAATTTTAAACTGACGTTAACAAAACATAAAAATTTGATTTAAATGGTGAACAAATTTTAGTCCTAAGTTTAAAATTCGATTTGTCGAAAATTTTCTAATTGATAATACATGCGACCAATATAACCTAACTTATTTAGCAAAATAATATAATTTTCTTTAGAGTTGAGAATATTTCATCTCCTGCAGATAACTTCGTGGTGTAGAAATGTTTTTATATCAAAAAATTTTAAGTGACGTAACACGATGTGGCAGGATTTTATTTATATATATACATATATGTACATATATCAATATAAGAATAATTATTCAGAGTTCGGACATTTTATATATTTAACACCCTACCATTTCTATAAACCGAAGTACAACATTAGCAAATACTAAATTATTTTTGTAATTCTAATCATATGTATATAATAAACATTTATAATTGTTAAAACAAATTATTTCTTATAACCGTATCAGGTAATTAAACACAAGTTTATTGTTTTCTTCTAAGCTCCAAATACGGAAGTACTTCTTGATGACCGCATTTTAATTATAAATTTAAAATTTAAATAGAAACACGTGCGCCATTTAAAATTTTATATAATTTATTTGATTTTAATATTATAAAAAAACGATTAAAATTTAATTAGAGAAGATGGAACCATTAAAATTTTAATTATAAATTCTTATATTAAAACCAGATCACATAAAATAATTTCCGGCCATTTTAAATGACAACAGTATACGATTTGTATAAATAAAAAAAAAAAAAAATACAAAATACGGAAATGGGAAATTATCAAAAAAAATTGTGCACGTGCAATTTACCGTTAGTATTTATTTTTAAAAATTCATTGTGTCAATTCCTAATTTGAATATTGTATAGAAGTTTTTTTTTTTTTTTTCATTTCTTTTATTATTTTTAATTTTGGGCTTTGATTTATCTATTTTAATTATAAGAAATTAACAACATTAACATTTGTAGCACGCTTATTATTGAATATTCTTACTTCCACTTCCGGAAGTTATATGAAAAAATAAAAAAATATAAAATGTATAATTATGTACAATATATAAAAAAGAATCACTTCAATTGTATTTTATTTTATATTTAAAATTTCTTTTCAAGAATTTTAATAAGGAGTGTTGCAGCCGATACTTTGTAAAGAAATTAGCTGTACAAGTACATGATCAAAATATTTGGAAATCGCTGATTTTAGCAAAATATTCGCAAGAATCTGTGGCTGCTTTGTTAAAAAATAAAATCATGTTCAAAATAAATAAATATTAACTCATAATAAATTATGTCACTCTGAAGCGCAAAGGTATAACGATCTGACTCCAGGTCAAAAAAGGTTGCGTGTGCAATGTTCTTTAAAATATTTATTTGATTAACATTTTAGTATTCCTCGATGATAAGTTTAGATGTAACTTACAACCATTGTTAAACCACTTAATTCAAGCTATTATGTACATAATATACACTTGATACATAAGGCAAAAGCCATAGATAGAAGTTGCACATCATTTTTTTAATTCCCTTGCTATTAATAAGCACCCATATTTACATCGTCGCCTTGTTGTCCACAACAGCAGTAGCATCAACATAAATAATTTTTTCTTCCCTAAGAGAAGTATTTCTTGGATTCAAACTGTCTACCTATTTGTTATTAAATACATAGATACATTTTATAATCAATTGATCGAGATAAAAATACAACAAAAAACACAAAAATTGTAATTCAAAACACGAGTAATTTGAACAAAAAAAACTAATGCTGGTTATCTCTTAAAATGCTAAACATAATAATAGTAATACATATTCCCGACATGGTCAAGATATTTTATCTGGTTAATCCAGGTACATATATATTTATTATTATACAGAACAACAATCCTCGTATTAGAAAAAAATTATTTTCACATAAAAAAATAAAAATAAAAAATTAATAAATAATTATTATTTATTATATAAATAAAAATTGACGCCGATTTGTCTTCCATTTTTATTTTATTTTTGCCGTTTGGATCATGTTGGTAACGGTTAATGACAGTTTTTTTTATTTTATTTTATTTCAGCATGTTTTATGTTTGATTTTCACATCAAATTGCAATAAATAGAATATAGATTTTTATCAATCAGCATTGTTGATAACAACTCAGGTTTTATTGATTATTTTATTAGAACAGGTAAGAGAATCTGTTCGATTTTTTTTTTGTCTTAAAGTTAAACAATTTTGAGATTAAAAAATTCGACCACTTCTGTAAAAATTACTGTCGTGATTTGATGCGGGTGTTATTTTCAGGGTAGGTATAAAACATGAAACTCGCGAGACCGCTTTGATTATAAATAATTGAGAAAATTTGATGAAATTAACCACCTGTTGAATCTAACAAATAGGCCAACAGGGATTAATGGTATTGACATGCTGATGGGGACACGATGCACAATTCATCAGTCACTCGTCTTGGCTAAAAAACTGGTTTGAATCTATTCTTGGGGTTTACAAAAAGAAGTCTGTTTATGGATATAAATTCTTTAAAAATATTCTGGAAATTGGGGAAATATTCCGGAAAAGGTCAAAAATTCTTTAATATATCTTTTAGAAAAACTGGAGAATTTACTTGGTCTAAAAAGACCAAAGTATTGAAATCTTATCAAAAATGATCAAAAATTTGGTTGGTCCAAAACCACTTTTCTCGACGTTTTGAAACCACCTGACTCCGAAAAACAAAAAAAAAAAATGTCCCTCCATCTGTCTTGACCATATCTCGAGAACAGCTTGTCTGATTTGAAAAGAAAGCGGAGAATTGAAAAGCTTTTGGAACCTGGCATACTAATTGACCCAAAACCTCCTGGTCTTGTATACCATATGTATATTTACCAATTTTTTATGTAGTATGTTGGTCTGAACATTGAGTTGGATACTGAATTTGGGGTTGATTTGAAGGATTAGTTAAGGGTCAATTTGCGGGTTGAGTTGAAGTTGAGTTGGAGTTGAGTTGGGGTTAGATTAGGATATAATGAGCAGTTGTTCAGTTTTTTTATATATACTGGCTGAGGATTGAGTTGAGCATTGAGTTTACGGTTAAGTTAAGGGTAGCGTTGGGTTCCTTTTTCGGCGGGTTGAATTGAAGCTGAGTTGGAATTGAGTTTGGGCTGGATTAGGGTTTAGTGAGAAATTGAGAAATCTATATATATTTATAAAAGTAAGCGTTTGAATGCATGTATCTATGTACGTATGTATGGATGTGTGTACACGCGATGTAGATGGCAATGGTATAATGATATAATTGTAATGGTATAATAGTATAATGACAATGGTATAATAATAATGTTGTATTGATATATAAAATGTAATGGTGTAATGGTTTAATGTTGTAATCGTGTAATACTGTAAAAGGTACAATGATATAATTGTGATGGTAAATGGTAAAGGTATAATGGTACAATGGAATAATTGTAATGGTATAATTCTATAAATTAATGGTATAATGACAATAGTATAATGGTAATGGTGTAATGGTGTAATGGTAATAGTATAATGGTCACGGTGTAATGGTATAATGATGTAATTGTTTAATGGTGTAATGGAGTAATGGTGTAATGGTATAATGGTGTAATAGTATAATGATATAATGGTATGTGGTATAATGGTTTATTGATACGATGGTTCGGCGGTATAGTGGCATGATGGTATGATGGAATAATGGTATGATGTAATGATGGTGCAACGGTCTTTCGAGCCGCGTTTAATTGAGGAATGGATTGGACGTTGAGTTTGGGGTTAAGTTGATGTTGAGTTGGGGTCGGTTAGACATTCAGTTAGGATTGAGTTGAGTTCATAGATACAAGGGGTTTTCAGACCGTGTTAGTTTAGGGATTGAGTTTTTGGTTAAGTTGAGTGTTGAATTGGGAATTGAGTTGAGATTGAGTTCTGGTTTACTGAGGGCCCAATTACGTTTTATTTTGGGAGAGTTGTGGGTTGAGTTGACGTACACATGTATTTTTTCGGACCAGGGTTGAGTGAGAGTTATTGAGCTTTATTTGGGGGTTGAATTAAGATTTGTGTCTTAAGTTAGCTTCACTTGTTCTGAGTTGAGCTTATGTACGCATTTAATTTTTCAGACCGTGTTGAATTGAGGGTTGACTTGAGCGTTAAGTTAAGGGTTGCGTTGAGGTAGGGTTACCGAACTTTTGCTAGGACGAACCGGGACAAAAAAAATAGGATAGGGCGTTAGGTATTTTGCATCATCATCAGCTTTCTTTTACGGTTGATGTTGGAACAAATTCTGACCATTCTTTACTCAAATTAGCGTAATTTTTCTATTTGGGCCGAAGATTATTCAGACCAGTCTGGGAATCCAAATGACAGGATCAGTCGGATTAGTTGTTTATAACGTTGTTTTTTTTGTAATTTGCATCTGTAGTGAAGTATTGTTTAAATGCTATTGTAGGAGATGATTGTACGGTTTGAATCATTCTGTTATCACGATGCCAAGATATTTTATTTGCCTTGTTTATGATAATGTCATTGTCCACTTTGAGCATTATGTTTATGTAGTATGTTCTTGATTTCTGCTAAACATTTCATTGCCTATGAAGCATATTGCCTCACATTTACCGATGTTAATTTTGATTTTCCATTTCCTGAATTACTCGTTTATCACATCCAGATGAATGTTAAGGTCAAGTTCATTTTGCTTTAAGTTTCTCCTTGCTATGTAGATCACAATATCATCTGTATAATACTGCATAAACTGGTTTAAGTATTATATGCAAAAACACAGGGATTACCTAAAATCCAGGTTGACACCCTGTGACTATTCTCGAAAAATTCACTAAATCGTATTAAATCGCAGTGTGTCTAGGGTATAAGTCAATGTTTTGATTGTGATTAGTTGAGGATTAAGGACTGGTAAGTCAGAAGTGTAGAACATATAGAATCGGCTCTAAAATTTATCCTCGAAGTACCCCTTCATGAATTGTAAATACTGTAAAAAGTCCGTCTCTCTGGCCCGAACCTTAACTTGATCATTTTATGTATTATTCCGTTAATCCGGACGATGTCAAATGCCTTTTTTAGATATGCTAATGTTGCGCTGGTTTGATTTAATTTAAGAGGTACATCGTTTCTCAAGATTACCGCCGCGCATGAGTTGTAGGGTGAGATGCACGAAAGCCAAATTGGCTATCGGGTATAAGTCCAAATTTTTCACAATGGTTTTGGATTTTTTCAAGTATAAATTTCTCATTGTAACTCGTGGGAATGTCAGGCGGTTTACCTTTTTTGTGGTTTGTGGCAATAATCTACATTCCCAACTATCTGGAAAGTACCCAATAATGGCAATGAGTGCGTTTGAATAGAGCATTTGGATTTCCAGTGATTTTCATAGTATTAATTAACTCTATGGTGATGGTATTCGGGTTGTATATCTGAGCTTTGATTATATTAGAGCTGGGAGAATATCTGTTTCTAAACAGCTGCCATTGTGAGGTGTTTTTGATTTTAATAAACTTGGGTGTGGTATTTGCGTGCTGCAATTAAGCGTCGTCACCGGAACATGTTTTATCCAGTGCCCTACTCACTGGTATATCAATATTATTAAGCCTAGACCCTAGTTAATTATTAAATACTGACCAATTAACTGCACTAAAGTTAGGTATCTGCTTAGGGGGCAGTTTCGGAACCGCAAAATTCAAAGATATTCTTTCAACGGCTGAGTGTTCTGATTCAAAGCCTATTGTTTTCAAGTTAGGGAAACTGTGTTAATCATGGTGCACTACAAGACAAGTCTCTTGGATGCTAAGTAGGTAGGTCCAAGCGCAACAGCTTTATTTCGTCTGTCATACAATTACGATTAAAACCATTTGAGCAATTGTTCGACACTTTTGTTTGAATTTACATTTCGCCAAAAGCTATGTTTTGCATTTAAATCCCTTCCTATAACTATCTCAATGTTTAAGTTCAGTCTAATTTCCATCAATTGCGACGAGATCTTTCGGAACACCGGGACTATTATCCAAAAACCGGGACAATCCCGGAAAACCGAGACATCTGGCAACCCTAGTTGAGGGTTAAGTTGTCGAGTAGAGTATTGAGTTAGGGTGGAGCGATAGGGTGTAGTTGGGAATTTATTTGGGGGTTGAGTCAGGAGTTGCGGTCGAGATTAGATTGTTGAGATCATGTACTCATGTTTTTTTTGGATTTTGTAATTCGAAATTTTGCTCGTTCGGGAATATGATAGTGTGCCTTAAAAATATAAAGTTGTTTCGAATTTATTTTACATTTTAAGCCTAGTACACTATTCGAGTGAAATGAAATTTTTACTGATCTCCAAAAATAGATAGATAAATCTGACGTGAAAAGTTAGTTTGACAAGTTTCGTAAATATTTTAGCGCGTATGTTGTCTCTAACAATACAATTAAATTCACAAATATAATAAAATTCACTTCGATAGTTGATTAAGACCGTGGCGCTGCTGAAGTGAAAAGAAAATCTCATATAAAAATGACCTAAGTGAAAATGAAAATGGAAATTTCACCACTGAATTTCACTTTGCGGTACGCAGTTTAGCTTCAACCGCCTATTGCATTCAATTTTAATTTTGTTTTTAAATTCCAAATTGAATTTATCTAATATAAAATTTTAAGAGAATCGACAAACAAATTTTTCACGTCAGATTTATCTTCCCATTTTTGGGGACCAGTGAAAATTTCATTTCACTTGAACAGCGAATTAGGCTTTATCCTCAAAACGTAAAAACTCAAATGAAATTGTCAAAATTTATGTTTACATTTATCGTTCAGTGGCCCTATTCTGGTAATTCCCGGGGAATAGAAATTTTAAATTTTGTTCTCCAAAGTGTATTCTGGTGTTCGGGAAAGATTTTTTATTGGGAAAAAATTATTCCCAATTACAGCAGTTTTGACGTTTATTTTTCCACACCGATTTTATGAAAGAATTGATGGGGAATAGATTTTTATCGAAAATGTTTATTTATATTTAGTTGATATTAATAATTAATAATATTAATATTGTTTGTAAGGGTTAAAGTATATGGCCGTGTGTGTGGGTGGTTACATGCCATAATAATTTTATGATTCACTTATATAAATAATTAAATATTCACCATTTAGTTTATAATGCTTTTATTTATATTTCTGAATTCTTTCTTTTTATTTTGCACAATTTTATTTTGTTTTAAAGATTTACAATTTATTTTACATAAATCTTTATTTAGCTTTAACCACTTACTGGCCTCATATACAACGGCTCAGTAAAAGCTAGTAGTTAATATTTATAGTTTTAACTTCAATTATATATACGACACGATGATGTGCGTCGTGCCTCAGTTAAATGATTATGGTTTTTTATTGCATAGGAAAATTCCTTTTATATAAATTCTCCCTTTGTTTTGCAACTCATGCTGCGATCGATAGCGTAAATTTAGTGAACTCGTATTTTTCGCATTTTGATTTATAGTTCAGAATGCTCATAACTAGAGGTCACGCGGAATAAATTAGGAGAATAAAATGCTTGTTATAATTTAGTACATTTTAATTTGTTTATTTTCAAAATGTCATTTTCTGTCAGTGCAATCAGTGAAATTAGTGAACGCCACAAGTACCTAATAATTTTAAAGATAGTATTGTAATAAATAAGAGTTATTATAATAATTTTGATATAACTAAATTTATTTCCCCTGCATATTTATTCCCCAATTGACAGAATCCAGTTTTGAAATACGGGACGGGGAAAACCAGTTGGAAATATGTAACTGGAAATAACTGCTGTAAAAAAAAATTATTCCCCGTTCCCCGGGAATTACCAAAATAGGGCCACAGGAAGATAAAAATGAAGTGAAAAATGTGTAGAGATAAAATAGGGACATCTTTATTCTAATACGAAAACTCTCATTTCGCTAGCTAAACTGCGTACCACAAAGTGAAATATGCCGAGTTTACGACCTTTTTCTGAAGAAAAATTTTCAACAGGCAACCAATCGACGTAGTCTATTTTGTAAACAAATTTCCCTTCCGAATATAATTCTTTTGTTTTCCATTTAAAATATATTGAATCTGCTGAAAATTTTTCTTCAGAAAATGGTCGTAAACTCGCACTCAACGATGAAATTTTCATTTTCATTTTAAGTTGTTTCATTTTTATATGAGAAATTTCATTTTACTTCAGCAACGTACTGAGCTTTAAACGTCATAATTTAATATGTTTTAAGCTATCAATTAAGAACTTATGTATTTTGAGAAATTTGAGTGGATTTCTTTTAAGGGCGGGTTTCTTTTAGGTCGTTTCGAGTTTACCTAGAAATAATAGAAGAATAGAACAAATATAAATAGACAATTACAATGAATCAATATGATACAATTACAATGAATCAATGATACAATGAATCGTTTACGTGAAATTTGCTGCCCTAGGTCCGGGGCTATAGATAAATCCAGGCATGATCATGACAAATATCTTCTTGACATCACCGCTAATAGAAGCCAATAAAAGAGTAAATATCCTATTTAGATCAGTAGTAGAATGGCGCAAATGAAGCTATACGGATTACCCCTGAAGAAAGTCTGACAACTTTGAATTGATTTATTCATAATTGGCGCCACCATTTAAAACGAAACAACTTTACACCTTCTAATTAATTAATTAATTCATCAGATCTGTATTTGTTTTTTATGCGAATCTAATATCAATTAATTCACAGATCTTCCTTTAAAACAACATCCCATGTTTCACATCATATAACTTGCCCCATAATTGATTTTAAATCTTCAAAAATTATATTTTTTGTTTTTATTACTTGGTAAATAAATTTTCTAAATTTTACAAATTCGTGGATTTATCGATTTTAAATATGTCATAATATATAGTCATAAATTCATTTAAATTAGCCAAAAAAATATAAAAATTAATTCGCAATGCGCACATCCCACATAATTAATGTTGTGGTTTTTCTTAATTATGTACCTATATCCTTAAAAAGTGTCAACTCATTAAAAACACACGAAATTCAATTGAATGACAAAAATGGATGATCTGCTTAAAATATTTAATTCGCACAATAAAATCAAAAAAAAAAAATTTGATTAATTTATCGTGCGCGTCTTTAATTTTTATATTAATTTCGCACTCTGATGGGCCTTGAAATTGTCATGCATTTTTCTTTGTGTGCTAATTTTTGTACAGGTGGTTCGTGGAATACTAATAGGCAGTCTATTTAAATTAATGAATATATGATCTTAATGATTCCTAATATTTTTCTAATGGTTTTGTTTTATGTACAAAAAAAGAAGAATCCCATCCATATACATTTAATTTTTAAACCTTGACATTTTTGACTAACTTCTTATGAAAATTATTTTATGGCGTAGATGCCTAAAAATTATCGATTACAGCAGTAAATAACAATCAATTTGTTATATGGTAACTTGATCATCTTTAATGGTCCTTTATATGACATGGGCTAACCAAATATTGGACACCTCTTAAATGTATATTCATAATTTTTAACTTTTGGCTATAATCTTTCATTTTTTGTATACCGACCAACTGATCAACAACCTACTTTAAGGTCAGCATTATGATGATCATTTCCTATAATCGTAATACATATTGTATATGTATACAAATGCTGTTTGCTGTACTATATTTAATTAACAAAAAAAAAACAGAACAATTTAATCGTACATTACCGACCGTCTTCCGAGCAATAAGACATCATCATTTTTCACACAATAAATAACGTTTGCATGCCACATGGAAATGTAACAATACGACACAAACGCGACTTCAAAAAAATATGTCATGTTTTCGTTAATTATTTTCATACAGTTTTCTTAAACGACGGTATACATACAATTTTGTCGAGACGCACACATTAATTAAAAAAAAAAAACTCGGAAAATACATTTCGGATACAAATATTAGTATATAAATTCTCGTTTACCCATTAAAAATGTGTTAGTACGCGCGATTTTCATTTTCCTCTATAATATTCTTAAATATTTTTTCTTTTTATTAATTTGAGATTAAATTAGAATATGAAACAGATTATTTTTATAAACATTTTTTTGTTTTTTATTTCTAAAATTAACATAGAAAAAATTTTCAACATCTTGATAATTTTTTTCTTGTTTTCATTTGTTAAACACTTAAAATGCATTTGAAAATGTCTATTGGAATTTAGTTTACGGAAATTGAGCATTATACAATGGATTAGTCACGAGAACATACTACATATCAAAATTAATGCAACCAAAAACCGCCTTGTGAGTGTTTAAATCGCTGATCGTAACTTTCATCAAATTTTTCATCCCAAATCAAAGTGATTTTTCATTTTTCACGTTATTCGTTCATTTTACATACACAAAGACAGACAATACGATCGAGAAAATTTCACAAAACATTATAAGTGTGCGCGCCAAAACAAAAATACGATGATCAATGTAACTTGACCTAAGCGGAAATTATTTTTACTCGAACAGAGAAAACCATTTCAAAATAAATTTTAAATCTAAATTTAAAAATACACAAAAAATTCAATATTGTGAAAATACATAAAAAAAATGAAAAATTTATTTCCAAAATGATATCACTCAACGCAGAAAAGCGTATACGAGAGTATATGTAGTACATTTATATAATAAGAGGGGAAATGTGCGCGTGATCGTAAGAGAGGAGACAGAATTTAGTACTGCCCAATAGCCATATTTAGAGATAGCCGTGACCATATATGGTAATTGTAACCATATATGGGGTTTGCAACCAAAAAAAAAAAAAAAAATTTGTTTTATTTTTAAAATCTGATGAAAATTCGGGCGCTAGTAATTTTCTAATGATGATCGATTTTGATCGTATAATTTTATTTTTAAATAGCTATATGGTTTTAATGAAATAACAATTATTTACGTAATTGTATACTTCAAAAGCGAGTTATAATATAAAGCGAGAGTTTAACATCTGTTCATAAATATCGTATTAATAATAATTGATTTGCGGAAAAATTTCCCGGCATGCGTAATTTGCTTTTTGAAATTATTAAATGACCTTCATACAAATTCAAAAGAAAAGTCGATATTTGACTCATTGTAAACATACGTGTATGTATATACATTTTAACCCATATATTCATGTTCCATTTTTCATGAAATGACAAAAATTTTCGTGAACAACAGAATAAATTTTCCCCGTTGTTTAGTATAGTATTTAAAAATATAATACAAAATTGTCAAAATTCACAATACAGGAATAGAAAATTTTATTTTGGCTAAATATAAAACCAAAAGCAGATGAAAAGTTGATTTGGTGTGTAAAATATAATTTGATCGAATAGACTTTACATAAACTAATTAAAAAAATTTAGGGTGGTCGTGCCCCCATTAAATCTTTCACAACATATAAAACAGGTGTTGAATTACACAGCGCGGTACTCAGCAGTTTTATGTATATAGTATTGATAATGAGAAAAAATGCATTTTCTGGCACTCATTACTGTTCGATATCTAATTATAATTTAATTATTGTTTTTAATTTGATGGCAAACATAAGGTAAAATAAATTAATTTTCTTACACTGTGTTTATCGCTGGAAAATTAAAACAACAAGTAAAATTTTGACTGCGAAGAGTCAAGTAGCAAACATTTCTGTATTCTCGCCCAGCGAAAAATTAACGTCACTTAAGAAATTTAACGAAACTCAATTCAATTGATCGAAAAAAAATTTGCACTGAATGTGAACAGTGTAATCTCTTTACCCTCAAAATGTTCCGACGCAGCAATTTTTTTTTGTGCACCAGAGCAATTTTCTGTGCTCTGTTTATTTGTTTGATGTTAAAAGGCCAAATGTCCAAAAGGCCGAATGTCGAAGGGTCGAATGTGTCAAAAGGCGGAATGTCTAATGGCTGAATGGGTGGAAAGGTCGAATGTTTTGAAAGGCCGAACGTCTAAAGGCCGAATGAAGGGCTGAAGGAGTCGAATTCCTTCACTTAATTTATTGAAATGGGGGGGGGGGGGGGAAGGGTGGTTGACTAGAAAAAAAAGAAAGGTGGGGGGAGGGGGGTTGGCTAGATAAAAACAGAAAAAAATAATACAGAAAAAATTCAGAAAACAAAAATCCAGAAAAGTGAAATCTAGAAACACAATTATCAAAGTTGTTTTTCCGTAAAGTTCTTAATATTTATTATAATGGAAAATGCTTCATCAACCTTGCAGACACAGATCAAAGGAATTGTATCCGGTACGTCGTATCGCTTGTACTGATAAATGTACTATGTCCACAAATGTTTTTAGTTGTGAAAAAGGTTTAAAATGCCTGTAAAATTGAATTTTTTTATGTTGGCTACCTCATCTAGAAAAAAATAATACAGAAATTTAAAATCGCGAAAAAAATCCAGAAAAAATAAATTCAGAAGCAAAAAAATTCAGAAAAACAAAAATCCCGAAAACTAAATTCTAGAAACATAAAATGGTTATAAAATTTGAGTTTTTCGATAAAATTCTTAATATTTATGATAATGGACGTTTTTTTGTCAACCTTTCAAACACGGATCAAAGGAGTTGTATCGCTCCTATCGCTTCTACTGATAGATGTTTTTTTCGGGATTTTTTGTCTGGATTTTAAAATTTCCAAACTTTATATTTCTGCCAAATGTAGTGATCCCAATATGTCAAATACAAGCGTAAATACTTTTGAAGTTTATCTGACGTTTACCTGTCATCGTTGCGCAAAGAGTTCAATGATTAGCGGCTTTGAGAAGTTCTCTATTTGAGTGTGTGAGTAATTATTAAAAACACAAATTTTTTAAAAATCTTCCGATTACTATCAATGTTAGGATTTCATAAAATTTGTCAAAACGGTGGTTTGGCGGAGGCAGCAGCCATCCTCCAAGGTATAGAACTAATTAAAATAACTTTTAAAAATTTTGATTTTATGGGATTTTTGTTTTTTGGTGACTCTTTTATTTCGGATAACGACACCAACCCAATTTCTTTACCCTCAAAATGTTCTGACAGCTAATTGTTTTTTCCACCAGGGCAATTTCTTGTACTCTGGTTATTCGTTTGATGTTAACAGACTGAATGTCGAAAGGCCGAATGTCGAAAGGCCGAACGCGGAAAGGACCAATGGGTCGGAAGGCCGAATGTCGAAAGGCAGAAGGTAGAAAAAGCGAATGGGTCGAAAGGCCGAATGTCGAAAGGCCGAATGTCGAACGGCCGATTATGTCGACAGGCCGAATGTATAAAGGCTGAATGGGTCGAAAGCCCGAATGTCGTAAGATCGATGGGTCGAATGGCCAAACGTGTGCAAGGGCAAATTGGGTCGAAAGGTCGAATTTTTATTAAATTGTTCTTATTAATGTGCCTTCCCTTGCGTTTTTTTGTTTATTATTATTTCATGTATCGGTTACATTTTTTGTATGTTTTGTTATAATAAATGTTGTGGACAGGCGATGCGTTTTTTTTTTGTGGCCAAACATATTATATATGAGCATATTTTGCCGCCACTTTTAGTAATTGAATAGGTAAGAACAAATATACTACTCGTATATTTGTATTTTATGTATTTCACGGTTACATATTTTCTAATTTTATTACTTTAGTTTTGTAGTTTTGCATTTTTAAGGGTGGGAGATTTAAAAAGATGTTTTACGTGTTAACGAGGATTTCGTCATTTGACACACTACGGCATAATTCAGCACGGTTGTAACACAAAATTTTAAGACTAGGATTGTAAAATAATTTTTTTGATGAAGTTCTAGATTAAGACCAATTAGGAGGAGCTTGGCTATTTTTTAACTGGTTATACTGAAATTCATTTACTTAATAGAATTTTCCTTCACCTATTGGACTCTTTCTTGATTTAATACAGTTTTCCTTGACTTAACTGAATCAAATTTTCATTTACTTAATTGTTTATTTTATTAAAATTTATTTATCAATTTACCCCTTTAAAAATTAAACAGGGCCGCTATACTACCCCCCTCGCAGTAAAATTTCCCGCGAATAATTTGCTAAGTACTATAATTCACTTACTTTATGTCGCGTTTATAAGACTGTCTATTTTTGTGGTTTCTGTGCTGATCGATTGGTGCTAATATCCCATAAGCTGGGTTCAGGCTCAATTGAAACGGATTGCTTTTTCCCATTGACGTTAATTATGAAAAAATTGCGTAACTTACGAAGAACTTTGTATGGTCCCTCGTTAGGTGCAGTTAGGCCTATTAGAAATAAAATTTAGGAATAAAATCGATGGAAACTGAATTTTCCATCTTTGTGCGAAATTGTTATGTATAAAGTCATCAGTCGTTGGAGTGAACTGAGAGTTATTTCGCCAGGAAGTCTGGGGCTCTGGCGATATACTAGGTCTGCTGGGCTGCTCGTTAGGTCTTCTTTGCGCATGCTCTAATTAATCTCCAGCAAAATTATAGGTATCTCAGAGCTCCAAATGTTTGTGTTACCTCGAGCTCTAAGAGAAGATTTTAATATCTTATGAAAGCGCTCTACCATCCCATTTGCTTGTGGATGGTAGGCTGTAGTTAGAATTCGATGAGTTCCTAGGATTTTTGTTAATTCATTAAAGAGTTTCGACTCAAATTGGATGCCTCGGTCTGTTGTAATTTCAAGGTGTGCGCCGAACCTCGATATATATATTGCTCAATAAACGTCTTAGCAACTGTAGCAGCGGACATTTCTGGAATGGGATATGCCTCGGAAGGTGGTAGTGGTCCAACTAAATGCATGTGTATATGTTGAAATCAGGTTGCTGGAAGATTGAATTTGCCGTGCTGTGATTTCGTATGCTGTTCTATTTTTGATTTTTGGCATGGTACACAGATTACCCAATCTTTGAAGTTTATATTTATCTTAGGCCAATTTCGGCGAGCTACGAATACTCTTTTGAACCATGTGGAGCGAAGATGAACCCGGAGTAAATGACGACAATATATATACTTTCGCCTTCTATGGTTCTTCTACTGTAACATGACACAGTTTGAATCCTTCCTCCAGACCCAAACTGCTAGCACTTGGTGTTCTTTGTCAAGATTATATAATATCAAGCTGCTTTCAATTTTTCCATCGACTGCACTTAATGGACACGCCAGACGAATTTCTCACTATTCCTAGTCAGGCGTGTAAGAGGTTTTGCTATTCACAGAAAATTGCTCACAAACTTACGGAAATAGCTCGCCAATCCCATAAATTGTCAAACCTCATGAACCGGCTCCTGTCGTTTAAACTTTGGCCTTTTCCAGAAAACGACCTTTTCTAAACATTTTTAAGAATTTTTCTAAACAAAACAAACCCATCTCAATTGTGGTAGTCGGCACATCATCCAAGTAAACTCTCTATCCATTTTATGAATACCACTATCCAGAACCGTTAGCATACAGCTGGGGCGTTAGATAGCCCAAATCACTTACGGTTGAACTCGGAATGAAGACGTCAAATCCAAAATCGTCAAATAGATATTTCCTATGGTTTGTGCAATATTTCCTCGATAAATGGGGTGGCATTGCCCTCAAATCTATTCTTCGTGAGCAAATGCTACAGTACACATACATGTTTTGATGGTCGTAAATGACGCAAACTCGTCACCTCTCTATTTGTGTACTTATATTTATTCAGTAACTATAAAAACCACATGAATATGTGAAATGATCATTTTTAACAACTCAACATTTAGCAGCAACTCAACACTAGTAAATTATCAAGTAACATCGAACAATTTTCAATAATATCCAAAATCTCGGTAATTTTGATGATTTGTAATGATTTCGAACAATTACTGAATATCTACAATTTTGAATTCTGTAACATCAGCGAATACGCCTAAATTGAAAATATGAAAAATATCTAATACCTAATTTTCAACAATAATCGTGATAGTATCGAATAATCTCGATACCAAGTAATCCAATAGCGTTCAAATTCGCAACAAAATATTTCAAGAATCTCAGAAAGTCGCCAATATTCTCCAAAAATGGAGTCTATGTAACTCAATATTCTCAAACCGAAGAATTCTAGAAATATATCATTAATTAGAAAAATCCCAAATTTTCCCGAAAACCGCATAAAACCGCGTTTGTCCAGTTTGATAATATAGGATAATTTCAAATAACTTCGATGAATTGGAATTCTTCCAAGAAAAAAAATCCGGAAATATAGCTAGATAAATCCAAAAATCTCAATTTCGAGAATCTGTTCTCCGTAAGAGTATGTAACTTATTGTGCTTAGTGTATACAATTTTATTACAATCTGTTACAGAACGTTCAGTGACGAAGATATGTCCAATAAGCATAGAAACCTCGAAAATTTCGAATAAAATTAAAATTCAGCTAGAATAATCTTAAAAATCATGAAATCACTAACAATCGGTCAACGCTCAATGCTAAGCGATTCAAAAGTCAAAAAAAAAAAAATTTCTCGTAAAAATATCTTGAAGATTTCTTTACTTGAAAATATTAATTGATTAATCCAAATATCTAGGAGAATCTCACCAAATCCACTTAATTTTAATCTAAACTAAATTTAGATAATATTAAGAATTTTCATTAATAAAATCCCGAAAATCTCGTTATTCCTTTAACTCTGTATCCTGACGCAATTCAACGTCAAAATTCGCGAAACTCGAATAATATCTTTTGTTGGCATTATACGAGGTTTGAGAATTTGGTGGATGGATCACAATAAAGAAACTTGGAAATTAGTTTTATTTTTAGAAAGCTTAGTAAAAATATAAGTCAGTATAAACTGTATGTTCAATTATCAGTTCATTTTTATTTTCTTTCTAAATAAGGTATAAGGTAGAGAAATTCGTACGACTGCATCAATCGATTGATTAGTAGGCCGACGTACTTATCCCCCTCACAATTAGCATATTTATCCAACAAGGAACATAAAATAACAGTATGCCAAAAACATACGCGACACCATTGATCGTTACAATGTATCACAAAGCACGGAGATGGGAACGTTATCGTTTGGAGGACATTTTCCTGGCGCGGCTCTACGCCAACATTTAGAACTAATGGACTAATGGACTGAAACATGTACAAAGTCATCAACATGATCTTTACTCAATCGACATAACTTATAGTCTGAAATTGAGGAAGGATTAAAACAGAAATTCCAAAATATTGAGGCAATTTGGAAAAATATTCGTGTTGCCTGGTCAAGCAGTATAGTAGAAATTTTTTCGGTTAATAGAACGGTTAATAGTTAAGGTTCCCAAAATTCACGGTTCCTAGGCAAGTGCCTATAGTTTGCCTAGACGTGTTAATTCGCCCCTAAATATAAAACAACGATTTGTTGCAAAAAACGATTTTATTTTGGTTTGTCTTAAAAGAATCCACAAAATTTCCTCGCTGTGGTGGACATTTGTTAAACAAAACAAAAAAAAACGCACGCCGTTTTCAGTGGTTCTGGTTGCGATACTGACTTTTTTTTTTAAAATTAAGAATAATTTATTGAACCAGACACTGCTTAGATCTAAAAAGATGTAAAAACAGTAACACTATTAAAAAACACCAAGAAACATAAATTTACAAAATCATTCATATAAATATTAGTCTATTTTATTAAAAGTAAAGATTAGTGCAGCTGTGCCTTTTAGTATATTCAGCCCACACTTGGAAAGCTTTCATATATCACCTGATGATGATAAATGAATTCAATTACCGTCGGATTATACTATGCGATAGCGGTTGGTGAATTATTCGTCCTTGGTGGCCATGTGTTGTCATTGTCACGTTGTCAGAAAAGCTGAAAATAGAAGAAGTTGCCGGACCAATTTTAATTACTGAATTGATTCTTTATTCTCTAAGATTAGATCGCGGCTAAATGTCAAAACTCGATCATCTAGAGATCTAGGATAACTTTATTTCCTAATTATTTATGTCATTCCAACCAATCGTATCAATCGGAGAAATCTCTCCGCCACAATTGTATATTATTTATTGAAACAACGATCAATCGAGATCGCTAGTAAATTATATATACGTAATAAAAAATTACAAACCAACAAACAATAATAAATATAAACAAATACAAGAAAAGAAAAAAAAACATAGGCGGAGTTATAAATAATTTTGCTTATTTATTTGTTTACTACATTTTATTTTGCAACCGGTGATCGTTATAATTGTCTCTTTTTGTTTAAAGTTTTTTCTGTTTATATACATCTTTAATAGTTTATAATCCATCTTGTTGTATATAAAAAGTGTTTGGGGGAGATCTTCGCGATCACAACATACACACAATATTAACGCAAAACAAAAACAAAACAAAAAAATTATAAAATAAAAATAACGATCAATCGTTTTATTTTTGAATTACGCGAGAATAAGCGATCGTGTATTAAAATAATAAAAAAATACGATACACAGTCGTGTTAGAATGAGATGAACATCTAAAAAATTTAATAAAATATTTCGTTTTTATTTTGAACGACGTGATTACTTTTTTCCTATAAAATTAGTCTCCCTCTGACGTTCAATAGATGAACAAATTTAAGACATTGTAGAGTTAAGTTCTTGTCGACGAGAATTTTATTTTTTATTTTTATTTTATTTTTGGTTTAGTTAAACGTCAAAGTGGATTATAAAAATAAAAAAAAAAAAAAAATTAAGTTTGTTCGGAAAAATTGTATTTTCTTTTTTTTTTCTGTTTTCAAAGTGAAAATATTATACAGTGAATGCATGTATAGAAAAAAAAAATTGTGTGAAAATCATTTATATTGTATAAAAGTGAAATAATTGAATTATTGTTGTTGTTGGTGTGTAATCAAAGTGTTTTAAAAAAAGAAGTTGGGTTTTATTTTGTTGAGAAAATTGAAAATCTATACATTTTGTACGAAATGGATCCGTCAGGAGGACGTGATTCACGTTACAATCTAAATTATAGTATGAGCATGATGAGTGAAGCGTCCGAGATATATGGCAATCCAAATGTAACACTCGCTCGACCACCAAGCGGCCTGGGACAAGTGATTATGGGCCGTGGTGGAGGTGGTGGCGGCGGCGGCAATGGAGGTGGCCTTATGAATACACAAAATTCCCAATGTGGCAATAATAATATAACGGTTCGTGGTATCAAACGAACGAATTCGGACTGTTATGATCATGACCGGTCCGGTATGGGGGTTACACAAAATTTAAGTGTTTTAGAAAATTGTGGTTCTAGTGGTGGTAATAATAGTGCGGGTGTTACAGATGTGGTGAATGTTGACGATAGTTATACAACTTTAACGCAACAGAATAAAAAATCACCGCCCAGTAATGGCAAGAAAACAAAGGGACGTGTTAAAATTAAAATGGAATATATCGATAATAAGCTACGTCGGTATACAACATTTTCGAAACGAAAAACTGGAATTATGAAAAAAGTAAGTGCAAAATGTATTTTTCTGTAAAAAAAAAAAATAAATAATTGAACATAACCTAACAAAAGAAAATTAAAAAAATCTCCACACTATTTTGTAAATGAAACGTCAAAAATTACACCAACAAAAATATGCAATTCCGAATGTACACGAATTTCCCCTTTATCTCTCTATTAAAAATTATTCAATAATGTTCTTGTCTCATTCTCACAAATTGTTTGTAAATAAAATCCACGTGCGATTAGAAAGAGCCAATTCTATATCGATTAATATTATTTATGTTTTTTTAACAAAATCTCCACAAATGGTAAATTCTAATTTTGCCGATTACTATAACGCCTACAAGCAGTTTTATACTGTATTCAAGAAATTAATTCAAAATTTATAAATTAATTATTCTTTTTGACCATATTTAGCAATGATTAGAGACTACAAATGTGTATTATTAAAAGATAATTATAATAATTTCATTTTATCTTATCGACACATACCGAATGAGTGAGATAATTACTAAATTTGGTTTGGGTCATGCAATGGGTGATAAATAAACAATTGTCGGTGTTTATTTTATTTTAGCGAATTATAAAAGCATTTTGAATGTCTGTCTCAAAAAAAAAAAAACGTTGGTAGTCGTTGACATTTTGAGTTGGTTTGGAATTGGTAGATTTGTTTAGATTTAGGCTGAATCGCGAAATATGCGGTAATTTCAAAATTGAATTGATGTCACAATTTTTTACTTTTATGTAGAAATTTTCTATTGTTAGATCCGGGGCTATTCGATTTTTAGATATAGTTAATTAGCGGAAATTAATTTTGAAGCACCTTCACAATTGGTAAATAAAGTTTTACTTTATATAAATAGCCTATAACGTATGTAGGTTCAATTGATTTATTTATCCCATCACTTTTGTGTAATCCAAATGAAAAATGATCAACAATTGTCCCAATCCAATTGGTAAATTTCTTTTCTTGAGTAATTTGTGATTGCGGAATAGTGGAGGTATTTACGTAGCGTCAATTAGCGCTTACTCTTTTATGAGTAAATTTAATAATAAGTAATTGTGCAGTATTTAACAAAGTACATATTACTATTATCGGTTTGATTTGGGAATCCCAAACCTATTAAATAAAACGATTTAAATGTGTAAATACTGAACGGGTAAAACAATTTAAAAAAAATTAAATTTTTGGAAAGTTTGTACTTTTTACTTAGTATTATTCCTAGTACAATGAATTGTCAAATAATCGGCTTTTAATCGATTAATCGCCAGTTTATTTTTTAAATTTACCGATTAATCGAGAATTATTATCACTTATTTTGATGTCTAATTAGCCATACCTCCATATTTCAAGGAAATACATCAAATATTTACAAGAAACATTGTCCAAAGATTAAGTAACCAGGGAGTTGTTTTAAGATATCGATGATTCAAGATTTTGTCTGAACTGAAGAATGTATTAATTAATACAAATTCTAAATTTTTTGAAATAAACTAATTTTTTCATTCAAAAATTGGGTTTCTAATTTTATGATAGGATTACTTAAGTTTCACAAATTAATTGGTTTCACCAGTTTTATAGCACAAGGCATTAAGTAAATATAGAATCTATAATATTTCATGATAGCATGGAATATTACAAAAGCCGTGTTGTTTTATTCGCTCCCGATAGCTGCTATCGAGAACCGTCATTTTTCTACGCCTAAATTTAAATTTGCCGCGCTATTTATTGGTAAACTAAACTTATTTAACATCAGACTATCATTTTTAATTCAATTGTTTAGCGAAAACTTGATATACAAAATATTTAGCTCTATTTATACGGAGCGCTATCGGGAGCCAATTTTTATATGGCGGCTCTCGATAGCAGCTATCGGGAGCGAATAAAAAAATACAGCAAAAGTCGTTTTTCCCCTAAATTTCTGGCGGAAAAGCAGATATGAGTTTTTAATTTTATTAATATCTCCGGTTTGGTTAAATTTATCAGTACAAGTAGATTTCACAGTAGTGAATAGAACCTTATGCCATCAATATCTCATTTTCCCAAACAATTTCGTTTAGAATCCTATAATTCTTAGGCGTTGTTCAAAATTCCAAAATCTTTGAACAAAATTCAGGTTTTATTTGATTTTTATCAGAATTGAGATTATACAAATCCATCAGTTTGGTGTAAATTCCCATATTGACGAAAGTCATTAATTGAACAATTCGATATTGTCGAAATTCGAGGAAGAAGTTTCCAAACCAAAAGCAATACAATGTTTAGCTTGGGCGGGTGTGGAAACTGTTTGTTGTGGTTGTTTAGATAAAAAAATTTAGTGTGAATTTCTGCTGTAAATTATGTTTTGATAGTTAGTTTGACATTCTTCATTTTAGAAAAATTGATAAATTGTAATCACTATTTTAAAATTTGCTTTTACCAACTCTCCGTGTATGTTTGACTTGAACATAATATTTAAGTTGACATAACAATAAAATGACAGTTCTAGTGAAAATTATAGTATTTGTTGTTGGTACTAGTAATGAGGCGCAAATCTGACAAAAAATCGAGATTTGTAGCCGAGCAAAAATTTTGTTCGACGGATTGATTTTATTGGGCGAATCAAACAACTTGGCAGCAAAAAAATCAATCGATTGCATCACAGATTGATTTTTTTTGGTCAATTGAAAACGACATTAGGTTCGAAAAAAACTCGACTGGTGAGGCATTACAGAGAATATTTTTTTGATTATTCTTAGTCGCCACAAGGAATTTTTCTAAGTGGTAAAATCAAAAAGTGTCTTGTCAGTTTTTATGAAGATCACAAGGCGTCGGAAGCTGCTTAGCAGCATACAGCTTATTGATTGTCCGGAGAAAAATGAGAGATGATGGAGCTTAGAGTGTTTAAAAAAATTGCCGAAAATTTAAGTCGATATGCAAGGCTATACCAATTACATATGTACTTTGTTACGTTAACAAAACTATTGTGCCACAATTTTATATAATTAAAATCATTTTAATGGTTTTAGTCTGCAATTTTTCTTTATAAACAAATCACAAACAAAATTTTTTATATCGTAGTAAATAATTCAGAATTCTTCTTTAATAATAAAATTTTCATACAAATTTTTGGCTCACCAATGGGCTCGCCTGTTAGTCCTATATTGCCAAATTTATTGATGTGATATGTAGAAAATTTAGCGCTAAATTCTTTGGGGAAAATTAAACACCTGTTCAAAAATTATAATTTCAAAATTATAGTATATTGAAAAAATTTTAAAACACTTCTGAAAATGGACTCGAAGTGAGTCTGAAAGCTCAAGTTAAAAAAGATTTTAAAAACCATTACCGTCTGATAAAGACATTTTTAGTTCTAGGGAATTTAGGGTGTTTACTCAGGTATTTGACATTAACTTCGATATTGGTCTGTAAATTGGACGAAAATTGAAGTTTTCCAAAGATTGCAGTTTTAACAGTAACTTTTTGTTTGTTAGTTTTGAATATTTGGTACGACTTTCAGATCACAGCTCAATGATTTTTTATGTGAATTGATCAAAGAAAAGTTTTATGTTAGAAAACCGGCCACATTTAGTGATTTGGAACCACAGTTGAGAGAAAATTCGTTTAAATATAAACCAAATCATTTTCGGATTATGATTTCTCGATGAAATTTGTTCCTCGAAATTTTCGAGAATTGTCGAGAAAAATAAAAACAAAGCAAAATATGAGTAAGTTAAAATTAAAATTTATATTCTTCGGGCCTTCCAAATATTTTGTTAGAGAAAGCTTAAATCGTTTAATAATTTTTTTTGTAGAGTTTAAAAAAGAATGCTGCGTATTCTGGCACGATAAAGAAAAAGTATGTTACATTTGTTATTTTCCCGCTTCGATTTGAATTTATATATTGGAAAATAATAACTTAACACTATAACAGTGGTTTAACTAAACCTATTTTGGAAACCATAGTCGAATCCACTGTTCCCTTTTCTAGCACTCCTTCTAGCATTTCTGTCGTAGAGCCGTTTTACAATTCAAACGTAAGTTTATTTCAAATTTTTCCATTTGTCTCTTGTAAGCTTGAGTTTTTCCTAATCGCAAATTGGAATATGAAGGTAAGCTCCCGTGACGCAAAAATCGGTAAGTGTCGGACAATGAAACTTAACCATTCTTGAAATTTAGTAAATTTGAGTAGAATAATTCTAAACATTTTTTCTTTAAATGTCTCGATTTTCTCGATGAAAATGTCTCTAGTGACCTTTTTAACATAATCGGTAGAAAGTTTGGTTTATAACACAAAATATTTTATTCTTCTATCGTTTAAAATAGTGATTGTCCGTTAGGTCGATTCCGATCGAACAATTGAAACTACTTAGTGAAATTAATTTTTTATTTTAATTTTATTTCTTATAACATTCAGTTTACACCAAACTCGTAAATATTGAAAATTCAATTTTTTATTTTAAAAATATGTACATTTGTTCCCTCCACCAATCGTAACTACTTAGACAATCTGTTCTGAAAACTCCTAAATTTAAAATTTAATTTGGAATTATGGAAGTTTGTACAATGTTATAATTTAATTTTGTCAAAACGAATTTTGAATGCAAACTAACGAATTTTGAATAAGAAAATTTAAGATTTATCGCATACTACTTGAAATTTAGAAATTTAAAATTTTAATATTTGTAAAAAATTCAAATTTTGAAAATTATCAATCATTTTACGACATTAAATAAATTTAAGTGTTCTAAAAATTTTAAGTAATTCAATTTTAATAAATAATTACTTAGTTATAAAATCAAATTTTTAAATATTTAAAGTATATATTTTAGAATTGGACGAAAATTAATGATACCAATAAAATTGTGGCTTGGGTAAAGCTTATTCTATAATATTTGTGACCACACGGAAATTCAGTGAAGGTTTGATCTGAACAGTAAAATGTTTAGTTGTGTAAACAGTAAATTGTTTAGTGACAGTCTTTTATGTAATAATCTTGTACAGGCCCACAAAATAACCGAAAGATCTTCACTGAACGCAACGAAAAATTCAGTCAGAAGCGCAGATTATGTAGTGTTATTAGAGCGCTTTTGCTTATGAACGTTAAAGTAACTTTTTGGCGTTCGATATTGTTTTCTAGAAGGGCTTTCGGGGCCCTAAAATACAGTTACCGAATGTTAAAACAACTGACAAGCGAATGGTAAAAAACTGTAACCATTCAATGAATGTATCTTGATCTATTTGCCAAATTTATATCACAAGCGGTTAGTAAATAGGGAATACTCAAATAAAAGTATATGTATTGCCAACCGTCAGCTTTACTTCGGATGCTCATTGTGGCTTTTGCGGCAATATTGAAGCACTGTCTAACGTGCAACAAACTTGTCAAGGAGAACATGTATGAAATCTCCATACTGAAACTTTTGACAACGTTGGATATCGATTTTGAGAAACCCTTGTCTCACACACTTTGTACAAAAACTGAAAATTATTTTTGTGGAAGTAATTTAATTTGTAAGTTGTTTTTCCAATTTAATTTCTGTGTTTTTTTTTTGAGAAGCTAGTTAATTACTTGCTTGAGTTATGAATGAAAATAACTAGACAATTCTCTAAAGTTTCAAAAATAACCTTTAATTTTTCCAATAATTTCCGACATTTCTCCGGAAAATCTAATTAAAACTAAATAACTGCGTTTCCTGAATGATTTACTTTTTGCAGTTAACTAGTTTCGGTCGGCTAGCCGGCAAACCATTTGCTACTCGAAAATAAGACTCGTTTAATTCTGTCTCACAAATTTCAATTTTATTTTTATGAATACTAAAGATAGAAATTGAATCGTTATTATTTATTTTGTCGTACGAAAATTCCTTGCTTTCTTCATGCTTTCGAACATCTCCCTCATTATCTTCAGGCAGATCCAAATGGAACTAGATAACACGTACGTAGATGGATTTTAATAAAATTTTGTATCTGAAGAGGAAATCGAGCCTTACCCGCGTCACTGCTTTCGAACCTTACTTATAAAGTATTGGTTAACGTTGTAGGTGGTTATCTCAACGAACAATTTTACACACAACCGTTTATTATGTCTGTCGATGCATTTCGTAATTAAATTGGAGTCAATTCTTTGAGTAGTTGTAATAAAATTGATTAATTCTGGCTCTGGAGAATTCCTTCGGCCTTAAGTATTTATTTATATAAAAAAACAATCTTTGGTTAGTCACAATCCAGTGGTGATTAGTAAATGAATAAAACTAAAACTTTAAACAGTGTATAAAACAATAATTCTATAATACCATAAAATTAAAGTACACTTGAAAGTGCATCAAATCATTCACACTTGAATCACTAAACAAAAATATTTTTAAGCCAGATGAGAATTTATTAAGTTTCCGACAATTTTTTAATTCAACCGAAAGGTTAGTAAAGACTTTCGGAAAAATACATTTTGAAAATTGGTCTTTGTAAATCTTTGAAGACGAATAAACTGAACATTTCTCAAATTGTAAAAGCAAGAATCTCCAATGACTGAAATAAAGGACACGAAGCAGATAAACCCGGAGCATTAAGAATAATTCTTATACTTAATATGTTTGTCGTATTACAAATACCACCTCAACAAACTAATCCATACGACAACTTTCACTCCACAAGAGTAAAATAAATAGTTCTTAAAAGAGGTATTCGACACACTTGTCGTAATATATACATTTTCCTAATCACTGGTGCCAGATAATTAGGAAGAATATCAATGTGGTTTTTCCAATGCATCGAATTATCAATGATTAGTCTGAGATATTTGAAAGATGAACGAATTCAATTTTGAAACAAGCGTCAATACCTAATACAAACAGCTTGATAAAAATTCACATCGTGATAAATAGTGATCGGATCTACAACAGTAGCATCGTCAATTTTGAAAAACATACCATTAGTTTTAGTGTTCAGACTTAATGAGCAAGACACCAATACTTTAGAAGGTATAAATCTGTTTTCGTATGTTGAATGTTTATGGTACGAAGTCAATGTAAAAAATACAATTTAAGTAAGCCATCATTAATAGTTATACGTTGACTCAAAGCATCATTTATTTTAACAACCTGAGACCGTTGAGATAAATAGGATCGAAACCACTGCAAAGTAAAACCACGGAAATCAGCATAGGGAAGTTTTTTTAGTAAGAGATTATGTCAAATCAACAAAAATGGAGCCAAGCGATTTTCTCTGATCCAGACCTTTGTATATAAAATTTGTAAATTCTAATAAAGCGTTTTCGGTACTTCTAGTGCTCATCAAAAATTTAGTAACTCTTAAATGGACTAGTTTTTCAATAATTTTACCAAATACAGAGAGCAATGAAATTGGTCTGTAATTAACAATCTTTTTTGAATATTGGATTAACGCCTTTTTTGAATATTGGATAACAATTGCTTCTTTTAGTCTGGAAGGAAAAATACCGAAAAAAAACTGCAATTTACAATGTATGATAAAATTATACTAGTCTCATCATTGCCCGATCTGCAATTCGGTTTGAGCTGATATATGATGTTTAGAATTTCAAATGAATCAGTTTACTAGAAAATGCAATTATTAATTATTAATTAAACGAATTAAGCTTCTAATATCTAGGTGAATTATAAAACAGTTTCGATTATTCTTAATATAGTTGGTAGAAGATGTTTGAAAACCTATGTCGACATTTGTTGAATGCTTGTTTAAAATTTGTCTCTTCTTTTTGGAGAAAAGAGATGAAACACTGCATCAGAGAAATTGAATTTTTCAAGTAAATATTGTCTAATATTTGTTTCGGTAACATTCAGATAAATTCTGGAGACCTAAATTTGCTTACGTGGTTCCACAGCTCGTAAAATACCGCCACTGCCAGTCCCAATAAAAAAAATTGTTCACAATTTTATTAAAGGAGCAGAATTTGAAAAGGCAGAAGTAAATTGCTCAGCTGGAACATTAGCCGCATTTCTTTACGTTTAATCTGATCCAGATCAGATCATACGAGTATAAGGCTTTGCCACAGCTAATTTTCGTGCGATGCGATTTATTTTTTCTTTTCAAATTCTACTGCAATTAGAATAGATTTGATGCTAAATATATAAAAAAACTATCAAATATCATTATAATCTTTAAATCCTATACATTTGTCTTTTGAAATATAATAATTTTTATTCATATATAATTCATTTTATATTTTATCGTGCGAAGTTTGAAATTTCGCAATTGGAGAAAAAACTTTTTCGCGTTTGGAGACTTTCCACATACATACGAATTATTTTATCGCATGCTTTAACCTCACTTTTTTGAGAAGACATGGAACTGTACAATAGAAAATGATCGAAAAATTCGCAATAATTAAATATTTTGATGTATGTGCATACACAATTATTAAATAAATAAAATAAATAAAAATAATTAAAATTTCGGGAAAAAACTACAAAATAATTTCAACCAATGATTATGACATTTGTTACGAAAAAAATCGCGTCGCTGTTAAGTGTGGCATCCAGTGCGAAATTTGACGCGAATCGCATCGCACGAAAATAGCTGTGGCAAAGCCTTATATCATGAAACGACACCAAAATGCGTAAAACAAACAAACACCAAATGTCAATTTTCTGTTTCATTTCGTTTTGAATCTGCCTGTTCATACGCAAATTGTATTCATCATATTTTTTGCCGAATACAATACTCGCATGTACAGGAAGAATATGAGTTCGGTATTTTATTTTATTGTTGATTTCACTACTACCAACCACTCAACCACTTATGCTGTATGCCTTAATCGACTAAACGAACTAACTAAAGTAGGACGAGGTAGTTAATGCAATATTTAAATAGATGGCGTTAGTATAAAAGTCTCTGTCTGTGCCTCAACTTACACTAAACTAAATTTAATCGCCAATAAACAAGGAAAATATCCAACGTAAAATTGGAAAAAAAAGTAAAAAGTAAAAATTTATTCATGATGCCGCATTTTTTATTTACCAATACACTTCTGATGTATTATAAACGTCCTTTAAGCAAACAGAATTCAAGAAAAAACGGAAATATCGAACCAAAGTAATTTACAACACAATATATTTGAGGAGTGTCTTATCAAAAGTCGCTATTTACATTTTCCAAAATGATATATTTTTTTTTTATCAGGGTCGAATTTTTTAAGTGAAATAGACCAAAAGTGGCTATTTCCAGCATGGACCAAAAATTGCCAATTTCTCTATGAAAAAAATCTTGATTTTGGCCAAAACAAGCTTTTTACTACAAAAAAATGATCAAAAGTAAGTAGCAAAAAGTAAGATGTAAATAGCGACTTTTGATCAGACACTCTTCATTTATGAGGTTATGTTATGTTGTCTAAAATTGTTTTGCTTTAAATTGCAGCTTCCGCGAAACCTCTATTCTTCATATAATTCTACAATTTTCCAAGGAATTATGTCGAATAATAACCGATTTATAAGATAGCATTTAAGAGTAAAATCTTTTTATTTTATTTTTGATTTTGATGTTCACTTGTTTGTTTGTTTTTAACTTTGCTTAGGTCAGATCTTTCCATCCATAAGAGCAGTGAGTTGAGAAGATGTTCACTTGTTACAGTATAAATGAAAAGTCAGTCAGTCAGGCTTACATTTCAGCTCGTAAATTGACTTTTCGGTTGCCGCCTATGAAACAATAGCAGAAGCTTCAATTTTTTTTTAGTTTTAAGGCACACAGCATTAATACATATTAGTAGTAATACATTTAGATTAAGGCACACAGCATTAATACAAAATTATTTTTCACCTACATTTTAATAGCTGAACTAATTTTTAGATCACCATTTGTGATCCAAAATCAATGTATGATCAAATGGTGTTGTTGCTTCACATAGAAATTTTGATCTGATCCGGATCACTATGCATCAAGAAATTCAGCTATTAATGCTTTTATTTTTACTTCGTAAGTTCACTGTAAAAGGCTAACAAATCTACAATAAACTAGTTTCAGATGCAGGTTGACAAATCGGCAGTTCAGTTATATCAGAAACAGTTTAGCAAATGGGTGATGAAACATTCCTTGGTTCCTGACTTCTTTAAGCCTGTGCATTTATAATGGACAATTTAATGCATTCACTGTTACATTTAAAATACGCATTGGCTGCCATTTTTATGGACAGAACCAATAGTTCGCGTCACACGTCTTGTAAAAACAAGCACTAGTAAAATTAAATTAACAACAACAACAGTAAAGGTGTGTAGAAATGAGAATTTTTAAAATTATGGCCCAATGGCAATAAGTAATTTGGAATACTACTCATACTAATGTTATTATGGCCGGTGCTATAAATCTCAAAAATTAAATTTGACAATTCTAGTTTTCTATAAACACCCAGCCCAGACAACTTTGTCCTGAAGTTCAATTTTTTAAATAAAATATTTAAATTGTGTTGAAATTATTATTTGGTTTGTTCCTTTTGCATTGCCTCTAATAAATTTAGCGATCTGAATGAATATTAGTTAAAAACTAGGACAATGTCAATAAAATCAATTCTTGTGATTATGGGATTTATAGTTACTCAATAATAACAAGATGCTACACAAACGTCAGGATCTATTTTACCATCCCAAGATAAGAATCGTTAATGAAGGAAGCAGCTAGCAATTGCCCGCAAGCCTCCATCTAGACTTTAACACTATTTGCACGTTGACTAACTAATTAAATGTTAAACATGTATTTTCATGTCTTAACTATTGTCTAAGAAGTTGTTTTTTATACAAATTTTCTGCAGTGGGCGATAATTGTACTTTCATTTGAAATATAAATCTGCGCGCGATTTATCAAAAGATTTAGTAGATGTGGTGGCTAAAAATTTTAATTCAAAATGTGAAATCGCTCGATCATCATAATATACGCGATATTTGGATAATAATGTAAAATTTTCAGAAGTCTTTTGTATACATATAATAAAGAGTAATAAATAATGATTAATTTAATAATGACTTCCTCGACATATATCCAATTAATACATTACAATTACAACAATAAACAAAACGTGGATGTAAATATAAAAAGAATCTGAACAAGTTGAGAGGTCACAACCTATAACCATTTATATCGCGAAAATATATAATTTTTCATCCTCCCATTTGACACGATGACTTGAATGAAAAATTATTCGCATCGAAAGAAGAAAATAACGCCATATCCATTTCGTATGGTACGATTATGTATTTATGTATGTAAGTAAACTGTAAACCAAAATTGACATTGAACTTGTATGCATATCATTGAAATTCGATTTCGTCATAAAAAAACTAAATCTCGATATATTTTCTATTTCATTGAAAAAAAAAAAAAAAATTTGGATGTAGGTGGTGATCAGGTGTATTTGCTTGTTGTACGCGAACACGAACGCGAACATACATAAGTTTGTTGATTTTTTTTATTAACACATTGAACATTTTTTTTTTTTAGCGTTTTGAATTAAATGTTATTGTTTTTTAGTTTTGCTTCTTAACTCTAAAATAATGTAGGTTTTGTTTTAACAAAAAAAAAACAAAAATATTTTCTTTCTTAAACAGATTTAGGTTAATAATCGCGCGTCGTCGTATATATTTAAGAAATTGAAACCTCTTAGTCATTGATAGAATTATTGATTTTTTTAATTAACTCGCGCATTAATTAGATAAAGTGGTTTTTTAGTTGGTTATATTATGATTATTGTTATGTTGATCGATTTATTTATGCATTTCAAAAGGATATAGTATAACAGTGTATGATTCGGATCGGACAGCAGATTTATATATCATCACGTTTAGTAATGTTTCTGCTAATTTACTACACAAAGACTTTTTTTTTTACTGAAATTGACTAATATTCGCCTTCCTACATCAAATTTTTTTTGTTGGTTGGCGGGCTATTTCTTAAAAGTTTTGATGAAATTTTGGTTAATTAATACACACGCGCTTTATGGTGAAATTACTTCCTATAATTTAGCGACCATGATTCGGGTTATTTGTAAAAATTTATACTTTCTTAATAATTTGGTAAAACAAATTTTAATTTTATCTGTAAAAGTCTCAAATTAAACAAAAAATAATTCGTAACTGTCTCTAGTTTGTTTATCAATTAAATTGTAGATATGACTATAAACATGTGCAAGATTAAGAAATCTTATTAAGATCTAGACATTACTAACCTACTGCAAAAAAAAAAAAATGTTATAACGTACATTTTAATAAGCGTATAACTTGGCGTTTAATCGTATTCATTTCATAAAATAATAAAAGTAATAATAAAAATAAAAAGAAAATAAATGATTTACATTATAATCAACAAGTTGTTTATAACAAAATAAATTTATATTTAAATATATAATTTTTATTATTTTTATCTTTATGTTTTTTGTTTTGTTTAACTTTAAAACATGTTGTATAAAATTAAAATGCAATTTTAATTTTAAATTCGCTTATTATTTTGTGTGCGGCGCGCGGTATAAAGTGTTTGAAATACAAATTATTAAACATTTTTATTAATAGTGTTGCTTTTTATACCAAGAAATGAGCTGTAAAGTTATGTTAGTTATTTTAGCACTATACCTAACATTTTAGTGTAGCAGTTAATCAAAATTTAATCGCGAGCACATCACCTCGCAAGACTATTTATATAATTAGTTCATTCCACTACAAACATAAATTTAATACTGTCGATCATACAAGAAGACATGCAAAATAATGGCAAATTTAATCAACGAAAACCGTCGGAAATCAATTTACTTACATCTAAAATAAAACTAAAATAAATAAATACAAGCTCAAAAGTAAATTATAATATTATTAGTTACTCAAATGATCTATATATTAACGAACGTAACGACATGTTTATAGGATATTGTATCACTTTTCATACTGGTGTGTACGCACGCTTGTTGTTGTATATTTTGGCAATTTTCCAAAATAAAACATTTTAACTACTTACTTACTTTATTGCTGATCACGGTGTGGCGATGTCGTAAGAAGACTCGCATAACATACATAAAACAATTAAGTAATTTATAAAAAAAATGAGAAAAAAATAATTTGTGTTATTAATTTTATTTTTATTATTGCCTTTCATACATAAAAAAACGATTAATCCTTTGATCCCCATATTTGTATACTGACTTGAGGAAAACTTTGAATCTTCTGACCTGACGTAAATTCTTTTTAAATTTGTTTAATTCATATATTCACAATCGTAAGAGAGTTAAACGCCGTCTGGAAAAGTTGCCAACGTGGAACGAATTATTAAATGTCATTCAAAAATATGTTCCTGGAAGTAACCGCACGTTATAGAAGTTATACCTAAACTGAGCAGGCGAAGAAGTTGTAGAAGGAGATAAGTGAAGTTACCAGTAAATTCCTTAATTTACTTAAATTACGTAAATTTACTTAAAATCAACTTAACATGCTAACGATCTTTTTGGTAACATTAACTAATGAAATTTGATAAAACAATTACTTACTGTAAATCCTAGGAATAGATGGATCATAGAGAAAAATACTTGGAAAGGGAAGACTGACCAATATTAAAGTTACTATAAAAGTTATCGGTAATAAGGCAATATTAAGTAGAAACTCATATCGTTCACTCAGGTTACGTCCCTAATTTTTATTTTTCGTGTTTGGTTCACTTTCGGTTTTTATTGATTTTTAAGCTTCGGTTACGATACGACTCAGGTTATAAACAGTTTAGTTTGTATAATTTTTAACATTTCGTCCAATTCTTATGATTTATATCTTCAACGCACGTTCAAATACCGAAAGAGCGAAAGTTGTTTATTTAAAATGTACAAATACACGGATATTTCGCAAGTAAACGAGAATTATATAAAACGAAACAACATAAAAAAACCTTAACGAAAAAGAACGATCGTTTCCGTTTCGTTTTTCGGTTCAGTTCCGATTTGAATCTCCGGTAGTAAAGATTTTATATTTTCTAAACTAAACCCAGATTAAATGGAATTAAAATGTAAACGGTCCATCCCAGTTTTACTAAGCGTGAGCAAACGAGAAGTTTTGTTGGAGGGATGTTAAAAACATGAACAGAAGTGTAAAGTATGTTTTGTTAATAGGAGTAAATCACAATGTTCGCAATATATTCGTTTTTTTTTACGAAATATGGTATAATAGTTCAGTTGATTTTTCGGCATTTTTTATAGACAAATATATTAATTGTTCATGCATGGCAATCCCAATATTTTCGATTTGGTAAATCAGAAAAATACAGAGGCCAATCGCTCATAATATATCTACTGAAAAAAAGTAGAAATATCTTCCCCCTTCCCGTAATTTTGGCTGAAGGCCCAAAGAGTTATACCAATGTATTACTCTGCATAAAAGAACCCTCCATCATGAGTTCTTTATGCTGGTAGTTTGGTTTCGTACCGAAAAGTTGGTCTACTCATTAGGCAGCTATAACCAAACTTCAAAAAATTCCACTCTAGCCACATACATTAAGTATCTGGCCAGAACGTACTGACATAGCGAATTATTATTTACTACATCAAATATCAAAAACCCATGGAGAAACCTCATTTGTGTGTGTATTATGCCCACACGAATATTTATTAAGAATTTAATTTGTCTGTCTGTAATCAGGTGATTTTTCGGCATTTTTTATAGACAAATAAACTGATTACAGACAGACAAATTAAATTCTTAAGAAATATGTTATAATGTGATGATCGTGGTGGGTATAATAGAGCGATCACCGTGATTGATCATCTTGGAGCGCTCTCTCGTACAACAGGATTTAAAATTAAATTTTCTTTTTTCGAAATTCACTGGGTAACTAGTTAAACTCTACCCAATTGCCACTTACCGATTCGAATGAGACTGCATAGTGGTAGAGAAATAAAAAATAAGAGACACGTGTTTTTTAGCGGCAGAATGACATGCTAAGGGGTGAAAACTATCCTTAAAGTTCATCCCACCAAAAAATTTTGCAAATATTTTCTCTTATCCTCAATATTTTTCAACAAAACAGAATAGAAATTGTGTCTTTTAAAAAGTACTTGCAATGCTTGAAAAGGGGCTGAAATCATATTTTTTTAAATAAATTTTTTTAGCAAACATTCTGAAATTAATAAAAAATTATTAAAAGACGTATTTTTGCATACTATATCACCAAATGAACTTAACGTGTTTCGGTATTGGTCTCAAAACAACCCCTTACGGGGCTAAATTACGCCTACCACAAATTAATTATTTCAGTTTTTTCTACCAACAAGTTTTGCACGAAGATTTATATGGTGGCTTTGGTGTCGCTGATCACATATCCGTTGTCAGATCTTGGAAATTTAAAATGGCGGATCCAATATGGCGGACAATTTTTTCAAGAAAAAATTATATTTTTTCATTAAGATTGGTATATACGGATTCAAGGTCACTTCAACAAAATTCAAAGGAGAAAATAAGATCTTCAATATTTCAGCACCCTAATTACACCTGATCGAGGTCAATGAGTGTACAAATATCAGGCTTTTTACCTGATTTTACGTTTTCCGAGAGCTTATAAATTTTTTAGGTAAATGTGGGGATTTTTTTATGAGAAAGCAATTTAGTAAAGTTTTAGTATTTTCGTGTAAAAAAATATAAAAATATTTTAGGATTTTTTAGGGGCAGTTTTAATCTGTTTTTCGGGGTTGCAAAATTTAAACTTGAAATTTGGGCAAGGGGACACTTTTAATTGTCTTTTCCTCTAAATAATGCCTAGTAATCTTAACTTTAAAAATTTTACCTTGAAATATGTATATCTTATAGGTGATCATTTTAAGTTGATAAGACGTACTCGCAGATGACATCAAATAAATAGATAAAAAAAATTTTAATTTCGCAATAAAAATATCTTAAAATCAATTTTTTCAAAAAAGCGCTAATTTCGTTATTATGTGATATTCATAGAAGAAATTTTTGTAATTATTTTTTACATACAGGAATTTGTTTAGGGAATAATAGACTCTGATGTGGATTTAAAATATTGAAAAGCATTAAAGTGATAGCCATACACTTAAGTAAGAAAATTCGAATAATGGGCCTCTATTATTTTTAACTTGCGTTTTAACAATATCACATTTTGCATTAAATTTGAATCACACATCTTCATAAGATGTGATCAGATCTAATGAAACCATTAACTTGAGTACAAGAAAAGTGCAGTACAATTTTAGCGTCCAGGAAAAGTGGAAAAGAAGAAGTCTTGAATTAGTCCAGCAAAAATTCAAAAAACTTTCAAACGTGAAAATATTGTATAGATGGGGGAATCAATCGAACCAAGGTGGTTTAAGGACTAATAATTTACATCTTGTCAAAGTACGTTTCGGAAGAGTTTAATGTAGCATCTGATAAATATCTCACTACATACGACGTTGATTTGAAACGATGGGCCTTGAAAACCAGAGAAGCTGTTAGATTACCTTCCGATCTATTGAAAGCATCATCAAAATGGTTGCTTAAATTCAAAATAAAACATCGAATCGTGTCCATAAAAATAAATAAATTCGTGACGCAAAAGCAGCTATCGAATTAAGCCGAAGTTTAAGAGAAGGTGAAGTGGAGGATAGTTGAAATTGGAGATACCCCGAACGGCAGCAGCAAATGTGTCTCTCTGGCTAATCAGGTTTCGCTCTAGAAACTTTTGCTGGTCGCAGACTATCAGTAAAAGGGTCATTGAAGATTGAATGTATTGGCCAGTCGTTGAATTCTTTAACACATAGTTATACAATTTAACCTTTAATAACTGCATTTGCTAAGTTACAATCACCTTTTCTCAGAGTTCTGCAAGAAACTAATGGTAAGTTCGGATTTAAAAAATCGGTTACATAAAGTCGCGGCAGGTTAAAACCAACTGGAACTAATAAGTAGGTCATGCTTAACCTTAATTTCAACTTTGTTGCGTTTTAGAGCAAACATAGCTAAAACGGATGTTCCGGATACTAAGTCCGGGGCAGGACAAATCCTTAAATCGTTGTGTAATTTTATGTGTTTATTTTAAAGTTATTATGTGTCACCTATCAACCTGGCAAAGGACACGCGCCCCGGAAAACAAAAAAATTCTCAATTTTCTATGCAATAAACTAAAACAACTTATAAAAAAAATTAAGAATGAAACTATTAACAAGTACTTAAATGGTCTCACCGAACAAAAAGATACTGATTACTCTCTTTGGAAAGCAACAAAGGGATTAAAAAGAACCAAAATGCATGTGCCGCCTATTAAAAATGGGGAAGGAACCTGGGCCAAAAGCGACAAGCAAAAAGTTATTTTATTTGCGGCTCACTTGGAAGACACCTTTCAACCGTTACCTAGGCAAACAGCAGATGAAAACATAATAACAGTTAGCAAAATTGATGAATATAATATTCGATGTGTAACATTACAGGAATTAAAAAATGAGATCAAGTGTAATTTGAACGCAAAAAAAGCTCCAGGATATGATTTAATTACTGGACAAGTCGTAAAAGCCATTCCCGAGAAGGGACTACGAAAATTGGTTCAAATTATCAATGCTGTCTTCAGACTAAAATATGTCCCATGGCAATGGAAGGTTGCTGAAGTAATTATGATCCCCAAACCAGGCAAACCAGCGAACGATAAAAAGTCGTACAGACCGATTTCACTACTTCCTGTAATTTCAAAATTATTTGAAAAATTACTGCTCAAGAGACTCAAGCCAATAATAGAAGAGAGAAATTTGATTCCACCACACCAATTTGGATTTAGAGAAAATCACTCTACGATAGAACAAGTTCACAGAATAACGGATATAATCGAAGACTCACTTGAGAATAAGAAGATATGCTCCAGCATCTTCTTAGATGTAGCACAAGCTTTCGACAAAGTTTGGCACAAAGGACTTGAATTTAAATTGCATCGAGATCTACCAAAGCAATTCTATCAAATTCTTAAATCTTATATCGCAGACCGACATTTCCGTGTAAAATATAACCGAGAGTACTCTGAACTAAAGAGAATATCAGCAGGCATAACACAGGGTAGCGTACTGGGTCCTATATTGTACATCATGTACACTAGAGATATGCCAAATACAGAAGGTGCCACCATAGCAACATTTGCAGACGATACAGCTATTCTGGCGACTGGAAAGTGTATATCAGAAGCAACGACCAAACTTCAAAAAGCAACCGACACAGTGAGTAGCTGGACAAAGAAATGGCGCATTAGCCTAAACGAAGCAAAATCGGTTCACGTAAATTTCACAAAACAGAAAGTTAACTGGATTCCAGTGAAACTTAATTCAAGGCCGGTTCCAAATGCAAATACAGCCAAATACCTCGGCATGACTCTCGATTGCAAGCTTAGATGGAAAGAGCATGTTAAAAAGAAAAAAGAAGAATTGAACATTAAATATAGGAAAATGTATTGGCTAATAGGTAGAAACTTTGAGCTTACATATAGCAAATTGCTATTATATCAGCAAATACTTAAACCAGTATGGACCTACGGTATTCAACTTTGGGGTTGTACCAAGAAGACAAATGTACAAATGATTCAATGTTTTCAAAACAAAGTGCTGCGTGGCATTGTAAACGCACCATGGTACATTAGAAATGATAACCTCCATAGGGACTTAAACATGGAATATGTAAGTGAAGAAATACAAAATCATGCGAAGAAACACATTCAGCGGATATCTCGGCACCAAAATGCAGACATACGAAGTTTGTTGGATACCACCAATGCAGTAAGAAGACTTCAAAGGCAGAAACCTTTGGAATTAGGCAGTTGTATTTCATTAGGATAGAGAAAAATAATTACTATGTAAATTCAAACGGGAGTAACCATTGGGCTACTGCCCGTCAAATGTGAATCTTCATTTAAGAAAGATAAATTACTAAATGATTTGTAAATCAGTTGTAATATTAAATAAAGGAAAAAAAAAAAAAAAATGTGTCACCTATTTGCATTTGGGACACTAAGGTTTCGTAAGTTTCCCTAAGAAATCGTAGTTCTTTGAAAATTGCGATTTATTTAAAGCAGCTTCTAATTAACTCTCACCAAAAAGATAATTGTTGCCTAATATTTAGAACAAAGTAAATCCAAAGGAGGGAAAGGCGAACAATTTTCGGGAGATAATGATGAACAAAGGGAATTTTGACCGTAAAATCATGAAAAAATTCTAGGGTCCGATCAGAGGTTCTGGTAGTTTACTATTAATGACTCAGTATATTGAAATTAAATTAAAGCTTTTTCAAAAATGTCGAAATGTGAAACGCTGGGAATAATTAAAAATTGGAACTAAAAAGTATCAATAAACATTAAAAATTCCAATAAATGCATTATCTTGGAGTTGCAAAACTTTCAGCCATTCGGTCAATTATGTTGATTACCGTCGAAAACAAATCGAAACATATTGACATCAATAATAAAAAAAAATCGAATACAATTATTTATTTTAATTGTCTAAATGTTCCTCTGTCAGTTGTGATCGACTGTTCGTTTTGGTCGCATTTATGGAAGGAAGTGTGTAAAAATTTTGTTACTCGCAGTGAAGGCTTTTAGAAATTTACTAATTTGAAAAGACATAAGTGAAGTTGTTGTGTAGGCAGTTTTTAGATTTATCCAACGGGAATTTCCGAAATTTCGCATTTTAATTGCCTTACAAACGGATTTTTTTCTTTATGACACGTTGAGCTTTGATGATCTTGCCCTGATTTTCATCTATGTACCAGTTCTGGTTTTATGTAAGTGTAGCCAGTGCGACGGTAGTTAGCCCAGCAGATATTAGAAAACAGTACACATTTATTTAAAGGTGAATCAAATACGTTTTTTAAATTTATTCGTATTATGATTGGCTGATAGTTGTCACATATCGTCTGTAGGACGGAACTAAAAGAAATATGAAATAAAATACTTAGATTTTCTTTTGTTACTATACAAATTCAGGAAAAGTACTTTCAGATCAGAATATGTAGTAGACCTAGGTAACTCCTTTTTATGAACAAGAAATTAAAACGACACTAGAACAAATTTGTTTAATCGCATTTGCATGCGTCACCCAAAGGAAACAATTAATCTATCATTGACTAGCTTAGATGACGGGTATTGGTGAGCATTCCGAACTAAGGATGGATCTCTTTAGTCAAAATAAATTTTAAAAGACAAGTTGCTGAAGTGAGCCTCACGCTTAGTTATTGCACTTGTATTTGAAAATGAGAACTCCCAAGTCTCATTTTACGACCAAAATCTGTATTCTAATTTTGTGATTTTATAAATCAATACACATTGGACGTTACGCTTAAGGCCGAGTGAGCACAATTACCAAGAATTGCGAATTAACCAGCGCGGAAGAAAACATAATAACACATAATAACAGGCCGATTCTGTGGCCAACTTCATATTTTTTGTTGTGTTAATTGTGTTGGTGGTACACAGAAATTGCATACATTTTGACTCCCCAACGCAAAATTTTAATCATAATTCACAATAATTCAAATATGTTACACATTAAAATATTTTGTGTATCTCACGTGTTTACCGCCGTGTCATTAAAATTTACACATTTTTAAACACTCGTGTGCGTGTGTTTATAAATATTTTATTTTTTGTTTCTAGAAAAAAAAAAATGTCAAAAATTTATGACAGAACTGTCATAATTTTTGAATACCTAAATTGATTTTTGATTTATTTTTTGACAGTTCAGACTTTTTAAAACGAAAGTTGCAAACAAAATATTATGTGTGAAATATATTTTATTCTCTGTCTCTCGTTAAAACGAGATTGTAGACATTTTTGTTTGTTTGTGTTTAAAAAAATATGATAATTTAAAAAATAAAAAATAAAATAAAATGAAATGATTTAATTGAACGGAAATACCGTGTTAATGTTTTGAAAAGTTTATGTCAAAAGAAAACTGAGAGAGTGTTACAATTATGTAGATTTTTTTTTTTTTAACGAAGTATATTTCGCAATCTGAGTATTTGACAATCGATCGCTTTGACTATTATTTCTATGCGTTGTGACATGACGTCACAATCGCAATCCCACACTAATCGATCAAATCTATACGTAATATGCTAATTTTTACATTTACGCGATTTTTTTTCCCTTCTATACAACAGTTTTCAATCAATTAGGTTTTATCTCAACTGTAAATTGGTAAAAAAAAAAATAAGATCAAGAAAGACTTATTTTTATATTTACTTATGTGAAAAAAAAAAAAAAAAAAAATAAATTAAATTTTAGTTGACATTTTGATTTGTTAATATTCATTTTGTATAAATTAAATAATCATGAAATCTTAATTTAATTTATTATTACTTATTATTATTCTTTATTATTCTTATTTGACTAATTGATTATGTTATATTATGTATTAAGAATTTATTATTTTACTTCGTTTTTTGAATTCATCATCATGAAAACGCGAACGAACGAAAAAGAGATGCGATGATCTTCTTATTTAACGTAGTAATGTGTAATCTTCTTATTTAATATGCGCGCGATGACGATCGCGCGATCATCAAAAGTAGTCAAATAGCCAAAAAAAAAAAAAAAAAAAATATAAACCTAAAAAATTGACAGGTGAAACACAATCAGAAAACGATAATACGAAATAAAATAAGAAGAACCTTGCTTTTGAATACAATTAACCGTATTCAAATTAGCCAAGTTTGACACGATCTCGCGGTTGTGCTGTGTGAAATAAGGAATTTTTATTATTGTTACAATTTTTTTGCATTTAAGAAAATTAAATTTTTTGACATTTGAATAAATTAGATTTGGTGTCTGTTTATTATATGTATTTAATTTTTCTTAAATAAAAAAAAAAACTTTTCAATTTAATTTAATTGATGTTAATACAATAATAATATTCTGTCTGAGATTAGGCAATTTACGCGATATAATAAGTGAATTTACAATAGTCATCAAAGCGTGAATCATGCTCATATACATAATATATAATTGAAGGCATGGCGAGAAAATTAAATATGTGTCAGAAACTAGAGTAAAATGATATGAGGTCAAATACTTTTCGGGGGCGGGCACCACATCCAATTTGGCCGCTAACCATCTTTAATACACACTTCAACTCCATAATTAATGATTTAAATTAAGTTCGGTTTTTTGAATCAATCAAATTGTTGACAAACAATTTAACAACATGTTAATTTATTTACTTCTCTCTGGTGTGTGCGATCATTTTTACGATCGACACCAGAAAACTAAGAAGAAAACTTTTTTATTTTATTTTCTTACACAACATAATTTCTTAAATCGTAAAATAAACTTAAGTGAAGAGATGCAGGTTGCATTCTTTTTGATTAATTTTTTACAAAAATTTTTAAAGAAAATTACAACATACACACACACGCGACGGGTATCATCGCCTCGGAATTTGTGTTTGCTTATTATAGATCTCTGAATTAATTTTTATGGTTAATAAATCTTGAGGTGCAAAATATTTATTATGTTTATGTTCCGTAACAATATACTTACATTTATGCTTATTTACGAATTGGTAGGTACAAGTCAATTGTTAGTTAAATATCGAAAATTACTTGCCGGGGGGTTTAATGATGAACGCATTTATAAATGCCATTTAAAATTAATAATGTTGTAATGAACCGTTTAAAGAGCACGTTTGGCGTATAGAACCAATTTGTAGCATTCAAATGTTTAATTTGGAATGTATCTGATTTCAATCGATGTTATCTGATTTTTAAAGTCTGTTTCATGTTTTTTGCACAATCGGTCCACATCGACCCAACAAATTTATCACACTTGTTAAAAAGCGAGGTACTTTCAATTTATTGTTCATTTTGTAAATTTTTACGATGTATTAAAATTTTTAAAATTTCAGATTCATTTTTTTGTTTATATTTTATTTTACAGTTGTCTGCACATTCCATCCATCAAATATACGTATTTAAATCATATACAATATAAATTAATCATTGTAAATGATACGATCATAAATTATATGATGATCTTGCAGATAACAATAATAATTAACACTTTGAACAAGAAACAAAAATAAATATTCCAAATATTTCTTCAAAACTCATTTACTTATAATATGTAAGTGGAACATATCTTAATACACTATCTATCTGTTTGCAATCACGCGCAGATCAATCATTTCCTCAACCTACATTTCAAAACTTAGCGTCCATTCACAAAAATCGATCGTTTGAAACAAGATAACAAATAAAAAAAAAAAACTAACCCGAGTCGTTTATCTTATAATAAAGATCGCATTTCACTACCACTCGCAAATTAACAAAAGAATGCAGTTAAATCACTTAAACCCTATGGTATAAGCCATTCCATAATGTAATGAAACATGAAAGACTGTAATATGCACACACATCATATAACTCAATAATAGCCGAAATTTTAATCTCATAACTCTTAAAGACACCGCCGAAAATACGAAACGAATAATAGAAGATGGGGCCAATCATCTTAAATGTACGAGTATATATGTGATGACCAATCAAAAAAAAAAAAATCTTTTTTCTGTTTTTGACAACATAAATCTTTATGTAAAATAAAAAGAAATTACCAACAACCACAAAAAAAAAAAAAAATTAACAAAAATATTGACAAGAAAGCCGGGGGCCAAAAAATTTTTTTTTTTGTTTTGTTTAATTTTGTGCGAACACCATGAAAATTCATTCATCAATTTTCATTGTGTAAAGAAAACGTTTTTGTAAAAATTTTAAAAATTTCAAATTTTTTATTAACAAGTTTATAGAATTGGTGAAAAATTTGCGAAAATTGGCACTAGATATCGTGGAAAATTAGCAATAAATGTAACATGTGGTTCTGATTTAGTGTGTACTATGTATACATTAACCAATTGGTTCGAGTTTAAAGATTTTGAATTTATGTGTATGTCTGTTTGGTTAAATTTAATAAAGAAAGTGATGAGATCGCGCAAGTACACTCTTTTTATGCTTTTCATATGTTGTGTACATATGTTCTGAATGTTTTATAATAATATATTTACAATATAAAACATTAAAAAAAATATGAAAATTTACAATAAATAGAAATGCCGAAACCATATCTGTTTATACTCTCCTCATAAGAAATAGTTAAGAAACAGAATTAGTTAATAAAAATTTTTCATTTATGTATGTTTGTATACTTATAATTCATCTTTGAAAGTTTTCAATGTTTCTTTGAAATACATTGCAAGGAATTTTATTTTTATTGTTGTTGTACGTTTTTGTGTTACGAAGATCTTACATTCGTTGCGAAATGGAAAATATCATGTCGTGATTTTTTTTTTTTTTTTTTTGTTTGTTTTCTGCGCGGTAGCGGAAGAAAATTATAGATGATAAGATTACATGTGCGTGTATTTAAGATTGGAATAACTTCCGAATGTGTGCACTTTAAATGTGAAGAGGTTAAAGATTCTGATGCGCCATATGGTAAAAAAAAAAATTATTTTGTTGTATCTTAATTTTGAGTTAAGTACAACTCGCGAATAACAATGTGCTGAATTGTTTGGTTTGAAATTTAGTTTAGCTATTTGTGATTTTCACGATATTTAGGTCATGTCGTTCTAACATGTTTAGGGCGCCCTGTCTAATAACCGCAGACGCCTTTAAAACAAAATAACATTTTATTAATGATTCAGTTTTTCATTTATTCACTTTTACAAAATACAAAAATCTTTCTAATGTCATTCCGGTAGCGGTAGGCCACATAAATTAAAGAAATATTTTAATATTTTAACTCACATACAGAGATCTCAGATCTCAAAACTTTCTTTGTGGGGCAAAAAAAATGGTTAAAGTCATGTCGTTTCAATCACAATGTAAGGTCAGACGACTAAAAGGGTGGTTTCATCATCCGACGTGGAAAAATGGGACATACACCTGGTTGCACAAACCACATTTTTGATCATTAAAACAAAACCCTATTCTCAAATTTCAATTATTAGCATTGAAATTTTAATTCCGAGTATTTTCGTTAAAATTCCATTCTAAAATTTGGTCCCAAATATTAAAGTAATTCGAAACTCAAAAATCTAAATCTGATGTTAATCCGAGGAAATTTAGAAGTACAAAGCAAAATAAATGTCTGGAATTTAGGAAAAAAAAAATTTATAAAATTGTATATATATTGAAAATTTAGGTATTTTGGTAATCTGTTAAATATGGCTTAGAAATTTCATTGAAAATTCTGACTGATTTCCAAAGTTTTCATATTTGGAAAATTCAGAATAAATAAATTAAAGTAAAATTTGGTTTTAAATAAGAAAAATTCGACAAAGCAACTTTATGATATTGAAAAGTTAGGAAGTTGAATTGATAAAAGGAGAATGCACTGAACTTTTCAATTGTGTTGATTGAAAAATCATTTTTTTATAATTTTCACAAAAGCTAAGGAGTATTCTGAGTTGTTGGCACATTTTCGGCTGTGCGGGACTATTCCGCACAATGTGAAACGTTTGACATGATTTTCCAAAATATTCGTCGCAAATTCCGGTACTTACATTTACCCTAATACAGAGTTAATTTAAGGTGAGAAAGAATTTTATTTTTCCTTGATCTATATTCTACACTAACAATAGGCGAATGACAACTCTGCTAAAGGTAGCCGACAGAAAAAAGTCGATAATGCAGATTATGTTATTAACACTCCCGCCGAAAATAAAAAAATTTAGTTGTTATCAGCCGAAATTAAATAGGATACATGGATTGCAACAAAATCTTTTGTAAATAGTCTTACGTGGAAAGCTTTGTTCTACTCGTGGAAAATATCGAAAATTCAGAAGAATCCAAAAAAATTGGAATAAATCAGCCTCTATAAAATGTGTCTGAAGATGAATCTATTTTAATTGATTTGTCAATAGCTATCGCTGGAAACATTTTAATTCAAGTTTCCCGAAGGAAATCTGGGAAAATTCCATTTTCCAAAAATCATTAGAAACTTTGTATAAAATCAGCCTCTAGAGTGTTTTTTGTCTGAAGTTGGATTGCATAGTAGGCTATAGCAGGAAAAAAAAATTCGGTTCAAGTTTCCCGTGGTAAATCTGTGAAAATTCGAATTTCCAAAGTTTTTTAGAAACTTTATATAAAATCAGCTTCTAGAGTGTTACCTCTGGAGATGGATTGTCAAATGATGTTTCTAATGGTTTTTGGAAAATCGAATTCTCCCAGATTTCCCGCGGGAAACTTAAACTGAATTAATTTCCTGCGATATCTATTGAGTTAATTTTATACAAAGTATACGAAATTTTTATTGTATTTTTTTGTTGCGATGGCTATTAACGTATCACTCTAGAGGCTGATTTTATACCAATTTTAAATATTCTTTTGGGTTTCGTTAATTTTCCAATAATTTCCACGAGGATCTGGAGGCAGTTTTTGCCATATGAATATTGACAAAAGTTTTCAATGCTATCCAAGCATCCATAGTAATTTTTGGCTAAACACTATTGACTGATTACTGCTTAGTTGTTTTTATTTTCGGCTAGGATAACACAATCTGCATTACCGTTTTTTTTAGTTTCGACTGACATTAACAGGGTTCTGCCGACCAATAAATTCTTCTAATACATAGCCGAACCCAATCAATCTGAATTTAATAACTTGGTACTGGTTTCAGTTTATTTTGCTCACATGAATCTACCACTATCCACGTCTCATGTTGCCCGTCAATTGACGCAAGCGGACTCTCGTCAAGCACAATGCGGAACAAAGAGCTGCCAGAAAGATTAAAGGAACTACTGTCTAAAACAAATATGTGAACAGATCATTTTCCCTATAAGTTATTTTTGGTTGTTTATTGCTTTAGATATCGATCAATCCCAGATGGAATTGGGCACTCATTCACGTCAATCAAAAATAGGTTAACAAACAATGTCGTCAACGGATTAATTATGTAGAATCAACAGTTTAAAATTCGTTATGCATCTAAGAATTTATAATTAAATTATTTTAAAATTTTTGGTGATACCCAATTTCATTTTAATCAGGTTAGTAATGAAAAATTCGTTGCTACATAAAATGTCGGTTTAATTTTGGGCGATGAATTTTATCGAAATTAAACAGGCGTTAGATAATATTAATTTAATCAATACTTTATTTTGTGAAAGTTTTCACCTGTAGAGGGCCTAGCTACCACTCCATAAAAAACTTCAGCACACTATTTTTAAGGGAAAAGGTCAGTGATTACAAATTTTTGAATGTCTATATCATAGTTTGGCCGGTACATTGCTGCCTTGAAATTGCTGGTTTTGCTTTTTTTTTGAAGTGGAACGGACTGCAAAAGTGGTTTGGGTTCTATAATACAATAGTACCGTTAGAGTAGGAGTTATTCGTAAATTAATGTACCTTATTATGTTGACCTCTAGAGGGCGCGTCTTTCACTCCCTAAAAAGTTTTGGTACACCATTTGGAAGGAATATGTTCTACCTTTCGCCTAGTTTGACCAGTACATTTGCATTTTTCCTCACACTTTTTTTTGGTGACCCCATTTTCTAATCGATAAATTTTGGTGACCCTATCCACAATTGTCTCTTTTTATCTCTAAAAAAAATGCAACACCAGAAACCAATAATATCACATTGATTAAATCAATTTGAGGTTTCTATTAACCGTTAGTTCGGCATATTTTTTGTGTGACTTGTTATTGAGATAACATGTGAAATCTTCGATTTTAATACAAAAGGGTTGCCTAATCCTTTCCCGGTAAATTATTTTCTTTAATAAAATCATTTATTAACGGAAATATATAATTTAACATAACAAGACATTTCATTTTTTTCATTTTTTTTAAATGTTTAAATATTTACGCGATATAATAAATTTGTGTTGTTCACCTTTTTGGTGAATATAAATTTGTAATGTACACGGTCTATGTAGTTTGGCCAGTACGTTTTAATATCTTATCAAAATTTTTTTTTGGTGACCCCATTTTTCAATCGATAAATTTTGGTGACCCCGTCGAATGTTCTTTTTTTTATCTGTAAAAATGCCAAAAGACCAAATACTAATAATCACCCCTATTATGATTCAAGAGTCGATCGACAATCGACACGACTCTGTATTGCGTTTTCGTTTTTTCATTTGATAAAAACAATATGAAAAAGGAAAAAGCGAGTGGGGGTGAAAGGGGTGAATGTTACGTGTGACGTGTGAAATCTTCGATTTTAATCCTAATCTATTTATATTTACCATTGATCAAGTACCGAGTAATACTAAGTTTTTCCTAAGGACTAGAGTGTAATTTTAATTTAATTGTCAGATAACAGTCCAAATAAGCGAGGCTATTTCGTATATAAACTATGATTATTTTATTCGATGAATAATTTCTTATGACTTATTTAAATATTTAAAGAAGTTGCGCATGCGTAAGTGATTCGATTTAATCATGGCCTAGTAATTTATTTGCTCCAATTCAATAATATGAACACATTATTATTATTACTATTATTTTTTTTTTTATTGTTTAGTTAGATGAATGGATTATTATAATAAACAGAAAAAAAATCGAGCTAATCATTTAAATTGCATCGCACGTGCGAATTTTATTTATATTTTTGTAATCGCGTATCGTTTATATAAAAGATAAAATTCAGATCGCGAGGTTTATATTTTTTTTTTTAAATAAAGAAAAATTGAATAAAATTATGTCCATTTGTTTTGTTTTGTATTATACATTTATATGTTTTTATCTTGTTATATTGTATATTTTTATGTTGTTTTTTTCCGCGAGATAAAACATATATTTAACACAACATAAAAAAGTAAAAACAAAAAGTTATATGTAACGCGCGAAACAAAAGTGTCGAATTTAAAATAAATTAACACAAAATCAAATTCATAAAAAATTGTATATAAATAAATAAAACAATGGACATGAATTTAAGAAATATAAGCACAAAAAAAATAAATTTAATATAAGGAATGTATTATTATTATTTTTTATTTTTATTTGGTGTGAATTCCTTTTTAACATGAAGACAAGATGTTTTACAACGAAAAATCAGTAAAAATACACAAAATACGAATGTACTTTGTGATGTCAATATAATTTGGATGTTGTTATTTTATGTTTTTTTTTTTTGTTTGTCTCTTTTCAGGCATACGAGCTCTCAACATTAACTGGTACACAGGTTATGTTATTGGTCGCATCCGAAACTGGCCATGTATATACATTTGCTACACGTAAATTACAACCAATGATTACATCAGAAGCGGGTAAAGCGTTAATACAAACGTGTTTAAATTCACCAGATCCGCCGACCGGTGTTAATAGCGGTGATCAACGAATGTCCGCCACCGGATTCGAAGAAACGGAATTAAGTTACAATATAGCCGATGATGATTCAAAAGTAAGACAATTAGTTTATGGTCATGGTCATCATGGTCATGCGCATTTAGGTCATCCGCAAGCAGGGCATTATGGCCTTGATCAGAGCTTAATGCAACAATCGTATTCATCGGGTGGTCAATCATCCCCATTATCACATCCCCAATCATATCCACCTCATTCATTACATTCCGGTCATCATCCGCATGTAACGCATCCACATATGAGTCATTCGCACGCACAACGGTAGTTTTATTAAAAATATAATAATTTGAATATTGATTGTGACTGAAAAATCATTTACAAAAAAAAAAAAAAAAAATAAAAAAAAAATGCGTGATAGATAAATTTCTCATGTATGGATGAATTTTTTGTTATATCTTGTTACTATACAAATAAATAAATACTTAATATTATTTAGTTTTAATCAATATAAATTTAATACTCTTAAAATATACGTTAAAAAATCCGTCCGCCATTTTTGTTTTACAAAAATATAAAATAAATGTGATACATCGACCAGACATTGATCATGCGGAACCAAATAAATTTACATACATTCCAATCGCGATCATGATGATTATAGATCCATAAATTAAATTATTTTTGATGTTTTGTTGTTGTTTGTTTTATACTTTATATTATAATATATAAATAAATAAATATGTGTGCTGTAGTTAGTTTTTTGCTTTATTATTATTATTTATTAAATTTATACATTTTTAAGTAAGGCGCATCCATTTGAAATATCTAAAGTGAGATGCCATTTAGAGGTTGGCCATTTTATAATGGTGATTAAACTATTATTAATTACATATTAAATTCACGTATTGCATATGAATATTTAATAAATTAATATTCCAAATAATTAAATAATTAATCATGTATTGTCTTCTTGTGATTACAAATTAAAATGAATCATTTTGCAACGAAAAGTTTAATTTTTTTTTTTTTAATTACATAGCCTCAATGTAAAATAACTCATCGCGCGCGGTCTAATAAAAAAAAAATGTCGCCTACATCTTTTATTACACATGAGAACACCTTAACAAAAAAATAAAACAACTCTCAAATATAAGTGAATCCCACGTGCGAAAAATGGTCATTATATTTTGAAATTCGGACAAAACTATTGTGTATTGCTTGTTGTTGGTGTGTATAGGAAGACGAATTTGATTTCGTCACAATTTTATAAATTGTGGTCGGTGTGTGTAAAGGTCTCTCTCGGACTCGACTCGAATTATAAATATATATGGATGGCGCCTACTTAATGTAATAATAATTATTGTAGTGTGTTGTATTTTTGTTTTGTTTTATTTTTAATTTGTTGGTTTGTTTTTTAATTATCTATTTTTTTTTTTAAATAAACATATTATTCAGGGGTAAACACCTGATTAATATTTTATATATTATACATAGTACATTTACACCCATATACATAATTAATTAAATCCGTGACTCAAAGTGCCATTTTATTAATTGCCAAATGCAATAAAAGTAAATAGTTTAAGCAGGTGCCATAAAGAATGCTCTACATATAATAATATAAATTAATCGGGGGAGGGCGTTGAACTTGAAAACAACAAAAATATAATTCGCAAAACAAAACATTAATTCTTTTAAAAAATATATATTTGTCGTCGGTCGGTCATGGCCTTAAAAGGTGCGTCTCACACAAAAATAAATAAAAGACAATATAATTTATTATTTTAAAAAATTAAATTTATTATATAGATATATTTTATAAACATATACATATTGTAATTATAATTTTTATTTTTATATAAACAAATTTCACATTTATTACATATTATATTTAATTATTAAGTTAGTTCAAATTAATAAAATATAAAGCTTTTAAAAAAAGCCTTAAATGCTTAAAGCAACGAAATAAATATTATTAAATTGTTATATTATGTTATATTTATTTTAAAGATTGTGTTTAGTATTAAATTAATTTAATTTTAGTTAAAAAAAATATTATTTTTTAAAATAAAATATAAATAAATATTATTATTATTAATTTTATTCAGATTATTTAATTTGCCCTATCTGTCATTTTATTTTATTTAATACAAAAAAAAAAACTGAACAAAATGGCGTCCTTATAAAATTCTCCTTCACATTTTATCTATCTAGTCAACAAAAAAATAATTTAGTAGAGTTCCTGTTAATCACAAAATGGCTATTATCTATATAAAGTGGGAGAATGTTAAGCGTCAAATAAAAAACATTTTTTTTTTTTAAGTATTTTTAATTATTACATATTTATTTATTTTGAATTAAAATAGAATACAGTTTTTTTTTATTTACAGTTTTTCATTTTGTAGCAAAGGTAACAAATTAACCACTTGTTGTGTCGCGTTAACAATTTTCATCGCCGACTTGTCGTCACTTTAATGTACATCTGAAATTAAAAGAAACAAAAAAAAAAAAAATTACATGAGACTTTGAGCAATTATTTGATCTTTTCCGGATGATAAGCGCGATTTGTGAAAATTTGTTGTGTACAAAATATATGTACACATATGTATAAAAAAAAAATCGAATATTTATAAGTTTTTGTGTTACGTCTTACGTCGTTTTCATTGTATATATACGTATGTATATATTTATGACTCACAAATGTGGGTAAGACAAGGGTATATAGAAAAAAAAATTAAATAAGCCGCATTAAAATTCATTCATTACTATATTCAAGATCTCAAAACACAACAGTAAAATATTTAAGACACGCGTCGTTTCCTTAAAAATCATGTATCTTCTTTTAAAATCTATTTAAGTAAAGGTGCGCACCGCCTTAAAGACTTTCAAAAATATTGTTCTACATTGTGCAATATATAATTACCATACTGGCCAGTAGTAGATTTTTATGTTAAAGTAAGTAGGTTATTAAAAATAAAAAAAAAATGGCGTATATAGTGAATTTTTAACTATTTGAGTGACCTTGAAAAGAATACGGGGAAATATACATGTTTCATACACAACCTACTTAAATAAAATAAAATAAATTAATAATAATAATATGTAATCAAATTTATTAGAAAATAACTATTTATTAAAAATGTATAAAATAATATTTTTTAATTAAATTAATTGCCACACACACGCACAATAATTGTATAATTTAGAAAAAATATTTTTGTTTTATTATAAAATTGTGCCAAAAAATTGTATTTTTTTTTTTTTTTTTTTTGGTGATGAAATCGATCGATCTTTTAACTTTTTTTGTTATTCTATATGTTAAGTATGTATTTAAGTAAAAGTTCGATCGGATGAATTATATTACATAAAAATTATATATTTTATATTTATCATATTTTAAAAAAAAAAGAATTTAATTTAAATAAGAATAATAATTAAATAATTAAAAACGTAATAAAAATGTAACGATCAAAATTATATATCTTAAATCATCTCCTCTATGCTAAAAACACGATATTATCGAAAATTTAATTAAGCCTAAGATTTAGAAAATTTCTCGACTAAACATTTTTTGCAACTATTTTGAGCTATTTTTTTTTTAGGTTAGCCCACTAACCGTTTAAGTTTCTTTTGGTCACAATTTTTAGAAATTCTTCGAGTTTGAATTTTTCGTGCCAAGCCAATTTCAAAAAATTATACCGAAAACTGAAAAATATTTAAAAATTAATTACGCTTTTTTACTTCAAATGTACAAAATGTTTGTTTAACTTAACCATCAAATTCTAACATGCGCTCTGACTTAATATTTACTACGTAGGTGTCGATTTCGAAAATAAGTTTTATGTGTTATAAACGAACGAAAAAAAAAATCGAAGACATATTCTCGAATGGGACAAAATCTCGAAAATAAAAAATCTCGAAAGACAGGATCTCGAAAAAATCTCATAAATGGTTTCGAGATTTTATAAAATGTTGTTTCGAGTAACTTTTTTATTCGTCATTTTATTGAATGAATCAAGCCAACCATGAACTCGAACTCTCTCTAGATTGCGTTCTTTTAAACGACTTTTTTTTACTTTTACACAATTCTCCCTGACGAGTACTAAGGAAATGGGCTTTTATTATTTACCTTTTATCTTTCTAATTTCTGACGAATTTGAAATTTTCGGCTTTTTAAAAAAATGTTTCAAATATTGACTAAACACTCGAATTTGCAAGTTAGTATTTTAAATGTTTTAAACTACATCTACAATCATTCCAAAATCTTTTTGAGTTGAGCGGCTTACAAATTCAACGATTCACCCTCGTAATATGGAATTCTAATACTCATCATGACCCAGTGCCCCATATAATAAAAAAACGCTCGTTGACCCAATTTAACTTATATATCTGATTAAAACATTTTTCCATCTACAGCTACTACTACTAACTGTAGTGGCTTACTACAACTATTGTATGCATTACGTAACACAAAATACCACAATATACACACCGCCTAAAGAAATGTTAATTTTGGGAAACCCTATAATGATAACGAATGACATATTATCACATCAAATATAAATAATTACATACGATCATGTTCAGTAAAGGGTTACACAAAAAAAATAATGCAAAAACTACACAACGATATTTAAAAACAGCAAAAAAAAAAAAAGCAAACAAAAAACTGTTCAACCTTCCAAATAAGGATCCACATGTTGAAGTCAGTGTCGATTATAACATCATAAAATGATCATAAATGAAAATGAAAAAAACTGTAAACAATATTTTTTATGAAACTATCGAAATTTTCTGGAATTAAACGTTAAAAATTATTTTAATTAATAGAAAATCAACCCTAAAAATTCATATGGCATAAAACGCGATTTTTTTTTCTTCGCCGCTAACACAAAAACAAAAAAAAAAAAAAAAAAAAATTAACGATCATACGTATATACTTACTTATATACATACTTGTTATTATACGAAAAATAAATGTTGTTATTGTTGTTGTATTTATATACAATATATTTATTATACAATTTACTTTTAAATTAAAAAAAGTCTCTTCTTAAAGAGTATAAAAAAAAACTGAAAAGAAAACGCGAATACACAACATTTGTATTGAGATCATGACGGTTTTACTCTACACAAGATCACATATGATCTTATTTTTTTTGTTTTTTTCTTTTTGCTTCTCTTTTGAATTTTGTGCGTTTTGTGTACGAGATCTTACGTACGTACGTGTGTATATTGTTATTATTATGTGTGCTGGTCAGTTTTATAAAATTTGTATGAGAATATTTCGAACTCTTAGAAATAGCGAAAATAAGAAAATTTTTGATGTTGTGGTTGTTGTTGTTGTTCTGGTTTTTGGAGTTCATAAGATGATGAACGCGATTTTTTTTTTTGGAGTGTGCACGTGGAGTGAAATGCTTTTATGGAAGAAATTGTGATCTTGAGTGGAAATTTTTTTGGTGAATGTGTGATCTTTATCCGCGGCGATCGCAAGTAGTATCTTTATTTGATTTATTTGGTTAGGGCGGCAGTGATTATGTGTATAGATTGTTTTTGTAATATTTTTCGTTTTACAAAAAATATTAACCCAATTTTTGTAATTTTTGCGGCCATATGTTGCTTTTTGTATGAATTTGATCTATAATTTGAGTGAAATAGTTTATGAAAAGTAAAATTTATTGGTTAATAGAGAGTGACACTTATAATTTGTGACCTTGAAGGTTTTTAATTGAGTTTTTATTTATTGGATTTTAGATCGTTTTGTAAAGCTTAGAAAAATAATTTTTTTAGCGAACGGTTTTTTGACTAATTGGATGGATTTTAATTCTCCTTGATCAAAAAAGAATGTGGTGTATTTAAATTTTAAGATAAATCAAAATTATACTTTAATTTTAATCAAGATTTAATACAATTGAACAGGGTTAGAATGAATTGATTACTTGTTTCCCGCTTCTGCCAGAATTGCCCCTTCATTTTTAAGACTCGTTTACGAGAACTCTAAATGTCTTATATAGTATAATCGCATTTTGTCACAATTCCCAAAAAATCTGGAAACTTCTTTAATACACTTATTTAATAGAGCCGAGCGACTTGATTTCCCAATTTTGTAATTTTATATTTTTTTAAACTAAAATTTATTGTATACATTGGAATGGTCTTAATATAGGGATTATACAAGTTTCTTGAACTTTGAGATTATTAAAGACTTTCGTTATTGTTTGAGTCTTGTTTGGATTGAATTAAGCGTACAGTATTGGGTTAGGTGATTTTCTTGAAATCCCTGATTTTGATATTTTTGGATTAATCCTAATCAGCATGGGTCATTTTTTTGAGCTCATATATAATTTAAAAAAAAAAAGGAAAGCGTTTGTTCCATTTTTAAAAAATTTAAAACAAAAATACTAAGTTGGTTACTTAGGTGACGCAATGCTGGTTACTTAGCTGACGAATCTGTCCAAGTGCTGAAGGAAAAATACGCCACTTAAGCTTTTTATTTGTTGAAGGTCAAATAAGCAGCGCAAAATCGCATAAAAATTCTACAAAATTTAGTACTGGAATTGGTTGGCCAAAATATACACAGACCCAATTGGTGCCTTCTGTAAGTTGTTGGATTTATTCCCTTATGATATTAGTGGTGTTGACATGTAACACTTACCTAAACTTATATTTCTGTTTGGTACACCATTTCCTGTTCAAAGGAACACCTTTTGCAGGTTTGCCACACTTTCAAAAACGGCTCTTTTATTTAATATATTCTGGAAAATTTCGAAAAAATTTGTCTATGGCCAAAATTAAAATAAACAATTTATTTATAATAAATTCTGGAACATGTGAAATTCAATTAAAAAACTAAAAACAATTTATTTAATAAATTACAGAATTGTGTAGTGCTGGTAACCAGAGGTAATTGGTTGTTTTTTTTTTTGAAGAAAATACTTGTCAGGGATCATGATCCTTTCTTTATTATAGCTTAAAATACTCGATTTTGTTCTTGAGCAAGATTCAATTTTTGAAAACCGAAAATATTTCATTCGTTGGGCTTTCACGCTTGGGCTGTACGAGTAAATCCTCTAGGCTTTTTACTTTGCCAACTGGAAATTACTAAAACTACCCGAATGTGACGTTGTAATGACTATTTTAGTATAGATTACACAACTTTTCTTTCCCATTTCTTTGATGACCTTTATTTCCAAAATAAGGGATTCCTCAGGAATTCTATGGATTGGATGTTGAGCTGTCGCAAAACTACTAATTAACATTCCATATTTGTCAAGTTTAGATGGAATAAAACTCTGGAAAATAAATAGTACGCTCATTTATTGACTACTGCTGACTGATAAGGCTTCTGAATCGTTAAATCGCAAATATTAGCATCCTTTGATTTTGTTTTCTAAAGGTGAGAAAAGGAAAAAAAAATTTGTGCACTGCACCGCACCGTGCGAATTATAAACTAAATACACCTGTCCGTCGATTAACACGGTAATTACGTTCCGCCAAATTATCGTGTAATTCAAAACCGTGTTAATCGAAACTTCTGTGCGTGTTAATCAAGACTTTGTCTCAATTCGTTGACCGTGTTAAATCAAATCCGCGTTAATCAAGTACTGTGTTAATTGAAGGACAGGTGTATTTATAAATTCACTGATCTCAATTTTCATTTGCTCTGTTGGAAAATATAATTAAAATGCTTAAGACGATAGATAGTAGATAGACCTTTACATTGAAGTTCCATTCTACCAGTAATCAGTAAAAGGACTAAATTGCTGAACTTTTCCCATATTTAGTTAAAAAATGTCAAATACGGTGTTATTTACTTTATTTATATTGGAATTATTTATTTAGTCTAATAGATTCATCGCATGTTTTTATGTTTGTTTTTTGAAACTGGGGCGGCTAGACCTATATTCAGGCAAAAGTAGAAAATTATTAGTGGGTGATTCTAGATCTTAAATAATAAATATTAGACATAAAGCTTAATTTTCATACAAATTGGTTTTTTGATTATTTTTTAGCTAATAAAATTATAATGAGTCTGCGAGACTCAATCCGTGCTTATTTAGGGTGAATCTAGATTTCTGGGTTTGCTTAGCATCGAATTTATTCGAAATTATCTATTTTTTTTTTAAATTTATTTATTAACTAAATTTTGAGACTCCCTATTTTGAGCATAAGCTCAAATAGAGCCTCATTGTACCAAGAGGGATATACAATATAACATCACTATTTCTGCATGTAAGCCATGGCCACAGCACACAGCGATGTAATTATTTCAAGCAATATTATTGTTTTCTTTCCATCTCTGTAACCTTATAAAATGGGCTAGATTTATTGAAAATTGCTATTTGACACTTTCCTGAAGACGACATCAGTTGGGGTACTTTAGAACAAAGCTTTACTTATTTTATTTTGGTTAGGAAAAATTTAATTATTTTATTGTTTTTCAAGAAAATCAAAATAAAACACGTCTGCCTGACTCGAAAGTCGCAAGGTCATATTTCTAGATTTCATGATGCCTTCATGATGTTACAGAGTAATCGCGATTCCTAGCGTTTTCAAAATTTTTTAAGATTAATCTATAGGATTCATTGTTTATTGGTGCTTTTCTTGAACATTCGACATTTTTGGTGAATATACTAGTTAGTTTATATTTAGATTTTTCAAATTTTATTGGATTTTCCAAGGTTTTTGACAGGGTGGGAATTTAAATCGACCTGTATTTAAAAAAAAAACATCGACTTAAATCTTTTTTGATGGAAATTTTAATCGTTTATTTAAGTTGGTATGCCTTTATTGGATGTTATCCTTATTGAGAAAAAGTTTGACGGATGACGATTTATGCGAATATCTATCTAACTAAAATTCCGAAGCAATTATAGTTGGATACGAATTAGTGTGATTTAAAATATTTCAAATGCTTTTAAAATTTTACTGCAAAAATTTATAACTCTTTGATCCTACAAAATAAAAATTATCGGTAAAATGAATTTAAAACAAAAAGTTGATTTAAATCAAAAAAATCAAATGATTTGTTGTTTTTAAAAAAATACTTGTATTTTACAGCCCAATCTGAGAATGTAATTCTAACAAGATACATCAAATTCTGATAGATGATATATATCTGATGACATGATATTTCGAATATTTTTTCGGATATGATATGTCGAATTCTGTGTGGGTATGTACAATATATCGAATTCTGACATGAATAAGATATTAGGAATTTGGAAATGATGAGATGGTTTATTTAAGTGTGAATTAGAAGATCGGTCTTAAGGTTATCGAACCAGAAAATAAATTATCAAAATTATTATTATTTTGAACAATGATATAAATCACTAATTTTATCTGATTTAAACTAATTTTATTTTTTATGCAATTTAATTCGTTATTTAAGTGGATCTGTCTTTATAGGATGTTGTTCTAATACTCTTGCTACACTGTGATTTAATAAAACGGATTTAGTGAATTTTTCGAGTTCAGTTCTAGTGTGTCAAGCTCAGTTTTAGGTAATTGAGTTTTTTTCCATGAAGTATTTGAAAGAGGTTAGCTAATTCGGATCAAAGAGATAAACTCAGTTTCGTAAATATGGACTACACGATTTATACGAAGATCTATCTAATTAAATTCGCGATGGAATTACGAGTATAAGCCACATCTTGGAGTCGAAGCAATCTTGGAGTGGAAAACACACTTTTGAACATAACTATATTATGATTAAAGAAAGCCTTTTAAATTTTACTGCAAAATTTATATTTCTTTTATCCAAAAATTAAAAAAATTAAAAATTAATCGGCAAAATTAATTTAATGCAAAAAGTTGATTTAAATCAAAAAAGCTGATGTTGGGCTTTTCGAGATTTGCATAGCGTTGAGCACCCTTATCGATTATCAGAGCACCCTGTATTTTTTAGAGCCATAATCAAAAAATCTGAGCTTTTATAAGGGAATTAGAAACGAGGAAAAAACGAAACTTTTCATAGTAAAACACACAAAACATATGGGAAATCATTTTTTTTCCTAAGACAAATGTTTAAATGAAAACGTTACAAATTCTTAATTATGATTTATGAGATACTTTCATAAATGTTTGAATTTCAACATAAATGAATATCGTTTAAGTAAATCTATTTCATTTTCTTGTAATAATTGATTTATTTAAACCAAAATATTAAAAAAAATTCATAACAACAGCATTCTGGTCAAATTAAAATAAAAGCTTACTACGATTCGTTTGGTCATTAAGTCAATATACATTACATAGATGGCAGTGATGGCCGTAAAAATTTTGAAAAATCGTACCAAAAATTACCACCTGGGAAAATTTCAAGTTCAAAACTTGAAGGAAAAGCAAAACAAATTCATAAAATATAGGAACTTGTGATAAATTTGCGATTAAACAATTTTTTTGTCATATTTTTCTGTAACCATTTTAGACATCTTACGTACACTAGTAAAACTAAAGATAAATTTAGCAAGTATTATTTTAATTTGTTAGAGCCAACTTCGATGTATTTTTCAAAATGAAAGTTCGAAAAAATATATTTTAGAAATAATTTAATTTTAATATTTCTGCAATTAATATTTACTTAATACCAATATGGCCTTCTTGTATATTGTTCTTAAAGATATGTAGAAAACTTTTATATAAACATTTTATAATATTTTTGCGTTTTTCATTGAAAAACTTGAAGCTAAAAAAAACCATTTTTACTATGGATTCCTATGGAAATCAGTGAAAAGTTATACCACTAAAAAAGCTTCTAAAAAATTCGTAATTAAGATTATGGCTCTATACTCTAGAAGGCTCTGGTATTATCCCACATTTTAGGCATTTTGGCCTATAACGTATGAGGAATAAAATATGGACAAACAAAAAATAGTAAAAAAAAATGATTTACGAGTACTAACAGAGCCTTCTAGAGTATAGAGCCATAATCTTAATGACGTATTTTTTAGAAGCTTTTTTAGTGGTATAACTTTTCACTGATTTCCACAGGAATCCATAGTAAAAATGATGTTTTTTAGTTTCAACTTTTTCAATGAAAAAAGCAAAAATATTATAAAATGTTTATATAAAAGTTTTCTGCATAGCTTTAAGAACAATATACAAGAAGGCTATATTGTATGGTATTTAGTAAATATTAATTGCAGAAATATTAAAATTAAACTATTTCTAAAATATATTTTTTCGAATTTTCATTTTGAAAAATACATCAAAGTTGGCTCTGACAAATTAAAATAATACTTGCTAAATTTATCTTTAGTTTTACTAGTGTACGTAAGATGTCTAAAATGGTTACAGAAAAATACGAAAAAAAATTATTTAATCGCAAAATTATCACACATTCCTATATTTTGTGAATTTCTTTTGCTTTTCCTACTATTTTTGAAATTGAAATTTCCCCAGGTGGTAATTTTTGATACGATTTTTCTAAATTTTTACGACCATCACTGCCATCTATGTATTGTATATTGACTTAATGACCAAACGAATCGTAGTAAGCTTTTATTTTAATTTGACCAGAATGCTGTTGTTATGAATTTTTTTTAATATTTTGGTTTAAATAAATCAATTATTACAAAAAAATAAAAACAATTTACTTAAACGATATTCATATATGTTGAAATTCAAACATTTATGAAATTATCTCATAAATCATAATTAAGAATTTGTAACGTTTTCATTTAAAAATTTGTCTTAGGAAAAAAGTGATTTCCCATAAGTTTTGTATGTTTTACTATGAAAAGTTTCGTTTTTTCGTCGTTTCTAATTCCCTTATAAAAGCTCAGATTTTTTGATTATGGCTCTATAAAATACAGAGTGCTCTGGTACTAATCAAACGATTTTGATCCATAATTTATTTAAAACTTTAATTCTTAGATACAATTTACAGAAAAATTTGCGCCCCATATCGATTAGCTTTCCTGATCCTTTCTGGCACTCTTTTCATTGCCGCCTGCGTTCCTGATGTATCGATCTTCTTTAAATCTCTTTTTATGTTTCTAATCAGACATTCAACATTTTTGGCACGATATCCATTGCTGAATACCATTCTCTTCAGATTTGCCCAACACGTTTCAATGGGCCTTAGTTGTGGAACATTTGGTGGGTTATAGTCTTTAGGGATAAATTCGATTCTGCTTGACATAAATCAGATAACGTTGCATTGGCATAATGTGAGGATGCCAAATCAGGCCAAAAAATCGTTTTATCATTTTTATGATATTTATTTATAAATTTCTGAAGCACAGGTAAACATTTGTTTGTGTATGCTGGCGCATTAACCGCCAAACCACCTTTGAAAAATACTGGGTCACTGACACCTCGTTCGCTAATAGTCAACCACAACATAACTTTACCTGGAAACTTGGTCTTATGAATAAATTTCTCCTTTTCTGGTGCTTTGTGATCGGGAGACTCGTAGTAGTATTTTGGCTGCCATTCATTACCTTCAACAGTGAAATAACTTTCATCGTTCATCATACATTTATAAGCTGAAGAAGCGGCGAAATATGTTTGGGAAATCACTCTTAATCTAGATTTGATTGTAGCTAATTGTTTGTCTGTAGTTGCTGGTGCCGATTTTTTGGGTTTGCGTTGTATATTCATACCTTGTAAATATTTCTTGACAGTTTTTGGGTCAACTATTTTTGACCCAGTTGTCTGTACGATTTTGCAGTTCGACCCACTGTTTCACCTTTCAATTTCATTCGAACTTTGCTGTCTTGTAGTTGACATTTTTTACCAGAGCCGGGTTTTCGTTCCATAGGTTCATTATTCTCAAACAGTTTAATTGTTTTGTAGATAAAGGATTTTTTGACTCCAACATCCTTGAAGTAGTGAAAAATCTCGTTCTTTTTTTTGCCCGGATTTGACAAAATTTATAAATTAATTTACGACGATCTACTTCTAACAACGATATTTTTGTAACTAATCGTAAAATGACACAGTTGTTATGTATGTATATTTTATAAAATATAGGGGAATCACCGTATTTAAAAACAAGGAAATTTTTATTTTTGGTTCAAAACCAACATTAATGTACTACTACAGTAGTATTATTAGTAGTGTAGTAGTAGTATTACATTAGTGTTGGTTTTGTTTTGGTTGTACAACACAAATACAAATACATTTTACATTTGTGCATACATATTTCATTCCTCATACGTTAATATGTTTTAAATTATAAATGAATATTAAAGGATGAGTGAATGCGTAAATAATGAATGAGTAATGAGTGAATATTTAGTGAATAATTGGGGAATAATGACACAATAACGAGTGAAATATGAGGGATTTTGAGTGAAAAACTAATGAATAATGAATACTGAAACCGGGTTTGTACCGAATCAGAAAAACTACAAATCCCATGAAATTTTCATGAACCAAAACATAACCAAAAACCGAATTTTTTTATCGAAATTGTTAACCAAATCACCAGGAAATGATTTTCTCAAATAAAAACCCAGACCTTACCAAAAATCGGGCGAATATGTAAATTATATTTCAGTTTTATTTATGTTTTAATTAGCTCATTGTACTTATTAGAAAACGGTAATTTTGCTAGCGTATGCGACATAATACATGGTGTCAGTAAATTCGGTATAGATGATTTTTTAATCTGATTTTCAACAAGGTATTGAATTTTAATGTTTGTTTTTCCGAACCAAAACCAGTTAGCTTTGAAACCAAAAATTTAACAATTTTAAAAACCGAAACCAGGACCAGCTCCAAACATTTGTTTGCTTTCAATCTTTGGTAATCAGCGAATAATTTCAATTTCTATCCTTTTATTCCATCAACCTAAGACCTGTGGTCTGTGTTTAGTTTAGGAAGTGTGGACTCGTGGATGACCACCTTGTGTGCGCTCCTTCTTATGTCGAAATCAAACAAGAAATCCAAAATTTTGTATTTGTACAAAAATTTAAATTTTTGTTTGTTTTAGTTACACGTTTAGTTAATCAATTCAACAATTCCAACAGCTAGCTATTGCATATTGCTAAAACAAAGATTTGATGAAATGAGACGAGAATAATGGGGGTAATTGCCGACCTTTGCCCAAAAGGACGGGACACTATTGTTCATTTCAAGAGAATTTTGCATCTAAGATTAAACCCCTTCTGACGGCAATCATTATTGCACGTTTTAAACACTCACCTTTCCTTTATAACTTTTTAAATTAAATTGTCAGCTAAGGCGCCTTGTATGACTACATGTCGGTTCCAACTAAATGGGGCACGTGATATTTCTGAAATGACAAAAATTAAATCATACATGAATATTTAATATTCAAACCGCACTTAAAAATTATTTTGACTTGTGCCTAAAAAAAACTATAAATATTATTTTAATATAACACTTTTGACGCGATGATTGTAAAGCTAAATAATAAATTGTAATATTTAGCAATACCACTAATTCCTAAACAATTTGAATGGCCTAATTAAAAATTCATTGCATACCTAAACAAAAAAAAAAAAAAAATGTTATAAATTAATGTAAAATGTGTACGAATCTACATGAACAATTAAAACACAATCAATCAAAAAACCAGTCACCCAAAAGCCAAGACATTACAACAAAAGGAATACAACATATAAAAGACTCGTAACAATAAATTAAATTAATTCTTTTCGTCTTCGCGTCTTTAAGACTCTGAGTAGTTTTGTATTTTGTATTATTGTTAATTTTATATAATTTACATTTTTAATGCTGTGGACTGAATTATAAACATTTCGTTTAATTTTTATTTTATTTATAAACATTTTATAAGTAATGTAAACATAATTAATACGATATATACATACAACATTATACTATACCTACATAATATTAAATCACTTTTGTAATTTGTTGTGTATGCGCGCGCTCATATACAATGTTGTGTGTTTTATTATCGGCGGAAATAGATGAGTAGTAAATTTGTAATAAACCATTTGAGGGAATTAAATGGGGGAGTTTTATGGTTTCACTAGTGTCAGAAGTTGGTTGTTTTAATTTATGTTCGTTGACTCTTGTGATGTGACTTTGGTAATTTCTAAAAATATACGTTTTGTTTTTTTTTGTTCGAATTTATAGTTTCACATTTGCTAATTCGCACTCGGTGCAACATGTAAATGCTTGTTTAAAATAGTGTAGAAAATGTTACTTTACCGAAATAGAATTGCAATCTTATTGCAGCACGTTTTATAAACTTATTGGTTTACATATTCTTACTAGTTAGTTTGATTATTTTTATTTTTTAGCGGGAAATAAAATTAAGATCACAAGACAAAGTAGTACTTTGCGCTCTCTTGATACATGAACAACTATTGCTTATTTCGCTTGACAATATTAATTTAGCTTTATACATTATACGACTAGGAGGTTTGCTTTTTTAGTTTATCTCTAAATGATTTTATTTTATTTATTCTAGACGCTTAATTTTGATGAAATGGACAATTGGAGACATTTATTATTAGTACTAAAGAAGGCCCTCGAAAATTTAAATTTTTAATGAAAATGATTAATTCAGATAAACATTTTTTTTAAATTTTTCAAGAAAGCTGAAGTTTACTTAATTTTGAAGTTTTTACCAAATTGTGAAGTTTATTCAAATTCTGAAGTTTATCCAAATTTTGAAGGCTTTTATCAAATTCTGAAATTTAATCAAACTCGGAAGTTTTTATCAAATTCTGAAGTTTACTAATTCTGAAGTTTAATCTAATACTTATGTTTCCATCAAATCCTGAAGTTTAATTAAATTCTGACGTTTCTATCAATTTCTAAAATTTAATCAAGTTCTGAAGATTTTATAAAATTCTGAAGTTCTCATCAAAGTCTGAACATTTTATCAAATCCTACAGTTTAATGAAATTCTGAAGATATTATACAATTCTTAAGTTGTTATCAAATTCTGAAGTTTTTTCACTTTTCCTCTGGTGAGGCTAGCACCTGTTTCGTAACTGCTAATTTTAGTGCTGTGGTAGGCCTCTCCAGACTTATCTTTTCCGGTTACAGTTGGAGAGTCATACCGTGCATAGCAAGTTTATCAAAAATTCTGAAATTTTTGCAAAATTCTAAAATGTTTATAAAATTCTGAAGTTTAATGAAATTCTCAAGTTTTAATCAAATGCTGAAGTTTTTATCTAATACTAATTTAATCAAATTCTGAAGTTTAATTAATGTTGAAGGTTTCACTAAATTCTGAGGTGTTATCAAATTCTAAGGCTCACCAATTTCTGAAATTTAATCAAGTTTTGAAGATTTAATAAATTCTGAAGTTCTTATCAAATTCTGAAGATTTTATCAAACCTACGGTTTAATGAAATCCTGAAGATTTTATCAAATTCTTAAATCGTTATCAAATTCTGAAGTTTTTATGAAATTCTATAGTTTGGTTCTGCAGCTTTATAAAATTCTATAATTTAACCAAATTCTTAAGGTTTTATCAAATTCTGAAATTTTAAAAATTCTGAAGTTTTTATCTTCTTTCTGAAGGTTCTACCAAATTCTGAAGTTTTTATCAAATTTTGATATTTCTATAAAATTCTGAAGTTAATCATATTCTGAAGATTTTATCAAATTTTGAAGTTTAAACAAACTGAAATTTTTATCCAAATCTGAAGATTCACCAAATTCTAAGTTCATCAAATTTATGATATAAATTAAAATTAAATTTTGATATGTTTATCAAATTCTGATGTTTAGTGAAATTCTGAAGTTTTTATCCAATACTGAAGTTTTTAACAAATTCTGGATTAACCCAATTCTGAAGTTTTATCAAAACCTGATGGCTTTTATCAAATTTTGAAATTTTATCATACTCGGAAGTTTTTAATAAATTCTGAAGTTTAATCTAAATCTGATGTACCCTCAAACTCTGTAGTTTAAATAAATCCTCAGGTTTTTATCAATTTCCGAAATTTAAGTTAGTTTTAAAGATTTTGAAGTTCTTGTAAATTTTTCATTTCTGAAATTTTTATCAAATTCTAAAGTTTGAACAAACTCTAAAGTTTTTGATCTTCTTTCTGAAGAAATTCTGGGCTTAACGAAATCCTGAAAATGTTACCCTATTCTGAAGGTTTTAATAAATTCTGAAGTTTAATAAATTCTTAAGTTCTTCTGAAGTTTAATAAAATTTTTAAAATGTAAAACCTCCTTTATTTTTTAAAATATAGAACTTTCTTTTGAAAAATGATTTGCATAAATATAAATTTTAAACATCTTAAGTCAAATTACAATTAGTTAAAACTCCCTCATACTTAAACAAATATCGCCTAATGTTGTTCTTTCTAAATTGTTAGATAATATTCTAAAATTATTATTACTGGCGAATCTATGTGAGCCTCAATGGTAATCTTACAATACTTACGTTTGAGACCCACAACAATTTTTTAGAATTAGAACGCTTCTATTTCGCGTTGTCTTACAATTCAAAAGCAAACTCATTCTAAAATGACATTAGGAAGACAAAACTGTTATGTAAAACTGCACGAGGTTTATTAAAGAAAGGCTTTTGACCATAAAGCAGCGCCAGAAACAAAGCGTTAAATATATCTGGATAGTTTACTTCATAAAAGTCTATTTATTTGAACAAACTAAATGAAACTTCAATAAATAAGAGTGAAACCGACCAATAAGAAGAGGTCAGGAGTAATAATTTCATAAAAACGTTTCTGTAATTTGGCGTTCGAAATTCGACATTCGAAAGATTCAAAATTTGGCGACCCTATTTGATAGGCTTCGTTATTATTTTTCAAGAAAATTACTGCGGGCGGTTTCGGATTTCAATTTTATGCTCAGGGTCAGATATAACCAGGGCGTTTTAGAGATATAATGGAGCCCCCGGTAGCATTAGTTTACTGCTCGTTAAAATAAACAAAATTAGGCCTGTTCTCGTTCTAACAAAATCCTTTAAATTAAGGTCTGATGTTGATAAATCGCATTCGAGCAAAGATTATGGTTGTTAATTGAGGTTTACGAGTAGCGATTTTCATCTACGTAGAATAGTATTAAAATAAACGGCGCTCTTAAGATGTTTAAAAAAACTCAGTCTTATCTATCTCGCCAGATCCTTAAAATATCCGACAATTTTGCTGGTTTACACAAAACAGAGCCTCATCGCTCTAATGATGATCTGCAAAACTGGCATTAACTTGCAAATGGCATTGTAAAAGTTGTGGGATCGATACTTTAGCTCTAACTCCACCAAGCAACAAATTGTTTTCTCAGAATGCTGCTATCGATTATTTATTTAAATCTTGAATTTGTAGAATAATTTGTTTATAATAAAAACAGTAGTTATTTTTTAGTTTTAGTTATTTTTAAATGTAATTGAATTTAAATTTTTTTTCCTTATTGTAACAATGACTTTTTTAATACTGTAGTTTTGAAGAACGATTTCGAATAGTTCCTTCGTTGGCTCTTTTTTAACAACTATCATTTAATAAAAACTTAATGGTTGTTAAATAGAACCGACGAAGGAGCTTACGATCTTCTAAAGGATTATTAAAAAATCCATTGTTACTGTAAGGAAAACTCTTTTCAATTAAATAATGTTTAAAAATAAATAAGTCGTTTCACAAGATTTAAACAAGATTTCGTTATCAACCCCTATAAAGGATTTGGAAAGTAAAATTTCAATTAAATTGCTCAGGTTTTGTATTTGAAATTTTATTGGGGTTTAATTAGATATTTTTAAGCTGTAAACTTAAGATTTTCCTTAATTAACGAAAAAAAAATTAACAAACTTTGTAAAAATTGATGCGTATATTTTGTTGCTCAGATATGTTGAAATTTGAAAACTTTTAATGTTCTCCGTAATAATGATTAAAGAGAGAACCATGATGATACTACAAGATGTATATTATACAGAAATATCAAACTGATCTGTAGTGCATCATTTTACAATTTTTTAACTCCACGAAATCGAAATACAGTAAACCTCTAAAGTTGCGTTTATTTAAAAAATCTAAGTTTACTTCTGTCCATTGTACGACCTCTATGTCTTATATGTTGGACAGATTTTTTTTGACGTTGGAGACATTTCGATTTTAATTTTACTCTGTATATAGGACAAACAAGGCAACCATAATTTGTTTTTGTTTTCTCTCAAAAAATGTTTGTGTGTTTTTTTATAAATAGTGAGTTGTACGTTATTATGAATATGGCGTCATGAAAAGTCTAATAAATAGTGACACATTTTGGATATCTTTTTCCAGTTTTTCTACTTTCACAAAACGTAATAACTTATTCTAGAGTTTATGTGAGAATTTAATTTGAAAGTGGTTAAAAGTTGTCTTCACAAATTAGTTCGCCTACTATGTCAAGATCTTTTAAAATTTTGAGATTTTTTCTTTTTTAATTTTTGACGAAAGTAATAGGTTATGAGAACGAGATTTCGGGATCGAAACAAAGCTGCAAAATTGGCAAATTTCCCAGGCCTTTCTCAACGTTACAATGACATTTATTTAAATATAAGACAATCTAGCTTAGGAATATGTCATAAACCGATAACATTCCAATCTATGTAATGACCATATAAACTCATTAAAAAATTATTCTTAATATCCAATTCGGTCAATTAAGAAGAAAAAACAAAATATTATAATTCCATCGAAACCATGCCGGACGACCAATAATAAAGCGGTACATAGTTAATATTTAAACTAAAGTTACATAAAATAAAAATACAAAAAGCTTTTCTTACATAAAAATAAATTAAATTAAAAAAATTATACATGTATTGTCCAGTTTATATTTTCTTTTTGTTAATTTTTTTTTTTTTTATATTTGTCCGATATATCGAATGTCTCGTAATCGATGAATTCAATCTACCGACAAAAAATATAAAGTTAAGAATAAAAAAAAATTACGTTCCAAACAATACAATAAAGTTTATAAAAATAAATAAGAACAAACTTTAAAAAATAAAAAAAAAATCGATTACAATTTTTATAATAAATAAAAATAAGAAAATTGTAAAGAAAAATGTTAGAGCTTATACACCCGAGTAGCGCGAGTACTTTTGTATATAATATAAGTGATCTTTGACTCATTTTTGATCCTACAATTTTTATATAATAATAAATCGTTGACATTTCACAATTCTAAAAATGTTACATTTTTCAAAAAAATGTCATAATTACCTTCCATCTTTCCTTGAAATGCGATAAAATTTTTTTTTTTTTTTTGTGTACCAAAATAAATAACGATAAAATTAAGAAAATGGCAAGGAAATAAAAATTCTTTTGATGCGTTCACAAAGAAATTGGTAAAGTATTATAGTTAATTGGTCATTTATAAACGTTAATGATTGATTTTTTTTTTCGAAAATAATGTACGTGTAGCCCTGAGTTTAGTTTTGATTTTTTGACAATCAGAGAGAGAGAGAGAGGGAATCTTCAAATTCACCTGTTGGCGTAACTGATTTCAAATCAACTAAATTTTTTGTGGAATGATCACCCACTGAATTGTTATTTTTATATTTTACGTAATCGAAATAGTTTTTGAGCTGTGTGCACAACATAATTACGAAAGTACCCCAAAAACATCTTATAATTGAAATAACCGATCTATTAAAATTCGTCAAATATATACAATAGATTTTTGTGTGCGGTTTGCTTAGAAATGACATCATTTATATATACATATCTTGGTCTCCCAACCATATACCTTTCACTTATATAATAAATGCTTTGTGTCAAAAGAAAAACAATCAAAAATCTGTAACATTTCGACAAAAAAAAAAATTGTAACATTTGCGACACGGACCAAATTTGCAACTCGCGCACGCGTGTGTGCTCCTATTCTACATGCAACTTGCAAAACGGTACTAAAAACGTCTTATTAAAAATTACACCGTTTTATAATATTATATGAGTTGGAAGTATTTAAATTTCAATAAAACCTAATTTTATTGTCGTATACAATCGAGATATATAGTTTTTTGTATGCTTACTTCTCCTCCAATGTGTATATAATATACGAGCACAAAATAATATCAATATATGTACAATTAACAATAACAATGGCCATAGAGTCGACTTTTTTTTTCCTTGTATTTTTATTTTATTTCTGTATAAATATAAAGATTTTTTTCTTATTTCGTTTGCTTATTTGTATTGCGTAGGAATGTGTATTACGTTATATTATAAATAAAATTGAAAATTTTCAAAATCGAGAAGCTGAAGATATTTACAAGACGGAAAAAAATAAAATAATTTATTTAAGAAAAACAGAAGAAAAAACTTTAAAAATAAAAATAATAATGTTTTTGATTCTATTGTTAATGTATATTAGTGTTTAGTAGTGGCAATTGATTTGATGGTCAGTAATTCGTATATAATACAACCTGATATACATTTTTTTTTTCAAGAAAATCCCTTACTTGTGTTTAACCTTTTCGATTTTTGTTCAAAAATGTTGATGCATATTTTATATGATGGGTAAGTTTCATTTAGAAACTATAGATAATTTAGCTAATTCATAACACTAATCCTAAATTGAATGTCTTTGATTCGAGTATCCAATACCGATTATTGAGTACCCTTTGAGTTTTGATCCTTTTTCGAATACTCAACTAATCGAGTAATTTGATCGATTACACGGGTAATTTGATTCAGTACGTCAATTACCGTTTAGTGAAATGAAATAAAATGCCTTTCCATTCCATAAACTTATATTCTCTTTGTTGGTTCTCTATCCGAGATTTACTCTTTTCAATAATTTTGCTAGGATTTAGTTCAATAGGTAGTAGTTCGGTTTTAAAAAATTAATCGCGGATTTAATTCATTTTCCAAATGAATTTAACTCCGCCGATAAATATGAATTTATTTCGCCTCAAAAATTAGAAGGTTGGAATACAAATATTGTCCTTGAAAGTGAAATGAATATAAGATCTTGAAATGAACTTCAACTGAAATGTCACCCTGGTGTAATGTACCTTCTCGAAAAAGTATTAAAAATCTTATTGGATTACAAAAGTTTGAAATTAATTTAACGTTACAACATTGTTACTTAATAATAAGGCATTTCTCAAATATTTAGCTAACTGCTAATAGAAATAAATACCCATATTCCAAATATGCATATTTTAGGAATTTTTTCATCGGGAAAATGAATTAAATCAAAATTATGGAAAATGTTCTTTATTATACAACTTTATTAATGAACTGTAAAAATTAATTTTTCCAAAGCAATTCCAAACAAAATTTTCTTTATCGAGGGGCTGTAAGCGGTTTTCTCCAAATGAGCTTACGATCTTTAATCCCAAAAATGCAGAATTTGCTTTCATTGGAATAAATTACGTTCTGCCAAAAACGATTCCGGTTCATTTACGTGTTCGTTAGCAAAATTGATGCGTTTGCTATTGGCTTTTGAAATCCAATAGTACTGACATGAGACAAATATCTTTATTTAATTATTCTGTTACAGTTGAAAGGTAAAAAAAACAAATTGTTTTTCCTCCTAACTTAAAAATTGCAGGTGTTGCTGGTCATCGAAGGCTTGAACGAATAAAAGTTGTACAGCCGGCATTTTGTTTTGTATCCCTTTCGAAAAATTAATATTCACAGTTCATTAGTTATGTAATAAAGAATTATTCTGAAGTTTGATTTATTTCATTGTACTTGCTAGAGTGGCCTAACCTCTTTATACAGTCCCTAACGTTGCTGTTCGGTTTTCTAGGGCATATCTAGCGGCTACTGGATGGGCCAATTTTACTTACGGCCATATTTGCTCGTTTTTATTTTAAGCCAATTCTCCAATATTCTTATTTTAACTCGTTGTATACCTTTTTGGATTGCTGCTTCTAAATCCATCCTTGTATCTAAATGATTGGAAAAGGCCTAAAATTTTCATATATCCAAAAAAAAAAAATTATAAAAAAATTCGAATGTGAAAATAATTTTTCTGTTTTTCCTGAGTTTTTGTATTAAATCACACACATCTAACCTTATTTTTACAATGCACCATTATCCGCCTCAGATGTATTATTTCGCTCCCGCATCTCTAACTACATTTTGAAATACATCTACAATATTTTTAGAGACGGGTGCTTCTTAACTACAATACATTTTGGTGAAGAAGGCCCTTATTTTTCAATACCAAATAAACAAGCAAATCAAAATTAATTTTGTTTATCTAATCATCAACTCTTTGAGCGAACCATAGTCAATCGGTCATCAGCCTCTCATCTCTGTCTCTTTATCTTATTTTCAATTACAAATATCCTCAACAATTTTTAGGCAACGTACGTTTTTCGTTCACGTTTTCATATATCGCATCCATGGAAAATTTATATTCGCTACTTAAATGGAGAAAAAAGCAATTTGAATTGTGCATGCAAGTGAGAATATTATATGAAAACAAATGTTGTTGTTTAGTTGTATTACTTCGACCAAGATCTTGTTTTGGCAAATTAGTGTATATAAGCTCTCTTTAAGTTTAAGTTTATTGCTCCACCAACAACTTTACTTTTTTGGTTGAGTTTACTTTTCGGGATATCTTGGGACAATCAAGTTTGTAAATAAAATGGAATGTATTTTCCAAAAGGGTCTGTAAAAATATTTAAATGTCCTTAATTTCGAATAATATTGAAAAAAACGATTATTCACAACAAATTTCGAATATACTCGAAAAGCTAAGATTCCTACAATAACCTTAAAAAAATAAGAAATCAGTAAGAATTTTAAATAACTTCATACCAGAACTTAGCACCGGGCGTGTAGATTAATCCAAAAATCTGAAAGTCACGAATTTCGTGGATCCCATCTCTATAAGTTGTATAACTCGGTGCTATGCTTAATTCCACTCTAAGCTAAACTCGAGTGATATTCAAAATCTTCATTAATCTTAAAAAATCATAAAATCTTGAACAACTTCTATTATATAATAGTCAAACCCAAGCCAAACTGAAATAAGCTTAAAAACCTCGACTGTAGAGCTATTTATAGCTATAGCGCTATTAAATGATGAATAGATCTTAATCAAAAACCACATCGGTGCGTAAACTTGCATGATGTATTAACATACATCTATTACCCTAAGTTCATTCATCTCACTTCCCATTAATCATAGAACACGGTTAGTAGTATTGAGCCAGCTGGTAGTAGAGAGCAGTAGGAGACCTTTTCCCTGAGTTTGTTTGACTTAAATCAAAGGAACATTGACCAGATTCACTCTACATACTAAGGGAAAATTACCATTTATAATTTCATAATGGGTTACTTAGTACTGTTTCTCAATAGGCCACGAGAAGCTCTTAGGATCTGCCGTTGATTCGTCGAGATTATTCTAACTCTTTTTTTGGCCGGTATTTAAAACTATTCCTTCACAATCAATTGCCCTCAAATCCAAAGTATCTAAGTATATCAACATTAATAAAATTACAAATGCTGCCAATTGCTTCAGCTGAAATAGAACAGGGAGAGACATGAGCCTATATATTTAAAACCCGGTTCTTGCACTAGTACATAGCGCTTCTCGAATATACTTTTACATAGTAATGCTACATATTTAGTCGAGTCCCTATAATGAAAAAAGGATAAAACCTCGGACTCCGAAGCCTATAAATGGATTTTAATGAAACCGTTTTTGATCGGTTTTAAATGCGGTTTAAAACAAGGTTTACCACCAGCAGAGGCTAAACAATGAAACTCGTTACCCAATGTTTCTATTTGATCATTGATTACAAGTTTATGGTTCAAATTTTCTATAATTCAATCGACTCCAAAAACACCCTTAGGTTAGGAACTAAGGCCGCTGTGAAATCTTAGAAAATGGGTATATTTTGAAGTATTTCAAAATTTTGCACCAAACATTGTAAACAGGGTCTTTTCGAAAAACTAATTATGAATTTAAGGTCAACATTTTTTAATTCTCAACGGTGGATCCAGTACGGCCGCTATAAAATACTAAAAACGGGTATTAACGACTTGGAAAAATTTAGTTCTGTAGACTTTCGCTCACTTGGAACAATGTGATTTTTATGAACTGTTTTCTAAACTAAGCTAAACCAGACGTATATTTTGAATCGAAATACAAAATTGAATTAAACTTCTCAGCGCATGGTTATATTTCGGTCACTTGGAACAATACGATTTTAATGAAATTTTTCTTCTTTTAGTAGGGTTCCCTGCGTGATTCAAGTTTTTTATTTACTGGGATGAAACGCTGTACTATGAAAATTAATAGGGTGGGTTAGAAATATTTGTTCATCGTACAAAAAATTTATGTAGATGGGTTAGAGGGTTGCAATAAAAAGTGCTCCATTTGATAATTTTTGTCCATAATCATGGCACCAAACGAACATAGGCACAATTTTGTTGTAATTAAATTGTTTTACTGACAAAGTTGGGTGCCATTCACACAACCAGCAATTTTATATTTTTATCTCAATATATTTTTGCTGATAAACATTTTTTCGTAATGGAATACGGGCTTTAAGCATATTGAATACGTCATTTTGAATTTATTGTTTTTATCTAAGATTCATAATCAGCAACCCGAAAAATACTTTTCCATAGGATTTCAACTAAAACCTTTCAACTGATTTGCGATTCATTATTCAATCTTTCTCTATCGTCAGTGGGATTCGATACAGAGTTAGAAGGTCAGAGCAATAAGAGTCCTTCTCTCCTAAAATGACTCTTAACAATATATAAGTATTCCATGTTAGTTTCACGGATTAAATTCCACTTTAGGTCTAATTTAGCCTGTTTCTGTATTAGGATAGTTGGTCCCTGAAAGAAACTTGTCCATTTCAATTTTTAAAAGAAATTTTTAGTTAAATTAATTTGTAATTCAAGTTAACCAACGAATGCAGTAATATTTTTAAAATAATTGTCGATTAAAGTCGGTGGACAAATTTAGGTGATACGATTTTAAGTAAGGGCCTATTTGATTTTCTAAATTGTCCTAAACTGGCCAAGAGGGAGAGCCCTTAAATGCTGATTCTTAAATTGAGCTCTTGTAGTTCTTTTATTACAATAAAGGAGTTTTTTTTGTTCCTTTTAGAATACCAAATTCCTTGATTTAAAAAGAGTAAGCTGTTTTGAACCAACTTTGATCTTTCATTCACCATAATTTTATTTAATATGTTCTTAGAAACACGAAATAGCCTCAACAATTGTTTAATTTCTAATACGCATTTTTTGGTGGGGAATCTTCAAACTCGGCCATGTCGTAAATTAGTTTAAGTCATTCAGAATTTAGCTTGGATTCCAAAATTATTTATCCCGAACACGAAAGAAAACTGACGTGGCAAGAGTTAAAACTCTTTTGACAAGGATACTTTTTTGAAATATGTGTAGGTTTTGGATACATATGTAAGGAGGTAGTTTAGCTCCAAATACAGCTTAAAAGTATCATTCTAATTTCCTTGAGTTATATAAACCAATAAAATTCTTTCATATAAAAATTAAATATTTCAACCTAAGCAGCCAAATCTAATCAAACTCTTAAATTATGATTTCCTTACATTTTCAAGAGAGTTCATTTGTATTAGTTATGATTCGCTAGTACTTAACGCACAACACATTCTGTATATATAGAATGTAAATTATGGTATAATCAGTCCAGTCGCCGCGGCCTAATGAGAAGATTGATTTCTTCATAATCATAAGCTCATCAGTTCGAAACTGGATTGAATTCTCTTACAATCTTCGGAACATATTAAAAATCATATACTTAAATTTTCGTTGGAAATTTGAGGTTTTAAATTTCTAAAAGTTTTTGTTCTAATACGTTTATATATACGTTAATTTAAAATTAAAATTTCCCAAATGAGAATAGGTCAAAGACTAAAAAATTAATTTCGTTTCCCAATTAAATGCAAATAATAAATTGAAAAAACAAACAAACGCGAATCTAATTACTTAGTAAGCAACTTAAAGACCTGATATTTTCCTTAAAAATGAATTAATTTAATTTGATACATTTAAAACGCAAAAAATGTTTGGTTTTCCTGCTTCTAGTGGCCATAAATTTATTCGACTTGACGGACGATACAAAACATCCTGAAAAAACAAACTAGTTACAAATTTATTTGACATTGTGAAAAACTGATCAAAATGATAGGATTTTGAAATAATTGAATTCCAACTAGTTGGAAGTCACAGATTTGACCGAACATTTTATTATTTTGCGTATTTTGTAATTAATAGCTTCCTACCCCTAAATTCAAATTATCATTAACTGACTTCTGATGGCTTTTTAAAAACTTTAAAGGTTTATATTAGTATAGCCTGCAATTGGCTTTGTTATTACAAAGATTCTAAGTCAAGTCATATCTGCGCAGTTTTGGGAATTAAAAAATATTTGGTTGTCTATTAAAAATAATAATAAACAACTTTTACAATTACAAACCATTTTTCAGTCTTAAACTAGAACATTGAAACCCTTCATTCAAGAAGAGAATTTACATTTCTGTAACATCTATATGCTTATGAATGAATTCACTAATTTCATCACTCAATTATAGATTTGTGATTTCAACATGCCGAACTAACGAGTAAAATAATTTAAATTCATTCAGCTGTGGTTTTAAAAATGCGATCAGAAAGCTGATCACTTGATTAAATTCAAATTGATCGCACAAAACGAAATCTCAATAACCAGGACGAAGCTAAAATGTCAATTATAATTCACTAATCATCAATCGATCATTTAAAATTCATGTTAAATGTCAAATTAACTTTATAACTTTTAAGTATATAACCAACAAAAATTAAGAAGTGTTTGAACAAAATGGCTTCCAGTTTTCTTTTATTTTATTTTTGTTAAATCGCGTCTTCAAAAAATATCAGCGCGCGCGCAAAAAATTATTGTACTTTCTAATTAAAATTGTTAACAAAAAAATTATACATTTTAATATTCATCTTATTGTTAAAAATTTAAAAATTATAATTATAAGTTTTATACATTGTATTACGTTATACGAATATACGAAGATATGTGGTCATCAGATCATACTCGTATGAATATGTTTGGCAGACAAAAAGAAAGACTGGCTTATAAGAGTGGTGAAGCAGAAACATATTTTGTTGTTTTTTTTTTTTTTTTTTTTTTTTTTTGTTTAAAAATGATTTTAATTAGCTTTGTTGATATGATGATGAAGTTTTTTTGATATCGAAAAGTATGCGGTGAAATTTGCTTTTGAAAAGTTTTATTTTTGTTTTTTTGTTTTTAACGGATCCGTCAAATAGTATTAAAATCTATTATTAGGTTACATCAATCAAATACACTCGTACTTGTGTATAAATTGTGCTTTTGCACATAAAATCTGAATGTTACTCTTTATATTTATTATTATTGTTATTATTATTATGATCAATCTGTCAGTTTGTATTAAAGAGATCGAGTTATAGGACATTTATCGTTTGGCAACCATTCCCCAATGATTTGGCATAAAATAATGTTCATAAAATTTTGACAATATTTTGTTTTATGTTGTTCAGTTTTTTTTTTTTTGTATTTTTTTTTTAAATCAAAATTAATTAAGAAATAAAAACCATATGGTCAGATTCGAATAAGATCAACACAGAAAAATCGCGATCATTATTTTATAATAATATGTGTACACAGTACAGTGTACATACAATTTATTTAATAATGAACCACCATACACAATCATAACGATCGTGTGAATTACATTTTTTTTTTGTATATGTAACGAGACGCGATATAACTTTCACGATCAACAAATATATACAATAATCATTTTGTTGATCATTTACCAAACCACAAAATTTTTTTATTTTTATAGTTTTATTCATAATTAAATAAAAAATGATTTTTCTTTTTCAAATTTTTTGATTCTTTCCTTTTTATCAAAAAGATTTAGAAGAATACAAATAAAATAAAAAATAATTAATCATATTTACAGGTCATACACGATCGTATATAGTATAAAATACATGCTGTTTAGTAATCAACATGATCATTCATTATTTAAAAATTACATATATCATGTTTCTTTGTTGTTTTTTATTTTATTTTATTTTTCTAAGATCGTTAAAAAAAAAAATTGCATTGATCATTACATTAAACAATTCGATGTGTGGTGATCGCTTAAAAACAAAACAAAACTATAAATTTAATGTGATCGAAATCTTTTTTTTTTTGTGTTTTTTAAGACAAGACTCCCCCAATAAAAAAAAAAAAAAAAAAAACCAAAACAAACAAAAGTTTAAAAGTCTTGTAAATAATAACAAATTACAACAAATGAATTAAAACAAACAAACAAACATACAAAACTAAATGATCAATCCATTTGATTTCGAGCTCTCGATTGATTGGATGGATGGATTTTTAAAGTGATCGATCTATCGATCATACATACAAGCATACATAAAAGTAATGTATTTTTGCTTTTATACACATAATATATGTTGTATGTAGTTTTTAAAAGAGATGATGATGAATTAAAAATTAGAGATGGAATAAAATGATTGGAATTCTAATTTTTTCGTATGTAGGTACTCGTATACTTATAGAAAGAAAGATGCGTGATTATTTTTTTAAAACATTTAATTATTTTTCTATTAATCTATTTCTTGTACATATTCTTTCATATATCTGTATATAAAATTAGGAATATACAAATATTACATATATTCATCTAATCATCTCTCTAAAATAAAATATTTATTTTTTTTTATTATAAAAATTAATTGATTGGTTTGACTAGAAATTGACTGACTGCTGTTTTTTTTTGTTTTGTTTTTTGTTTTATTTGAAATTATTAAATTTGGGAATGTAAATGTTTGGATTGATATACATGTTAAAAAATGATACTTAATTAGCACAGAGTTTTTGTTTGATTGAAGGGAATTTGCAATATTTTGTTTTAAGGTTTTTAAAAGCATTTAAATGGAAAACTTAAATTTATCGTGATTTGTAGTAACATCTGCCAAAGTGTTGGCCATGCTAGAAAACATTGTCACACCGTAAAACAAACATAAAAGTTTGTGAACATTCAAAACATTAGGGTAAATTCTGTAACGTGCTGTATCGTTCTGAAGTCCTGCTTTAAATTAATTTCTGGTTTCTAGTTTTAATTTGTTTAGGATCTTTAGGAAATTCGAATATTCTGGTTACATTTTTTTAATTTAAGATAAGAATAGAAAATAAGAAATTAATTCGTTGTTTTTCAAAAAATTCAAAAATTTCACTGAATAAAATGATTAACAATTCTCTCATAATAAGATCTCGTTCAAACCTTAAATAATTGTGCTGCCTTACCTGATTTTGATGTTTATGACGTAAGGGAAACCTGAAAAGTCAGCCTAAATAGGCAAGGTAAATATTACGTTCAGGCGTCATTTTTCTCAATCGGCTCTTATCACAATTTATCCAAATGCTCAATTGTGATCTCGAGAATTTATTTAAATAATTTTACATGTTTTCGTCGGTTACATCAAAACATTATTTTAAAATTTAAATTGAATTTAAATTCATTCAACTTATTTAATTTAATTTCTATTTAAACTTGAAAAATCAGGAGTTATAATATTTGGTTTATATAAATTTTTAAATATTTGTTTAAGTTTAAATAAATTTTATGTTGAGTTTGTTGAATGTTAATTAATTTATGTAATTTCTAATATACCACCAGTGATTAGACCATTTTAATTGTGTTTTTATTAACACGAGAAGTATATTAGTATTTACGAACAGAAATTCATCGAAACTGATTAATAGATAGAATTCTATTTATTTAATTATATGATTTTAATATGTTTCGAAGATTGTAAGAGAATTCAAATACAGTTTCGAACTGATGAGCTTATGATTATGAAAAAATTAATCTTCTCATCAGGCCACGGCGACTGGACTGATAATACCACAATTTACATTCTATATATACAGAATGTGCTGTGCGTTAAGTACTAGCGAATCATACTAATACAGATGAACTCTCTTACAATTTTTCTTCTTCACGATATTCACACAGCTCTGTGTGTAAGCTAATTTTACTTTATTAATTTTTTGTTGATGTGTGAATATCGTGAAGAAGAAAAAATTGTAAGAGAGTTTATCTGTATTAGTATGATTCGCTAGTACTTAACACACAGCACATTCTGTATATATACGAGTAGAATGTAAATTGTGGTATAATCAGTCCAGTCGCCGCGGCCTGATGAGAAGATTGATTTTTTCATAATCATAAGCTCATCTGTTCGAAACTGGATTTGAATTCTCTTACTATCTTCGAAACATATTAAAATCATATAATTAAATTTTTCTGTTCAAATTTCAACTTAACTTAATTTTCATAAAATCATTAAGGTGTATCAAAATTAGAGACCAATAATAATTTGTAGATCAATTCAATTTTAGTTTATATTTGAATGACTTCAACTGACCTTAGTTATAAATTGTTCAAGTCTACTCGAAATTTTTCTAAAATGCTAAGGTTTTTAAAAAATTGTGTTGAAAAATTCAAATTCGACGCGAATACTTTTTAAACTTAAGTAGTCTTGTTTTATTCAAATGTGACCGCAATTATAATCTTAATTATTTTAAGTAATGTTTAAATGAAATGTGATTAAGAAATGTTGATGACCTCCAACTTCATTTCGGTTCTACTGAGCTGCCTTTAAAAATTGATTATTTTTAAATTAACAATCAATAAATTAAATTTCAATTAAATCTGTGTATTTAAGATCTGAGTTTTATCTAAAGATAATTTTACCATTACTTATTAATTCAAGTTAAATTTGTAAGGTTTCCTTTGGAGTTTTTATACTGTCACTCCAGTTCTATTCAGTTTCGACTGAAATAGTGCTTTAGTTACAACGAAATCTATTTTTGCCGGTAATTGAAATTGCTGTGGGGTTTTGTAATAAATTTTATTAGATCTGGCTACTACAATTTACCGGTAAACCGATATAACGGTATTGCAAATTCTGCTACTAAAACTCATTATTTCAGTCGTCACCATTTTCTCTACTATTACAGATCGGCCACTTCGAAAATCACTTTTTCTGATTTAAGAGAAGCCATGCGTACATCTACAACAAACCAGAGTTAGAATATTTTCAAGATTTCTTGATACATCTATAGCTAGTGCCAACGCAAAAAAGTGAAATTCTTTCTTTCCCTTTAAAACTTAAAAATTTTGAAACTTTAAAATTTCAAAACTTTGAAACTTTAAAAATTTAAAACTTTAAAACTGAAGAATTTATACAAGTTATAACCATATTATATTAACGCTCAGTTCGTTTATTATTTGCTCGCTTCAAGCGCTTTTTAGCAAATTTTCAAAATCAATTAAAATAGTTGAACATTGAAATTGTTTAACATAAAAGATTTCAATCATCATTTCTGAACTAGTAACCGAACATTTCTTTACTTCCAGAAACAGTATAAATTCCTAAATTGAGCTTTCGAAAAACATAAAATTGTTAAAAACTATGGCCCGTGGGCCAAATCTGGTTGATTCTAACATTACTGAATTGATCTGGTCAGGTGCCATCATCTCACTAAAAAGTCTTCACGGTCATTTTTACGTTTAAAAAGATTTTTAAAAATGGTCAACAAATAAATTTCATTTTTTGGCCTGAGTAAAAATAAGTTGGGGCATCGCTGACGTTCATAAATCTAAAACATTCCAGAAAATTAAAAAAGTTCAATTCTAAAAATAATAATATGTTTAAAATTAAAAAAATATAAAGAACTGAAATCTCACTTTGGTCCGGAAAACTATTCGTACGTAACCTCCAATTTAGCTTGCAAATCAATCCTATACTCAACATCAACCCAATCTTCAACTCAACCTCCAACTCGACGTCCAATTCAATCCCAACACAAATCACCAAATGAATCTCAACGGAACGCTCAAACCGCAAACAAACTCAACTCAATCCCTAAATCAACACTCGAAAACTGCATGATCACATAACAGTAACTAAATCTAAACTTCAAATAAATCCTTGGATCAACCCTAAACACAGAACAACTAAGTTTCAACTCAAATCTCAACTGAACTTCCAAATAATACCTTACGGCTGAGTGTACCGCAACCCAACCCTAACTTAAACTCCAACTCGCCTACAAACTCAGCTCTCGACCCAACCCCAAACTCAACGTCCATCTCAATTCCTAAATCAACAACGTTCGAAAACATACATACGTACAAGAACATAACTCTAAGCAGTTAACTTCCAAGTCAACACTCATCTCACTAAATGAATACCTCACTCAACCCCAAACTCAATGCTCAACTCAGTTCTCAAATCAAAAAGCTCCGAAAAACTACATACGTTCGTGAATTGAACTCAAAACAAGTCAAGGTAATTTCCAACTCAACCATCAACACAACTCTAAATAAATTCCCAACTAAACCTTAACTCAGCCTAACCCCAATTCAACCCAAACTCGACCCCAACCCAATTCTCAACTTAGCCCTTTTAACTCAACTTTAAACTCAACGCGCAACTTAACTCACAAGTCAACATGGTCTGAAAAACTCAACCCCCACATAACTCCCCAACCAAACTGCTCACTCAAACCCTAACCATACTCCAACTCATTTTACTTTCTTTTACTCTAGTAAAATAAAGTATAGTAATCATGAAAATTTTGGATCTTGAGATTTTTAGAGATTTATGGGTTTTTAGGTCCCCTGAGTCCGAAAAAGTGGGTTTCGAAATGGTGTCTCTCTGTCTGTCTGTCAGTCTGTCAGTCTGTCTGTGTCCTCTCTACAGCCCAGATGGTTTAACCAATCGAACTGAAACTTTAGATTTAAGGTTTTTTGATAAATTGGGAAGTCCCAGTGAATTTTACTCCAAATCGGCTAACCGGAAGTGGCCACTCCCTTGGTCCAGAAAATTTATTTTGCAAATATGTTAAAAAGTATAAGGTTTACAAAAAACTATTTAATGTTTCCAAAAATTAAAAACAAATAAAACTAAAAAATAAAAAATTTAAAAATTTAAAAATTAAAAAAAAAAAAATTTAAAAAAAAAGTTACAAAAAAAAATAAAATTTCTCAAAATTCTCTGTTCATAAAAGAAAGTCGTGTGTCACACCTCCATTTTAATTTAATAACTCGGAATTGAAAAAATAGAATTCGTTTTGAGAAGGTTTATTTTAATATTTTTCATTTACATTTTTGGACATTTTTAAGTTTAGAATCTAAAAATTCCAAGATTTAGAATTTAAAATTTCGGAAATTCAATTATGAAATTTTTAATTAATGATTATTTTTTTAGTTTTGAATCTCGAGAACCAGGAGTCTCATATTATTAGAAATTATTAAGTGTTAAATGATTAATGTTGGAAATGGTAAAGTTAATGTGAATGTTGAATGCTCATTTAGAAATTTGTCATTTCGAAATTCCTCGAGTTTGGTGGAAAAATTGGTAAATTGTAATTTTGGAAACTGGTTATCTCAACCTAGCATTTTCCATTTCGAAACTAAACTCTTTTGAAATTATGCCGTTAAAGAGCATATAATAAAAGCAAAAAAAATTATAAAGAAACTTTATTTCAAATTTTACATTCAGAACTCAATTTTCTTTCTAGTTGACCACAGACATTCTTTATACAAATCAACTTTTTAATTTAGGACTGTTAATTCTAATCTTGGTTCTTAATAAAATTTAATATCTAAATCTATTTAAAATTTGGTCAGTTCTGCAATAGTAACCTAACGTTTCTAAACTTCCAGAAACTGAATAAATTTCAAAATTGAGCTTACGAAAAACATAAAATTGTTAAACGTACATACTGCGATTCAAATCTGGTTGATCCTAACATTACTGAATTGATCTCGTGGAATTCAAGGTACAATCACTATAAAATATTAGCCGCGATTTTTAAGTTTAAAAGATTTTTTTTTAAAATTTCGATAAGTTCTATAAATTTAATTGTTTGGCTTGCTGATGTATATATGTATAAAGAAATCTAGGAAATTAGAAAAGTTCAATTCTAAGAATAATAAAATTTTAAAAATTAAAAAATGTAAAGAACATAAACCTCACTACGGGCCGGAAAACTATTCGTACGTAACCTCCAAATAACTTCTAAATCAATCCCTAACTGAACGCAATCACCTATTCATCCCGATCTTCAAACCAACCATAAACTCAACCCCAACTTAAACTTCATCTTAACCCTCAACTCAACCCTCAACTTAATGAACCAAAAACAATGATCCACTCAATTCCTAAATCAACATGAGATTGAAAACTGCACGTTTACATAAACTGTCTCGGCACAGCTCAGTCCTCAAATCAACTCGGTCAAGGTGAACCTCCAAATATTTCGTAACTGTAGGGCCAACCCATCCACAACTCAGCACCTAACTCGATCCTAAACTCGGCTCTAAGCTCAACCCCAACTTCAACTCCTTTCCAAACGCCAAATCAATAAGGTCCGAAAAAAATACATGCGTCTATGAACTCAAATCAAGGTAACTTCCAAGTCAACTGACCAATATAAGCCCTTTACCCAAATCAACCCTAAACAACGCTCAACCCAATCCCTAAATCAACAACCTCCAACTCGACCTCCTACTCACCCATCAATTTAACTAAGCTTAGATTTAAGCTTAGAAGTCTCGAAATTTGAAGAAACAAAAAAAATTGCGGCGAGGCCAACACACGGTTTTTTTACGAAGATAATTTCTTACAAATTTAATATTTTAATTTTTTATTTTTGTTTTAAACATTTTGGCAATTTTTCTGTAAGCCTTAAATTTTTTAGATATTTGCAAAATAAATTTTCTGGTTCGCGGAAGTTAGTACTTTCGATTGGCCGATTTTCACTAAAATTCACTGGGACCTCCCAATTTATAAAAAAAAAAATTAAATACGAAGCTTCAGTTGGATTAGTTGAATCATCACACATATACACAGATAGACCCATAGCCTCAACGGGCGCCAAAACGGATAAACCGATAAAAATTTCACGGTTCAAAATATTCTTGAGTAATAATTTTAATTTTACTAACGTAAAAGAAATTAAAACTCTCTTTGATTTAAAATGGATTTCAATTTAAATGGCAAATAGTTGAATTTGGTTTTTGGAAGGTTTGAACTTGTTTGGCAAAAAGTTTAACTTCACCGAAAAAGCTTGAAAATGCATTATTGTCAAAGAGGTGGATTTAATTAGAAAACGTTTGAAATCACTCGGTAAAAAATTTAATTTAATTTGTAAAGTTCATAAACAATTTAATCGAAATTGATTGAAAAGGTTGAGTTTCGGCTAAAGAGTACAATTCGATTAAGAGATGTTTAAATTTAATTGGTAAATTTGTCAATTTGATATGAAAAAGATTGACTTTAATTTGTATTTCACAACAGTCGAATTTGATATCGAACGTTGAATAGTTTGAATAGTTTTGAATTAATTTGTCTAGGATTTAAATGTCAGTCAGTTGAATGTGACTCGTAAAGATTGAATTTATTTGCCAAAAGATTGAACTTGCCTTTTGGGAAGTTTTGAATATGAATTAATTGGCAACGATTAGTGGTACACCAATTCATTGGTGTAGAGCGGCGGAATTTGATTTAGTTTGAATTTAATTGGTAAAGTGTTAAAATTGAGTTGGAATCAAAAGTAATGATTTAATAAGCTAAAAGTTGAATTTGATTTGGAAAGTGTGTTTACACATATATAATTTAATTACTGGCAATTACATCTTCCATTGCTACGTGGAAGGTGTTAACTTCTTATTTGGCAAAGTGTTAAGTTTAATTTTACGAAATATAAAAATGTGAATTTACTCGACTAAGATTTGATTTGAAAAATATTTAAATTTGAGTTTGCATGTTTGAATTTTATTGCGGTAAAAATTTGAAATGGGCTTGCATAATTTGAATTAATTTAGCAAATGTGAAATTTATTTAAAAAAAAATTCAACTAATTTAGCAAAATGAAATATTATCTCAACTAAGTTGAATTTGATTTAAAATGTTTAAGTTAATTGGTAAATGGTTGTATTTGATTTAAAAAAGATTGAGTTTAACCCGAAGCTTTTCGACTTGATTGGGAAGCCAAAGAAAAAGATGTATTGAAAAGTTTGATTTGAACATGTTTTAATTGAATTGGTTTAGAGAAGTGTTCCAGTTTAAATTGAACTTTAATATGACGTAAAATTTTTGACTTCATTTGGCAGTTGATTAGGTTTGAAAAGACAATTGGTTTGGATTTAATTGGTTAAGAGTTGAATTTGATTTGAAAAAAATTTAATTTCACTTTTCGCGTTTGATAAAATTTGAATTGATTAGATTGGCAATTGAGTTTGATTTGAAATTTTTTGAAATAATTGGTAATTGTATTATATAAGTATTTGAATTAGCTGCAGAAGAAACTTGAATTTAATTGACAAATATTTGAATTTAATTTGGAAATGTTTCAATTTAGTTTTTAGTGGAATTTGACTGGAAATAGTTTGAGAGAATAATTAAATTTGATTTGAGCAAGGTTGAAATGGCTGAAATGCGTCAGGACACCGAACTGGACAATAAGATTTTCATTTGGAAAAGGTTGCATTTGTTTGGAAGATAGTTCAATTTGATTTGAAAAAGATTGAATTTAATTGGAAAGGGCTGATTTGTTCACAATTTGAAATTTGAATTTAATTGCTTTATTAAACTTTTAATTATACATAAAAATTTGATTTGGAAACAATTAATTAGCAAATAAATTATGAATGAATTTAATTGATATAGAGTTGAGTTTGATTTAGTATCAAGCTCTCAAATAAGCAAAACTTGATTTATAATTATCTGAAAATCGATTCTTGAATGTGAATTTTCGACTTTATTTACCAAATAATGAAATCAATTGAATTGACTAGGAAAGTTGTACATTTGAGGAGTGTCTGATCAAAAGTCGCTATTTACATTTTCCAAAATGATATTTTTTTTTTTCTATCAGGGCAGAATTTTTTAAGTGAAATAGACCAAAAGTGGCTATTTCCAGCATGGACCGAAAATTGCCAATTTCTCTATGAAAAATATCCCTAAAATTCTTGATTTTGGCCAAAACAAGCTACTATATTTACTACAAAAAAGTGATCAAAAGTAAGTAGCAAAAAGTAAGATGTAAATAGCGGGTTTTGATCAGACACTCCTCATTTATTAATTGTCAAAAAAATGTAAACTTCTTAGAATGCATTTTATTGGCAAGTTGGTGGTTGTTTTGAGTGGAAGTTGATTTGAAAAAGATTGAATTGGACTTTCAATATTTGAATTTTAAAGATTTGAGGTAAACTCTTTTTTACGAAATTTGAATTTAATTAGCCAATTGATCGAAAATTTTTTTGATTTGATTTGGAAAAATTTCAACTCAATTTAATTTCATTTAATTTGAATTTAATTGGTAAAATTGCCTGATTGGTCATTTTTTATTAGACCATGAAAATTTTAATTTGTTTTGAAAAGGTTTGAAATTATTGATAAAATGTTAAATTTGAAAAATGGTAAATATGTAAATACGTATTGCAATTTGGTCTGAAAAAGTTTCAATTTACTTAGTAAAAAATTGAATTTTATTTGGTAATAAAAATTTAAAATATTTTGGCTTGGAAGCGTCAGGAAACTGAGTTTCATTAATAAAGACAAAATGTTATTGTTTCAACCAAATTGAATTTGATCTAAAACGTTTGAATTTAATTGGCAAAGAATAAAATTTGATTAGGAGTCGAATTTGGTTTGAACATGATTGGGAAAGAGCTGAACTTGATTAGAAAACGGAAGAATTTAATTGCTTATACGAATCTAATTTGATTGAAGAAGTTTCAAATAATTGATAATATGTTGAATTTGATTTACATATTGTTGAGGTTAAATTAAATTTTATTTAAAAATGTTAAATTTATTTAGCAAAGAGTTAAGTTTGACAGAAAAAGTTGAATTTAATTGCACAATAAAAAAAATAAAGTTTGATTAAAAATGTTTGAGTGTATAGAGAGGCAATAAGTTGAGTTTGTCAACATATGAATTTGAAAACATATGGATTTAATTGGGAAAGAGTTGAATTTGATTTGAAAAATTTAAAATGAGTGAAACTCTCACAAAGCGAAACCACCACTGCTTTTGTATTAGTTAAAACAAAATGACTATATTCTAACCGAAAAATTGATTTGTGAAGTGAAATTTGAACGTAAAATTGTTTAACTTTCAGAAGACATTTTCAAATCAATTAAAAGAAATGAGTTAAATTATAAACGACTCCGCACGAATTTTCGATATTTTATAGCTCCGATCATCCTGATTAAAAGTGTCTATGAGCACGAAGTTCAAAAATGAGTAGATTTTGAGTTGTACATATGTACATCAAACTGTGAAAACATAGCAAATAGTGAATTTTCACAATAATTCAAAATCTACCCAATTTTTACACTTTCAGGATGATCTTGATTACAAAATACTAAAAATTCAGCGAGTACCCATTTTCCATATGAATTATGCGGGGTCCTTTGTAATTTCGCACAGAATTGTACGAGAGCTCTTAGGATCTCGTAAAAATATAAAATATGTAACCTGTTGCAAGGATTTAAAAATGAATTTTTAAATTTTTTTTTTTTTTGATGGTAAAATTTTGTGCATGTTTTATTAATTTTATGTGCAAATTATTATTTTTTCTAAATGGCAAATTATTTTTTTGGTGCTTTTTGTACGTACGAATTATAATGTAAGGTTAAATACCAACTAACTTTTTTTACACGGTCTTTTTTACACCGCATTTAAAATAATCCAAAAAAGTTTTAAATGAAATACCGTGTAAAAAAAGAGTTGGGTGTATTGTCCTTTTTCAATTCTTCGTTAACAGATGTCGATATCTAATAATGGTAAATTACAGAATGAACTTACACTACAAATAGTATTCATTAATACGGATCATGTTCCTGCTGCTTTCATCTTTGTATTGCATCAGCCTTCAGTTGGAGGAGCATTGTGTCTTCCGGTGCTTCTCCTGTTGATTTTCATCTGAAACGAAATACTTACATTGTAAATAAAAACAATTACAGTCGATCTCTTTAAACAATCTTATCATCACCATATCAATAAAGGGTTAATAATATATAAATTTTGTTAAAAATAAATTTAATAACGATGATTATTTCATTTTAATAGTATGTATTATTATATTCCTATATAATAACTTATTATAATTTTTGTGTCAAAAACTATATATAATTTTAATTTAAATAATTTAAATTAATGACAAAAAATTATATATTTGCCATCAAATATATTAAAAAACGATGATAAGAACAAAATAAAATTTTTTTATAATAAGATGCAATTACAAAACATCTTTTTACATCTTTACAGTAGATTTAATCGTGGTATAAAAAATTAAATCGCCATCGAACTAAAAATGTAGTAGTTGGCTGAGAATAACAATTTGACCTTTATATTTTTTTAAATAAGAAAATTTTGATTTATTATTCATTCTAATTTTGCATTAGAATTTATTTAAGTATATATTATATGTATATTAAGATCTAATCTAATCTGATTTAAAATTTTTATTTTATTATTGTACCAATTGTGCAATGAATTATTTATATATTTTTACGAAAGTTCATTTTAAAAGTTGAATACACAGTATCTACTGTATGTTACATACATAAATTATGTATTCAAAATTAAACCGAAAAAATATTAAAAAAAAAAAAAAATCGATCAAAAAAAACCAGAATAATTTAACAACATTAAATTTCCTTTACACACCGGCGTAGCGCTTGCAAATTATCCGACATTAGAGTTTTTCCTTTTCGCTCGATCATTGTTGCACCGAACATAAATAATTGCATAAACTAATGAAAAAATGGTCGATGAATGTTAACGTCATTGAAATGGGTCATGTTTTTTACGATCGTGTTGTGTATAATTTTTAGCTTATCGATCATCTTTCAAAATAAAAACACCGTATACAAACAACAAAACAAAATTATAATTTGAACTATTGAATAGAGATCGATTCTAATCGCGTGAACGACGATGATCAATGTTTTTTTGTGGAATGAAATTTAAAAATTGTTTGTGGCGCCAAAATTTAGGATTTAAAATGCACTTCTATTTTCTTTACATATACATTATGTATAATGTACTGTATATACATATACCACACAAGATCAATTATACATATATTCGATCATAACAATAGTGATCGTATATGCAAATTTGTGAACATAACGCAAATAAAATCAATCAAAAAAAAAATAAAAAAAAATTTACAAATATGGAATAAAGTCATAGACCTTTTAGATAAAAATATCGATCATTCCACATGATCACAACAACGAAACTAAACAAAATCATTAAAATATGTTTGTAACCAATGACGAGATCATGCGAAGGGTAAGAAAACAACAACGAAGAAAAGAAAAGACAAATTTTTCTTTTCAGCTTGTTTTCATTTTATTTTTTTATATAAATTTTAATTTAATTTATACTGTGATGACTCATGATGATCAAGTTGACGATCTTCATCATGATCATCATCCATCGACGATCGCAAGCAACATAAATATTTTCCTATATATACATCAACATGCATTCTCGATGATCACAAAAAGTACAATACAGTTTAATTTATATACACACAGAATATAACTTGATCGATTGGAATATATTGATTATAATCAAATTCGATCGAACTGATCGCGATCACATTGATCGAGAGAGTACATAACGTATAGTAAACAAAGTCTATATATGATCATGTTAAATTGTGTATACACGAGTATATCGCCTTCGCAATATACGCGTGAAAATTTAAAATAAATATCGGTTTTAATAAGTACGTTGGCGGAAATGATCTAATGCGATCATATGTTTATTATTTTATTTTAAGCTCTTCCAAAAAAGGAAGCACAGTTGCAGGTCATTGTACCTCTTTTTACTTTACGTAAATCTTCCTCCTTCATAGCTTTGTATATATGTGATGTGTATAACACTGAATTAAACTTGTCCTCATTTTATATAATATAATTCCCGTTTACTATATGATCAACAACATTCTAATTATCAAAATGTTTTATAAGTACAAATTTATAAAATGATCATCAAAAAATGATCGCGATCATATATAAAAATTTTACGATCATAAATTACATTATGGGAAATAAAAATACAAGAAAACAAAAAATATACAGGGAAAATGTGACAAGAATTTTTAATTTTATGTTTATAATGTGTACGTCGATTGAGTGGAAGTTACGATCGCATCGCATCATATATTCAAACCCTTAAATAAATTAAAAAAAAAAAAAAAAAAAAAAATCTCGGCCATGCATAATGCTCATTTCCGTCTATACAAAATTTTTAGCACGTGCCGCACACAATACGGAAATAGTTCCATTTCCGTACATACATTATTATACCGCTGATAATTACCGCTGTTAAAAAAAAAGGTTGTTAATCTTTTCATATGTCTATAAACCCTGGACACATATACTCATAAAAACTTGATCTTATTTTTTGTAAAAAAAATTTTTTTTTTTATGTTTTAAACAATAAACGATCATTCGAAAGATCTTTGATGATCATTTTTTCATTGCCTTTTTTTTTTTTGTTGTACTTCAACATTAAATCGTGACAAAAATTATTAAGTAATCTTTATAATTTTTATTTCGTGTGAAACAAATGATCAATCGATGATCATCTTATAAAATGTGATCTTTATCAAACGCGCGATGCATTTTGCAAATTTTAAGAGGGTTTAGAACAAGATCTAGTGAGTTGGCCAATATTTTTGCGCAATATACATACATATTAGTCATAGACAAAAAAAAAAAATTCAATCATCGATCAAGCAACACAAAACGCGCGTTCGATATGATCAATACTCGATCATTTATTTTTTTTTTAAATTTTTTTTATGTAATTCGTGATCTTAATTAACAATTTTCCCTTTTTGTATATACATTTCTAAAAGAACGTGACAATTTCTTTATACAAACAATTTAATCGATCTCACATTTCTTATTACGTTCCCTCCCTGCCCTGTACTCTAGTCTAAATATCTAAGAAAAAACGCAAAACTATTCTATCGATCGTTTTTTTTTTTTTTTTGTATTTACGATCATGTTACAACAATAAACAATTGATCTCAATTTTTTGACAAATTATAATTTTGTTAGTTTTAAAAGATTATAAATGTAATTATAATTATTATTGTGGTACCTTTGTTGTTGTAAAATAATATAAATAATGATTGAAGGAGGAAATTTTATAACATGATGGAACTAATATTATTGATCACTCGCGATCAAGTTTTATATATTTTGATATCTTGTTTTCTTGATCTGTTTGTCTTTTGAATTTTTTGGACAAAGGTGGCAATTTTAAGATGAAGAATTTTTTTATTTTTTTTAAAGTAATTTATATTTTATGTATGTATAATACATATTTACTTTTTGATGTTTTAGAAATGTATGTACGTAAGATACATTTGTTCGGGCGGTTAATAAACATTTTTAATCTTTACGAATTGATCTACAATAATTTTTTGTTTAGTTGTTTTTTTTTGGCTAATGAACGGGGAAGATGATTTCGCGGAAATCCATTTATATATGTATAATTTAAGTTGATCTCGAAATAGTTGTTTTGAGTGGGTTTTTAAAAAAAACGTGTACTTAAAGTGGTGATCCGAGGCGGCATCTCGCGACGTAATTATAGTGTACTTTAGATGGATATATTAACTGTCAATTTGGAAAGATTTTAAAATTTTTAAATATTTTGTAATATTTTAGATGTAATTAGACATTTTGTTTTTGTGATTTTTAAATTATATTAACCTAAATTTAATTTTATTTCCGCGATCACACGATTGCGGGTTTAGAGTTAGACATATAAGAATTTAAAATTTTAAAATTGAAACTAATTTTTATTTCGTTTTTTTTTTCATTTTAGGTAAGTGATCAAGTTTGATGTATACATTTACATGATAGTGAGTACGTTTTTGAGTCTATTTAATTAAAAAACCTACGATGAAAATATTTCAAACTTAAACAATTCGTCGATCGCCAATTAAAACAAAAAATTGATCGTGAAAGCTTATATAAAGTATATATACAATTTTTTAAATATTTAAGAAGCAACAATATAAATTCCGATCTATATGATCACAATTTGCGTATATTGTATTTAACTGGCATGTAATCGGATGATTGATTGATCATTTTACAAAAAGAGAGCGATCGTTGATGTACCAAGTTTTATTTAATATATAATTTACTTTCAATATTTAATCAAATAATATGTGTTAATAATGGAATGATTGATCACACAATAAATTAATATTGAATGATCTTTATGCAATCGTTAAATTTTGGACCGATCTTAAGATTGAACTTTTTCTTGATATTTGACACAGGAACTAAATTATAAATCGGAATTATGAGGACATTATTACTGAGTAAGTTCAAGTATAGGCACAAAATGCGAAACTACTTAAGGATGATGATTTATTTTATATTTTCTTATTTATTTATTTATTTTTTGTGTATAACCTGTCGCCTCTACTTAATCAACGATGTTTTGTATCTTTACTTTTTTTTTTTTGTTTTTTTTTGTTATATATGAAGATCAACGAGAAATTATCATAATGATCATTGATCATAATATTTTATTCCATTTTTTGGACGATCGATCGATCGATCGATATTTATACATTTTTTGAGGTTAAGTTGATTTAAACGTAAAAATACAATAAATTGTCATCAATTTATTGTTTATAAAAAAATAAATATTTTCCTTTAAGTTTTGATTCTTATCGGAATTCAGAATTTCATTTCTTACGATCGTCATCTTCATGATGATATTGTATAGTGATCTTTACGATCATTTTGATAAAAATATAAATATTTGATATATTTTTTTTTTGTACTTTATATATTTTGATTTTGAAAAGTTATAAGAGGAGATAAAGATCAAGAAATTTTTATATAAGATCATTGTGTCCAGACATATTATATAGATACAATTTTTGTTTTGTTTTTGTTTATAAATTCAGATGGCGCCACATTATGTCTATAGAAATCAAATTTAAGTAGTATTGTATGGAGATCGCGGTTTTTGTTATTTTCATGAATTATGATAATATGATCATTACGGATGATCGATATGGCGACCACTCGATTGTGTCATAAATTCGTGATCTGGTTTAAGTATGTAGGAGTAGTGTACTTTTTGTGTCATAGAAAAATATGATTTAACGACAAGGGGTTAAATTAAAAGTGTTATGATCGGTCGATCGTAATCATTACATTAAATACTTCTACAACCATGATCGATACAATTTTTGCGTAAAATTGTTGTAAAATCAGGTTGTATGTAGACTATTTTTCTTATACGCGATCATCATAATCATCTCGTATACTGTTTTGTTGTGGGAACTGATTTTTATAAATCAAAAGCAAAAAAAAACAAAAAACAAAACGTAAAAAAATTGTTGTGCGCGGACAACAATCGAGTATCGTTCTGAATTTTAAATCGATTTTTCTTGTTTTATTTATTTATTTTCAGCTACTGTATTTATTTTTATTATTATTATTGTATTTTTTCGGGACGGTTTTTATAAGAAAAAAAAAAAGATATGCGATCACAGCAAATCGTATATATACACACAATTTATATATCGCTTTAGGAATTTTCCTTCTTATATTGTGTACCAAATTCTTGAATGTCTCTTTATCAAATTATTATTCTATATATATTTTTATTTTAAGATTGCGCGCACAACAAAAAAGTAAGATCGCAAATTGAGGGAGTTTTTTGACGATCGATCGTTGAATATTCGATCAAGTTTATATACGTACAAAAAATTCTTGTGTTTAAGAAAATATACAAAAGAATTGAATTTATTTCTTATTTATATGACATTCCAATCGATCGATTGATTTCTGTATATTGACCTCGATCACCAAAAAAAAAAAATAATAAAATGTCCAGACATTTTTTATCAGTAATGCATTTTTATATAACCAAACTTAATTATGTTGGAACATTTTTTTGACTATCGATTATGGCGCTATATCAAATATTATTCGGTTCGTCGCCCTATACATACAAATATTAAATGTATATGGATCGCGAAAAAAAAGGTTTCATGTTTATTCTTTCATTTAAATTTTTTGAACGATTTGGTGATCATCACTTTGCAACCGTTTCGTTTACTATACAAAATGACACGTTTTCAATTTAAAATTATAAATTGGATTTTTTTTTCTTATATAAACGTGAAAACGATCTTAAGTCGAAAATCAATCAAAATATAATTAATGTTTTAATCTTTTTTGATTATGATTTTATTTTTTATATATTAAACAAATTATTTCATCACGCGATCACTATATGAAAGATGCGCGCGATCATTAATATTTTGTTATATGGAAAAATATTATGATTAGTATAAATCTGTGATGATGATGTTGATTTATTGATCGCGATGATCATGCGATCATAATTGAAATTTAATTTTTAATGCGGTGGGAATTTTTATTTATTAATTTCTTTGCATGGGGTATACAATTCGTATAAACAAGTGAATCGAATTTTGCAACTGAACGCCCCCATTTGTGTGTATGTGCGCGCACAGCAGGTGATCTCGATTGATCGACATCAATCTGTCCGCGCACACATTGAGTCACGATTCTTTGTTATAAAATCACGCCAATTGATTGGTTTCATGATTATGATCATCATCACTGTGTGATGATGATCATCATCTAACTGATTCATCATAGTTTTTGACCCCAAAAGTACAAATATATTTATACAATAATCGGCAATAAAAATTTATTTTTGGGGCGTATATTAGGTGGGCTAAATTTTACATTGCTAAATAAATTTTAATTATAATTTTTGAACTTACCTTCATGATATATTTATTGGTCACTAGGTGGTAAACACGCGTTCCTTCAAGGCTTATTATTGTGTTCTTCTTTCTTCTATATTTTAACGCGTCGCGTCTCTAATTGAAAATATAGCAGTTAATTGATTCAATTTAGACGATCATTATCATCGTGATTGCGCGCCGATCTTTGTCTATTATACAATATATGAGAGAAACAAGCAGACGAAAAAAAAAATTAACTTATAATTTACATGAAAATAATCATCGATCATTTAAGATCGATGATCTGGTTATGTTATTTTACACCTGCGCTACAATGTTAGAGAGATCTATATCTCCTCTACAAATGTTACACGATCAAACGGTATTTTCAATATATTATCTACGCGAAGTTGTAAAATGCCAATTAAAACATAAATCACGCAAAATAATAAAAATTCCATTAAACAATTACCATCATATTTATGTTCTTTTCACCACTAAATGACCAGCGAGAAAACAAAGTGTTATTATTGCAATTTTCTTTTATATACATTTTCACATTACATATTTTAATTGGCATTAAACAACACGAGGTGGCGACATTAAAATATTATATTATAAAACATGATCATCAACAACAGCATGCATGATCATGTAACACTTTATTATTATTTTTTTGATTTCCTAATTGCAACATTTTACAAATTTAAACGGCCGCATACTGTGCGGGACCGATCATCGGTCAAAATAGTAAAAGCAATCGTGCTCATACAATAATTAAAAGATCAAATAAATTTCTCTTACCTGTCAACGACTTAAATTTTAAAACATAATAATTAACATTTTTCACAATGGCGGATTATAACACATGATTTTATTTTAACTAATTTATTGATTTAACTATTATTAAAACGAATTAAATTTCTGGTCACATTTTTTAATAATTTAAAAAAAATATTAATTTTACGTTATTTAAATAAAATATAAGAAAAACACAAAAACAAAAAAAAAAAATGATAATTATTATAAAACACTATATGATATGATCACAGTGAAGAACGATCGTCAACTGACCGTGGAGAAATATAATTTGTTTTTGTGGTGAGAAAAAGAACAAAACAGCGCAACTTAAATTATGATCGTGTTGCCTTTGTTCGTCGTTTGTTTCGATTAATGTTTGTTTCGTCGCGTAAAATTGACCAAAACAAATCGCGATCGTTGGATCAACTTTGGAGCTTGATATTTTATATGGGGGTTGATAAATAACGCGAAAGAGACAAATATAATGATGTTGTTTTTTTTGTTGTTGATACATAAGGTGGGGGTATTTTTATGTACATACAAATACTGGGGGGAATTTATTACACCTGATCGCGAATTTGTGCAGAGTGGGCGGTGTTGTTTTTTTTACATACATATTTAATATTATTTATTTATATATTGTATCTCCTTATATACTTATATAAATAAAACGATCATTTTTTGATTTGATCAGTTTTCGACTTCTTGTGTATACGAATGATTTTCTATCTCATTTCAAGAAACATTTTTACGTATATACATATGTGTAAAAGCTGAACATGTCACAAATAATTGAAGTGTTGTTTTCTTCACAATTGCCATAGATGGTTTTGTGTTACCAAATATGGTCGGATGTCGGATAAACCAAAATAATAATAATAATAATAATAAAATTTATATACGCGAGATTGATTTTTTTTTTTTTTTGTGATCGTATTTATTTTTTTCTTGTGCCAGCAAATGATCGTTTTGCAACGAGAATATATAGTATTTTTGTCGTCGCCGTGTCTCTTACGTATAGAGATTTTTTTTTTGCACGATCGCGCGCATATTTTTGGTTTCTGCACACAAAATAAAAATAAAAATTGCAGTTGTTTTGTTTTTTTGTTGGTACGTAAGATTGCTAAAATGCCTTTTAGCGATCGTTTTTTTTGTTTATTTGGAGTGATGAAATAGAAGTCTTTTTATTTAGGAAATATTTATAAGAAATAATTAAGAAGAATGCGTTTTAGTGGCGCCTGCGATCATGATCACCTGTCTTGATATAAAATCTTACCGATGTTTATCGGCCATTTTTAAACATTTTCCATATATCAAGCGAATTAAATAAGAATCAATTAGATCGATATTGTCTCTCCTAGCCCCGAATTATAGATAATACCATCCCATAAATTAACGATTTTATTTGCACACATACTATGCTATAGATTTACGCCTTTTTCGTTATAAATAAAATGCTGTACGATAAAAGCTTGTTTTTATATATTTGGCAACTTGAAATTTGATCTTTATATTGCAAAAGTTTTTGTTTTATTTTTTAAAGAGATTACGGACGATGATCGAGATGTAATAAAATTATACATTTAATTGAAATTGATTTTATTAGAAATAAATTTTATATTTTTGTTTTTTATATGGGTAAATCGTAAAATTAGTGATTTTTGTGTTTGCAAGGTATTAGATTACATAATTGCGCGCGGTAAAATAAGTAGCCGGCTTCTTTGGTTATTGGCGACTTTTACAATGATACGCTTGATGTTGATTTTTTTGACAGTTTTATATTTTGTATGATTTTTAGCTGGTGCTACTGTTTATAATTGGTTTTGAATATTAGAATTACGCCTGCAAACAAATTGTTTCCCATATATTGTACAATAACAAACTTGGAAATGGGAGTTTGAATTTTTAAATGATTGAGTAAAGTGACGGTGCCATCTTCCACTTCTTCTATAATTGTGTAGAATTCGGCACTTAAACAAGCATTGGTTTTTTCAATAAGTCTACTCAGAATTAAAAAATTTAGTGATGCAAAACGTATTTTTGAATTAAAAACTCCTTCATTGGTAGAGGGATGTCCTTACGTAAAGTACAAGCCCCAAAAAACTAAACATCAGACTTTCTTCCATACCTAAAAAGTTAAAAAAGATAGCGAAAGGTAACCGTGATTTGAATATCTGAAGCATGAAATTTTGTACCATTAATAATTTCAAGCTAACGCGATGACGTAGTGAGCGTGAGAACGGCCGCCATTTTAAATAATTTAAGCCCGCTTCAGGCGGACTAAAATCCTTATATAAAAAAATCCATCATATCCGTTTTATAAAAAAATAATTGTAATAAAGTTTCACTACATAAGTATGTATATGCCTGAAAAATAATGGAAAAATGAAGAATTGTAACACAATACGATAATCTTTAATTATTCGCACAAACAAGTCGAATAAGCCTACCGAAAACCCGAAAGAATTAAACGAAAATTCCTACAGAATGTAAGGGGAGGTATAAGTAGCGAAAGATAGCTCAAATGGATTTTCTCGGTTATAAAAGTAGAATAGTGAGTGAATAATGAGTGAAAAATGAGTGAATGGTGAGTTTATTCATTCATTATTCACTGATGCATGGTGAAAGACAATTTACTCATTATGCACTGGAAATGAACAATGGGTGAATAATCTGTGAATAATTGCTATGTTATATTGTCGTGATGAAACTACTCAAGACTTATACCTACCCACAACTATTCTTACTAAATCGGTGGTATATCAGAAATAAGTAAATGGATAAATAGTAAGTGTAGTAAGTGAACGATGAGTAATAATAGCCGAATAATGAGAGAATGCAATTGATAATGAGTGAATGATGAATGAATTCGAGTGAATAATGAGCGAATATGTGTGAATAATGAAAAATATTGAGTGAATTATGAGTGTGAATACCGAGTGAATAATGAGTGAATAATTAAAAAATATTGAGTGAATTTAAAATTATTTTACGTAAAATTTTGCGGTTGTTTCCCGTACATAGCCTACCAATTTTTTTAAATTTTGAAGTATTTTATTATTTTTATTATGCTTCTGAGAATTTCCAAAATACGCAAAGCATTTAGAAAACTAATATTATTTGAACTTCAAGTGGGTCAGTTTCGACTAAAGTCGGATTAAAGTGAAATTTCCAACCAAAGACCTTTCAGCCTCCATGTTTATCAACATGAAGTTTTGAAAACTTAGCTCGTTTCTTAATTTTCTGAACAAAATCACCCGCGGCGTGCGATTGGCTTTTTGATCGTAGCGTCTCTCTCAGGAATGCATATTTAGGTGCTATAATGAAAATGCTTGAGGCTGTATAAAATCTTTATAAATAAAGTTTGACATGGTTTTTCGTAAAATTTGTAGATTTTTATAAATTTTCCTTGAATTAAATATGTCTGAATATTTTGTAGTTTATTGATATGGTTGTAACAGGGTGGAGCAGCTGTTTTCTTAGTTATCAGTAAATTTACCAATTTTCAGAATTTAACATATCCACGTTTCAGAAAACCGCTTGCAACTTGCAAGCTTCGTTATATCCTCCAAAATTATTTTAATAATTTTTATAGGATTCTCAAAAATTATTTGAATAATTTAACTATTCAGAACCTAAAATTTATTGAAATATTATTTAAAACTCGACGAATTTCCCAAATTTCATTTAATCCAAACGTTACCCAATCCAAAGTTAGGAAATGAACAAAAAGATTCAGTTTTTTCTTTATTTTTTCCAGCGATTTGTAAATGAGGTTCTACTGCAGGAACAGCCTTAAGTTGGTGGACATCATTGTTGGAGTTGATCGCTTCTTTGAGATATTAAGTTATTTAATTTGATCGACAATCTATAGTATAAAATTTTATATTTGGATGGATTTTGTCAGGCAAAGCAGCAAATGACAAAATTAAATCACGCTCAACAAGCTTAAATTACCGCATCGATTTTTATTTTGGGAAATTGAGAAAACGTTCAACACACATCCAAAGAAGAAAGCAAGACTGAAGAACATTTTAAAACAAATTTGTCGGAAAAGCAGTAATGCATCATGAAATTGCCGATTAAAAAATTGGCGGACCACACTGGGAAAAGCATTAAATGTTGAGAGAAAAAGATTTTTTAATTTGGAAGCAAAACTGCACGTTTGGAATGTCCAATTCAGTATTTTTAGCTATTGCATCTTTACAACAAACTGTATTCAATTTTAAAGAAAAACATCCCGTCATTGCAAAGACATTTTTGACTAAATTGTCTAAATTGCTTGTCCGTGGTGAAGAAGCAGCTTTCCTAAAAGCAAAGAGTATAAGAGTTGATGAGGGCCGAAACAGAAACAAAATTTTCGTCAACAAATTATGAGGTTAAGAAATCCTAATGGGCTATGCAACTTTGCATGTAGATTCTTCTCTGCGATTACATTTTTAGATACAAATATATTTTGTGTGTATTGTGTGAAATCGATCGGCGTGCGTAGAAATGTTGAGTTTATAACAAATACATTTTGCGGCTGATCAGTTGCGTATATGTAATATGCGTATTATACGATCGAACATTAGAAAATAAAAATTTATATTTTTTACACTATCTGCCGTGGGCACTTGGCGAAACACACTTAATACAAACTTGTTTAAAGTTGATTTTTCGGCATTTTTTATAGACAAATATATTAATTGTTCATGGCAATCCCAATATTTTCGATTTGGTAAATCAGAAAAATATAGAGGCCAATCGCTCTCAATATATCTACTGAAAAAAGTAGAAATATCTTCCCCCCTCCCCGTAATTTTAATTTTGGATGAAGGCCCAGAGTTATACCAATGTATAACTCTGCAAAAATGAGAACCCTCCATGAGTTCTGTTGGTAGTTTGGTTTCGTACTGAAAAGTATGGTCTACTCATCAGGCAGCTACGACCAAACTACAAAAATTTCCACTCTAACCACATACATTAAGTATCTGGCCAGAACGTACTGACATAGCGAATTATTATTCAACTACATCAAATATAAAAACCCATGGAGAAACCTCATTTGTATGTGTATTATGCCCACACGTATATTTGTTAAGAATTTAATTTGTCTGTCTGTAATAAAGTTGATTTTTCGGCATTTTTTATAGACAAATATATTAATTGTTCATGGCAATCCCAATATTTTAGATTTGGTAAATCAGAAAAATATAGAGGCCAATCGCTCTCAATATATCTACTGAAAAAAGTAGAAATATCTTCCCCCTCCCCGTAATTTTAATTTTGGCTGAAGGCCCAGAGTTATACCAATGTATAACTCTGCAAAAATGAGAACCCTCCATGAGTTCTGTTGATAGTTTGGTTAAAATTACGGGGAGGGGGGAAGATATTTCTACTTTTTTCAGTAGATATATTGAGAGCGATTGGCCTCTATATTTTTCTGATTTACCAAATCGAAAATATTGGGATTGCCATGAACAATTAATATATTTGTCTATAAAAAATGCCAAAAAATCAACTTTATTACAGACAGACAAATTAAATTCTTAACAAATATACGTGTGGGCATAATACACATACAAATGAGGTTTCTCCATGGGTTTTTATATTTGATGTAGTTGAATAATAATTCGCTATGTCAGTACGTTCTGGCCAGATACTTAATGTATGTGGTTAGAGTGGAAATTTTTGTAGTTTGGTCGTAGCTGCCTGATGAGTAGACCATACTTTTCAGTACGTTCGATTTTCCTCAAAACTTATCCTTTTGTGAAGCCGGAAATACCGAAATTTCTACTCCGGTGTCAATATATTTGTTACATGAAGACTGATCATAAATTGTTAGTTGAGACTGGGTTTGGTTGTCATGACACTTCGCCAAATGTGATGACTTAATTTTTTTTTGGATCGTATTTATGCATTTATACAAGTAGATATACATATTGATCGATGTCGAACCGCGAACCCTAATTGGAAGAATTACTTCGGTTGCGGCTAATACACCCCGACTGCATCATTACCTGGATTTAATCGTTAATTTGGGACTGCATCCGCTGGTGTGCCAAGTCCGCCATATGATTCGGTAGCTCAGCGCCCTGAATACTCTTAGGATTGCAGGAAACTTCCATGATCTTATGTTCCGTACAGACTTCCAATACCATGTCGGTCAACTGTCTAACTTCTTCCAAATCTGCGGATCTGCCCACCAATACCGTACGACCTTTCGTGGGTAGTTTAGTGTTTCACAATTCCTTAAGTGTTGGGATATCATTCATCGCGGTTGCTTGTCAAGATACAATATCTGACATTATGCACTCTAACTCCGGTGTTTATACTGCTAAAACTGTATAACACTTGAGAATTCGTGAATTGGGCTTCGAGAGTACTAAACCACAATCCTAAGTTGTGCATCCAAATAGGGGAAGGCTTGGGTGCAACCAGGTGGACCTGGTTGGGCACCGAATCTATTAGAGAGGTTCGCTTCTGGTCGGGCACTGAAGCTTTATTTTTTTTGTTCATCCTGCCCCAGCTAAACCGGAGATAGGAGAATGCTGTGATGCAGCAGCGCTCTGAGCTCCGAGCATTTGCAACATCATCTCACTAATCAACGACTTAACCTGCTTAATGTCAACTAATTGTAGCTGTGTCGGTGGTTCATCCGTTTTGATTTGCATCTTCAAATCACGTCGGGGTCACCACTCGGGGTCACCGCTCGGCGTCACCGCTCGGGATCGCATTTTGCGTCATCAAATCACGTCGAGGTCACCACTTGTAGGGTACTTATTTGGTTGTCGCACTGCGTGTCATGGCCTATACTCCGTTCAACTTTACTACCAGCTGTAATGATTTTATTCGGTGCGCTGTTTATTAAATATGTACTACGATTATTACGATTTGTTTTTATTTTTTATTTATTTATTTAATTACATTTACAGTTTAAATTCAAAGGAGCTAATACACTTTTTTATGATTATTCAAAAGGTCTGATTTCAATCCTCAAATATAAAAATGTCGTTTTTATACATATACCCTGCGCCATTGAAATGTTCGGTTTGAATTTTTAAAGTAAATGTTGAAAATACTGCCATTAGCTTCAAAAGTTGATGGCAGAAATGATAAATTCTCCCGTACTTCGTAACAATTTGGTAGGTCTTTAGAGTGTTTTTAACAATGGTATTTCAATTGAAAAATAGTTTGTTGTTAATAATGGTAATATTTAAAAAATAATTCATTTGAACCAAAAAAAGACAAATTAATTTAAGAGAAATTGCGTTTGGTTAAATATTCTGTTGTTATTTCTTCAAACCAGACTCTTTCTATGAGGCTTCTATGCTCTTTGACACTTTTCGGCTAGAATTTTTTGATCTTCTTACTCGTGAAGGACCAAACATTTTCAATAATATTGAGGTCAGGACTATTTCTTGGCCAAGGTAGCGACTTAATCCTAAAGCTATTTTTAAGTTAGGCTACCTAAAGAAAATAAAGTTTAAAATTAAGCATTCTTACGTCACAAATAACGTATATAATTTGCAATGCGCGCACTATGGCACGGAGCTGAAACGTTCTGGAAGAGTGGACTATCGTTGTATTGAATCAGATCCTCAATAATCGGCATGACGCAGCTTTCGATAATTTTTTTATATTTTTCTCCGTTTATTGAACTTTCCAGAAGGTACAGTGATCCCACGCCAAAGGCTGTTATGGTTCCCCAGACCTTAGGATATAGTGAATGGTTTACTGTCGGCGAAATACCGAGTCCAAAGATATTCAACTTGGATTCCTCCGAGAATATGATCCTACACCAGTCCCCGAGCGTCCAGTTATCTCGTTTCCTAGTCTTGTCTAGAGACCAAGTTCGTTTAGTCTTCTTTGAATAGTACGAACTGAAATAAAGTCGTTTTTCTCTTTGCAGCAGTGCTGACATTTTTCGCAAACGTTTGATTTTCCGAATAGCGCCTCAAACACTTTCTAATTGCTGTTTCGTAACACTTAACTACTTTTCCAATTTGGAACGTGTATACTTTTTGCCTTTAGTTCTTTTAATCTTTGACTACTTAATTAAAACCAAACTAATAATTCATCCTTATTTTAGTTTTAAATATTTCGTAACTCATGCATGATACCTATAACTATTTATAAGGTCTGCTAAAATTAATTATTTTCTAATAGATGGTGGCACAAACACAAATTCCATAACATGTTTATAGTACGTAGGCTAAATTTGTTGTTCTTTATAGAAAACCTATTCGAACACTTACCCTACGATAGTTGCAGTATTTTAGAACTTAGCAATTTACAATTGAGGGGCAAATAGTCACCTTAATAAAATCAGAGGAACACCACAACTGAATTATTAAAAGATCCATGAAGATTGACGATAACCCTATACCAATTAGTGTTTGAAAAAATAAGATAGTTTAAATTTGCTTCTCCATATTGATATATTTTACACTAAAAATCGGCGCTTCTTGCTGAACTGGAATTTCTCAACCTCAAAATTTCACAAATAATAATCTACGAATTCGGCATCTCCAAAAATATAAAAAAACATCTCCCACAAAAAATGTTTACAACTCGATTAATTTTATTTATATACATTTGAAAATCCCTATATATACTTTGTTACGCATTCCTAACATTATATCACAATTTCTTTATCAAACATACAAAAAAGTCACAGAAGTTACCAAACTCAACAGGCAAAAGTAAGACAAACAAAAAAAAAAATTGAAAAATCTCCGATAAATTATTATAATCAAATACAATTTTCGATTTTTGCGATCGATTCTTAATTCTTTTTCACAAAAAGTACGCGCATCTTTAATACACAAAAAAAAAAAAAAATTCTTTTCTTACATGATTGCGAATTGATCTCTTGGAGATTTCAATAAACAAGCGCGCTGCGATACAAAAACAAAAACCATTTGGGTTGTATCTGTTTTTTTTTGTTTTTTGAATATTATTAAAATGAACAGGACAATACAAAAAGTTGATATTTATTAGGTGAACAATAATATTAGATTAAAAGTGACCGGCAAAAAAACAAACTTACGAATTACAACCAAACACAAGAACAAAAAAACTGTCCGCGAAACATTAATAAAATGTTATCCTTATAATTTTGCTAAATAAAAGTTTTTCTTCAAAAGCTTTTTTATTAAGCGAGACTTTTAAATATAAGTACATAGTAAGTAGTCTTACACATAAATGTATGGAAAGATACGAGATAAGAAATATAATAAGAAAATGTATAATTTTTTATTTTTTATTTTTATACATATATATAAAGTCAATAGATTCTAACCTCAATTTCATTTATTTTAATTTTTTTTTTTTTTTTTACATTTTGCCTATTTTAAATGAAATAGCAATTTATATAAATTAAAAATTAAAAATAAATAAATAAGAAATAAAAAAAAGTAAAATACAAGATGTCGGTATTACCTTTTGTTATAAAAGTAACAACAGCGGAGAGTAAGCAAATAAAAAGAAAATCCATGTTATTTCCCTTTGGCATACGAAGTTAACCAAGAGCAAAGTATAACCAACAACAACAAAACCGTTGTTTTTTCTTGTGCTGCGCTTTGTCGTGAAACGAAAAATGTAAACTATCCACCTACGTTTATTTTTATTTTTAATTCATTTTTATTTAATAATGATAATACGAATTAAAAAACAATAAAAAAACTATCTTGCTACTCTACATTTTCTTCTTAATCAACATTCTTAAAGACATTGGAAAATAAAATGGGAAAGAAAAAAATATCTTTCGTATACGACGACGATTGAAATTATCAAACAATAATAATATACAACAATAATTGTTGTGCAGGAATAAAAAGAAAAAATGGCCAAGTCGAGTATGTTTTGTGTGACAATGTCGGAGACTCGGAGGTAGTTGTTTTCTGTCAAATCGAAGCCGATGTATATTTGAACATGGCGAATACTTTGTGTGGTAGTGAATCGTACAGAAGTATGAATGCAGCACTTTAAATCGCTGCTTTGAAAACGTAAGCATTGTCTTATTTAATGTTTTACTATATTTTGACTTAGAGACAGTAAACTCTGGTAAATATTGTTCGCTATAGTCGCCCCTATTTATTTGGTAATTTTTTTTATGGTCCCTTCAATATTGAAAAATAAGACTGAGAATCAGACCGAAAATTGTTTCATACGAAATTTGTTTGATTGATTTTTTCGGCATGTTATAGACAAATATATTAATTGTTCATGACATACCCGATGTCTTCGATTTGGTAAATCAGAAAAAAAGAGGCCAATCACTTATATCTACATATAAAAGTAGAAATATCATCTCCTCCAATAAATTATAAATTAATCTTTATGTATTACAAATAAATTAACGTTAATTGAAGTTTGACAATAATTAAACCAACTACCACTCGCCCGTCGCGCTGTTATCTCAGCCAAGTGCGTCTTGGCCGAGTTTCTCAGGTGTTTCTAAACTAAAAACCATTTTTACTAACCCATATCAATACTAATACCAAAACTAACAGTAAGCTTCATACCAAAATAAACATTAACACCAATATCAACATCAACACCAATATCAGTGAAACCCAAAATCTAATTTACTTCACCATTAATTCTTGATTTAAAATCAGTCCTCAACCCCTTAAATAAATTAAATTCAATTTGGCATCTAAATTGAAAGGACAGCAAATTAATCACTATAAAATTTTATTTCCAAATCTATAGCTTAATTAGACTCCGCAAATTAAAGAAATTAATTGGCTAATTCCAGAAATACTACTATCAACAAAAATTAAATATTTAATTGTTTATTAAAATAATGAATAATAATAGATAAGGAATGAAGCCCCATATAGTCTTTTATTTATTACAACAAAAAAGATAACCAAAATTCCCTTACCCAAGCAATATTATTTAGGACGTGTCCGAACCTTGTGATAATTATTCCAGCCGTAATAATTTTAACATTATTTTGTACGCAACCAAATTATCACAGCCACTACGTATGGTAAATTTGACACTTCTGTAATAATATTCATAAACAAAAGCGCGCAATAACAATAATTAAGCCGTATTACGTTAATTTATTTTTAATAAAAATAATTACAAACTTCGGACACGTCTTTAAAAATAAAAAGAAAAATTTTTACACGATGGGGCATGCAAAATGCAATTATTTTTATTTTAATCTACCAGATGGCAATACCATAGGTCAAGGATAGAATGAAATTTGACATAAGAGAATTATACTGAAACATATGGCAAAATAAAATAGTCTAGTAAATTATTTCAATTTTAAAATAGTAAAAAGTAAAGTGAATACGAGCACTAGGGCGAAATAATAAAAAGGAATTTTGGTTTATAATATAAACAAAAGAACACACAACTTTGTCTAACTTTTGTGTGATAATTTTAATATTTAATTTTTATACCAACCGAAATGGTGACAACTTGCTGTGTATCAAACTGCAACAACAAATTTATAAGAAATGGTTGTTTAAAATTTCATCGGTTTCCTAGCCATCCATCATTAAAAGATTCTTAAACCTGGATCAATACCATCTAAAAATATTCCTTTGAGGAAATTTGAAAGGGTAGTTAGGCGCAATACAAACCACCGAGAAGACCGGTATAAGATAAAAGCAGTTACATCGAGAGATCTAGGACAAATTTCAATGCCACCGGCATCATCAAAGGTAGTATACTGTTTACTTACATTAAAGAAAATTGTAGTAACATTTGTCTATGGAATATTTTAGGCAACTTCATGTATGGAATTGGAAAATGAAATTGGTGAAATAATAGATTACCAAAGTGGTATTGAGTTGGATGCGGTACTTGTGCCGGACAATCCTTCTATCGAGGACTCAATGAATATTGCGACATCACGAGCTAGTCAAACTCTTTTCAAATATCGGCATGATAACGATTTCCTATTCATGCAAAATATTTTTAGGATTAATCGGAATGTCATAGCTAAAATATTTAAAAATATGACAAAAAAAATTTATTTTGCTTTGCAACAAATCGATTTTTGGCAGATTTCAAAATCGAACAGTTCGTATCGAGCCATAATTGATTGCACTGAGGTACCAGTGCAAAAATCCGATGATCCCAACTATCATCAACTGACTTTTTCTTCATACAAGAATAAAACCACTTTCAAAACGTTGGTAGCGGTTGATGAAAACGGATTAGTTATATTTGTGTCTGATACCTTCGGTGGAGCAATTTCCGATAGGGAAATATTTGAAAAATCCGGTATGCTAAATAAATTGGGGCGAGGTGATTTTTTATTAGCGGATAGAGGTTTCGAAATATCTGACCTACAAGAAAATAAAGGTGTTATTTTAAACATTCCACCGTTATTAAGAGGTAAAAAGCAGCTAACGGAGGGGGAAATTGCTCACACTAGGTTTTTAGCTAATAGGCGAATTATAGTTGAACGAGTAATAGGATTAGCTAAAATTAATCAAATTTTAATTAAACCAATGCCAAAATGATGTGGCCTTTCGCCAACCAAATTATTAAAAATGTTTTTTTGCTTTGTAATTTACATTCACCTATTGCATAAAAATGTCTCAAGAAATAATCATAATTTTTAAAGGTTTATGAATAAAATAAAAAACAGTAATTTATTGATTTTGTTATTATTTATTCATTAATATATTTATTTTCCAGTATTAAAAAAAAATAATTTAAATTGCAAGCAAATCGGTGTTTTTTTTAATTCAAGCCAAATGATAAATACTACATGTATAAGACTAGAAACAATATATAAAACTAACAATATTTGTTCTTTATGGCTGTGAATACACCATTAATTTAAAAATACCAATATTGTTAGAAACTTAAAAGTAAAAAGCATTGAAGAATAGCTATGTTCAAAGTAAAACTAACTAAATAGAAATTCGATCACAAATATGTACATGTTAAAAATTCAAAAATTATACGCTTGTTGATTAGATGTATAAAACTATAAAATTATTTTCTGAATTTGATTACAGTACGCTCATGTTATTTATTGATAAATGATAGTGCATTAGTGTGTTATCATATTAGTAAGGCTCCCAAGCAAAAATTTAACTAAACATGCATGAAATATATTAAAAATTACCGGTTCAATTGGCTAAATAAATAAAACATAATTAATAAAATAAAACAACTTGCAATTGTATATACATACTCTGATTAAAATAATAGGGCACAAAATGTTCTTCGAAATATTTTTTTAATGGAACAATATTTTGTGACATCATACCTTCATCATATCCAATACTCTGAATCAAAATAGCGTGAGGTGTCCAGACAACAAAATTCAATTTGTGAATTTTTGTAACTTGCATTTGAATTTGACACTGAGTATAATATGCATGGTTTGTTTTTAATCGTCCCTCATGGATGTATTTTGCATCCTCGGGTTTTCCATTCCTGCAACTAAAAGGACATTTTATTTCTATTATTAAATTTTTAAATGCATTGATCCCATCAGGAGGAGCAGCTAGGAAATTGTGCTCCTCGTCAATAAACAGTCCGCATTTATTTATTTTTTCCCCCGTTATTTTGGAATATTGCTTTCTTGCAATCTTCTCATTTTTTAAACCCCACTTTATAGCATTTGACGTAATATTGAGTCCGTTGATATGATATTTTAAAAACGCAGTACAATATTTTTGGGTTCTCATGGTAGTCAGAACGTTGTGACATATTGAGGCTGTTATTCGAGTTTTTCTCATATTTTTCCACAAAACGCCTTGGTACACCGTTTTTCTCTCTATATTTAACCGTTCCTTTTTGGTAATACGATTAATTGCATTCAAATGCAGAACCATCAGATTATCTTTACAATAATCGTGGTCTTGGAATACGTGTTGTAATTTCGCATTGCGGCAGTACACTGGTGTTGTAATTCCGAAATTAATTAGACTATTTGAATATTCGTCAGTTTTTGAAGTACTAGGGGTAGGTGTCATCATGATAGACGAATTAATCATTGAGTCAACCGTTGATTTAACTAAATTTCTCCCAGCTTTAGGCTGATGCCATGTCTGAAGCTTATCTGTGCAACTTTTATTTAGTTTCACTCCACCCATCAACCCATAAAATTCAATGGCATATAATGCAGCGCTAACATGCTTACATGCCGAACTTGTACCAGTGCCAGCTGGACATGCGCATATTGCCTTCATTATCGATCGTTCCTGGTTATTTAAATGTAGACGAACGGCGTAATCTACCGATTTTTTAGTTTCGGCACTACAGATAATTTTAAAAAAAATATTGTGATCTGTTGCACTGAAAGAAATTGTTTTGCAGAAATGAGAGTGAAACAGCTTCCTACCCTGCTGTTCACCTTTTATAGCTTTCCTCTCATTAAAATATAATTGTATTATGGCCGGGTTTAACCAGCCAACTTGGTCTTTCGGAAGCTGATCGAGCTCCTGATACGGTTCACCGTCATCATTGAATGAATGCTGACAGTCTGAAGGTACACAACTTGAAGAACATCTACTTCGGCTGAGGTCAAGGTCTTGCCATAAGTTTAATCTAAAAATTATTTGATTATAAATATTGGTGTTCAAAATTACATAATATAAATAATATGTACGAGAGAATTACCTTTTCAATAGAACTGGCTTGTTGCCAGTAGTTTTTGCACCTAATAACTTTATTTTTATTTTTTTCAAATCTTGAGTTGACATTTTGTTGTAAAACCTAAACACTAAAATTAATTTTCAAATAACATTTACATAATTGATAAACTAAGAAGGAAACGATATGCGATGGCAAAACGCAACATGAAACGATCATTTAAAATACGTAAAAGTAGTGTCAACTTATATAAAACCAGATTGAATCAATATTTTCAAATATTTATTTCGGTGGCTTAGCTCACATAACATTTTTAAGGTTAACACAAATCACAAATTTAAATCGATTTTATTAAAAAGATACATTTGTTTATCTATTTAAAACAACTAAACGCGCTAAGGATTCCATGTTTACAATTTCTATTATTAGTGAAATCACTTAAATATATTTTAAAATATGAAAATAGTTTCATGTTATTTATTTCGCCATACATTTCTATACAAAACTTAAATGACAATTGTCATTCTATCCTTGACATATGGTACTGCCTTAAAAAATAGCGGCAAATATTTTAACTATAAGCATGCCCCATTCATCATCACACATTGTGTATGTATGTAATCCAATACGTGTGCTGCGAAAATACCTGTATTACGATATCGGAGAGTACCGTTATTATTATTTTTTTAAACACGTTTGCTCACGTTTTCCTTCTTCAAAATTCAATTCACAATAAAACTATTTATTTTTACCGAATAGAATATTTTTGTTCAGATAATTAACAGTGTAACTATGGGTGTAATAATGCGCCTAATATATCGTACTTAGGGTTTTTCAAAACAGGATCCCGAGATCCCGATTTTGTCTCAAAAGTGTGACTGGGACTCCCGTTTATTACAATGAAATGCACCATGTAAATGGGATTCGAAAATGAGGTGTGCGTGGCTTTAATCTGAACAGAACGCGATAAGTAAGACATAACTGATTTTGTAAAATGTTGATATGGCATTAGAAATTTAAGTCGACTCCGAACAATCGTTATCGGCAAATAATAGATTAGGCTTCATCAACATCCTTTGTTTTTTTGCGTTCACAACTTACAGAATTAAATTTTAGTTTATAGAACCGTTTTCTAGCATTTTCACTGTCTAATTTAACTTGTCTCGAAAGAATTTTATCTGTAGTTCTAAGTTTAGCCGTGTAGTTAACACCATGTTTTTTATTTATTTTAGCTAAATCATTTTTCCGGCGAATACTATCAATTATTTGAAACGTTACTTATCGTAATTAATGTCGACCAGTTTTTGATGTGTTCAAACAAGATTGACGAAAAAAATTTAAAAAATTTAGACGGATAATTTTCCGCGTATACATTCGCCTATGATTCTTTATATAAACACTATCACCGTTCTAATTCTTCGAAAGTAATCCTTTGTTGAGGACTAGTAAATTCAGAAGGAAGTTCACAACTCAATGTTAACTTTATGGAAGTCATTTAATGATCTGTTAATCCTAAATTAACAGTTTCAGCTAAACATTGAATAGGTATTACTAAAAATGTGATCGATACACGTTACAGTAGTGCTTTGGACTCTGGTGGCATCGTTAAAAAACGATTCCAATCCCAATGACGACATCATTAAAAAATATTTATATTCTGAAGAACTAAGCTTATTTATGTTTATGGTATTTATGTTCATGTCGCCAATATTAATTAAATTTTTAGAGTTTTTTTTGTTTCAAATCCACAAATAAAAACTTCAACAGCACAAGAATGCAAGCGGTATTCACAAACTATTGTAAAAAAAATATCACCAACCATAAGATTAACCCTGATAATATCAGAGACTGTAAATTAGTACTCGAATATGTAAACGGCAAACTTTTTTTCACTTTAGCTTTTGAATCTCATTACAATCAATTCTACAAACGAGGAGATCACGGATAAAAGTGGCACACGTCGCAGTTCTACGAATAGAGAGAGGTTCCAATTTTAATAATTTACATCGTCCTCTATAAGGAGAAAGAATATAATTGGGAAGATTATTGTCCTTAGGTAATCTACGCAAGGCATATTTTAAGAACTGTCTTTGAACACTTTCTATAAGATCAGAAGAATCCTGATAAAATGGGTCCCAAATAACTACGCCACAATCTAATTGCGAGCGCACCAACGTAATATACAAGATTCTAATCGCATAAGGATCCCAGAAGTCTTTGGAGAATCTTTTAACAAACCCTAACATGGAAAATGCCTTAGAAACAATGCCCTGTATATGAATCTGGAAGGATAAATTAGAAGCGAATGTGATACCTAAATCTTTGAAAGTGTTCACTTTCTCAATTCTATGGTCTTTGAGAAAAAATCCGTAGTCAAAGTTCAAAATATTCCTTCTACGGGAAAATCGCATTGTTTTACACTTCTTAGTATTCAATAATAAAATTTGGTAGGTACACCAATTCGTACAATCCGATAAATCCGACTGTAGCTCCTCTGCATCCCGAATATTCGAAATAATTTTAAAAATTTTAATATCGTCAGCATATATAAGAATCTCAGAATACTTAATACAGTTAATCACATCATTAATAAAAAGAATGAACAAAAGGGGATTCAAATGGTTTCCCTGGGGAACCCCTGACGTAACATGAATCCGTCTAGACATGTAATTCCCTATCTTAACGATTTGAGTTCTGCCATCTAAGTACGACTTGATCCACCTAATAGGTAAACTATTACAATCCAAAGACTCCAATTTAAGGAATAGTAGTTTGTGATCAATTTTGTCAGAGGCCTTGCTAAAATCTGAATAAAAAATGGAGGTGTGGCCAACACACGACGACTTTCTTTTACGAACAGAGAATTTTGAGAAATATAATTTTTTTTTTATAATTTTTAAATTTTTTTTTCTTTTTAATTTTTAAATTTTTAAATTTTGTTTTTAATTTTTGGAAACATTTTGTATAAAGTAGTTGTTTATAAACCTTATAATTTTTAAGATATTTGCAAAATTGCATTTGCCACTTCCCGTTAGCCGATTTGGAGTAAAATTCACTGGGACCTCCCAATTTATCAAAAAAGCTTAAATCTGAAGTTTCAGTTCGATTGGTTAAACCATCTGGGCTGTAGAGAGGACACAGACAGACTGACAGACTGACAGACTGACAGACTGACAGACTGACAGACTGACAGACTGACAGACTGACAGACTGACAGACTGACAGACTGACAGACTGACAGACTGACAGACTGACAGACTGACAGACTGACAGACTGACAGACTGACAGACTGACAGACTGACAGACTGACAGACTGACAGACTGACAGACTGACAGACTGACAGACTGACAGACTGACAGACTGACAGACTGACAGACTGACAGACTGACAGACTGACAGACTGACAGACTGACAGACTGACAGACTGACAGACAGACAGACACCATTTCGAAACCCACTTTTTCGGACTCAGGGGACCTCAAAACAAATAAATCTCTAAAAATCTCAAGGTCCAAAATTTTCATGATTACTATACTTTATTTTACTAGAGTAAAAGAAAGTAACAACCTGTACATCCATTCCCAATTCAAAAGCCGTTGAAATATAATTGGTCAGTAAAAACAAATTCGAGACTTAGAAGAAATAAACCTACGAGTATATGTAAAAAAAAAAAAATCTTTGACTAATTTTTCAAAAAGCTTCGGCAAAACGGATAGAATACTGATGGCTCGATAATTAGTAATATCACTTTTGGAACCTGACTTAAATATTGGTTTAATTAAAGAGCATTTCCAAAAATTCGGGAAGTATCCTTGTCGAAGGCTTTTGTTAAAAAGAACTGTGATTGGAAAAGCGACAGCATGTGCTGTCATTCTAAGAACCAAGGGAGGGATGGAATCGAACCCTGCACTTTGATTGATATCAAGCGAGAGTAGACCATTCAAAACAGTATCAAGTTCCAATTGCAAGGAACAATTTATATTAGCCACTGAACATCAATCTGTCATTAACGGTTTCTTTACATAAACACTCTCAAAAAAGTCAGCGAACAAATTACAATTATCTTTCAAATTAAGACCCAAACGATCGTCCAAAAACATAATAGACGGATATCCCTTAGTTTTTCTTTTAGAATCAACGAATCTCCAGAAGCTATCAGGTCTATCCTTTATGTTCGATTCGATCTCCAAAATGCAATTGTTGTAAAGAAATTTATTCAATATTCTGAATTCATTTCTCAAGGATTCAAATACAGCGTACCTATCAGTAGTAGGGAAAAGTTTAAATCTCTTATGAGCCTTGTCTTTACGGTTTTTCAGATTAATAAGCTGTTTATTATATCACGGTTCCTGCAACTGACGCGTAGTTTTAAATTTAGGAATAAATTTCACCATTCCTACATTTAGAACATTATAAAATTCATCCAGTACTTCCTCTAAATGATCATTACCCTCAAATGCACTCCAATCATAATTATCAAGAAAAGCATTAAAGGAATCGTAGTCCCCAATTTTATAATTAAAATTTTCAACAAATAACTCATCCTTGACAATTTCACATACATCGAAAGACAGTGACACTTTTATTGGAAAGTGGTATATGCCCGACGCTTCAGCTAAATCGTCACACGTCTCGACAATAACTTCTTGATCCAACGGCAAAAATACCAGGTCCAAAACATTCCCACACTTGTTCTTGACGTCCATACATTGTTTGAGACCCATTGAAAGTAATCCGGTCATGAAGTTATCATAATTCGCATTCAAGTTCAACGGAGTTAAAAAATCATCAACTCGAAGCCAATTAACATTTGGTAAATTGAAATCACCCAATATACATAAACGATCCTCTGGTTGCAAAATGGGTGCTATGCTAGACTTGATAATATCAATGACTTTATCATACACCCCAAAATTAGAATCGCATGGAATATACATACATGACACAAACGATTAGTGAAAACGCATGATATCTGATTCTTACTACGATTATATCCAAGTCGCAATCCGTCAATATTAAAGGTACATATGAAAATTTATCCGCAACAGCAATTAGCACACCTCCACCTTTCTCATATGTATGTATTAGATCGAAGACTTTGAATATTTTGATGAACGATCCACACAGTACTAATTTTTGTATATTGTACTAACAACATTATTTAGACTAAAAGAGGAATCAATTATATTATTATGATCATGAAAAGATCTGTTAGATAAATTAGAACTCATAAAAAATAAAGAAATTAACTAAATTATTTATACTCATCTGCAATCTTTGCAAGATTCCAAGTTCCATGCTACTTGGCCATATTTCAGAATTTTATTCAAAAATCATTTCAGAATCCGACTTCCAAAGCATATGTCACATTTCATCATAAATGGTTTAGGAATATCCAAGTTCCGTCCTCCTTGGCCATATTTCAGAACTTTATCCAAAAATCATTTTAGAATCCCATTTCCATCGCATATGTTAAATTCCACTAAAATCCATTAAGAAATATAGTACATAAGTTCCATTCTAACTGGCCATACATATAATTGCTTGCTAAAGGTTGAATTTGAATTGTAAAAAGCTCAATTTGATTTTGATATTCGTTACATATGTACACTAAACATTGAAATTGTTAAAAGTTTTTAAGGAGAGTCGTAAAATTCGCTAATACTATAAGTACTTGGTTGATTCCTATATTTTGTATCATAGTGACAATACAACAGCAGCTGCATTTTTTGACGTTTGATCTGATGCGGATCAATCATGTTTCATGAAACGAGAAAGAAATGTAAAGAGATACTTGAACCAAAATTTTGATCCAAAAACAAAAATTTGTTTAATGTTTATTGTTGCTTTCAATAAGCGTATTTTCTTGAGAAAAATTCATTTGAATTAATTTGGATTTGATTATTGCCAGATTCAAGATTTAGTTCTGAATTCCGAAACTTGATTCAATGAGGAACTACAGCCTTGGCCAAAAATGTAAAGCACCCCTATCTATTAGCATTATATATTAATATTATGTCTTTCTAAACAATGGGTGTTAACGAACGAGTCATCCCACCGAATGCGACCCTTAATTATTGAAAATCACCAATTTTTGTTTTGTTTTAGGTTCTTAACAAGAAGTTGTAGCGTCGTAAAATTTTTTTATTTTAGTTTTGTATTTGATCGTGTGCAGTCTTCACATAAAGTGTTTTAAATCAAAAAGAGTTTTCGTAAGTTTTTTGAGAAAAAAAGTGTGTTTGTGATAATTATGCCTAAAGCGTACCAACTCAGTGAAAGAATAAGGGCACAAATTGTGTTGTTGGATTCCCAGGGTGTAAGCCAAATTAAAATATCCCAAAAATTAAAATGCTCTCGTGGAGCAGTTCAATCTACATTGAAAAGGGTTAAAGAGACCGGGGACTATGCCTATAAACTACGCTCAGGCAGAAATCGTATCACTTCGGTAAGAGACGATCGACAAATTGTGCGAAAATCTCTCAAAAACCGAAGAAAAACATCTGCTGAGATAGCTGCAGAGCATTTAACAGAACAAGAAGTTCACATTTCGACACGGACAGTTAGAAGAAGGCTCCTGCAAGCTGGATTGAAAGGTTGTAAAGCAAGAAAAAAACCTTTGCTCTCACTTACCAACATAAAAAGTCGCTTGAGATGGGCTCGAGAACACAAAATTGTGCTATGTATTTTAAAAGAATTAATAGAGAAATTTATGTTAAATTTGATGGAATTCTTATAGATTTTTGGAACTCCTGGCGCAACCATCGTAAGAAGAAGAGTCGGGGAAGCATACAATCCTGATTGTATAGTGCCTACCGCAAAGCATGGAGGGGGTAAACTGATGGTGTGGGGTTGTATGGCATCATCAGGGGTGGGAAAACTGTGGTTTTGTGAGGGTCCGATGAACAGTACCAACTATGTTACCGTCCTCGAGGCTGCATTGAATGCCTCAATTCGGCAAATCTTTGGGGAAACGGATAGTTCTTCGATAATTTATCAACAGGATAATGCCCCCTGCCATACTTCCCGCGTTACGATGAGTTGGTTTCGAAAAAAACAAATTCGAGTCATGGACTGGCCCGCCCAGTCACCAGACCTAAATCCCATTGAAAATTTGTGGTCAATTTAAAAAAAAAAATCAAGGATTGCAGTATGACTTCAAAGGAAGACCTCAAACGTGCGCTGACAGAGGAATGGAAAAATATATCGAGAAATACCTGCGAAAAATTAGTACGGTCGATGAATAAAAGAGTCCTGGCTGTCATCAAAGCCAAAGGAGGACCTACAAAATACTAAAATTAATAAAATATAAAAAGTATTTCCTAAAAATATTGAGTTTTAATTTTTGTCTTCATTCGTTTTGTAGATACTGCAATTTGGGAGGGGTGCTTTATAATTTTGGCCAAGGCTGTATGTTTTATCAAATTGTTTTCTATTTTATGCACGCAATCAACAACATTTCCTTTTCAAGTGGCAGAAATTCTAATTGGCACATTTAATTTGTTTTTTACTGGACGCGCTTTCAATTTGAACAAATTTTTCTCGTTTATCTAAATAACTAGAGAAGAACATTACTTCGTCTGGGCCAAAATTTAGTTTTTTTTTCAATTTAGTTATCAAAATTCTATGATTTACCGTATCGAACGCATGGCGCAAGTCAAACAATTTCTTTTGTTTCGTTGAATTTTACAGTGAACATTATTTAAATTAACGCAAACAGCTATAGCTAATAAGGCTTATTTTAACAAACAAGGCCACAAAAAATCACAATAAAAATTTCACCGTAAAGCCGAATTTTAACATCAGTTCCGCTTCCATTTGTATCTTTTTCAATCGCCTATTGACGATTGGAGCATCACGTATTTCTTGTAGCGGCCAGTTTTTGAACTGTACAAACTACAATATTTTGACATCCAAAATTGATGCTTTTAATAAGTAAACAAATCAACCAATTTATAATTTAATATAAAATTCTAACTAAGTACTTGTTTGTAAATAAGTGTTTGGTTTCGACACATCACATATTAGAAAAATGTTTGCTTATTGAAACTTTCCTGTAGCTTGTTGCATTGTAATTTTGCCCGCTTATTCAACTTTTGTGTTAAATTTTAAATTTTTAAATTAGCTACAAGCAAATTTGTGAACTTCAATAGTCACGTTAGCTGCCTTAGAGTGTGGATGGATTGGATTTTATTTCCAAATTGTAAGTTTGTTAAAATCAATTATTCTGTCGAATATTTTTTGTTCAGAATGCTTTTCCTTCAAAATCCTTTAGTTTCTAAAGTGATTAATACCTTACATCATTTAGGCTTCTACAATATTTTAAATAACTTGCTTTAACTAGAGAGGTGATTTTATTCTGTAATTATTAGAGTCCCGAATTTTTCTTTAATTCATAATGACCAAGTAACAAATAGCACCCCTTAACCGGTTTAAAATCCCTAAGTTTTTATCACCGCATTGAACAAAATCGTGGTAATCGTAGTCAAAACAGGTATCAATTCAATTAATACAAATTGAAATGCAAGAATTGGTCAGACACGCTTATAACACTACTATTTTCCATTTAATCTTTGCTCCAAACAACGGAATTGTCTATTAAAATCACTCCCCAAGTTTGATGATAAATTTAGCAAACAATTTTGGTTAGAACGCTGTAAGCGCACATCGGAATGTTAACATTTCTCTAAAAAATAATTTAAGGGATTATTTGTACGATATATTTTTTAATAAGATTTGGTCCATAAGCACGCGTTTTTTTTAGTTTGGGAAATTTATCGCGATTACAAATTTTAACCATTGTTAAATATTATAGGCGCCACAATCCCAAATTAGAAATTTCTATTATAAAACCAGAAAACCTTAAATATTTTTACTGTTGTTATTATTTTCCACATCTCTAATCGAGTATATAACAAATCTATTCGAAGGGCATATTATCGGATTTTGTGGTATACAATTCCTTATATGGAAAGATGTAATACATATTTGTTAATATAACGTTTATTTACGGAACTCAACGTTTATGAATTTTTCCTAAACAACTTAATTAACGTTAAAACCTTTTGAAGATATTATCATTAAGGTATATGATTTATCCGGAATATCAATTTAGAAAATTCAATTTGGATTATGATAGTTATCGATTTTTATTAGATATCACCAAAACATAATCACGACCACCAAATATGCTACCGATCGTAATTTTTATTAATTAACTTCATCAATTTATTAATTGATTTCCAAAAATCAACTTTTTGGTTTTATCTTCTTAAACATCGTCAACCATAAATAATAATTATTTATGGCAGAGGGTCAATAATTTTAAAAATTTCCAATAATCGATACTACCTAAAAAAAAAATGTAAAACTCATTAGGATTTGTGATAATAAGGTGCCGACCGTTTTATATGTTATATTCCGGTAAACGATGGATCTTTCACATTTTCGCATTTTCAAAACAATTTCTACCTTTTGGTGTCTTTATGTTATATGGTTTTTGGGAATATACACTAAATTAGGAAAATGACTTTAAAACTTTAAATTTCCAATTCAGGAATTTATATTGATTTCTGTCATAAAAAATTGTAAAGGTCTAAAATAATTTGAAATTTTCCCAAACAGATCCGCGAAATGATTTATGATTTTTGAATGTCACATATTTAATTTAATACATGGTTGAATGAACCTAATGTACTAAAAATTAAGTAAATGGGCGCGCGCATATAATTCTAAATGACCTTACATCAAATCGAGGTTTTAATGTGTTACATAGATATAAAGTGCGCGGGAATCAAGTGCCCACGGAATTGTGATTTTTATTTATTAATTTTTTCAATGTCATGCTCGTGATATTATTATTGAAATTACAGTTATTACATGTGTTTATTTAATTATTTAATAAAATATAGAAAATACATTTGTCAAAAGGGAATATTTTACGTGGTTTGTTTTTGTCTTGTCAAGGTTCCGTTATATAGAATTGTTTAAGATTAATTGATTTGTTTATAATTTGCGTGATCACATGTAAGTGAATTGTGACATTTTTGCCCGCTGTTAATCGGTTGAAATTGTGGAATTTGTAATGTTCCGAAACAATGACTTTTGATATTGTCTGTCAGTTCCAATCTGCAGAAACATATGTGTAACATATTGCAAAAAGTTGTCTTTTGCTTTCCTGTGCCAATAATTGTGCAAGAAGCTTCAATTTGTAAAGTTTTAGGTGTCTGAAATCGTTTATGGTCATATGGATTGTATTTCCCGACATATTTAAGTTCACACCACTTTTTAGCCGATTAATACTTTAAATTACCGACCAGTTCACGTATACCTTTCGTCGTGTCATCATTTTTGAACTATCAGACCAGAACCCCACGGGAAATCTATAGAGAATGTTAGTTAAGTTTTTCTCGAGTATAACCAACAATTCTAGATGACTTAATGACCAGAGAATAGAAAATTAATGATGAATTTAATTAATTTTGGTTGGAATTATGCCCAAATTGGATGTTAGTGCAAGCAAAAAGAAATGAAAAAACTAAAATATTTATTTTGTATTTTTATTGACTTGATTGAAGTACGCTTTTTAAAAAAGGGTAATTTAACCCCTTGAAACTCTGAATTGACTTAAAAGTATTAATCGAAAATCGTTAATTTAGCATTAATTATTTCAACGAGACGGACTGTATTAGGGATTTCTTTTTCAAAAACAAACCCTATCATTACTGAATTGATTTTCATTTCAAAGACACCCATACCACCATAAAACCTGAAATGTGATTTTTCCGTTTAATATGCTTTAAAAAAAAATGTGGCCCCTGAGGTTCTATAGGTAGCTGAAACTACTACTGTTTTATCAATATTTAGCACGCTTTTTTTCGATTACACATTTATACTAAACAAATTCCTAAAGCGAGGTCTCGCCATTTTTAGATCAAGGTAGGTGAGAAAAAGAAAATTGCACCCGAAAACTACACTGAAAGAAATGATTGCTCATATTGATTACAATAGGTATGAAATTGAGCAAAAAAGCTGCTTAAATATGCGCTAAGCAAAGTTTGTCTCATTTAGAGAATAATTTTAAAAAAACCTGGATAATTCATGGTTTACAAAAATGCTAAAATTGAGAAATAAATGTATAATCGAAGTAAAGTACGATTCTTCATTTAAATCTAATACTCTTAATATCAAAATTTTGTAGTTTATAAATTGTAAATGTGTTAAAAAAAGTAATCTCAATTCATGAAAGTGTAGCTTGTTTTTAAGAATAAAAAAATTAATTTAGGAATAATATGTTTGCAAATCATCAATAGTTTTTATTACGTTTGCTCAAAATATGAATAATTTTGTAATAATTGAGACTAAAGTGATCAAGATTATATTTTTTTTCTGCTTGATTGATGAAAAATTATATTCATGTTCATATTAATATTCATAAATGATAAGAAAATTCTCTTGATAAGAAATCGTTTGAGAACAACATTCATGTCATTTGAGCTTACTGTACATAACTTGACTAAAATTCACAAAATTTGAGGGAGTGAGTTTTCATTTGAGACGAAAAGCAGTAATATGAAGAAAAGTTTCCTCAAGTTGAGACTAAAAATCATAAAAATTTGATAGGATATGGTATCATTTGAGATGAAGGGCGATGTTATTGAAACTACTGTTCTCAATTTGACATGTTGGGTAAGGTTTGTTTTGAGAATACAGAAGATGTTATTGAAACCAGAATTCTCAATTTGAGATATTGGTTGATTTTAGAATACAGTAGAAATTATTTGAGACTCTACTTCACATTTTGAGACTATGATTTCCATTCTCGTATTCTTGTATCAGAAATATTGACGATTATTATACGGTTAGTAATTCTCCATTTAAGAATAAAATATTTCCATAGTGAGTGTTTAAATGTTAATAAAAATAAATAAAATACTTGATTTAATTAATTTTTTACTATTTATTTATTAAAATAAAATAAATTATTTATTATTATAATCAAACATAACGTAATGTTCTTATTCTAATTTATTATTAAATAATAATAAGTTTATAATTTTTACATAAATTTTTGTATATATGAAATATACAAAACGGTGAAATAACGGTTCGTGAAAGCAATTTAGCCACTTCTTGTTCGCTAACTGTGTTTCACTTACCTTAACTTCACTTGTAAATTTTGATGACTCGTCTGCCAAATAAATTCATTTTAATTAATTTTCATAAATTATAAATTTTTTTAATTAGGTATTTCATATTCACCTGATGATTTAGAACTTCGGCGTTTACGGCTGGTAAATATACCTCACTTTAGATAGTTTTTTTGAGGTTAGAATTTTTTTTTTCTTTTTTAAACCCCTAACGATATCAAAAACTAGACTTCTTGACGAATTTTTTCGTGTGCTCAAAAAATTTTTTTCTCAAAAATTGAAATGGGCAGAGGAGAGGGGGTGGCCGATTTGAAAAAGAATTCCCCATATATAAAAATAAAATATTTTTTAACACACGTCTTCACTGATTGAATTCTTCAAACAAACTAAATGAAAACAAGAGATAAATGTAATTGATATGTTGTTCTAACGATAGTATGAATAGTATTCTCAAAAACATAAGATAATTCAGTTTCAAATTATTGATGTTATTCTCAATTTAAGGATAAGGCAAGAAAAACCTGCATGAATGTACGTATTTAGTTTCATATTGATATTAGTATACATCACTGGAGTATATAATGTATTTATATATGTAATTCATTTCATTGGATATGTTTCATGTTAAACTGAGACTACTACAGTCAAATTTAGTAGTTGTAAACTGTTGATTAAATTAAAATTATGAATAATGCTAAGAAATGAAGAATTAAATTCTTGATGTGATTCTAGTTATGCATACCTATATGGACACGTTTCTTTATACAGATTGAGCAATGCTGAATAACAACTATGAAAACCATCTGCACTTATTTATAATTTAATGATTAATTGGCGCATATGAAAATATATGGAATATGTTGTTCCTAAATCACTATGCGTATTATAATTTTAATCCGTTTATGTGTTTTTTACCATTATCTATTTCACTACAAATGATATGAGTGCAGTTTCAAACAAAACATTTCAATGGCTTCCATTGCCGTTCTGCGGATTTCGATATTGAAACTATTAATGGAAATTAGCCAGTTGTAATGAATCACATCAGTTTCAATAGGTGGTGAATCTCAATGTGACAATTATAGTATCTAAACATTCATTTCATTTATACCAGGACAGAGATTTTGTATAACATTTTTTCCGATATTCGACAAAAATCGATTTTTTCAACTTTACTTGTGAATTAGCTTATACAAAATGTATGCATAGTAGCCCGGAAATATACGTAAATATATGTAGTTGAGCATTCAATAATTGGTCGAATATCGAAAAAAAAGTGATGTTACAAAATCCTAACGCTCAATTGCTCCTAAAACCTTCAATTCATTTCAGTAACCATACATCATACTACTTTTCAAATCAATCTGACTGTGGTTAATAAAGAGTAAATGCATATACGGTGCTGCAGTATGAGGTATATACTAGGGCTTGTAAACCAGTTAACACCGAACCCGGTTAACCGGGTTTTTGTTCATTTTTACCAAACCTGTGAAAACCGGGTTTTAGGGAAAAACCGAAAGTCAGTTTTTTTTTTGTTTCTTCTAGTAAATAAATTTCTTTTTTTATGGTTTTGTAGCATTAAAAATTTAAAATTTTACTACATAGTAGCTACTAATATAAATTAAAAAAAAAGTTTACTTTGTAATATTATTTCATAGTAGATTTTAATTGTTTTAGTGTAATTTTATCATTTTGGTAAAACTCAAGTTCGGTCTAAGATTTCCCTTTTTTTTTAATTTTATGAATTATTTTTCAGTTTTTAGTAAAATCGTTATACTTGTGCTTTGCAGATTTTGGTGATGGGCGATATTGAGTTGGTATCGGTTTTTGTAATTTCGCTAATGTGTTGTTTAAAACTTCTACCAAAAAATCTACCTGTCTGCACCCTAAGAAGAATTTTGGACAGTTGTCAGGTTTTTTTATAAACGCCTGCAATTACCGTGTATTATTTTTATTTTTTATATTTTTGTATTGGTATTTTGATGAGCTATTGTGTATTTGTATATTTTGATTGTTTTTGGGATTTTCCAACAGTAAACAAGTAGAAGTAACAAATAAAAATAAAAAATAAAAAAATAAAATAAAATACAAATTCTATGAAAAACTGCCAATGTTAGACGCCCTCTATTCTAAGACGCACCGGGTTTTTAGAAATCCTTAAATATGAAAAAAATTGCGTCTTAAAATCGAATATATACGATATATAAAGAATTTATGTGCATAACGCAGAATCAGAATATGTGTTGAACTTTAATATTTTATAGTTATTTATGCGTACATCAATAGCTTCGTGCAACCGTTAATTATATTTTAATTTAGTCCCAAAATGACCAGCAAGAAATCAGGAGTATGGAAAATATTCCAAAAAGAAAAGGAAAATATGCCAAAATGCACAAAGTGCAATTCAGTTTTAAAATATGCAGGTGGGAATACATCAAGCTTAGCAAATCATCTTCGAGCAAAACATAATGTCGATGTTAAAAAAAATGAAGAACCTCTAGAGAAAAGAGAAAAAACAACTCTAAATACGTATATTAAAAGGGAACGAATCTATAGGATAATTATTGGTCAAATGCGCGACGAATGACGGGTTTTCGATTCATGCTATGACACATTCAAGTGCTATAAAAGAAATTATAACAAAACGGGGCTACGAAATGCCAAGAAGCGAGAAAATAGTAAAAAAACTAATTGTGAGTTTTGCAAATGAGAAAAAATGAGAATTTCAAAATAAGTTTATAAAAATGGCTGAATCTGGTATGCGTTTCTCAATAACAATATATGAATGGACAAGCTGTAATGCCAAAGACATTCTCAAGAGGACAGTTATATGTTAGGCTTTATTGACATGCAAGGTTCATGTGATGCATACCAGGTTCAGTCATTAGTTGAACAGAAATAGGAGGAGTACGGTATTAAATTTCGACATATTTTGGCATCAATACAAGATGGAGCCAGCGTTATGAAGAAATACGCTCAATTAATTGAAATAGAAAATCAATTTTGCCTGAACCATGCAATCCATTTGGCTGTTGTAGACACTTTTTACGACAATAATACTGTATTCAATGAAGTTTCGAATTCTGAAAATACTGATGAGGAAGCTGAAAATCAGTTTGATTGTTTTACTGGCGACCATGATTTAAATATAGATGGTGATAATAATAATATTGGGTACAATATAGAAGACGCAAACATTAATGAAATACTGCAAAGCTTTCAAAAGATTGTTAGATTTTTCAGAAAATCGCCAGTCAGAAACGACATAATTGCAGCGATATGTTGAAGAGAAAGAAGGTAAAAAACTTTAACGTTTTGGTAAATCTAATTGCAATATTAAAGCCGACAGAATTAGCAGTAAAAGAACTAGGCAAACAGACTTCAACCTTACTTTCTGTGGAAGGAGTACTCATATTTTTATTTATACTCAAATATAACAAAATACTACTGCTTTGGGGAAAAATTTTATAATGCCTTGAAAATAAGAATTTCTGAAAGACGAAATAAAGAAATAATAACATTGTATAAATTTTTACTAAATGAAACTTTTACAAAAACAGATTTATTGGAACTTGCATATTAGCCTAAAACGCCAACTTTGTCCTTTGAAATGACGGTGGCTGCTAGATTATTCGGAGATCCACCAGTTGGTTAATTAATTGATGAAGAAGATATTGACGAAGGTGAAGACGAACCAATAGCATCCGGATCCTCATCTTTATTGATTTGATTGATTGATTGATTGATTGCGATGTACGATCAAGCATTAAGCAAGTCTCCCGTATTATAAATGCGAATACCACACACCACTATACCCATGTTACACAACACGACACCATTCTTCATGAAGCCGAAACCCCGTAAAGAAAGGCGCCACATCGATAACCACATAAGTCTAATAGTTGTGAAATCCGCCCCTGGCCAGGCCGCCGTCGTACACCTTTTTACATATAACAAGATCGAGGGATGGGAAAGGAATGTTAGCAACAAAGACTCAACCCGGTTCCAGACACCTAAGTAGTTGATAGTTAGTAAATTTGTTAGTAATAATTTTTTTTAGTAATTTATTTAACACAAGACAATACAATTTTAAAGTTCATCTCTACTGCTCCAACCTGTAAGAAGACACAATGACAACACAAATTTTCTGGTACCGCAAACTCTTTTTTTTTCTGAAAAGCTGTAAACAACTATTATTATTCCCCTCCACCATTTTTTCCATCGGCGGTTGTGAGAGGGGGGCGAGATTTCGTTCCATCATCATGTTCCCATGCGGTCACCCAAATTTGTACTAACTGTAGGTAGTGTTGCTTGACGTTGTTGTTGAAATCGTTGCGTCTCTGCTGTCCCTGCTACTCGCCCCCCAGCATCCGGATCCTCATCTTTAATACAAAAATTACAGCATTTAACTTCTGCAGTCTTGCACCCTTCCAAAAAGAGTTGAAATAGTTTGGGGTTACTAAAGTTGTTTAATGCTCTGACATCAATTATTCAACCCACGTCAACAGACCCTGAGAGAGTATTTTCGATCGCCGGTAATTTCTGTACCTCATTACGTTCATCTATGAAATTTGACTTGTTGGACGCATTAATTTTTCTAAAATACTATTTTATTAAAAAACAAGATTTATAAGATTTGTTTCTTTACAATTTTTTCATATAATGAACTTTAATGCGGTATTTTTTAGTTTTTACTTAAATAAAACAATTTTAAAGCAGAACAAACGTTTTTTTTTACAGTTTTGTTTATTTTTCTAAGTTAACAGCTCCGATGTAGTTAAAAAATTCGGTTTTTTTATTGTTTATTTAAAGTCGACGAAAAACCGACCAAAACCGGTTAACCGGTTTTTCAATTCACAAAAAACCCGAAAACCGGTTTTTGAAATTTTCCGGGTATTTACATGCCCTCGTATATACGCTATTTGGAACTTTATAATTTATTAAGAAGGAAAATATTGTTACTGCGTGGAATTTAATTAATAAAAATTCTAAATGAACCCATATACACTATACAGTATCAAAACAAAACCCGTCATTATAGACTCAAAGTTCTGGTCATTGTTTTGTTGAGTTTTATAAATTGTCAAAGCGTATACTGAGAAACTTATGATTATTAAGGAAAACTAAATAAATTAGGCCAGAAATGCCATATTATTCATTTGTGGCTAAACTGATGATGATTTAATCATAAAATAGAAATACGTTTTTAGGAAAACGTTCACAGTTGTGCTATTATGTAGCAATGCTGTAAACATGATTCGCCAAATATTGAAAGACATTAGTTTTCTTAACTTGATTCTAACAGTTTAGCAAAAACAAGAATAATGTTGCATAATTTCTAAAATTCGTGACGTTTTTTTAAAATTATTAATTGTCAATGGAATTTATTTGAAAATAAATGATTCAAACCAAAACTATATTAAAATGGCCAATCAAGAAAACCAATTTTCTCAATTATATTTCAAATTTTTTACTTCAATCGTGACTAAATGCTGCATAATTTTATAAAATTGATAAAATTATCATTTGAAGCATACAAGTCTGCAATTCAAATTGATAATACTTTACTACGGCGTAATAGTCTTCATTTATGTATTTTTGAATCCTGTCAAATGGAGAATATAATAATCAATTTGTAAAAGCACGATTGTGTAGAAAAATTGGCATTTCGTCTTCATTTGTGCATACAGATCTTGATGTGATGCATTTTAGACTTGAAAATTGTTAAATTTTTATTTTGTGCATTTGAGTATTAGATATTCTTAATAATAGAATACGATTTCTCTCAGTGTATCCTTGCTTTCCGAGAAAAACCGAAATCCGGTTTTTCCCCCGATTCTTTAAGGACAATTTTTTAAATTTTTTTTTTTTTATATTAGGAATTGCTTAGGAATTGCTTTCTGATAGTCAAACGCATATGCAACGATACGCAGCATAACCATAAAAGGAATGAAAGGACTAAAGAGATCTATTCGATTTTGAGTTTGAATTCCTGTAAATTGTATGCCATATGGAAGGCTCCATCGAACAGCCCGTTCCACAAATGCTTACTGTGAAGAAAGAAAGAGAGTTGTGAAACTTGCTGGTCTTTAGTTTCAGGTTATATCTGTTAACTGATCGTCGTATTGTACGTCTTACCCTAGAGTTCCGTCAACATCTACCATTAAAATATACTTGTAGAACACATATAAGGCTCCATCATTCTGTGGGAAAAAATATCAAGGGTAAAGGAGATGTAAGAACCCGAAATCATACGACATACTCAGTTCTGAACTGAGTTTAGTGCAGCAAGGTGAGTCTTCGGAGCGCCTGCCCAGATATATGAATTATATATGCCTTTTAAATGTTCAGTAGTTCCGACGAATTAAAATAAAATTTGCATCGTCGTAAATAACCGAAGCACCAAGATGCACTCAACGCTGCCTTATTTATTTAATCGGCCCAAGAAATTTTATTAGATATAGTTAAGCCGAGCATACCAACAGACCTGGGCTCACAATAGAGTCATCAATCTCAAAAGATGATGCATATTTATCATTTCGGCCGGTGAAAACACGCATGTTTAAAACTTATTCGATGGAAAGATGGAAAAGAAAAAGAGGGGCAAAAAGGAGCTCTCATCAGCATAAGAATGAACCGGATTGAGGGATTGCTGAGGGAAACAGGAAGTCCAATTGCTCCCAATTTGCACAATAAACCCTTCGAGATGTCACGCGAAATGATTTGAGACTCATCGGATTGATGAATGCGGTGATATTTTCGTTTCGTAAACCAATCTGTGTAGGAGATACATATCCTCGCTGACGGCAAGTGTATATAATACTATTATATTGTAAGCCTCTTGCGAATAATAAAGAGCCTCTATTTATTTTGTGAATCGGGAGGAGCTTAATAAGAGCAAAATAATTTCATTTACTGTTGAAAACAAACTAACAAAATGGGAATCGATTACACGGTTCTAAACGTATAACCGTTTTAAAAAATCAGGGAAAAAATAACGGGGTTTTCGGTTTTCCTCAAAAAGCAACAAGACTAAATTTTTTTTTCACTGCAAGTGTAAATTTATAATTGTTTATTTCATTTATATATTTTCTAGCAATGCTGGATTAAATTTATTTGATTAAAGGTGGAGGGAACTCAAAGCATTACAAGCTTCGAAACTCTAAATTCTACTTGATACTCTATAAATTCAAAAATTTAATTTAAATACAAATTTACATACAGAAAAATTTAAAGGGTCTGAATTTTAAATTCGGTGTGTGCAATAGGGCTGAAGAAAGGTGATAATCTAAACAGTGTCATGAAACTATAAATTAACTAAATTATTCTCATATTTTATAATCCTAATTAACTATTTACGTCTTGTTCTTAACAAAATTTACAGAAACTCATTTTTATGTAAAACTTTATGATTTTATGATGCATTAAATAAGCAGCATAGACTTAGGCTTCATAAACCCATAATCTGTATAATAAACTAATAAATTTGATATAAGATAATTATGTCGAGACATAATTTAATAGAGCCTTGGAATATATACTGATTATGATGTTTTGACAAGTTTTTCTAAATGCTATTGTGTACTCGAAATTTTCTCACGCTCAACTTTACAACTAAATCCAAAAACGATTACCAAAAGAAACACCATGTATAAATGGAAGTGCTAAAATCTAATGCAACACAAGATGCGGGTAATTATAAACCAATTCACAAATCTAATTTGTCATCATTACAATTCAACCATGCGCATACTATATATACATATAAATATTTTATTCTTTTATCAATAATCTTTCTTAAACATTATGACATTATACACCTACTTTCGTCACTGACATTATACCTACCTCTCACCAGTCGCCACTCAATCATTATACTCGGTTACAATGTTTATATCATGTATATATTCGTACTTAAATAGTATATACTAGGAAGATGGTGATTTTGTTGCTTGTAATTTATGCAAAGCAGATGAAATCTGTCGTTTTGTCGCAAAAATACATAAATTTAATGAAGGCGGTGCTAAAAAGCTTGAAGGTCGCGAAAATGAAATATATCGCTTACGAAAGTGCGACCAAACATTTTTTTTTTTTTTGATCTATAAGTTCTGATAAACTCAAACCAATTCTACGATCGAAGTTAATCAATAATTTCTTATCTTACAGATAATTTTCGACTTCTTCATCGTTTTATATATTTCTTATCCGTATACATACATGTACATATTTTACTTCATTCAGCTTACCGCTTCTCTCATGTAAAATTTTAAGTTAGCTTTTTTTTTTACTTTTGTTTTAATTCAGGTTCATTTCGCATATTATTATTATGATAATATACATGAAAATAATAACAATAATAATAATAAGAAAACTTAAAGAAATAAGAAATAATAATAAGAAATAAAACTAAATAAAAAAAAATAAGGAACTCAATTAATTAAAATAAATGTATTTTAATGTCGTCTCTTCGTTTTGTTCTTTTTCTTCTTTTTTTAATTCAATTCCATTGTTATTATTATTGTTGTTATTATTGCTTATTTTATTTTATTTTTCTGAAGTTAAGAAAATGAAAAGAAAAGCCCAATATTATATAAAGCGCACTTAAACATATACGGATAGGAAATAAATGTAGTATATCATTTTTACTCTCGGGTACATTAATGGGGGGGTTTATTGATTACGGTTGTTTAGCGGTTGTTGTATATAGAAAATAGTGAAAATCGTTAAATTTTGAGTTGGTACAAACAAATTAGTAGAAGTATTTCGGCTAAAAAACCTTAAGCATTAATTAATTAACCAGGTTACATATAATTTCATCAAATTATAGAACAAGATTTATTTCTTAAGAAAGGGCTATAAGATACGACCACCTTTAACGTTTCGTCAAAGAGAACAGAGACATGTTTATTCTCTTTGGTTTCGTATTAATAATTGTTAAATTAACTTAGCGGAATTATTTTCCTCCAGGATATAAGGTATCTTTTGACTAGGGTATTCAAATTACCAAGTACTCGAGTAGCCGAGTACTTTTTATTTTAATACCCCCGGGTTACCCGAGTATCCGAGTATTTAAAAAAAAATGCATAAATATTTTTAAAACCATCTAAAAAAATTCTCCGGCTATTCCCTATCTCGACTAACGAAAATTAAAATCAAACCGACGGAATTCGCGACATTTAATTTTTAAAAATTGACATACTACCTACTGAACAAAATCCTCGCAAAATTATTTCATTTTTACAAAAACTGAATGTCGCGGATTTAATTTATATTGAAAATGGAATTATTTTCGCCATACAAAAATTTTCGGCGCAAATAAATCCTGTCGAGTAGATTCCGGGTGCGTAGTTTTATTTTGTAGTATGAGATATTGTTCTAAATGAGAATTTCGTATTTTAGTTCAGTATGAGAAAATAAATCGCTCTTTTATGGAATTAAACGCCATTCCTTGTCGTTGAATTGGACGAATTATTTATATTTTGCACAATTTAAAATATCGGACGGAAAAAAGATAAACCCAATGGATATACGTCCGTGCAAAAGTATTAGGCAGTATGCATTTCTGCAAGATTAAAGTGGTTTAGTACAGGAAATTTAAATAAAAATACATTTTTGATTTTAATGAATAATTTTTATTAAAAAATTAATATTTAGTTGGGCCACCTTTCGCCTTAATCACAGCAGCCAGTCTTTTTGTTGTTTCAAGTACTTCTGTGTATTTAACACTATTCGTGCGCCCCTCGCACAACAAGATTTCGCCAACTCCATTTGCAGCCATGCATCCCCATATCATTATTGATACCCACCGTGCTTAACTGTGGGCATCACACATTCTGGGTTAAATGCCTCGCCCACCCTTCGCCTGACGTAAGTCACACCCGGTGTTCCAAACAGCTATTCAAAAAGAAAAAAAGATTTAATTTAAAATTGAATTATTAGCATTGCAGAACGTGATTCCAAAGACGTTGAGTTTTTTTAATTTAATAAATAAAGTAAATAACAATACCTAAAAAATTAGACTCGTCAGACCACAGGATCTTCCTCATTCCTATTAACCCAGCTTTAAGAAGCCTTCGCCTTACAGTCCTCACGCTTCCTGAGCTGCCTTTAGTTTCAGACTAAGCTGCAGCGAGGTCTACAGCAGTCTTTCTGCGGTCTTTTAGAGACTGCCTTATTAGCAGTCGGTCTTCACGAACCGTTATGACCTTAATTCTGCCTGTTTTCGGTCTGTTAACATGGACACCGGTGTCCTGAAAAGGTTTAAGAGTATATTGGACAGCACAACGTGAGCACTTCACTTCCCGGGCTATGCGATTTTGAGACATGCCTTGCTCATTGTAAATCTTTATTTTAATGTGCTGTTCAGCACTTAGCTCATTCTTTTTCGGCATGGTTAATATAATATTCTGATAAATTCACTTTCTAGTTCACTTAAACGTATTTTCACTACACAAATTTACGGGGTTTAATTAAATATTTTACGTGTATATTCAACGAAGGTACTGATAACACAATAAAATTCTAAACGTTAAACATCAAATTCGAATAAAGAACACCTGTGTGCCATAAAAACCTGTTTTTATTTTTGTTTCTCTTAAAAAAACAGCCGATGCAAACATAAAACTATAAAACCGTTATTTAAGCACTAATTGTACAGAGAGTGACAAACAATAGGATTACCTAACACATTTGCAATGATTTCGAATAAAGAACAAATTCGAATAAAGAACACCTGCGTGCCATAAAAACCTGTTTTTAATTTATTTCTCTTAAAAAAAAACAGCCGATGCAAACATAAAACAATAAAACCGTTATTTAAGCACTAATTGTTGAGAGAGTTACAAACAAAAGGATTGCCTAACACATTTGCACGGATTTATTTAGTATATTTTAATAGTACCAATAAGTATGGTAAATGAGAAGAATTAAATATTTAGGATTAAAACTTTATTATCAATTAATAATACAAATATTTATTGCTCTATATAACACTATAGAAATATTAATCCGCCTCTTCTCCTGCGAGCAGTAATCAATTTACGAGTTGCACGGACACCAGGATGCGAAATGTTGACGATGATTCGGCGTAGTGATTCTGTGATGTATGAGCGATTATACTCTGCGGATGTTTCGCAGACGATTTCGAAACCAGACAGTTTAGAAAGCGCTAGTTTCATTGATGAACTAGTGTGACATTTGGAACAAGAAAATAAATTCTGAAGTTCTAGATCTGCAAGATGATGTGTCCGAAACAACATTGTCCTTGTTGTGAACATCCGTGGTAAATTGACTAGTATAATCGAAGTGGCAAAATTGGCTTGGATTACGTTGAGTTTTAGACTGAATTGCTCTAATCAGACGTTTATGGTCAGTGTTGATGGTGAAGCCCCGACACTCGACAAAATATCTGAAGTTTTTGAAGTGATATTTGTTACAATTCAGACTTAAGCAACGTGAATATGTGTTGGCATTCGTCGAGCCAATAGAAGTTCAATAGTATTTGTGCGAGTTTTGGTATAAATCGGTGGTAGTAATTTACCAAACCGACGAATCACTCAATACTGTTGATGGAATAAATTAGGGTATTCATTATACTCGTACATAGATAAATATTAATCGATTAATCAATAAAATTATATTTATCGTTTACCGATAAAACATTTATGATTTATAGATAAAATTAATTTTTTATTCAAATCAAAAAACCAAAGTCAAAAGACAAGAAATTTCTTAATTTCCAAAATAAAGCACGTCAACGCCATTCTACAATTCGTTCCGGTATTCAACTAAAAATATTTCATACGGTAACTCTAAAATTTTTCGTTAAATATGAACTTAGAACAGTCAAATTACGAAAGGAAAGAGACAACAGGCAACTATCCTTTTACTTTCTTTTACTATAGTAAAATAAAGTATAGTAATCATGAAAATTTTGGACCTTGAGATTTTTAGAGATTTATTTGTTTTGAGGTCCCCTGAGTCCGAAAAAGTGGGTTTCGAAATGGTGTCTGTCTGTCTGTCTGTCAGTCTGTCAGTCTGTCAGTCTGTCAGTCTGTCAGTCTGTCAGTCTGTCAGTCTGTCAGTCTGTCAGTCTGTTAGTCTGTCAGTCTGTCAGTCTGTCAGTCTGTCAGTCTGTCAGTCTGTCAGTCTGTCAGTCTGTCTGTCTGTCAGTCTGTCAGTCTGTCTGTGTCCTCTCTACAGCCCATATGCTTTAATCAATCGAACTGAAACTTCAGATTTAAGCTTTTTTGATAAATTGGGAGGTCCCAGTGAATTTTACTCTAAATCGGCTAACCGGAAGTGGCCACTCCCTTGGTCCAGAAAATTTGTTTTGCAAATATCTTAAAAAGTATAAGGTTTACAAAAAACTACTTAATGCAAAATGTTTCCAAAAATTAAAAACAAATAAAAATAAAAAAAAAATTAAAAAAAAAAAATTTAAAAATTTAAAAATTAAAAAAAAAATTAAGAAAAAAATAAAATTTCTCAAAATTCTCTGTTCGTAAGAGAAAGTCGTTTGTTGGCCACACCTCAATTTTAACTAGGTAATTAAGGGACCTATTCCATGTGCTAGCGAAATCTTTATCATCATTGTTGAGTGCGATTTCCAAAAAATAATTTTGTAGAACTTTTATTAAACGAACGATTCGTATGGGTTAGGGTTTTCTAACTAGGTATTTGAGGGACCTATTCTATGTGCTGGCCAAACCTTTGTCATCATTGTTGGCAATGGCAGATATTGGGCCCTTGGGAGTTAAGTGCGATTTCCAAAAAATAATTTTGCAGAACTTTTACTAAATGAACGATCCGTATGGATTAGGGTTTTTTAACTAGTTAATTAAGGGACCTATTCCATTTGCTAGCGAAACCTTTGTCATCATTGTTGAGTGCGCATTTCCAAAAAATAATTTCGTAGAACTTTTACTAAACGAACGATTCGTATGGATTAGGGTTTTCTAACTAGGTATTTGAGGGACCTATTCTATGTGCTAGCCAAACCTTTGTCATCATTGTTGGCAATGGCCGATATTGGCCCTTGGGATTTGAGTGCGATTTCCAAAAAATAATTTTCCATAACTTTTACTAAACGAACGATTCGTATGGATTAGGGTTTTTTAATTTCTTTTTACTCTAGTAAAATAAAGTATAGTAATCATGAAAATTTTTGACTTCGAGATTTTTAGAGATTTATTTGTTTGATGTCCCCTGAGTCCGAAAAAATGGGTTTCGAAATAGTGTCTGTCTGTCTGTCTGTCAGTCTGTCAGTCTGTCTGTGTCCTCTCTACAGCCCATATGGTTTAATCAATCGAACTGAAACTTCAGATTTAAGCTTTTTTGATAAATTTGGAGGTCCCATTGAATTTTACTCTAAATCGGCTAACCGGAAGTGGCCACTCCCTTGGTCCAGAAAATTTGTTTTGCAAATATCTTAAAAAGTATAAGGTTTACAAAAAACTACTTAATACAAAATGTTTCCAAAAATTAAAAACAAATAAAAAAAAAAATTAAAAAAAAAAATTAAGAAAAAAATAAAATTTCTCAAAATTCTCTGTTCGTAAAAGAAAGTCGTGTGTTGGCCACACCTCAATTTTTTTTTTGTGATGATGGCAATTCTTATTTGAAAACAAATTTTTGTAAACCACAGAAGAACTAAACACGTCTTGTTCATGTTTGAATTGTGAGTTTGTGACTGTTTTATAGTTAAAAAAATTTAAATTGCTGAATGTCGTTCGTACATTATTATTAAAAATAATTGAAAAGCTGAAAGTGCCATTTGTCTGTTACAAGAAAACTAACGTGTAGTTATCTCACAAGTTGTGCGAGATGCACTACTATGGAAATGAGATCATACTTCCAACCGCACAATCTTATTTTGGAAAAAATAATCAACGATTCTGAACCAGATAATTTAAACCCTAAGAAAAAAGTCAAATCAACTGAAAGTAGCCAAATAAGTATGCAAAATTATATACATAAAAAAAATTCATTGCGACCAATATTTGCGAAATGTGCAGCTAAAAATGTAATTTATATCCGCCAAATAATATCGTGAGATGCAATCGTTGGTTTTGTAGCAAGTCAAGGTTATGCAATGCCTAAATGTGAATCTTTCGGTTTGGAATCAAATACATTTATTTTTCGATGAAAAAATTAGTGAGCCTAAAGCAGGATAGTAACCTTATATAATAAATGTTTAAAGATTACATTAAATTATACTGTGTCGCATCATGTTTTGGAGCTAACAGAAATACAAACGTTACTGAAATGCAACCAAAATTGAATAGAAAACAAATTAGCTGAATTTGAAGAGCCCCGGCTCTAAGCGTATTTTGTTGACCAAAATTTAATTCGAATTATTTTGGGTTAATTTTTTTCCAAGAAAATAGCCAATTTGATTTAATTGACAAAAGCCAACCTTTCGAAATAAAATATAAATTTACTATGTATTATTATTATGGCTCTGGTGGCAGGTATCATAACCAAGAATTAGAGTTATGTTTAATTAAACCCAATTTTTTTTGGGTTAATGTTATTCTTGCGGGGATTTATTATATGCAATTGTTGTTGTAAATTTGTCAAGGAAATACGCTATCTGTCATAATCATGGAATACATTTTGCGGTTAAGGATTTATTCTACATTAGCGTTGGCGTAGAATTCGAGTTTACTAACGAGAACGATGACGACGAAACCTATGAAGGTGTAGAAATTGATGACGAATTTGTTCCCGATAATATTGAATTAAATAATTTAATGGAATTACAACTTACAGGTGCTAATAATTTAATTTTTGAGAACTAATATTATCAAAGTAAGGACATTCTATTAATAAATTTTCAATTGAAACCCAACATGTTATTAAAAAATTCAAAAAATCTGGAGTTAAAAACAATAATTTGCAAAATTATATTTTCGATCAGGAATATTGTTGGATTGTAAGACGAGCTGGAAATCGTTCCTATGCAAGAACGATTTATCCTATTGAATAATTGTATTAAACAGGCTTGGTTGGACTTAGAGATCATATACGATTTTGAGAATAATATTGTTATTTTAGAATAATTGCTTAAAATTTTAAAACCTCTTGAATTAGCTGTAAAAGAATTAAGTAAAGAAAATTTAGATATTTTAACGTTCGAGGGGGTATATAAATTTATGTTAGATGTATGATGGATAGATGAATTAAGGAAAGAATGCAATTATCCGAAAATTATTTATTTTCATTAGTTGCTTTCCAATCGATCAACCGCATGCACCCGCTAGCAAACCGCTAGTAGAAAATTTTTTGTCTTCGCTCAATGAATTACCCGTAACTGCTTTTGTTATGTGAAGCCTTGCAAAAGCAATTAAATGCAATTTGTCGAATATTAAGTAAAAATTCGATTAATTTGGATCCAAGAATCCAAAATATAAACCCTTATATGAGACCACTCGAGACCTGACAGTTATCTAATGTTCTTATTAAAGCCAGCATTTCGAGTGATTTACGATGGTTCACAAGAATAAAATTTTGCTCAATTATACCAGGGTCTTTAGTTATTTAGACTGAAAATATATGCTGTATATATTATATGCTATATACTGAAATTAATTATCCGCAACGGTTCATAGATGAGAACGCCAATTTAATGGATTGGTACATGAAATGAGAAGGAGAACATCTTCCAAGAAAATGATGTTCTATCATAAAAAATTAGGCTAAAAATTAGCATAATTAATTATTAAAGATTATTTTCACAATTTTGCACGTTCTATATGACTAAAAGAGGTACCTATACATGTTATAGTTATAAATTATAATTGTGTGCTGGAATGTTTTATACAAAACCGTAAATTCCCCTTGACCTAAACCTATTTGTAAATACAATAAGCGAAAAATAAAATCATCGTGTACTAATGACACATAAATAGTACGGCGCGTCTTCAATGATAATCCGTGACTGTGTCACCGAAAAATTAATCAACAAACTGCAAATATAAAAATAAAACAACGCGGCAGCGTATTCATATATATGAGTCAAACATACATACATATGTACCTATAAATGAAATAATTTCGTTAAAAAGCAAAAACAAAAAAAAAATCGCAATTGAAATGCAATTTTAATATAATAATAGTACATGCGTTTTATATTTATTTTTATTGTTGTCGTTTTTTTCATTTGTATTATTATTATTATTATTTTTAATTCATTTTGATTGTTTTCAATTTTTTTACTTTGTTTGTTTTTAGTTTTTGCTTTTAAGTTTTTAGTTTAATTCAATTTTAATTGCACAATAAAAAAAAAAAATTATTTTAATTTTTTTTTTTTTTCGGTTTTTGTATGGAAATTCAAACAACTTACAATTTACAATTTTTTTTTTTTTATTATAAAAATCGGGTTCGTCTTTTATATTTATTGAAATCTTTTGATTACAATGAATATAAGTTTTTGCGATTTTTTTTTAATATATTCATTCATGATTTTTTATTTTTTTTTTTTTGTTAATGGTTTTAAGATTTTTATTTTTTATCTTTATATTTGAAAATGGAGGATCTTTTGTGTTATTTCAAGTTGAATATGTTCATCTTTTGCGGGACCTAATGAAGTTAAATTAGTTCACTAAATTTAATCTCTATATCAATTTAAAACCGCAAGCTTCTAATGTAATGGCGGACTCACCTAATCTGACAACGAACAGTTTATTTATCTAGCACTTAGAAAATTTGGTTATACGAATCGATGAAATCAAATAGAATTAAATGTGAATATTTCAAGGTTGTTACAAGCAACCATATAATGTTTAAACTATTTACTCAAACTTAGGTTAGGGTTTTCTCAGAGGCTTATATTTCCTCCTATTTTTTCAAGCACTGAAATTTTTTTTGACTAAAATGGCACTACAACAGAAGCATTTGAGACATGTTGTTGTTGAATTATTTTGAAACTAACAAACTCAATTTTATTCAATGGGATCCTCCGAGGTTTCTTTATTATCTCAAACGGCTGAACTCCTTTTTACCTTAACCAAATTTACCAAAAATTCGGTAACAAAATTTTTTAAATATGTAGTTTCAGTTAACCTCGGTGAAAGAATTAAAAATGAAAGTAAAAAATTGGATAAAATGTTGCAATCCGTTTGGCAATCCGAAACACAACAAATATGCCAACAAAAATTATCAACAAAATCGGTCCATAACACAAAATATTTCTGATCTTGCAGGGGTTCTGCTCAATAACTTGCTGCCGGACACAATGAAAATTTGAGCCGTCTTAAAATTACTAAGTTATCTGTCAATAGGATAGAAGAAGCTGTAAATTTTGGAATGGTTAATGTTGGCGCTGTGCAAACATCGTAGTTCAACAACTGATCATCAATTCGTTTTTACGACAAATTAAGATTAATATATACTTTGCACAGCATTTTCGACAATTTATTGTCAGATTTCCTTCCTGTAATTTCCAACGTTCCTCAGAGTTCAGTGCAGCGTCCTCTGTTATTTTCTAAGTACATTAATGGTAGAGATTTCTCTATTCACTATAGTTTATTTCACATTTTTCGGTCAGTTTAAATGCGAACAAATCTGTTCAAGTCGTTAGATAGCAAGAAATGTAGATAAGTGCGGAAACAAAAGAGGATACACTTATGCCATATTTATCTCGTAGAACAAACGATGGAATTGACTAAATATGACCAACAAAAATCAAAACCCTAAAATCAATTGGTAGAAATTATTAAATGGCCGGTCTCGGGGGTCGGCCATATAAATAACAAGTAATTTTTGAATCAAATATTGTACGAAGTCCCGCCCCAAAGTCCAATGATCTTTCTCGAAAGTGCGTGATATAGGGACTAAATATAAAAATTATCAAGTAGCCCTGGAGTCGGTCACATAAATAACAAGCAATGTTTGCATCAAATGTTGTGTAATGTTCCTTCGACGAAATTCGTTCAACACAAATCAAAAGTTTTGAAGTATTGAAAAATCACCATTACACCGAAGGCGTTTTTATGATGGCGTTATGTGTTCTCTATTCAACGTTCAACAACGATTTTCTCTGCAATTCTAATTTTAAGTAAGAATGCCCCTAATTTTGCTTGGCAATGGCGTAGGCGCATAAAATATCTTCTTTAAACCGATGATCTTTGAGCTTTATACTAATTAAGAAATCATTAATTTTTAAATTGGACGTTCAATAATCACGTTGTTGAATTCGACACCAACAAATTGATAGAATATCCAGTTTTCGGAAAGTTTTCGGAAAAACTTCACAAGCATTTTATATTTTGCACTTGCTGTAAACATAATCAAATGGCCGGTCCCTGGGGTCAGTAACAATCAATTTTTGTATCAAACGTGGTACGATGTTCCGCTGACGAAATTTGACAGCCATTTGATAATTTTTACATCAAGTACGAACATTCGAGAGAAATTATTTGGCTATGGGACTTTATGTGTGTATTGTACAAATTTCGCCAGCGGGACTTCCTACAACATTTGACTTTCTACAACATCGACGTTCAGGACATCGATTTTGGTCGCAAAATGAGGATTTAGTTGGAATTACCGGAAGGCAACAGTACTGGTAAACGTGTTTGTGTGTATTCCAATGTGTGTGTTTTTAGTTTTGCATTTAACATAAAGCAAATAAAAGAGATAACATGACAAAAGTAAGAGGAATACATACCGTGATACGAATGAGAGATATAAGCTCAGAAGAGAACGATCGAGAGAATGTTTCAAAATGGTTATTGTACTATATCACACACATACATAACTCAGAAAGAAACGACAAATTCCAAAATAAAAAAAAAAAATTAAAACATTACGAATGTAGCCGACGAAAAATGGATTAACTAAAAACCATTTATTTATACACCAGAGCCTCGAGTTGCGTCGATTTGACTTTTATTTTATATTTATCTATTGGAGTAATAAACAATATGAAACCGTTTTTAAATTAACTGTTTTTGGTTAATAATTTGGTAAACAATTTTTTTTGGTTTCCAAGTTGCGTTGTTTTGAGTTGCGTCGCAATTTCCTGGAACGCATTAGCGTCGCAACTCGAGGCTCTGGTGTATTGCTTTTTATTTGTTTTGTTTGAACAAGAGAAACTTTTTTGTTTAGGTACATTTTATTTTGGTTTTTTATTAACCAGACCAAATGAATGTCGTCGGTTCAATAGATACAAAAATATAAATTCCTCATCTTAGAAGAAAAAGAAAAATGATTCAGGGCGAGCATAAGCAACAAACATTTGAACCGATTTCACCCGATTCAATTATTTTTGGTACTTACCATCATGAGAAAATACACTAATACAGCAAAAATATATGACGGCACACAATAGCAAAATGTATACATCGTGTACATATAAATATAAAATTCTCATTACTCAATCCTCATTTTGCGACCAAAATCGATCTCTCGATATTTATTATTATTATATTCCCGTGAAGTTTGTCCTAAATTTCTCCTAAAATTACAAAAACAAAATTTAGGACAAACTTCACGCGACTGTACAAATGTGTGAAGTTTGTCCTAAAATTAAACATTTGTCCTAAAAATTGATTTTTCTGTGAATGTATTAGTAAGAATAAAATTACTTTACTTATCTAATTTAAATTTAAAAAAAACTTTTAAATAAACTTAAGTCTTAATTTAAATTGTCCAAAAAAAACAATTTAAAAAATCAAAGTTCATTAGAAAAGTGATATATAAAAATTATTCAATCTGGTCCAAAAGATCGTAGCTAAGTGGACACAAGTTTCCAGACAGTCGGAGAACCCCTCTATCCTAAAACAATGATAAAGACGTCATTAAGGATATTAGGCGATGTCCCTACCTAAAAAAAAAACACATTAAAAAATCTAGAAGATAAATGACTTAGGCAGACGTTTTGCTTCCTTATATGAAAATTAGAATAAAGAAATTAAGTAGTATGTAAATTAGCATAAAGTTGGATATTAAAAAATGCCTCCGTCTGGCCCAAAGATCGTACCCAAGTGGACATACATCAATAAGGGTAGAGGGCAATGCTACCTACCTAAGAAATATTACAACTTTCAAAAATCTAGGAGATAAGTGACTTAGGAAAGACGTGCTGCGTTCCTTTATGTAAGTTTGTATAAAGTTTGATATTAAAAAAATATGATTTTAATATTTTCCGAAGATTGTCAGAGAATTCAATCCAGTTTCGAACTGATGAGCTTATGATTATTAAAAAATCAATCTTCTCATCAGGCCGCGGCGACTGGACTGATTATACCACAATTTATATTCTATACTATATATACAGAATGTGCTGTGCGTTAAATACTAGCGAATCGTACTAATACAGATGAATACGTTGAATTACTGTTCGTAAATACTAATATACTTCTCGTGTTAATCGAAACACACTTAAAATGGTCTAATCACCGGTAGCATATTAGATATTACATGAATTAATTAATATTCAACAAAAAAAATTAATAAAATTAAAAAAAAACTCAATCTGGCCCCAAGATCGTACCCAAGTGGACGTACATCAATAAGGGTAGAGGGCAATCCCCTCTATCTTAGAAATATTACAACTTTCAAAAATCTAGAAGATAAGTGACTTAGGACAGAAGTATTGCGTTCCTATATGTAAGTTTGTATAAAGTTGGATTTTACAAAAATTTTCAATCTGGTCCCTAGATCATACCCAAGTGGACATACATCAATATGGGTAAAGGGCAATCCCCTCTATCTTAGAAATGTTACAACTTTCAAAAATCTAGAAGATAGGTGAATTAGGAAAGACGTGTTGCGTTCCTATATGTAAGTTTGTATACACACTTACATATAGGAACGCAACACGTCTGTCCTAAGTCACTTATCTTCAAGATTTTTGAAAGTTGTAATATTTCTAAGATAGAGGGGATTGCCCTCTACCCTTATTGATATATGTCCACTTGGGTACGATCTTGGGGCCAGATTGAAAATTGGTTTAATATCCAACCTTATACGAACTTACATATAGGGCCGCAACACGTCTGTCCTAAGTCACTTATCTTCTAGATTTTTGAAAGTTGTAATATTTCTTAGGTAGGTAGGATTGCCCTCTACCATTACTGATGTATGGCCCAACTTGGGTACGATCTTGGGGCCAGATTGATATTTTTTTTAATATCCAACCTTATACGAACTTACATATAGGGACGCAACACGTCCGTTCTAAGTCACTTATCTTATTGAGGAGACCGCCGCTAAACTTAAACTCATATGTCCATTTGGGTACGATATTTGGGCCAGACGGAGGCATTTTTGAATATCCAACTTTATGCTAATATACATACTACTTAATTTCTTTACATGAATTTACTTATAGGGAAGCAAAACGTCCGCCTAAGTCATTTATCTTCTAGATTTTTGAATGTTTTTTTTTAGGCAGGGACATCGTTCACTATCCTGAATGACGTCTTTATCATTGTTTTAGGATAGAGGGGTTTCTCCGACTGTTTGTAAATGTTGTGTCCACTAAGTTACGATCTTTTGGACCAGATTGAATAATTTTTATATAACACTTTTCTATTGATCTTTGATTTTTTAAATTGTTTTTTTTGGACAATTTAAATTAAGACTTAAGTTTATTTAAAAGGTTTTTTTTAAATTTAAATTAGATAAGTAAAGTAATTTTATTCTTACTAATACATTCACAGGAAAATCAATTTTTAGGACAAATGTTTAATTTAGGACAAACTCCACACCCGTATTATTATCTATTATTTTGTATTACCACTACAAACGAGATTTTATTTTTGCTGTGTGTTTCACCGGCATTAAATTAGTTCATTTCAGAAAAAAAACTGCAAAACATGTTTTTCAGTTAAAATTTTGGAAGTTTTGATCCCTGTGCCAGACGATTCGATTTTGACCTAAATTATGTTTCTATGGAATCATCTGTGCATTGGGCTTCGTTATGATTTGAGTATAAACTACAAAAATAAGATTTTGTAAAAAGCCTTCTAACGAATGCATCCAAAACCGAAATCTGGGCTGTAACACTTATCGTTAAACAGTTTTTGGGCTAGAGGTCTAACGCGGTGATGGTGTAGCCGGCAGGCTTCTTTGGAGAATATTGTAAGACTTGACTAATGCTTGAATACACCGCAAAATTGAGATTTACATACTTAACATGAGGGAACTCTGCAGTCGGGTTGCTCACCCAAGAGAATATCCATTCCTTAAACGTGGCTTTACTGATGTATAGCACTCACGGCCACTTGCTCTGGATGACGCGGGCTGTACTCAGAATCACCTCCTCCATCTGGTTGTCGGGCCGACCTAGTACGTAAGTCCTCTGCGATTTAACCCTCTTCCCCCCGCGATTTCACCCCCCTCTCAGCAACTCACTCTCACTCTACTCTAATATCTCGTTATATCTAACAAAAACCAATTGATATAGTATCCTGTCAGTAAAACTCTACCCCGGGCGCACCGAAGAAGAACCAGTTAGTAATGTTTCTGACAAGTAATATTACTGAAACCGCTGAAATTGTTTTTTTATATACACTGACCGACACAGAAAACATGCCACCCTAAAATAATATTTTTTTTGATGCGAATATCTTTTGAACCGCACTAGCACAAATTCAAGGCCAATCACACTAAGATATTTTCCCATTGCTCTAAATGCGCGTTTTGGAGTTGTTCCATCGTTTTCGGAGCTCAAACATGAGACCGAATTCTTCTACGAAGAATGTCCCACACATGTTCTATAGGATTCAAATCGGGACTCCTTGCCGGCCATGTCACCGTTGAAACATTTACCTCTGCCGTTATCGTGCATTAGCATGAAATTGTCGCCTATAAATGATGCGTAGGACACAACATTTTCTTCTAATATTTCGCTAATATAGCGAAAGGCCGTTAAAGATCCGGTTGGAACCAGGTAAGCCGATGCGTGCTTCCATTGAAATTCCGCCCATACCATGACTAGTCGGCTTCGAACCCTTTAGCTCAAGGTGCATCTAGCGTAACGTTTCTCCGGTCGTTGCCATACCGTTCTCGCCCATCTCTCTTTCTCTCTCTTTGGCTTTCACATCCCATGGAGGGATTTTGCCGCCCGCACTAAGGTCCTCCATCCGTCTCGATCCATCGCTCTCGTCTTCCAGTTTCGACATCCTAATACATGTAGATCTTGTTCGACGTCGTCACGCCGGCGCAGTCGGGGTCTTCCTCTACGATGAACACCGGCTGGTTGTTGATGGAACACTTTATTGGTCATTCGTTGTTGTGGAGACCGTGTAACGTGGCCGAGCCTTCTAACTCGATTGGATTTGATGAATCCGATAATATCGCAACCTCCAAGAAGTTGCCTCGATCTCGCCCATCAGCAGACCGGAAACAAAATCTCGATTCATCGGTGAATAAGACTTGGCTTCATGTTCCCTGGCAAATTGTCTAGCAAACCTGTGTTGTGGCAGAAGTTCTCGACCCGTGACTGGTCTTCGTGCATTAAGATTTGCTTTTCCCAACTTTTGCCGTATTGTTGTTGCGCCTACATTAATATTACGTATGTGTAATAATTACGCAGGTTTCAACAGCGATTACATGACTATTTCTAAGACCTAATGAAACTACAAAATAGTCATCTCAAATATGTATTACTCTCTGTCGGCCGCTACCTGTTCGCCCGGTATACAACTATGTCTCGAAAAATCGCAACGCAACACGTTCTACGATACTACGTGAAATTCGAAACTTATTAGCGATGTAGCGTTGGATTCTCCCATCTTCCAAGAATGCCACGATTGCTGCTACGTTTTCTGACTTTAGCGACATAATAAAAATTTAATGCACTGACACAGCAAAATATAAACTCGACAATAAAACGATTGAACATAGCAAAAAAATATTTCACAAATTTTCGATTTTGCCGATAAGTTGAAATTTTCCATGGCATTTTCTAAGATTGTTTTGAATGATCCTGATTTTGGTTTGTGTTTCATTTTTCCATCTAGTGCGGTTCAAAAGATATTCACATCAAATTTAATTATAATCCACGTTGTGGGAAAAGTAAAAAAACTCAGCCACATATGATAATATTTTCTAAGATTTCTATGAATTACCTAGAATTTCGTTTTTGTTTTATGTTTCCAGCTAGTACGGTTCAAGAGGTATTATTCACATTTGAAAATGTAGTTAAGATTGTTTTGAATGGTCTTGAATTTGGTTTTTGTTTCATGTTTCAAAAGATATTCGCAACATAAATTTAAAAATTAAATTCTTCACCTTCGGCTAATTCTCCTTACCACAGCCGCTACTAGTGCCAATGTCCTTTTTTAATGGTTATCTCAAGAGCTATTATACTGGGTGGGCCCTATGAACCACTTCAAGAATAGTGATCAACAAGGAACTAAGTACTACGGTGGTTTTCCTGTTCTTCCGGTTTAGGATTTTTTTTTTGTTTTTTCACTCACTACACCTTTTTTCAGTAGGTGCCCTTTTTTCGTTATTCTCATGTGTTTTAGCAGGGGAGTTATTCTCTGAACTCATTGAGAGGGCTTATTAATTTTTTTTTTTGTCTCTCTGGTTACCTAGAGTTTTTTTTTGTTTCGATGGAGCTCCAATAACCTGACGAGTTCAAACCGAATTAATTAAATTACGGGCTTTAACTATTTATTGCTGCAGGCCAACACCTAGCAACAGTGTTTCAACCCCATGACATTCAATCCAACATTGACGTAACACCTGTCTATCAACCAAATCAGGATTTTAAAAGGGTCACGCCAATGGAAATTGCTGAAGAAATCGACAAAAGTCTTAGTCAAAAAAAGGCACCAGGAATTGATGAAATATCACCGGGTCTATTCAAGGAACTTCCACGCAAAGCAATCATCATGATCACATACTTATTTAATGCCTGTATGAGATTGAAGTATGTACCCAAATGCTTCAAAACGGCCCAAATAATTATGTTGAAGAAACCAGGTAAACCAGACGAAGAAGTAACATCATACAGACCAATTTCACTGCTTCCGACCTTATCAAAGCTGTTTGAAAAACTACTACTAAAACGTCTAAAGCAAGTTCCTGATTTTCAATTTGGATTCAGGAATAACCACTCCACAATAGATCAAGTCCATCGAATAACTACGGTAATAGAGCAAGCGTTAGAAGAAAAGAAATATTGCCCCGCCGTATTTCTGGATGTATCTCAGGCCTTTGATAGGGTTTGGCACGAGGGATTGATATTTAAGATGAGCAAAATGGTACTACAAAACTATTGCCAGCTGCTTGAATCATACCTCTCTGATCGCCAATTCAGAGTCATCCATGAAGAAACATGTTCTGAATTTTATCCAACGCTAGCGGGAGTTCCGCAGGGAAGCGTATTGGGACCCCTCCTCTACCTTATCTACACTGCGGACATACCTACAACGAATAAAACATTCATCGGCACGTTCGCTGACGACACTGTAATTATGTCAGTAGACGAATCACAACCAAGGGTAGTGGAAAATCTTCAACGAGCAATGAACAACGTTATTAAATGGATAATTTACTGGAAAATAGTGCTTAATGAGCTCAAATCAACCCATGTGACATTTACGCTCCGACACAAAAATAACAGTCTACACATATACCTCAATGGGGTGCAAGTGCCGCAGGCTGGATCGGCTAAATACCTTGGTCTGCATTTAGATTCAAGGCTCAACTGGAAACATCATGTGAGACAAAAAGCTGAACAGATACGATTAAAACAACGTCAAATGTACTGGTTAATTGGGCATCATTCCAAAATGAACCTGTATTGCAAAAGACTAGTCTACCAGACTATCTTCAAACCAATATGAATGTATGGTGCGCAGCTATGGGGTTGTACTCATAAATCCAATAGAGACATTATACAACGTAGCCAAAATAAATTTCTTCGAATGGTCACCAACGCTTACCGATTTGTGACTAACAGGGAAATACACAATGATCTAAAAATACAATTGATAGACGACGTCATCTGCGAATGTGCCATTAAACATGAGAAGAGGCTTCTTAACCACACCAACGTTGAGGCCGTACAACTACTGGACAGTACAAACGAAATAAGGCGGCTGAAAAGAATCAAACCACATGAACTAACCGTATGAATATTATATCTTAAGGGAACTGGATACTGGTCTAGCAGACCCACACAAGTTTATGCTTATCTCATAAGTGCTAATGTCAACCTTACTAATGAATTAATAATGTTTAAGATTGTAGTAGCCATATCAATAAAGATGTTTAAAAAAAAAAAAAAATGTGTTTTAGCAGGAGAGTTATTCTCTGAACTCATTGAGAGGGCTTATTAATTTTTTTTTTGTCTCTCTGGTTACCTAGAGTTTTTTTTGTTTGGATGGAGCTCCAATAACCTGACGAGTTCAAACCGAATTAATTAAATTACGGGCTTTAACTATTTATTGCTGCAGGCCACAAATTATTGAAAGCGACAACGATGTCGTTTTCGATATTCACTAATATGTCTGTTTTTTTCAGACAGGTTTATCGACCTATCCAGACTATATCCCACAAGGTATTCTTATTTTTTTCTAAAAATTCGGTTTGTTTTTTCTTTTCCGAAGGAAACAATGATTTTTTCAATGGGTTCCTAATATTTGCCGGTCCAGAACACCATCTAATTTTGGGTATACAAACTATCGAGAAAAAAAGTACACTGGTGCGTTAGTTCTTCCTCTTCGGTGCTTACCCAAACAAATATAGGACATGAACGCCACCCAACGAGACGTAATATCCTATACATATATAACAGTTTCCGCCCACAATCCATCAAGCACTACCCGGAAATGATAACGTTGCCGACAAGACAGATGGCGACACAATCACATCGAGAACAAGACAGACGATCGAAAGAACCATAAGTATCCACCTACATCGCCCACAAGATTTATTTTTGAAATCCGGTCTCAACGTCTTTTGAGTTTTTTAACACTAAATTTTCACTTATACAAAATGCACTCACACTTGTTCCGAGTTTCAAAATCTATTTTTTTTGTTTTTTGTTTAATTTTTTAAAAGAGGAGTGGATTAATGTTGCGTTTAATCCTTGCACAACCGCAGCATTCTACCATCGGCAGAGTAAGATACAGCTAATCGAAGAATAGAAGAAAGAACAGAATTTTTCTTCCAGAATTTACAGACGATTGTGCGTAAATTCTGCCGGTGAATGTCAGCCATGTGGTTGTGTTGTCTTATGGTTCTGTTCTCTTGTTCTTTATTTGTATCGACAAAATTTAAAAAAAATTAATCTGACCAATCAATTTATATACCTCGACATTCTATCGATTGGTTATTTTTGATTTTAATTCCGATTCTAATTTGTGTTGATAAAATTGGTAAAATTTTATTTCAGTATTCTTTAACCATAAGCATTTTAAGTCAAATAGACAAAGCAACTTGTACATCATATTTTCGTTATTTATGTAAATATGAATCTAAAATTTTTATCGAACTTCAATTCTAAGCCAAATTGGAGCTCAAAATGGAAGAGGATGAATTCGATATGTTCCACTCATATCTTACCAACTTTATTTGGGTAAAACAAGAAGTTTAATTCTTGTTATATTTTACAGCAACATTGTAAAATGGTTTGTCCAGAAAATTACAAAACATATCAATTTTTTTACTTAAACGGTAGCATTTCTTCCAACATTGTATTAATATAAATAATAAACACAATTTTATATTGAGTACAGTAAGTCTGGCATTTTTATGTGGAAAACCAAACCTGAGAATACATATAAAATACTCTTCATACTTTTAATTAGTTCAATTGTCACTTTATTATAACGATCACGTGTTACTGAATTAAAAATAATTCAATATTTGTTTTGTATTTTATGTATATAGAAGAACAAAAAAAAACCTGACAAACATGACAAAAAAAAACAAAAAAAAAGTTGACATCCCAAATACAGAAGAGAAACAGAATTTCAGCATACACATCCTAATTTGATTGGAAACTGGAATATTTGAAAAAAAAAAAAAAAAAAAAAAAAATTCTTGATTTTTTTTTTTTTGTTTTAACGATCAAGTTAGTCAGACAGACGACAATCATGTGAAGTCATAATCACTCTTATCACTGCAATATGATCTTAATATTTTGTTGTTGTTGTTTCGCTTGTTTTGCGATTCTTCGCTTGTGTGTAAAATTTATGATTGGAAAATATTCTATTTTTATTTATAAATAAAATAAAATTTATATGAAGTTCTTGTGTCATGATTTTTCATTTTTAACCATAATTAGAAGACAAATCAATGTCCTTTCGAAATGTTGTGTATACGCGAGTATGAGCGATTGTTGGAAAACATTTTATGTTTGTTTTGTTTTTATTAATACATATATAAAAACGAGTATCTCAGTTAATATGTATGAACAGCAAACAGTTAAGTCAAGTTAATCATAAATAATTCTTAGAATTACAGTGCGGGATATTGGTGATTTATCTTCGGTATTTTATATAAATAACTTGGCTCGAATATTTGATAAATTCGATTTCTTAACGATTTCCGCATACGTCCGTAATAAACTACATCAGGTAAAGCGTTTTGGAAATTTAATCCGTACATTTTATTTAAAATATATTACCCGCATCAAAAACTAGTTCGCGAATACGCAACCTTCAGCGCACGATTTTTTGTACCGCCTATTTTTTATTTTTTTTTTATTTTTTTAAATATAGAGCCTGTGCTTTATTGATAAATATCTTTCGGAATGTTTCATTTATCTTATGTGTTTATATAAATTTCAATTTGCATAAATTAAAAGCTATTAAAATAATGTTATACACCGAATTTGTGGTAGGCGTTTTTGGCCAATGGTATATTATGTTGTTTTATTGAAATGTTCATGTTTAACTTTAGAGTGCGAAATTAAATAAATTAATCGATCGATTTGAATAAACCGTATCGTCGTCTATTTTGCATAAAAACGTTTCTTTTTATAAAAATGAAGACGCCAAACTAATCAAAAATAATCCCACTTTTAAATGCCATTCATTTTGACACCTGTATAAACTAAATGTTTGATATTTACATAGAAAAGGTCGTGTACAAATAAAGAACCACTGAACTTAAACAACTTTCAGATTGTTCGGCGCCATATTGATTTTAATTTTTTATTACGACAACGAATAATTTAATTTATTCTGCGATCATAATCGTTAAAACTGTCAGCCATTTTTTTATTTTTATTTATAAATATATTTCGTTTATGTACAATAATAATAATAATTTATATAAAATTAAAAATAATTATAAGATCAAGAAATAAAAAAAAATGAAAGTATAAATTAAATAAACCAATCGTTATAATAACTATAAATATAAATTAATTTTTTTTTTATTCCAATTTTTTTTTTATTTTTTATTAGCAATAATACGTGAATTGATTTTGTGATTGGGATGTGGAAAAATTATGTATCATATGTATTGTATACTCGGTAAATAAAAGCGAAACGAGAGATGATTTTTCTCAAGTATTCGTTTATCGCTATGCGTACTTTACAAGTATGATGCATGCTGTGGGGAGATATAATTAAACAGGGATTATTTTTTTTAATTAATTGATATTTGAGTTAATAGTTATAGCTTGTTGTGATAATTATGAGAACTACTTGCGATTTGTTGTTTGCTAATTAAAAATTGTTGAGAAGGAATGCGCGCTTTTCGAATGTGTCCCATTCGAAAAACCAATACAAAGAGCCGCTGTTGATAACTTTATGGGTTGCAATTATATTTGACGTTTTATTGCATGATCATTAAAAGTTTATGTTATGAATTGGTTGGACTTCCAAATACTGTTGCAGTTCAATGTCCGTTACATTTGTGATTTTTATACATTTGGCTGAAACAATACGGGAAGAGTTAGTAGTTTAGTAAGACCACTTTGACCGTGTTATAAATTCTTTTCTCTTTAAGTGACCTCTTTTAAATCTGGATTTATAACCAAAGTCGAAGAAGAGAAATAGGAAGTGCACAAAAATGAAGCATATGAAGCATTCCAAAAACAGGAGAAAACAAGGCAGGAATCAACAAACTTATAAACTTAAATGTTAAATGGAATTTTTTATTTGTTTTTGTTTCTTACTAATTTCTATTCTCTTCCATTTGCACAATTTAGGAAATAATTTTAAAGACGATTTGAATAAGTAAATTAAAACTAAATGCTGATCCAGTGGCAAATGATATTTTTTTGTGACTTCGTCGGCACTGGAAACCAAATCTAATTATAAATTCTGACGAATTAACCATTTTACTTTCTTTTACTATAGTAAAATAAAGTATAGTAATCATGAAAATTTTGGACCTTGAGATTTTTAGAGATTTATTTGTTTTGAGGTCCCCTGAGTCCGAAAAAGTGGGTTTCGAAATGGTGTCTGTCTGTCTGTCTGTCAGTCTGTCAGTCTGTCAGTCTGTCTATGTCCTCTCTACAGCCTATATGCTTTAATCAATCGAACTGAAACTTCAGATTTAAGCTTTTTTGATAAATTGGGAGGTCCCAGTGAATTTTACTCCAAATCGGCTAACCGGAAGTGGCCACTCCCTTGGTCCAGAAAATTTGTTTTGCAAATATCTTAAAAAGTATAAGGTTTACAAAAAACTACTTAATACAAAATGTTTCCAAAAATTAAAAACAAATAAAAATTAAAAAAAAATTAAGAAAAATATAAAATTTCTCAAAATTCTCTGTTCGTAAGAGAAAGTCGTTTGTTGGCCACACCTCAATTTTAACTAGGTAATTAAAGGACCTATTCCATGTGCTAGCGAAATCTTTATCATCATTGTTGAGTGCGATTTCCAAAAAATAATTTCGTAGAACTTTTATTAAACGAACGATCCGTATGGATTAAGGTTTTCTAACTAGGTAATTCAGCAGTCTATTCTATGTGCTAGCCAAACCTTTGTCATCATTGTTGGCAATGGCCGATATTGGCCCTTGGGAGTTGAGTGCGATTTCCAAAAAATAATTTTGCAGAACTTTTTTACTAAACGAACGATTCATATGGATTAGGGTTTTCTAACTAGATAATTAAAGGACCTATTCCATGTGCTAGCGAAACCTTTGTCATCATTGTTGAGTGCGATTTCCAAAAAATAATTTCGTAAAACTTTTACTAAACGAACGATTCGTATGGATTAGGGTTTTCTAACTAGGTATTTGAGGGACCTATTCTATGTGCTAGCCAAACCTTTGTCATTATTGTTGGCAATGGCCGATATTGGCCCTTGGGAGTTGTGGCGATTTCCAAAAAATAATTTTGTAGAACTTTTATTAAACGAACGATCCGTATGGATTAAGGTTTTCTAACTAGGTAACTGAGCAATCTATTCTATGTGCTAGCCAAACCTTTGTCATCGTTGTTGGCAATGGCCGATATTGTCCCTTGGGAGTTGAGTGCGATTTCCAAAAAATAAGTTTGCAGAACTTTTACTAAACAAACGATTCGTATGGATTAGGGTTTTCTAACTAGGTATTTGAGGGACCTATTCTATGTGCTAGCCAAACCTTTGTCGTCATTGTTGGCAATGGCCGATATTGGCCCTTGGGGGTGGAGTGCGATTTCCAAAAAATAATTTTGCAGAACCTTTACTAAACGAACGATTCGTATGGATTAGGGTTTTCTAACTAGGTATTTGAGGGACCTATTCTATGTGCTAGCGAAACCTTTGTCATCATTGTTTGCAATGGCCGATATTGGCCCTTGGTGAGTTGAGGGCGATTTCCAAAAAAATAATTTTGCAGAATTTTTACTAAACGAACGATTCGTATGGATTAGGGTTTTTTTACTTTTTTTTTACTCTAGTAAAATAAAGTAAAGTAATCATGAAAATTTTTGATTTCGCGATTTTTAGAGATTTATTTGTTTTGAGGTCCCCTGAGTCCGAAAAAGTGGGTTTCGAAATGGTCTCTGTCTGTCTGTCTGTCAGTCTGTCAGTCTGTCAATCTGTCAGTCTGTCAGTCTGTCTGTGTCCTCTCTACAGCCCATATGGTTTAATCAATCGAACTGAAACTTCAGATTTAAGCTTTTTTGATAAATTGGGAGGTCCCATTGAATTTTACTCAAAATCGGCTAACCGGAAGTGGCCACTCCCTTGGTCCAGAAAATTTGTTTTGCAAATATCTTAAAAAGTATAAGGTTTACAAAAAACTACTTAATACAAAATGTTTCCAGAAATTAAAAACAAATAAAAATAAAAAATTAAAAAAAAAAAAATTAAGAAAAAAATAAAATTTCTCAAAATTCTCTGTTCGTAAAAGAAAGTCGTGTGTTGGCCACACCTCAATTTTTATAATTGAAAACCCTTGTCGCTAAAAATTTAAATTTTTGAGGGGCCTTCTTTTGTACTAATAAAAACTGTCACAAAAAATTGGCATTTCATCAGAATATACTCCCTGAATTATTAATATTTTTCTAACTAATGCATCGGGCTTGAAATGCTGTTCCAATTTTGACTAGTATTTTATGGGAAGTGGGATTCTGTACTGTGTACTAGCTAAAGATAAGAAGAAATTTCACTTGTTATAGTAATGGAAGACTGCAACCGAAACTAATTTTTGGCATTTATTTGCAAAATATTCCTATAGTCTAGTCCAAATGTACAAAGGGCTCGAAAGTTCCGTTGCCGTTTCCAGACTAAGAAATGGGTTTCGCAACTAGGGGTTGTTAGCTTCACCCGTTTGTCGCATTTGCCTTTAAAGTAGTGTTCCCAAATTTAGTTGTTTACGTTTTATTGAAGAATTGAGTAAATTTACACAAAAACCAAAGGGATAATTGAGGTGGTTGAAATTATTCCTAAATAGCTGAAAATTATAAAATAAATACTTTTTAATTTTTGATTACTTAGGGCCTTTGTTTTAAAAAAAATATCAGTTTTTATAAGGTGAAAACTACCCCTAGATTAAAGGAGGGTTTTCACATTTCTGCTGCAATATCAAGCGGCGGAGGGGAAATTGAAGGAGTTCAATTAACCTCTTAATAGCTCAATTTTGTTGCTATTTGTGAAAAGAATCACCTCCTACTTTAAAAAAAAATAATATCCACTTATAAGGTGAAAATTACCCCCGATGGAGGGTGACCATTGAATAATAATAATAATAATAAAAATCGTTTTTTCTTCTACTCCAAGACAAAATTAGTGTGAAGCTTAAAATAATTGAAGGAATAATAATAGTTCACCCTTCTGCTACAATATTAACCTCCAAGGGGGTGAAATTAGATAGATATTTTTTTAATGCATGGGGCCGCCGATTATTCTTACAAATAGCAACAAAAAGACCCTTAAGTTTATTTTCAACTATTTAGAGGTAGTTAGATAAATTTCATCCAATTAGGCATAAAAAAAGGACTGCACAACCTTTGAGAATAAATTGAGGTTATAGTGTGATTACTGGTTTTTATGATGTGGATAGGTCGCCGAGATCGTTTGACTAATACCGATGGACTTCTTGTGCTACGTGAGGGGTAAGCTTTATGCCTCCAAAATAAAACATGCTTCAAAATTTCAGTAAATGAAGAAACATTTGCAGATGTGTTGAAGGAGGCCAAATGACTTATGTCATGTTCCATTCCTAATCTCAAACCTTCTACTTTATATTAACAGGCAATTATGCCAGAACAAAAACCCGTACTTTTCCCCTGAAAACCTTGTTTTACTAAAACTGTTTAGTCTTTAATTCAGAAGAAGAAAATTTAAAAATCTTTTTGGACCATTAAACTATAATTAAATAATTGTTGCCCCAAGGGTGGCATCACTGCCAAAAAAACTTATCTATATTGGTGTCAATTTGACACCATAAAGAAACATTTTTCATTCAAAAAATATGTTTTTTGACAAATTTCTTCCTAATTTCAAATTTGGAACTATATTTATCTCAGTGTTGGCGTTTGAGTTTTTTATTAAGCATGTGGATGGGTTTTGGCTACAAAATAGTAAGCACAGGATCATATTCTATAGTCTGCTATATCTTAAATCAAATGTAATACTGGAGCAACATTTTCGACCTTAAGATTTTTGGGGATTTATCAATTTTGGGGTCCCAGTGAATTTTAGTGAAAATCGGCCAACCGGAAGTGGTAATTTTCGTGGACCAGAAAAGAAAGGTTTTTGGGGATTTATCCATTTTGGGGTCCCAGTGAATTTTAGTGAAAATCGTCCAACCGGAAGTGGTAACTTTCGTAGACCAGAAAAAACACAAAATTTGAAACCAAACCAAAAATGAATCAAAATATGAAACAAAAAATATTAAATTTTTTTGGAAATTTGTTTTAGGTTTCTCAACATTTTCCGTTCGTAAAAGAAAGTATGTACATGCTGTCAAAAAAGTACCATTCAATCATACAAATTTATTTTGGCGAACGTGTTGGTTGATCGATGGTATTTATTGAGTTGTTGGCCTTATCGTCTTCGTGATGACGAGTTATCGTCTTGTAAAGTCCACGAGTTTTTTTCCCATAATTTCGGTCACTAAAGTAAAGAAAACGAAATTTTTTCAAAGTATTTTATTGTGAAACGTTCGATAAAATGCGTGGTTGGTCACATTATCTCGCGTCAGAAAATCTATTTAAAAAAATGTTTTTCACAAAAACTCGCATTACAAAATCTCGCATCACAAAATCTCACGTTATATAATCTCGCACAAAAACTTGCATAAACTTCTTAAATCGTGCGATTTGATATATTCACGGAAAAAGTTTTATGCTATTTTGGTATTGCTCGCGATGAGCAAGTTAAATTAAATTGTTTAACTGTTTATTATATTTAACAATTAAACATCCGGTCACTCATCGTTAGTGCGTGTTTTTTCTGAAAAATCAAACACTATTATTTTCTCGTATTTCAATCACTAATTTTAATTTTATGATTTTTAGGTTTTGAATGTCTGAAAAAAATGTATGGAACATGATTTTTTGTTGTTTTTCATTTTTAAGATATGGGGTGTCAAAAACACTGTGTTTCATAAATATAGCACCATGATAAAAACTGCAAGTTTTAAAGTTCATTTCAGATTTATTCGTTAAATTTTGTAAAGTATTAAAAAGTATTCATTTATTATTATAAAAATAATTCTTAAAATTATTTCTTAATAAATGGTATTTATTTCTAAATTAATTAAAATTTAAGTGTCACAAAATTATAGCACCATCTTCAAAAATAATTAGTTTACATTAAATTCGGTATTATATTGCACTTCAGTATTGAGTGGCATTGCCCACTTTTTTAATTAATTCAAACATTCTAGTTTTCATTCCATTTATCAGTTTTTTCAGTATATTTTGGTCAATTTTATTCCACTCTTCAATGATAACCTTCTTTAAGTCCGAAATTGTATCATATTGGCGATTATTTGCATACACTCGCCGAACTAGAATTCCCCAAATGTTTTCTATTGGGTTCATGTCAGGACTGCAAGCTGGCCAATCCAAAACCTCAACACATTCAGACTCCAACCAAAATTTCGTCTCTCGACTGACATGAACGCTAGCGTTATCCTGTTGAAATACATAATGTGTTTCGAAGTTCTGACTTTACTGTTCATTTTTGTTGACGGGAACTGGAGTTCTAGACATCCGTTTGAAGAAATGGCTCCCCAAACCATTAAACTTCCGCCACCAAAATTGCGTTTGGAAAAGTATTGCTCCTCCTTCCGTAAATCTCGCCAATAATCATTAAAACCGTCAGGGCCGTCCAAATTCCATTTCTTTTCGTCAGAAAATATAACCTGATAATTTTCCAAATTTTACAATGAAAGGATATGTAACAGAATTATCTACTTACCCTTTCCCAGTTCCTGTCCATATTTAGTCTGGCAAATTCCAGTCTAGCCGATTTGTGGCGTGGCAACAATCGTGGGTCCGGCCTTAATTTTGAACGGACAATGTTACAAGCACGATTTAGTATTCTCCAAATGGTTTTCCTTGAGACATGTGGTTCAATATTTGCGGACAGTTGACGGCAACTTTTAGAACTGTTGGACGCTTCATTGGCAATTCGTCGCTCTGCTCTCTCAGAAAGCTTTCTTGTCCTACCAGTAGATTTTTTTAATCCATAATTTTCAGGATTATTCAAATAATTCGATACGACCTTCCAACTTCGGTGTATTTCACGCCCAATCCACCTCAAGCTTTTCCCTTGATTATGGTGAGCTAAAATTTGACCTTTTTCGAGGTCGGTTAATTTTTTACCACGTCCCATTGTTATAAATAGTTAATTTTAAACACGAGTTATAGATTGCAATCACAAATTACAAGAGCAAAATAAAACAAACGCAACTAAAATGTAAACAGTGATTAGTGCTATAATTTTGTTACAGTAAAATAACATTTGGTGAGAGTTTTGTAACGTATTGAGAAAAATTCTCACAAAACACCCTATTTTGTAGTTAACATATTAATATGTATAATAATGGTAGTTTTTGTTTTCTGTTGTTCTTTTTAACAAAAAATGAGAAATAATGATGGTGCTATCATTATGAAACACAGTGTATTAAAAAATTTCATGAACGTGGTTTCATATTTCTGTGGTCACAAGGCGTAACTGCTTAAGTCAAATTTGATAATTTTTCTAGAGACGTAGAAAAAGTTGAATATTTAATTCATTTTCGTTTATGCCGACTAAAGCTACTACGGCTTGCGACCACAGCATTTGGCCACAAGGCTTTACCACTTAAGTCAATCATTTAGTGAAGTTTACACACTAAAAATTATTTTTGTCTTAAGTCGACTTAAGCGGTTATGCTTTGTGACCACAGATTTATTGCTATAGAAAAGAACTAATTATCCGAAAATTATATAGTTGGGCTATTTTAAAGATAAATGAATAGGGATTATAAAATAATTATAAAAATGGCACCATCTTTCATTTCTTCCTTTTTAAAATGGCCGCCGAAATGTCGCCGATATGCTTATTTTTATCTTTTCCTCGTTTAATTCAATTAGATATACTAAAGAATCAGCAAGAAATTATGTTTCGTTTTCTTAACCCTTTTTTTGGTATACAAATTTGGGTGTAACGACCAACCTCATAAAGTAACCGTTTAAACAAACAAAAAAAAACATTGTATACAAATTTTAGTAAAATATAAATAAAATGTCAGTATTCGGTAAGTCATATATTTGGTAGGTCCAACCCTCCGATTTTCTGTAGCTGTACAAATATTTTTGGAACTCTTTCACAAAACTGGTAGTATCTTTTAGGTATAAATTAGGGTTAATAAAATAATTGAAGTACTTTAATTTTTCAAGTTTTGTGTGAATTGATTTAAATAAAACAAAAAAACAAAAATTTAACTTTAGTTTAATAAGGATGCTGAATTATCAGTCAGTGGGTTTCAGCCGATCAATGTAACTTAACTGATTTCCCATTATTTCCCTAGAACAATCTAGCTTCATAAAAAACTGAAAAAAGAATAAGTTGGAAGCCTGCAGAAATCCTTCTTATTGTGACTTTGCAAAAAATCATGCATCTATAATGCAAAATGCAGCACAAGGTTTTCATTAGAACAATAAACAAGCGACTATTAATCCGTTTGTAATTTACAAAAGAGCAGGAGAAAAATTGTAGCACTACAGCTTCATTGCAATATCAAATTGTCTTTATCATAATAAGCAGTTTACTTGACGTGTTTGAAAACTAATACTCCTGATTTATCTAAAATTTATTATATGTATTACTGATACTACAGGAATACATTATACAAATAAAAATTATGAGTATATCTAAACAGAAAGAGGATTTCAACGTTGATTGTGACTCGCATTTTCACGCAACAGCTCATGTAAACGTACACTGCATCACGCAACAGGTACTGTCAGGAGAAGGATTTCCTGAGCCAGTTTCACTAACGAATATGACGGTATCATAAGCAATGCGGAAGAATTATTCAACTGGTTAGACACCTTAAAGACAGATATCATTTTTGAGTTTTGTTCAGATGCTGACTATAAATCCAAATACACCCAATAAACTTGTACGTTCGAGAAATTAAAAACAATAAAAAGAACTCCCAATTTTCAGGCAGTCATTCCATTAAAGGAAGTAGGTAAGTAAAATTTAAATTGTACCTGCCAATATTTTCCAATTTTTTTATCAATAACTTTTGTTTTAAGTTTCATTTTGATACAAAAAAATTTTTAGATTTTCATACTTTAACGTATTTTTCAAGATTCAATATTTAAATGAGGAAAAAGATACAAAAAAATATGCACATCGGAGAAAATTCAAATAAACATTTCGGCGGCCATTTTGAAAAGGAAGAAATGGAACATGGCACCATTTTAGTAATTATTTTATAATTCCCATTCATTTATTTTTAAAATGAGCCCAATTTTATAATTTTCGGATAAGTAGTTGTTTCCATATATTTTTTTTAAATTAGTGCTACACATTCAAAACATAAAAATCATAAAATTAAAACATGACTTCCGGTCCTATAAAAAGAATTTGTGATTTTACGTATTTTTCTCCATTTCTGTATGTTTTTTTTCTAGGTAATGTTACCCTTTCAATAAATTTAATGTCAATCGTGACAAAATTTCTTCTTGCCACCATCGGGAATCGGACCCGGGACCTCGGAAGTCGGAAAACAAATCTCTTCTCACTGTACCACTGATTTTGTTTCTCCTCTCTTTTAACGAGTCAAAATTGAATTAATTTTCACTGAATGATTCTATGCATCATGCAGCATTTGTGTGCATTTTAAACCTCTCAATTTCCGAGAACGTTGTGAAAAGTTTACAACAGTGGTGGGATGTTGTAACATCACTTTCGCTTCGAACTCGTTAGGGTTTACGTCTTTTGTTTCAACAATAAAGTTGTAATCTATTTCGCTTTTTAATTACGTTTTTTCTGTTGCGATCTCAGGTTTGTTGAGAACTTTCCCTTTTTTTACATCGATAAAGTATCGTAAACAAAAATTAGGGTGATTATTAATAATGAATAGAAGGTTGTTTTATTCGAGCCGGCTGAGATAGAAGCAAAAAAACCATAAATTGGAAAGCGAAATATCGGCCCTACCAGTAAAATATAATGGGTTAAGATCGAAATTCGGCAATACATTGAATTTAAAATCTCGACATTGAAATCTCAAAATCTCAAATTTCAATATATTAAAATTATTGTTTTATTTCTTCTAAGATGAGGCTATCACCCTCAAATCCAAGTTTTACAAAAATCTCATAATTTTTACAAGGTTCTGTAACGGGCACCATTTTTTAATGTACCCGTTCCAATAGGCCGTATCCCAAAAATTCCTAAAATTCAGTTAGTACAAAGTGAAGTCATTACTTTGTAATTTGGGACAACCAATTTATGGCAACATAAATTGTTTGTTGTACTCAAACAAACTCAAAATAAAAAAAAATGACACACTGAAAAGTGTCAATTTGCAACTAAGCAAGAAATTATACAAACTAATTTCATGGTGCATTGGTGTAATTTGACATACATAAAGTGTGCCATCCTCATTTTTTTATGTAAATTTTTACAACAACAATCATTATGATGGTTGCGTGTAAACCCTATGCAGAAGTCTGACATAGTTTTTTTTTTTGGGCACATTATTTAATGCCCCAAATTTTTGTGTTTTTTTTTGGTATGGTATATCAAACGTTTTTTTTTGGGAACAACCGACCCAAAATGAAAAATGAATTTTTGGAGACTGTCGTGGAAGTCAAGTGGTAACAACCGAAAGAGGCGGACGTTTTTTTTTGGATTTGCTCACGGTAAAGGCAAATTCAACGGAGTTTTTTCGTGCGAGTTTTTTTTTGTGTTAAAGAGTGAGTCATTGGGATTTTTCCTGGGTTTTTTTTTTCACGCGGTAATTCTTTTGTGGTGTTGTGTTTTTGTGTTTTTTTTTTGTGTATAATAGTGGATAGTTAGTTAAGTGAAACAATAAATGGTGTAGTTTGTAAGATATAACGGAAAAAAAAAATAAAAAAAATTCTAAAGTTCATAAATTTGGTTAAATTTGTTTAGTGTTTTTCTTTTGCCTACGTGTTTTACGAGTTAAACCGGAGCAGAAGTCAGGTAAGGATATACTATACAGGTACGTGGAATTTGTGTTTTTTCTTATTTTGTGTTGAATTACCAAGGAAAACATATGGTAGGCTAGGGTAACTAAATTTCCACCCTCCGTCCAATTAAATCTCAACCCCTGAGTCACATGGCAGACTCAGAGGGGTAGGTGCTTGCGCGAAACGTATTCTCCATTGTAGTTAGTGGTCCGTGAACCATTTCTTGTCCTGAATTTTATAGCCTAACAGGGTTATACCAGCCTCCTTTCCCCCTTTTATACGGCTAAAACAAGGTCCTATTCACCTCTCACCAAACCCCACGCCACCCTGCTGAGCTAGCAGGAGTAGATAGCCGTGGTGAGTAAGGTGATGGGACAATTTCTATGTAACGGTGAGGGGTGAGGTTACTACCCCTAACTTCACCGATTACAAAGTGGCGCCCAAAAAGAGGCCAAAATTTCGCCTCTTCATTAATTATACGTTTTGGCACTATTGCTTTAAGTGGTGGCCAAACGTGATCGATAACATCTGATCCAAGTTTAGTTTCTGTTTAATTTATTTTTTTTTGTTGTTTTTTCAACCAAATTTTTTGTATGTTTTAAATAAAGTGTTTGTGTAATTAAATTGAGCTTTGGTGTGAATAGAGGAGGGTTTTTTTTGACGTGAATATGGCTGCGGCTTAGCCTGACCAAATACTTGGTGGGTCATATTCATGTTGAGGAAACTTGCAGTCTGTGGATACTGTTGCTGGATCCATGATTATTCAGTCGTTTGTGGCATGTCCCAACCCACACTCTGGGGAACGAACTGATGGGCATGGTAGCGGTGGTAACACAGTGTGTCTATTGAGTGAAGTTTGGTTTTATTTGGTTCAATTCGGGACATTTCCTAGATTGCAGTGATACGTTTTTGTCCGTATTACTGGATATTTTTTCTGGTATGATCCAAGTGAGGGTGCTCGCACAGCTTGATGTCATACTTTGAAAAATGTCATTCCTCAGCTTATGTTAATTTTGTTATAATGACAAAGTTAACTCATATTAAATTTTTAAGTTTTCTTTATGTTTTTTAGTTAAGTTCGCGTTATTTTTCACTTCTGTAAAAACAATTTAGTCTTTCATCCTTAGGGATGGGTTCGCAAGTCTGCTGTAGTTTAAGTTCGTCCTGGATGTAGATCGGGTCTAATGGGCATATATTCGTCTCTACGGATAGGACGAGTATGAATGCGAATTTGTTCCACGAGTTAGTCCTTGTCACATCATGAAAACATAAAGAAAAATTAAGAAAATAAAACAGTAACCGGCGTGTTATTTGTTCCGTGGTAAAATGGACAATGCTTGCGCGATCTAGGCAGAGATCATAAGTTATTGTTTACACGACCAGCGTACGACTTGTTAACCACACGGTCCGTGTCTTCCAAAGAAGGAATTGAATCCGGTACTGTGGTAACGGGGACAAGGGTGTTGGTAGTGACCACGGTGTGGTTAGATGATTTTCGATTCTGAAGTAGTAGCAGTGGAGCTCACTCATAGAAGTTTAGAATGTTCACTGCGAGATTGATTCAGTGGTTTTGAATTTCATTCTTGAAAGTGGGATCAAGGCATTGCGCTCATAGCGGTGAGGCTCACTCACAAGAGTTTTGAATGCTCACTGCAAGGTTGAGACAATGGTTAAGATCTACTTTAATTTGGTTTTTCAGTTTCCTTATTTCCTATCCTTTTTTTTGACCACAGCGGAGTGAAGAATACTTAAGTGCAAAATCAGTAAATTAACTAGGATGGAGGGAGGAATGTTTTGTGTATATTTTCGAGTTGAATTTGTTTTTTTTAGTTTAACAGGAGCAGGTTGGTGCGATAAAAGGTGTAAAAAAAAATTTTGAAAGTGCAAATTTTTTTTGTTTGTGTTTTGTTTTTGTTTGTGAGCCTAATTTTTCAGGTGCATAATTGTTATTGTTTGCGTTGGTTGGTGTTTACGCCAACCTGAACCTAAAATAAAATCATTATTAATATTTAAAAAACTATAAATTAAATAACTGCCAAATTCTACTTACATTAAAAATATTGCCATCTGATTTAAATTAATTATAATAATGTAATTCGCCGTCGATTAAAGGTTTGAAGCTTAACTTATTTTTTTTCTATTTTAAATTTTTCATTGCACTTTGCAATGTTATTATTATTAAAAATTGCACCTGTCAAAAGCGGTTGATTACGACAGAACTGCATTCGATCTCACCCTGTATCGAACTTCCGCGCATTGAACGAAAATTAGGTTTCTTGTATGTCAAAAAAACCAAATTTTCTCTCTTAGCTTTTGGTCATCATCACGGGTAACAACAATTTTCGGAGATTACTGGTAAAACAAATATACTTAATATTTTTTATTATACACCATTTTACCTTTATAAAAATATTTCTAAGTTAAATACAATTGATAACAATAAAATTTTGTTCAATCATTTCTGTTTCAATTATTGATTTTTATTAATGAAAATATAATTGCATTGTGAAATATTTTTCCTTTATGAGTGTACAGTGTATAATACCGTGAACAATTATAATTATTTAAGTGTTGTGCAAGGTTATAATTCTTGTTTGAAATTCTGTTTGCCTGCTACAACATTTTGGTGCCGAAACCCGGGACATATATTTAATCAAATATTCCCGAACAGTGTAACTTTAGATATTTGCAAGTGTTACATTTTTGTTTTATTAAAAATACAGTGTGCGTAATTTCGATTATAAGATCGCTATTAATTACGCTCAAAGGTGCTAAGTAAGTGTTGCGTAATTTCGATTATATAAGATCGCTACTTATTACGCCCAAGGTACTAATTCACGCCAATACGGCGAATATTCATACAACAATCAAGTAAATAGAAAGTGATAAAATGTCGGATTTACAATCGTATATTAAACGGCGCGGTATTATCAAAGGTACCGTAACCAACATTAAAAAATTTACCGACAAGTTTGGTCCCGACCCATCTCATGCTGCAAACGTTGAGCAATTGGAAACTCGAATGGAAAAACTCAACGAAGCATGGAAAGAATTCCATGACATCGAATACCGAATCATGCTAATTTCCGAAGAACCATCTGAGGCCGAAGAATTCGAAGATAGGTTTTATGAAATTAAGGCAGTTCTTAAGCGACTTCTCAATGCCCGCTCGCCTAGTGTCGGTTTTGCTGCAACCAACCCCCAAGACGCAAAAACCATGATGGAGAGTTCCTATGAACGTTCGAGTTATCAGACATCGGAACTGCGATTACCACGTGTAATGATCGAACAATTTAGCGGTGAATATTCAAAATGGCAGTCTTTTCAAGATCAGTTCGAAACATCAATTCATCAGAAGGAAGGTCTGTCAAATATCCACAAGTTCCAGTATCTGAAAAGCCTATTAAAAAACGAAGCTGCGTCGCTGATTAGGCATATGGCATTAACTGAAGCAAACTACAACTTGGCTTGGGAGAAAGTAAAAAAGCGATACAACAAGAAGAAATATTCGGTAAAGGAACTTATCGAATTATTTCTAAATCAACCCCTAGTAACTGTTGATAGCTACAAACAATTAAGAGCTATTTGCGATACATCCGACGAAGTGTTAAGAGGCCTTCAAGCTCTTGGACCAGATTGGCAAACGCGCGACCCCTGGCTAATTCACTTATTGACTAAAAAACTGGATCTCGAGTCACAACAAGCATGGGCAAAGCATTCAAACAATATTGAATTGCCTACTATAAATTGTTTGTTGGAGTTTTTGACGGAGCGTTGTGATGCTTTAGAAGCCTGTTCATCCGTAAGGCGCACCGGTGCAAGCCGACCGAATCCACAAGCCAGAGTCCATACCGCCACCACTAATATCATCAGCTGTCAATGGTGCAATGCAACTAACCATCCGCTGTTTAAGTGTTTCAAGTTCAAGCGGTTGAATTTATCAGAAAGAATTCATTTCGTGAACACTAATAATTTATGCCAAAATTGTCTCAGTACAACTCATGATGTCAATACTTGCACGAGCGAAAATCGATGTTTTACATGCTGTAATAAGCATCACATGCTACTCCATCCCAGCAACTTGTATCCTGACAATCGAAATAAAACCGTTCGATCAGCGAAGCAAAACCAAACCTCAGCAAACTACGTCAATACTAAGAATGAATCTTCAATCAACAAGTCTCCAATTTCACCAATCAATAATCCGACTACAGTCAACAAATCAGCATACTTCAACTCATCAACTAGTCCTCAGCTACAATCAACAAGTGAATCTTCTAACAATAACCCAGTAATCTCGAGAGGCCAAAACTCACTCAGTTATCACTGTTCTGCTATCAACACCGTTCCGTCTGGTACTACATCAACATACAATGCAAATTCTGTAGCTACCTTGCTGTCAACAGTGCTCTTTTACATCCAAGATGAATTTGGAATTAAGCATGCGGCTAGAGGACTCCTTGATTCAGGCTCTCAAACCACCCTAATAAGCGATAACTGCGTGAGGAGAGTCGGGCTCCGCCGAAATCGATCATACATTACAATTAGTGGGTTAGCATCACGAAGGGCTGGTACAACCAAGGGAGAAGTTACACTAAATATCGTGTCCAAAACCAACCTCAAATACTCCATCAGCGTACGTGCGGTGATACTCAATACACTAACTTCAAAGTTACCCCCCAATCAGTTAGATAACTGCAACTGGCCAGCTCTAAACAATTTAAATCTGGCTGACCCATCTTACGCTATTCCTGGGGTCATTGACGTGATCTTTGGCAATGATATATTTTACGAAATATTGTTGTCACAGAAAATAAAAATTGCTGATCATTTATTCGCTCAATCCACCATTTTCGGCCGGGCGCTTGGGGGTCAAATAACTAACTCTTTTACAAATTCCACAGTTTTCCACACGACGATCGCCAGCAGTGACACTGAAATCCAGTTACTTCAGCGATTTTGGGAATTGGAAGAAGTAAACAATACAATGGGGTCTAATTCCACCGAAGATGAATGTGAGAACCATTATACTCGAAACACCACGAGATCGGATGATGGACGATATATCGTCAAATTACCGATAAAAATGCCACTCGAAGACTTGGGAACAACATATCATCAAGCCAACCGAAGATTCCATGCCCTTGAGAGAAAATTCGTTAACCATCCTCAAGTAAAACTCGACTACGTGAAGTTTATGACGGAGTATGAAGCACTCGGTCACATGGAGCTAAGCAAAGGGACGGAAACTACCTCAAACTCAAATCATCCAATCTACCATTTACCTCACCATTGCGTAATTAAAGAAACGAGCAGTACCACAAAGCTCCGAGTTGTTTTCGACGGTTCCTGTAAAAGCACAACAAGTCATTCTCTCAACGACATGCTACTAACTGGACCAACCATTCAAGACGATCTCATGATGATACTGCTACGTTTCCGCACGCATAAAATAGCCATGGCCGCGGACATTGAAAAAATGTACCGTCAGATCATAGTTCATCCTGCGGATCGAGATTTACAGCGCATCCTCTGGCGTGATTCACCTGACAAAGATGTCCAAGAATTCCGATTAACAACAGTAACGTACGGCACATCAAGTGCCCCATTCCTAGCTTGTCGCACTTTACATCAACTTGCCAATGATCATCATGAGTTCTACCCAGATGCTGCTGCACGTTTGAAGTCTGATTTTTACGTAAACGATATGCTCACAGGCTGCGATGATTTAAAACAAGCAATCGAAATTTACGAAAATATGAGGTCATTATTAAAAAACGGTGGGTTCACACTTCGGAAATGGATGACAAACGACCAAGATTTATTAAGGCACTTAAACGAGTTAGATCAAAATGCTGAATGTTTGGAATTCGAGGGAAATTCGTTAATAAAAACTCTTGGGTTACTATGGAACCCACAAACTGATAATTTTACGTTCAAGGTGACGGTAGACGTTACCAATACCATAACCAAAAGAACGCTACTGTCAGAGGCATCTCGCATTTTTGACCCGCTAGGATGGTTGGCGCCCAGCACAGTTTTAATCAAAATTTTATTCCAACAGCTCTGGTTGCGAAAATTAAACTGGGATGACGAATTGCCTGTCGACATCAAAGAGAGATGGATCAAAATTAGATCATCGCTGCATCATCTTCAAGACATCCAAATTCCACGATTCATTTCCACTCACCAACATCACCGTATTGACATACAATTGCACGGTTTCTCTGATGCATCGGAACTTGCTTACGGAGCAGCAGTATACATACGTGTTAAAAACTCGGAGAATAAGATAACTGTCAATTTACTTGCCGCCAAAACTAGGGTGGCACCAATAAAACAGATTTCGCTACCACGTCTCGAGCTATGCGCTGCAGTACTCCTGTGTCGGTTAATGAAATATGTACAAGACGCTGTTAAATTGCAGATAAACTCAATCTTTGCATGGACGGATTCGCAAATCGTTTTGACTTGGCTGTCAGATATTCCACGACGATGGAGCTGTTTCATAGGCAACAGGACATCATACATTTTAGAACAAATTCCTAGAGAGAAGTGGATGTATGTACCTTCAAAGCAAAATCCAGCTGACTCAGCATCTCGAGGACTGACGCCAAATAATCTCATTACAAATTCGCTGTGGTGGAAAGGACCTCAATTCCTATTGCAAGATATTCCACATTGGCCAAAAGTTGCAATATCACGAGATCCTACCAACGAAATCAAGGATGACAAGTTTGAAGTTCGTCGGAAATTCTTACAAAATTTTCTCGTTACAATAAACTCTGCCCATCCATGTCAACGGCTGTTTACTAATTATTCGTCTCTAACCAAAATATATAGAATCTTATGCTATACTTTCAGATTCGCTTTAAATGCCAGAAAGTTATTAAAAGACGAAAACATAAAACTTAAACATGGTATCCTGCCACCTACAGTTCATGAATTTATATTGGCTGAAATATGTTGTATAAAATGGGTGCAAGCAGAAGCATTCTCAGATGACATAAAATACCTAACAATATATGGTGAGCTTAAACGAGGTAGCAACCTATCGTCATTGACGCCATTTATTGATGACCATGGGATAATGCGTGTAGGAGGAAGACTATCGAACTCAAGCTGCAATTTCGACGCAAAACACCCAATCATTATCCCACAGAATCATATCTACTCCAAACTCATCATTGACGAATATCACCGTCAAAATGCGCACCCTGGACCAACCTTGCTAACTAATATCATTCGCCAAAAATTTTGGATAATAGGATGTCGCAACATGACAAGGTGGCACATCAAGAAATGCATCTTATGTTTCATGCGAACCAGGAAACACAATCAACAGCTTATGGCCGATCTCCCTCGGGAACGTGTTAGTAGTGGTCGACCTTTCCTATACACTGGTGTCGACTATGCGGGTCCTGTTTATATTCGAGATCGCAAAGGACGAGGAAAATGCAACGTGACTAAGGCGTACATAGCATTATTTGTTTGCCTTTCGGTAAAAGCCATCCACGTAGAGCTAGTAACTGATATGACATCAGAAGCTTTTATTGCCGCTCTTAAGCGATTTATTTCACGCCGTGGAATCCCTTGCCAGATTCATTGTGACAATGGAAGTAATTTTATTGGCGCCCGCAATGAATTGCACCTCCTCTACGATCTATTTAATTCTGACAATCATATAAAACTAATGTACGAATTTCTATCCCCACAGAAAATCATATTCAAATTCAACCCTCCAAATGCACCACACTTTGGAGGATTATGGGAATCGAATATAAAATCAATCAAGAATCATTTCTACAGAGTGTCTGGATCCACACCATTCACTTATGAAGAGGCCATTACGCTGCTTACCCAAATAGAAGCATTGTTAAATTCGAGGCCACTTTGTGCTGTTTCTAATGATGTCACGTCATATGATGTGTTAACTCCGGCACATTTTTTGATAGGAGAGCCATTCACCAGCATTCCTGAACCAAATTTGAGCCACATCAATTCAAGTCGTCTGTCCAAATGGCAAAATATCCAAAACCGCGTTCAGTCGTTCTGGCGGTCATGGTCGAGGGACTATTTAAGTACGCTGAATCAACGTCAGAAATGGCAAACCAAAACGGAAAATTTAACCATCGATCAACTGGTGTTAATTAAAGATGACAACAGTCCACAATCACACTGGATAATTGGACGAATACAACAAATTCACAGCGGAAAGGATGGCCAAGTACGAGTCGCTACAGTAAAAACAAGTAGAGGTATCACGAAAAGGCCAATTGTCAAATTAATACCACTACCCGTTGGAGATGACAAATAACCAAACTCCAGCCGAAGCATCGTTGAACAAGCTAAGTTGAGTAAAACACAAATCATAGTTTTTCAAATTATATTTCTTTAAATTAATCACACTTAACTAAAAATTATTGAATTGTAATTTATTATTATCGTTTAGTTTCTTAATGTAAACGAAATTGTTATTACCCACACAGCAATTAAAATTATCAAACATGTTGGATGACCGCAACTCCTATTTAATTTATTGTTTTTTCGGGGGCAGTTATGTTTACGCCAACCTGAACCTAAAATAAAATCATTATTAATATTTAAAAAACTATAAATTAAATAACTGCCAAATTCTACTTACATTAAAAATATTGCCATCTGATTTAAATTAATTATAATAATGTAATTCGCCGTCGATTAAAGGTTTGAAGCTTAACTTATTTTTTTTCTATTTTAAATTTTTCATTGCACTTTGCAATGTTATTATTATTAAAAATTGCACCTGTCAAAAGCGGTTGATTACGACAGAACTGCATTCGATCTCACCCTGTATCGAACTTCCGCGCATTGAACGAAAATTAGGTTTCTTGTATGTCAAAAAAACCAAATTTTCTCTCTTAGCTTTTGGTCATCATCACGGGTAACAACAATTTTCGGAGATTACTGGTAAAACAAATATACTTAATATTTTTTATTATACACCATTTTACCTTTATAAAAATATTTCTAAGTTAAATACAATTGATAACAATAAAATTTTGTTCAATCATTTCTGTTTCAATTATTGATTTTTATTAATGAAAATATAATTGCATTGTGAAATATTTTTCCTTTATGAGTGTACAGTGTATAATACCGTGAACAATTATAATTATTTAAGTGTTGTGCAAGGTTATAATTCTTGTTTGAAATTCTGTTTGCCTGCCACAACAGTTGGTAATTAATACTTGGAGGTTTCGTGACAATCGTCATTTGTGGGTTTTATTTGATTAAGTAAATGCAGAAGGGAAGTATTAGTTTTTGTTGATTTTATCTTAATTCGTATTTACAGTCTTTAGTTAAGTTGGTGGTTAGGTTAGATATTTGTAAATTTTATCAGGTTGGATGAAAATGGATTTGGAGCATTTAGACCAGGATGAGATCCTGGTAGAGTTGGAGGTGCGCAGTTTGGTGAAAACCGGCGAAGCAGAAGTAACTGAGGCCTTGAAGCAATCACTTCTAGAGAAGGTTAAGGTTGAGAACGTAGCTGATCATGGAAGGCCCAAGAGGGCACATGAAGCTGCAATTAAACAGCCTCAACGAGAAGCGAGGGCCTGCTGTGAAAAGTTAATTGCATTGCAGGAGGACATAACCAGCAGAGCAGTGGACGAAGACTCAGCTAAGAACTTGATGCCACAAGTCCGTGCTAAACTACGGCATATTCAAGGTCGGTTGTCCAGAAGTTCAAGATCTGCAACTTTTTATGGTTTAATCGTGGGTTTACGGAAAAGTTTTGATGTCTTGGATGATTTAGTGGGAGAAATGTTAGAGGGTAAGATTTCTGGGTTGCAATGGGTAGCTTCAGTTGGTATTTGCAGTTCCCAACCAACGGCTCACCGCAGCAGTAAGGGGAGGTAGAGGAGCAATAGGTCATGCCCTGGAGGAGGATGTAGGAGCCAATCAAGAAGGTCTGGAAGAGGTGGCCGGCACAGTGGATGATGAAGATAGGCCAAGGTTTAATCCAGGACAACAGCAAATGGACGAGGAGTTGGTACAACAATTAAACCGGTTTGCTCTGAATGAAAGTGGCGAAGCTAACTCTACAAGAACAGAGATGAGTAAGGGTCATCGAGATCCTGAATTTTTACGTCAGTTGGCATCGAATTCCGGTTGGTCAGACGTCAGAATGCGACAGGAGGTCAAGACCTGGAAAATTAGGTTCTCAGGATCATGCTGTAATTTAACCATCGGGAGATTCTTGTCGCGGATTGAATGGCATGCTGTGACGGCCCAGCTTCCGCTGAATGAGTTAATTGGGTTGTTAGACTTGTGTTTGGAAGCGGAGGCATTAGATTGGTTTTGGACGCTCGTGGACAGACATCCGAATGCAACGTGGGAAGTGTTAAAGCGGGAGATGTTGCTCCGTTTTGAGACCAGCCATACGTGATTTATACCAACTTGCGCAGAAATATGCGGCCAGGATTACAGATGGCTCTGTATGATGAGAGGAATTTCCGCAATCTGGCAGAGTTCGTGCGACGTTGTAGTTCATTAGAAAAGATGTGGAGGCGTTTTGGACATAACCCGGAGGCAGGATTATCATCTGTAGTTCCGAGTAATTCAAGGGATGCTAACAGATTCTCTGCTAGACCGCAGGTACATTTTGATGGACATCCACCACGAGTACATGAGGTGAGGTATCTGGAGATGGATCAAGAGGAACATTCTCTAGAAGGAGATTTAGATCATGAGGGTAAATCTGGTTATTATAACCAGGTCTGTGAGATCAACAGACAATTAAAGGAAAGGAGTAATAATTTGGGACGTTCGGCAAGTTTTCCAAATAGAAGTGAGGTTACTACCCCTAACTTCACCGATTACAGTTCCAAAATTTTTAATAATTTGTAGTAATGCGCTTACTGAATAAGGAACTTCCTTTTTTATTTCATCAAAACTAAAATCATATAGTATATTCCTTTTCCGTAATTTACGATTTGGTTTATTTTGAACTTTCGTATCGTGGTTCTAAGTCAAGTCGATATTTGGTTTTCGACCATTTCGTAATCGGTCGAATTGATTCCAACCCTGTTTTATACTTCATATTTTGTATCATTTGTTTTTTGTTTCAAAGAATTCTTACTAGAATATTCTTGCAACTTGAAGATTTTTTATTCGATATTTTCGTAAAAACGTTTTCAAATTATTGATATTTTAAAATTCGGTATCGGGTTTTTTCGATTTTCTGCTTATCCAAATGTACTCGTATTTTTCGGTGAAGTTCGTAATGGCCAAACAAATAAAATAAACAAAATCGTTAATTCTGGAAAAAAGAGATTTAACTTAATTTAAAATATTTTAGCTCCCATGAAAAAAAAAAATTTCAACATCTTTGTTAATCAGTAAATTTTTACGACTGAATTACCGATCCCTTGCCTAACAGTTTTACTGTATACGCAAGATTTCGAATTGCGAGATTTTGTGATGCGAGATTTTGTAATGCGTGATGTAGTAGCGTATCGACCCCTATAACGCGATATTTTGTACTTTAGTCTCTGATATCTTGTACTTCTCGATCTCGATATTTTGTACTTTTTGGAATTCATTGTCATCAGCGGTGATTTTTTTTTTAAATTTTAGACTGGTTAAGGGGTAAACCCATTGGAAAACGAAATCTAATTTTTTGAAATATATTTAAAATCTTTCCGGATTTTAATCGAATTTACTAAGCAATTCGAGTTTTAATTTAAAAAATCCAAAAAATATTTTATTTGCTGAACAACAACAAATTTACCACAGAAAACATTAAATCCTATTAGCTCAAAGGAGATTATTTTTCCGACCGAAACAATTAATATTCAATGTTCCAGCCAATTAAAACATTTTTCTGGAGATTTTTTAATTAAAAATTTTATTGTTTTGGTGGTGGGTGTCTACGAAAAAGAGAAATGTAATTCTTGTTTTCGTTTTTCAATGTGCGTAACGCTAAATTTCTCAAATTCTGACAATTAAAATTTTCGAAAATATTTCATTTTGAATTAAATGGAAGATGAATTTTCTTTACATAATTTTATGTTTTGACCTTAGGCGAATAAGCCAATTGCGCACACTCCACTAAGAAAATCGTTACGTCACAGCTTAATACATTAAAACTTTTAGTATATCAAATAATATCGAGATCTGTCAAGATAATTCCGTTAAAATAAGCTAATCGTTACTATTACCAAGTAAACTTGCCATATTTAGAGTCTGTAATTGTTTGTATTCAATACTCGTCATATAGTATATACCATATCTCAAAACAGATAATTTCCCACCAAATTTTTTACCTTGAAATGGTAAACCACATACAAATTAACTCAACTCGCGCACAATTATTTCTTGTACAAGTAATTGATACCTCTCATATAAAAACCGCGCAATTTTTATTTTTTATTTTTTGTATATATTGTGTACTCGTATACCCAAAAATGTATTATTTGTAAAAACAAATTTAATTAACACAAATACCGATTAAAATAGTATAATGACAGTTGTAATTATTAACAATAAATAGCAGAAAGAAAAATACGCGATCTATACAATAAATCAAGTATAATTTAATTAATTAAAAATTATAGATTGATCTATCTCCTTGTGTCGAGTCCGAGTGCAACAACAATGATAAGTTATAGCCGCGCGGTGACAATATCATACAACAAAAGACTTTTTTTTTTTTTTTTTTGCCTTGCTCTAGCGTGCAATACAACAAGACGCGAAAATTACACAAAATGTGTGTAAGACATTAAATTAAAGATTGTGACAAATTTTTATTGTGTGTATCAACCGCGTTTTTTTTGTGCCTATAACACCTGTAACGTCTTTTTACGGAAGTTTTATTACTCTAGCATTTAAGATTATTTAGTGTTAATGGCGTGTCGATATAGATGTGCGAGGACATATGTTGTAATGTCTTTATCAAGCTGAATAGCTTTGTACAAAGTATGTAGTTGTAGTTGAATTGATCGCACAGTGAAAATTTTTCGTTTAACTTGAAATTAGTACCAAAGAGAAAATGTAATGCGCGACTATTAATAGCGCAAATCAAATGCAAATAATTTATAATTGTTGCGATATTTTAAAATTTTCTATATTTTATTATATTTTATTGCTCGTATAATATTTGCAACAAACGAAATAAATAATTTCAAGAAAACAATTTACAATTAATTGTACCATTTGAACTCCTTAAATGGTGGAAACAGTTTTTTTTTTCTTGTTTTTGTTCTCTTTCGCGATATGCGTATATACAATAATTACAAAACAATAGAAATATATAATAATGAATTTTGATGTACAATTATTGTTATCAAAATATGGTAATGAGAGGTAAACGGCAAAATTTAATTGCAATTCTAGAATTGCGCGCACACATATTTACGCGATAACATTTTTTTCTAGTGCGCTTATATTTGCTATATCGCGTCCAGAATATTATATTATGCACGAGCATGATTAAATATTAGCTTGGTGAATAGGACAAGAATATTATTTAAAAATTAATTTTATCATATGAGTAATACAATTATAAATATGTACATTTCGATGACTATATATATTGAACATGTCTGGCTCCTGTAAGTCTCGAAAGAAATTTTTTTAAGTGAAATGTAATGAATTTATGTAAAAAAGTGCGAATTAGTGCGATAGTAGAGAAATCATAGTAGTATTCTATACGATAATATGTTTATCCATTTTTGGCGATTAACGACTATTTTATTGATATCAACCGCTGCTAAATGACGCAAGGTTAATCAAATTAATATATCTAAATATGAATTGTGTTTTTGGCGGTGACGCAATCCGGTGACAAACACTATTCAAAATCAATTAAAAATATGAAATGTGTGACCTGAAAACTAAGTGAAATGAACTAATAACATTCCATTATTCCTTAAACGGCATGTGAGCAAACTTTCGGTAAAATTTTAGTATCTATAAATTAGTATTAAAAAATTTAAGTCGTCTCATTTATAAAGAAGAAGTTTAATTTTAAATCACATTCTGTCCTAAGATTTTTAAAACGAATTATACGTTATATGTTTTCATTACTCAGTCATAAGTAGTCGAGTGATAAAATGAAATGATGAAAAACTTTTCTGAAAAGCTGGCACTGGGGTGCGGTTCCAGTGTGATTGTTTTACATCATCATTTAATAAGCCAAATACATTATGATAAATGTATTTTGTGTATTTTGTGCATTACGTGTATATTTATCAAGTTTGGATAAAGGAAGCTATTTACTAAATTAAATATTCGTTAGACGTTTAATTTTACTCGGGTTACTCTTTAAAATCTGTCTGGTGTATAATTTTGAGTAATTAGTAAATACAAAATTATCGAGAAATATTTGAAATTGAAAAGTCTTAAAAATGTTTAGTTATTATTGGGCCGAAAAGGGTGGTTACCCTGAAATAATTACACCGACGATAAAACCCAATTTCCCGGGAATTAACTAAAAATTCTTGAAATTGATAAAATATTCAGAAAACATATTTTTCTTTCTAATTTTGAAAATAGTTTTTGATTGATTTCCCAAGTCGAATCGGCCTTCAAGTTTCAAGTCGTGGAATTACTGTGGTTCACAAACCAAAGTTCGTCCGTCAAATTTTTTTTGCTAATCTCAATATAGTTTTTCTTAAGGTGAAGTTTATGGGATGGTCCAAACCCCAACATAGTCCTTTAGGTGTAGCCATGACTTGAATTTGTTTCACTTATTACTTAAGCAGTGCTCAATGGCGTTAAAAATATTGATAGTTTGAATAAAGTGTTCAGTAAACTCAGCAATCGCGCTCAGTTCAATAAATTTTGACCCACCAATCCATAGTAAAACTAAGAAAGAGAGAAATGTATTTTCAGGAGAATTCAAAAGTGGCTTAAAATTAATCTAACGGGATTTTTAGGTTCTAAAAAATCGAAAATTTGGAACTAAAATACAAATAAAATTGTGGCCACATGTGTGGCCACAATTTTATTAAAACGTGTCAGTCTATTTAAATAAAATAGTATTACAAAAATTCGCAAACAAAATTTGATTTTAGTCAAATAGTCCTGTTAAAACTGATCCAACAAATAAATATTTTTAAGACATTTTTACAACAAATTTAAAGTTTTGACAGTTTGATCTTACAAAAATTGATGTACAGTCCTAACCAAAATTATTTGTACCTCCTAAATTTTTGATGCAACATAACGCAAATAACATTAATAATTATATAAATAATAAACTTTTTGAAAACTATAATTTGAATTCAATAAATTTAATTACCCTGCCTTACATTTCAATTAACATTTTATTTTTAATTTTACTTCTAGGAGAAATTACAGTTAATTTAGTTTTTGCCAAAATTATTTGTTCACGCAAATTTGTTCTCATTATTATTTGGGTTATTGATTAATTGATTGATTGTGAGTGTACGACCAAGCATTATAGCGGGATCTCCCGAACTCCCGGGCACATGCCGTATACCCGTACACATATAACAAAACCGAAGGATAGGATGGATTATTAGTTGGGACAGACTCGACCCGGTTACAGATACCAATGCGATCGATAGTTAGTAAATTATTAGTACAATATATAATAAATAGGTTAGCACAAGACAGCACAATCTAACTACATTATTAGATGAACATTTCTCGGGAATTCAGGGCCGGATACTCAGGACTCCCTAAATCTAAAACAGGACATACAAAATTATTAATGTTGTAATTTCACCCCTGTCCGCCTTTCATTAATTTACCTGATAAAATATTTAAGAACAAAAACAGCGCTTATTTCATTATTCATGGTCCTTCTATATCTAATTAATTAATTATTACGTACTGCAACAAGAATTAAAATAAACGTTTAAAAACATAAAATTTAACTTAAAACTTATCATCAATTTCCTACCGATCCAGAAAAGAAATTAAATAATTATAAATTCGATGATTTTATAAAATTAATATAAAATTATTAAAAAATGATGATGTTACAACACCACAACATCCTAGACTCCTCAATAATTCAATTAGGTACTATAAGTATATCAAGAATCAACAAATAAAATTAATATAAAAAATTCCCAGGCAACTCTGAAAACTAAATTTAATTAATAAATCACCATAATACCAAATTATATAACTTAAATGAATAATTATTATAACAGAATCTTCAGTATTCCCGGCCACACACCGTACACCCATTTACACATACCAAAACCAATGGATAGGATACGATTATTAGTTGGGACAGATTCAACCCGTTTGCAGACTTCTAAGCGATTAATAATTAGTAAATTATTAGTACAATAAATGATAAATGATAAACAGGTTGGCACAATACTGCACACTTTAACTATAAGATTAGATGCTCGTTCCTCTGGAATCCAATGCCAGAACTCAGGATTCCTTAAATCTAAATCAAGACGTCAAAAATTATTATTATAATTAATGTTGTAATTTTACTAATCCTGTTGACATAATTAAGATAAACAAAATCAACATCTTCAACACTTATTACTTATATATTCCCATAAAACTTCAACTCCGTTTATGAACATATTACCCTGCAAAATCAAGCATGCACAGTAAGTAAAATAATACATCAATGAAAGGAAATTGAAAGATTATTCTCTTAAAATTTTATCGGTGTGCCATATAAGTAATATTGACGTTTGTATGTGAAAACTGCAACCTAAACTTCAATAAATCCATTAAGTTAATAATTAAGTACAATACATTTAGCCTCTCGATTTGCTTTTACATAATTCCACGTTGTTCACATTCGTTTAATCGAAATTTGACATTATGTGTTGCAAACCAAATCTCAACTCAACTCAAAATTAATATTTCCAAATTAGTATTTTATTTATATAAATAAGTTAATTTATAATCTTTTAATATTAATTAAATTAATTTAATATAATTTAATGCAGTTTATAATACCCTGTAAAAAAATTAATCATACCTAAATATACTATTTTATATGGATTATTTATGGCGGTTTCCGATTCGACTCAAACTTACTCGATTATACGAAATATAAGAATCCTATTTCAGTCGAATACACTAAAATTTTCGTTATGTTTATATATATCATGATTTATCAATAACACTATAGTTCTTTCATGAATAGAAAAAACACAAAGAGAGAAAACAACACCAAAAAACAAAAATAACAGAATCTTATATACTAAACCACCAACATACATTGAAGGTAAATATTTTTCTACAATCTTCCATGTGCGTAGCAGGAGACGTAACATGTTTTCATTACATTATATACAAATAATACCCTTATAGCGAACATACAAACATTCCTGTTCTATGTATTAAGATACAGGAAAATATTTGTGACGACAATACCAAAACCAACAAAAATGTATCTCTGTTTTTATTGTTGTTTAAATATTATATGACAAAAACCAATAATATATGTATATTACATTTCCTTGATAGTATCTGTGTAAAGAGCGAACGAGATGGCCTGTATAAACATTTTTGTTGGTTTTGCTATGTATCAAGCTACAAGAATATATTTGTGTCGATTGTACATAAAATAAAACACAAGAACACATTCAAGTATGCGTACAAATAAAATCAGATATGAAATTAACTACGACGTATATCAAATTAAGTTAAAATCAATTTAATACGATCCAATTATTAGATTTTAGTAATTAAATTAATTTAGTATACGAATAATATACTACAGAAAAACCTCGGTTTAAGAGCGTAATTGGGGATTGGCCTGACTCTGATTCGCAATTTTCCCTTAGATCCGAATGTAGAAAGCTTAAATATCCCGTTTATAAGTTTGACCATTACTAGCATTTTCAAGTCAAATTCAGACCGATTAGGATTGAACTTTGTTATTTATGAACCATAATTCTAAAATGATTATTACATGAAGTTCTGGAAATGGCCATTTAGGAAGGAACTTATCCATTTCGTTACCGATTATGATTCGGCATGCACGACGGAAATGGGATTCAAGATAAGTTTTCGATGAAGTTCTGGAATATGGCCACTTAGGAAGAAACTTGATTGTTTCTTTACAAATTTCATGTCATATTTATCGAATTTTATCACAATTTGTTGAGAAATAGTCGAATTTCTTCCCAATTGGCCATATTCCAGAACTTTATCTAAAACTCATCTTAGAACCCCATTTCCATCATGTAACCTGCATTTTATCATAATCGGTAAAGAAATCACCAAGTTCCTTCCTATAATTGACCATTTTCCAGATCTTTATGTAAAAACCATTTTAGAATACATTTCCATTGAGCATGCTCAATTTCACAATAATCGGTTAAGAAATAATAAACATCCTTCCTAATTGGCCTGAATTTGACTGAATGCTGTTTATGCTTCATAAACTGTTACCCGCAAAATTCAAACTGTCTGCACTCGGATCTAAGGAATAGTAGAAAATAAGATATAGGTCAAGCCCCAATTGCTGATTTGCGCTAAAAGACTACTAACACTAAATAAATTGAAAACCGGGAATTTACGGAAAATCCCGGGTTTCCCGGTCATACTTTTTAGACTGGGATCCCGGGAAACCGGGATTTCGGGATCCCGTTTGAGAAATCCTCGAAATGATCTCTACAACTCTATGCAAACATAAATTCCCTGCGTGGCCTTCACCTTATAACGAGCTTCATCGGATATAAATAATAAAATTCGAACTCTGTTAAAATGTTTTCGCAATAACTTTACCGATTCATCAAATAAAATAGATAAACAGGGCGTTCTGTTCAAAACGCGACTCTACATTTTTTTAGCAACCATTTGAAATTTGTAAATATATGTTTATTTTACAAAAAGCATGTACTAAGTGGTGTACTAAGGTTACAATACGATATGTGTCCCAAGTTCAGGTTATAACTCATTTCTTGGATTACAAACGTACAACCGATCACATAACCGTTTGGCACATTGTTTTGAGCATGTGCTCATTCACAACAGTATACCAAAGACAATTGTTAAACATGACAGTAAAAATGACAGCAAATTTCGAAATGATCGGAGCTCTCCTTTTAATTCTATCCGACAGTTCCACACCTTTACCTGGATTTCGACACTCTCCAAAAAGGATGGTATTAACGGTCCTGGCGATTTTTTTTATTAAACGATTGCTGTAAGCTTTTGAACTTTTTGGATTTTGTATGGACGATACTTTAAATGTTGCAGGAAACTTGAGCAATACTTTAAAGTGTTCGAATAGATATCCTTGGATTATCTTCCATAAGAAAAGTATTCGCTCTTGGCCTCGAATATTGTTCCGGTCGGTCGGTGAAATTTTCATTTTCGTTTCGCTTGTGTCATTTTTATATGCAACTCACTTCAGCAGCGTATAAAAATTTGCGTATATTAATGCCCATATGTAAGGACGATAATAAACCGCAGTCGCAATTAAATGCTTGTCTATAAATTTGTTTTGGGTATAGTACGTAAAAGAATATAGAGATTATATGGAAAGGAAGGAATATGGCCATAAATTTAAAAATGGGATATGCCAAAATTTTAGGCAAAAGGACGTCTTCACCGATCTCCACTTATATAATTTTCTCTTGTCAAAAGCAAAATGTACTACTTCGTAATACTTTTTAGAATATTTTTTAAAATACATCGCTCTCGCTCTTCATTTTTTTTCAAGAGCGATAATAAAAACTATTAAAACGCTCTTTATAAAGAGCGATATTGTAACAAAAAAAATAACGCTCGAAGAACAGGAGCATTATGTTTATTATAAGGCTCTTGCTCTTCCATTATTGCGTTTATGTTATCATATTTTCGCTCTTTATTACTGAGCTATATTGAGAAAATAAATACGCTCTGCTCCGATGAATAAAAACGTCATTATTATAATGCTCTTGCTCTTGTTATTACGGCAAACGATTACATTCAAAACCTTCTAAAATTCTCTCTTTAGAAAGCCAGATTGTTTTGTTAGCGAACAGATGCACGGGCGTTGGAAATGGCATTCTAAAATGATTTTTGGATAAAGTTCTGGAATATGGCCAATTGGGATGGAACTTGGCTATTCCTTAGCCGATTTTAGTGAAATTTAACACACGCGATGGAAATGGGGTTCTAAATTGATTTTTAGATGAAGTTCTGGAATATGGCCAGTTAGGATGGAACTTGGCTATTCCTTAACCGATTGTGATGCAATTCGACTTGTGCGTTGGAAATGGGATTCTAAAATGGCAAATTTGAATGGAACTTGGTTATTCCTTAACAGATTTTATTAAAATGTGACACGCGCGATGGAAATGGGATTTTAAAATGATTTTTAGGTGAAGTTCTGGAATATGGCCAATTAGGATGGAACTTGGCTATTCCTTAATTGATTTTAAAGAAATTTGACATGCGCAATGGAAATGGGATTCTAAAATGATTTTTAGATGAGTTTCTGAAATATGAAAAATTGGAACTTGGCTATTCCTTAACTGATTGTGATGCAATTCAATATATGCGTTCGAAGTGGGATTCTAAAATAGTTTTTAGAAAAAGTTCTGGAATATGGCCAAATAGGATGGAAATTACAGATTATTTCTCTATCGATTTTCGATAAACCTCGACAGCTGCGTGGATTACGGAAACTGCCACAGACAATAGCTTTTGAGGTACTCATATTGAATTTATTATACATCTACCGTAACCTGTTTAGGTTACTCATATTGATATATTTATTATATATCTGCCGGAAAATTTAATCGCAATCAAAGGAAAATAAGAAAAAATGGGTGACAGCAGGCTAATGTTAGTGTAGGGTTCCGGAATTAGGAAAATTTCTTTAGAATCTCATTTCCAATGAACATGTCAAATTGCATCACAATCGGTTAAGAAATAGCCAAGTTCCATCCTAGTTGGCCATATTCCAGATCTTCATCTAAAAAGCATTTTTGAATCCCACTTCTATCGTGCATGTCAAATTTCTCTAAAATCGGTTAAGGAATAGCCAAGTTCCATCCTAGTTGGGCATATTTCAGAACTTCACCTAAAATTCATTGTAGAATCCCGTTTTAATCACGCATGTCAAATTTCACTAAAATCTGTTAAGGAATAGCCAAGTTCCATCCCAATTGGTCATATTCCAGAACTTCATCTAATAATCATTGTAGACTCCCATTTGCACTGCGAATGTCAAATTTCTTTAAAATCGGTTAAGGAATAGCCAAGTTCCATCCTAGTTGGCCATATTTCAGAACTTCATATACAAATCATTGTAAAATCCCGTTTTCATCACGCATGTCAAATTTCACTAAAATCTGTTGAGGAATAGCCAAGTTCCATCCCAATTGGCCATATTCCAGAACTTCAAATAATAATCATTGTAAAATCGTATTTCCAATGTCAAATTTCTCTAAAATCGGTTAAGGAATAGCCAAGTTCCATCACAATTGGCCTTATTCCAGAACTTGATCCAAAAATCATTTTAGAATCTCATTTTCAACGCACATGTCAAATTTCTCTAAGATCTGTTAAGAAATAGCCAAGTTCCATCCTATGTAGTTGGCCATATTCCAGAAATTTATCTAAATATCGTTTATCGAACTTTCTTTATTTAGTGATATTATCGCTTCCTAATGTATTTTCTTCAATTGCTCTGTAGAATGGGTTGGGAGCGATATTTTTAACTTTTATGCTCCCTGTTTTAAGAGCAAAATTAAAACTAAAAATTTAAATCACTTTGAAAGAGCGAAATAATTTTTTTTTGTGTTAACCATTAGAGGGTAAGAGCGTAAAAGCAAACTGAAAAAAAAATGTATTGTGTGCAAGAGCGAAAATTTAATCGGTGTAATTTTAAAATTTAACCTTAGTAAGTATAACACCTCCAATTCGTAGCTTGCTATAATAATAAAGGATACCAATTTTATTCCCCTTTATTTTAAACTGGTTCTCGCTGGTTAGAACGTTTTCATTTTTGTTCGAAATGCCTCTTTTTGTACAGATCCAAAAGGTGTTATGAATGCCATATATTTGTCACTGTCTCTCGCCAAAGTAACATCTATCTATATGATGGTTTCTACGTAGATCTAAAGTTGAGAAAATCTTTACTCCTTGAGGTAAGTCGATCTGATTTTCAGTAAGTGGTAACGTGGGTACGGATCGTTTACTACAGCCTCATTTAGTTACCTAAACTCAATGCACACGCCTTTTTATTAGCGAGTACTAAGGGACTAGCATACTCGGTCATACAATGCTTACTGCGATTAAAAAACCTATCTTTTCCGCACATATTCGGCTTCTAATGGTGATAGCCTCCTTAGCCGCTAATCTATTGGTTGTTCATGCTCCAAAATAATTTGAATCTGTATCCCTCTGATTTAATAACCATTCCGGTATAAATTTCTTATCGTTGTAGTGTGTGTTCTTTCCTCAAAATTAAATCTACCGGCAAAATTTTGTCTTCAACGATGTAAAAAAGGGAATGAAATTGGTCAACGTCTTTGGTAAGCCTCCCATTATGAACAATTCAACACAACTATCTCCTTAAACGAGGTAGTTTGTCCAATGAATTCCGGTTCAATAATTGTCACATGTTTGTCTATTGCGACTATTGAGCCAATTCACACTACGTTGTATATGCATGTTGCAACTTCCTCGTTTTTTGCCCCTCTGTCAATAAACTTGTTAAAGTGGGCGTGGTTTTGTTGCATCTTTTTCATCGTTTTTTTTAGCGATGAACGTGTTGCATGTTACTAACACAAACAAAAATTATTATAATGCGCACTAACACAGACGAAGTTTTTCATTTAAAATTTTTTTTGATGGAATAAACATCTTGATAATTTAGTAGAAATTTTTATGTCAATTTGTGAAATCAAATATCACTCGTATTTTTTTTTAAATTTTAATAAAATTGTGTTGTGTTTTTTTTTGTTGTAACAACAACAGTGAAAGTTATAGACGAATTTTTTGAATATTTTGATTTTAATAAAAGTTGTAAATAAAATATTTTGGGATTTTTAGTGTTAAATTTAAAGAAATTGTGTTTTTTTTTTGTAGTGAAACATGAAACAATTTGTTATAGAATTTTTTATGGTTGTAAACCAATTGTGTTGTGTTTTTTTTTGTTAACTTTTTAATAAAATGGATGAAATTTGGAGCCGTCAGGAAACAATTGAATTAATTAATTTATACAGAAATTCGACGTGCCTATGGGATCCCATGGATCCCAATTTTACGTCAAAATCCAAACGTAGTACATCATTAAGTGAAATTTGTACTACTCTACAAAAAACAAAAAAAATTTGATCGTTTCGGCCATTAAAACAAAACTAAGGACATTGCAGAGCCAATTGTCGAGAGAAAGAGCCAAGATAAATACGTCGAAGCGAAGTGGCAATAGCACTGACAATTTATACAAACCGAGTCTATGGTGCTACGATGAGCTATCGTTTTTGTTGTATTGCAATGATGCTGAAAGCAGCTCATCGAACATCAACCAAGAATTGGTAAGTTATATTTTAATTTTATAAGTCAATAATTTCTATAACATATTGATTATTTAATTTCCAGATTGGATTAGCAGAAAAATCTAAAGAAGAAATAGAATCTCGGCAGAATATGAATAAAAGGGTAAATTATTGTTAACAATATTGTTTATTTATTAAAGTAAATTATTGTTTATTTATATAGTGTAATGCAGTAGTTACAATGTCCCTTCATTATTAAAATATTCCCTCAGTTGAGTACGAACATACTCTCCCAATTTAGTTTTTTGTGAGTTTGCGACAGCTGCTATTTGATTAATATCGTCATTCTGCACCTCATCAATGTTATCAAGATACCAATGGCTTCTGGTTATTAAAAAATTGTGCAGTAAGCAACAGCATTGTACAATTTTTTTAACTTTATCCTCTCGAAGGTTAATTGGCTTTTGAAAAACCTGGAATCGGTTGGATAAAATTCCGAAAGCCCTCTCAATCGTTTGTCGTGCTCGACTTAGGCGGCGATTAAAATTTTTTTTATGTACGTCTGTTGTGTACGGATAAGGTGTCATCATGTGTTCTGACAAGGGAAAAGCATTATCAGCAACAAACATATGTGGTAATAACCTTGAATTTCCTATATGCCTGTTTGGCGGTAAGAAGTTATCTGATTGTTGTAGAATGTACATTAAGTCAGACCGCTGTAAGACACCACCATCGCTTATAATGCCATTACATCCAACATCAATAAAAGTAAACTTTGCTTGAGCATCTGCTACAGCAAGTAGAACAATACTGTGAGTTCCTTTATAGTTGTAATATAAATTTGCATTTTTATTTGATGGCTTAAAATTTATGTGCTTTCCATCTAGAGCCCCCAAACAGTTTGGAAACTGCCATTTATATTCAAATCCATCTGTAATTTGTAACCACTCTTCTTTGGTTGTTGGAAACTGAAATGAAATACGTTGATTTTGTAATTACTTTTTTATTAGATTTTAATTAAAATTATTTATTTTTACAGAAAAGAAAAGAGAGTTATTCACAGCAACTCCATAAAGAAGCTCTATAGTTGATAAGATCATCAAATCAGCACGCGCCCAAACCAACTACAAGAGTTGAATCAAAAGAAGAGACGTTCTGTCACTATTTGTGTTCAGAATTAAAAAGGATAAAGCTAGAGGCTTCCTTCATTCATTTGAAAAATAAAATCTTGGAAATGGTAGGAGACAAGATTCTGGAAGAAGAATTTTTTTTTGAAAGACAAGAGAATCAAGCAGTTTATGACACCTATTCACCATTACCATCCTCTTCACCAGAACCTTTTCTTTACCAATCCCATTCATTATCTGACACACCACCCGAACCGTTTGTTTACCAGTCATCTCCTACACCTATAGAAACTAATTTACTATCTCGTTCAAGTTCTCCATCAACACTTAATTTATCATTGTCATCTTATCCTTCATTGACATACCAAAAACCTTTACCGTCCTTACCATACCATGCAACGTCTTCATCCCTTCCAAACACTACACCTTTAACATTTCATTCGTCATTAACATCAACTTCCCATTCAATGTTTTATCCTCCATCAAGATCACCTTTACCATCCTCATCTAATTCAAATTTGACATCCAGATCAGTTTCACCACCAATTTGTTCGCAGCGGAAACCCCAATTTAACATAAAACAAGAAAGCAACATCAAACAACTTATTAATATAAATAAAAATTCGAATAAAAAAATCGCAATAAGTAAAGCTGAATCATCTGTAGCCCCTAGTTCATTCAAAATATTAAATACTTCCTTACCAGTGTCCGTAAGTAAAATTTCATCACCCATTTTACTGGATCAACCCAAAAAGGTACACATAATTAAAACCGAAATTGTGAAACCACCCTACGATTTATTACAAATGGTAATGAACAATTTGTACGACGAAGAGGATGAAAACGATGATCAAAATTTAATGTAGATTTTTTTTTATAATTAATAAAATGAATTTAAATTGAATTAAATTACAATTGAATATTTAATAAATAAATTTTTTTATTTACCTTTTAAAAACTGATCCTTTAAGTTTGTATAAATCGCGTCGCACACTTCTATAATGGCACTTGATAAAAAAGATTTCGATAACTTAGAATGATAGTCTAAATTAACGTAATTTTCACCAGTTGCCAAAAATCGAAGAGTTACAGCCAGTTTTTCTTTGGGAGGGATAGCTTCTCTCAGTAGTGTGTCTTGCTTCGTTATGTCAGGTTTGATTGCGGTAAGTATAAAATTAAAGCTGTCCTCATCCATCCGCAAGAAATTTTTGTAATCTGATGATTGAGGTTTTAGCTCTTTCATCAGACTGTTATAGTCACCACCATGCTTTCGGGTTTTCCGATAATCCTTTATCCAAATCCGCTTTGGCTTTTGCTCCTTTTCCCCATTGTCTGCTTCTATTGCCGCCGCAAGCAATAAACAAGCCGCAGCTCTTGTCCTTAAATATGTGTATGACGCTTCTAAAGAAGTCTGAATTGGCTCTGCAAAAGCATCATCCGCTGTTCTCTTAATTCTACTGTTGTTATAATTTTGTTCCATTTTTATTCCCACGAGTAGCGCAAGAAATCATGGTCACCCCTGGCAGAGCTCCGCATTACCAGGGGAAGGCTAATTAAAACTGAAGGTCACCTGGTATTCAGAGTTCGCATATTAGCGGTTGGTTAACCCACCAACCATTCATTCTTTGGCATATGCTGTTCCACCGTGAATTGGGGATTGTTTTTCAAGGTTTACTCCTTTAGCGTTGTACTTTGGTCCTGAGCTGCGCTCTAGTTGCCAGTGATACCACGTGGAGGTAGTACATACACCTGCGAATCACAAAGGAATGAAATTCCTTTGTAACCACAAATACACTATACATTGCCTAAAACATGACCAGAACAATAGTAATGAATTTGTGCCATAATAGGTTACGGAGCCGACAAATAACTTGTACGTCTTGGTACGTTCGCCTCATCACCGTAAAAAAAAAATTTCTATGTACTTGCATGCCAATTAACTAATTGCCAAAAACAAACTGAATGTCAAATAAACTACGAAACCGATTTCAGTTTCATAGAAATTTTAAAAACACATTATAATTCTTACAAGAACACAAATAAATAGTAAAACACTTATTTCTTCACGATAAAATTTTAAAAGGTTGGATTTTATTTAATTTAAAACAAACATTATCTATTTATGACAACACGGCAAAACCTGTCACTTTTTCGATTTATTAAAATAACACCAAATTTTTATTTTTATTATTATAAATTTATAATTATATAATCATTAAATAATCACACAACAAACAAATTACTCAAAAATAAAAAAATTAACTTAATACCACTAAATCAAAATGTCAAAAACATGGCTTCTATTTTGCATTAATAAAAAAAAAAATTTCTAATAATTATTTCCGTTCCTCTCGAATCAAAGAAAAATTACAAAATGACCATTTTACACACACATATACATATATATCATATAAATGTATTATAAGTTACAACAAAGAGATGCAACACAATGTAAACTTGCGGCATTGTTGTTACAACATGCATATACAACACAGTCTGAATTGGCTCATTGGTTTTGAAATCTGCTGTACCGGTTGCTTTGTTTAATATCGCTTATAGTCAGAAACCATGTATAAATATCAGCTTGCCCAATCCTCGTATTACAATAAGGTAGCTTAAAACTTCTGTTTATTCAATTCAAGTATTCGTTGGCCTGTGGCCTTCAAACTTTCCTTAGGTTCAACCTAAGCATCGACCGATTTGTCTCATCATAACATTCTACCCACTTTCCAATTGGATAAGGAATTCTACAATTTAGCATTGGTGCCTCTTTAAAAATTGCGGCAGCCGAAATTGCTCTTCATTCGGGCTATTCAGATGACCTTTGCTCAATACGTCCTCCTTTTCAAAATCCCGATCAACAGAAAATAATCTTAACCCTATTCTTAAGAACGTTTCCACGTAATGTTTTATTTTGTTTTCAGTAATCATCGTGAAGTCTAAACATTCCGAAGTTTGCTGGAAATAGTTTGATGATTTTCCAACGATAATTGAAGAATTTATGAAATTCTTAAACGAACAATACGATGCCGTTGAAATTTCTCAAAATTTAGTTCGTAACCCAGTTGATTGGTATGGGTACCATGCGTTGTATTGAATTTAAATTTAAAAATCGTTGAAAAGTCAGCTTTTTACGGGAAAACGGATTATTATGGAAATTATCTCAGTCGTCAAAGTATGGCTATGTTTTGTGTAACGTTGGACATTAGCAGATAATTTAGCTATTAATTAGTCGACTTCAAGTTTCAGTGGATTAGTTCCGTCATATTCAAAATTGCGTTAGTGGCCTCATTAACGAACTAAAACATATCTCTTTATCACACTCCCGAAGACACAACAATAAATCACACTTCCATTTTTCAATCAATCTCCGATCGATCACTGCCTGTAAGCGCAAATATCAATTTCAGGTTAAGGTTGTATAAATTAAAAAAACCGTGATTTTTATTTTTTTTTAATTTTATTGCGATAATTTAAATAAAAAATTAGAAAATCGACTTTTTCATTTGGAAAAATAATGAAAACGAAATATACCCATAAACAATACAACAAAACAAAAAAAAAATCCTAAATCAGCCAAAACCACTACGGCTGATAAAATAAATGCGAGTACGAAATAAAATAAAAACTCGATGAAATATTTGAAATATTTTAAAAGCAAAAACATTTAAAATTCAAAAGAGATCACTCGACAAGCAAAAATTAAAAGACAACAACAATCGAAAAAACAAAAACAAAAAAAATTGTGTGCGATCGCAACTGAAAAATGGCGACACGTGTCGTTATTTTTTGGAGATTTTTTTTGGGGCTCGATTTTCGTATAAATGCAATGCGATCAAGATATTTAATTGTCAAGAAAAAAAATGTTCAGGTTTTTTTTGGGAATATGGAAAATTCAATAATTGTGCAGACATTTTGGGAGGTTTTGGTTGTTGTTGTACGTATCAATCATATCGAGGCAAAAAATCGTATAAAAGTTATTTTCACGTCCTCATTACAATTTAAAAAGATTTATTTGTGGTATTTTGTGTGGACTAAAATTTATTTGGTCAGGCGAAATGTTTTTGTCGAAAAGGGAGTTTAATTAGATTGTGATTATAAACTATTCTATCAACTCGTATAGTAAATAGTTTTTGACCTCATCTCGGTTATTTTTTATTTAATTTTTTTTTTTTTTTTTTTTTTGTGAAACATGGATAGAATATATAAATATACCTCTCTTAAAGAATTTTACAGGAATTAAAATTGACAACAAAGTTAAGATGAAAAATAAGAAAAAAAAAATCTTAACAAATAAGGAAACAATTGAAGAATTGAATCTTTAATTTTTTGAAATAATAGGAAAAAAAATCTGTTTTTTTTGCAACAAGTTGAAAATTGGCAGGTTACCTTGCCATCGTCATCGCTATCATCATCATCATCATGATCATCATTTTGATGATGATTGAAATTCTTTTCTTATGGTTTTAAATCTTACTTATATTTTGTTGTGTGTACATTTTATTCCATTGGATATTTTCTTTTAAAATAAACACGACAAAATGTTGAAAGAATTTCATTTCAATCGAATTGCTAATATTCAAGTTTTTTTTTCTGTATTACCGATCTATCGTCAATTTCAATCCAAAAAACGTAAAAAAAAAATCGAATAACCTAACATTCAACAACGTTGTTTTGTTGTCTTTTGGAAATTCTTCTTCATTTCAGTGAAGTTTCTTATAAATTAAAAAATAATAAAAAGAAAAGAAAAGAAAAAAAAAAGTAAAACAAATTATTATAAGAAAATACAGCAGCCATACAGTCTACATTCGACTGAATTTCATATTTTGTTGTTCTTCTTAAATTTTTGTCGTTTGTGTTCTCGATCATTTCAAGAAAGTTATTATTAATGAGAGAAATACATAATATTTCGATGGAATTGAAAATATTGGCTGCGACCAATCAGATCTTTGAAATTAATTTGAATAATTTCGTCTTATTGCCTTTACTAAGAAATCCCATGCGATCATATAATTAACTAACTTAAAATGCAAATAACTGCACACACAATTTACAACTCATACATAAATATACCATACCAAAGAAGCTAACTCCCATAAGATCAAAACAAGCAAACATCAAAACTCAATCCACAGAAGTCTAATTTTCAGTTTCTTATCTTATCGACACGATACACAAACTAACATACATACTTAAAATCAACTAAAATAACAACAAAACTTCTTATAATAATAATAACGATGAAAATAAAAAGTAACAAAAGAATTTGACACCTGAACATGAATTGATTTTGCGTTTGTTTGTTTGAATTATCCTTATTTTTTCCGCGATTTAAAATTCGCGATTTTTTTTTTTTTTTTTTTCTGCCTTCATCTCTTTTGTTTAGAGCTCGGCATATAATGTTTTTGTGTCATTGAATCATGTATAATGTGTTGTTATATTTATTTTTATGTATTTTCTATTAACAAATAAAAATAAATAAATAAATAAAAAATACAGAAATTAAAAAAAAAAAAAAAAAAAATCCAAAGTAATCCGCGCGCGGTTTTTTTTTTTCTTGTTATAATTTTTTCGCGAATTAAGAACAACAACAACTGTTCTGTAAATATATAATACAAGAATAAGTAAGTGAGACCAGGTGTTCGTACGGAATATCGTATTTGACATGTTATACTTAATGGAAACTAAACTGTGTTTAGTTTAGGTAGGTATGAAGAAAAATTATAAACACAAGTTTTTTTTGTATTTTTTTTTTAATGTTACAAGAATAATAAAATAATGTTTTAACTATAAATAGTTTTTGTTAACTATAATGTACTATGCAGTACATAATATGTACATAGACGGCGACAGTGTTGAATGGTTAAGAAAATTATTTATTAACAGAAAACTAATTTGCTGCTCTCGCGGAATTGAAAATTAAAATTGTTTACAATCATCGCATATTTTATTTACACATGTATAGAGGTAGAGAGGTACATGTGCATGAATCATCTGTAATATGAATTATTACTGTCTGATTTTAGCAGAAAGATTGGCGACTGAAAATTAAGTAATTCTGTATTTGCAAATTACACTGAGAAAATTTGTATCTTAAAAACAAAGGATTCTTCTTTAACTTAAAGAATTTTTGCCTATAGATTTTGCGCAAAACTTTTTTGGTTTTAACTTCAACAATTCGGAAAGTTTAAATCAAAGTTTTTTTTTATCATTTGGAATAAACTATTGTGAAGTAAAAACAAATGACTTTTTCTTTTCACCAGAAGGTTATTGAAAACCTAAATTATTTAATTCAAAGAATTGTCACCTTTTGGTTTAATGTACAGAAGATTTTGATTTAAAGATTATCGTATTTTTATTTAAAACATTTTGAACTTTTGTTTCAAAGATATATTTCTTTTAGCTCAAAGAATGTACATTTTTAAAAATTATATTTATTTAGGCTTTGTTTTAAAGGATCGTAATATTTGTTTCAAAACATACTTTCAAAGGGTGATTTTAAAAAGATTAGTAAATCAAAATTTTTAATAAAATAAAAGTTTTATTTTGAAATTCTTTATTATGAAATATGAACAACAAATAATATATAAAATTAACTTCCTCTCATAATTTTTCATTATTATTATCTTATTATCTTTGATTTAGATAATACTTAAAGAAATTGTATACAACATGTACATTACACAACTTACGTGTATTCTTTAGCTCTTATAACCTTGCTGTATTTAAATAACAAGAATTGACCGGCAAGCTATTTATTTGTAGGAAGTCAATCAATATTAAATCTTTGGAAGGTTCCCCAATATCATAACAATGGTAATGGGATATGAAAACGGCGTTATTGAAACTGTTACATACTGCGTAATATGTATTACGTTCAATTAATATATCTCTTATTTCATAGATAATAGTATTAGGTTCATTTTTACAGAAAAAAAATCCTACTTTATACATTGTTCCTCGGAAAATTAGACTGTTTGTATAATATTTAATACTTTCTTTATGGGGTGTTATATTGGTATACTTTGAATCTCTTTCTCGACAGCGAAATATTTTTTCTATTTCAAACTCGCTTTGAAAAAATTTGTTGGTCATAATTAGCTGGGCAAATTTTAATGAAGCTTTTATTGATAAGGTTAGTGGAATATTAAGACGTGATGTAATATTTCTAGCGTATTGTTTATGAATTTGATGCTCAGCTTCAAAACGAAAGCACCACAGAAACCTTAGAGGACCACATTTCCGAATTATTGTCGGATAGTGAACGAGGAAATGGTATTTGGGCTTCAACTTCTCGTTAAATAATTGTTGGTAAAGTGTATTATGCTTCCGAATTAATATTTCCATTTCTTCTAAAAGTATATCATTATAGCTGCTCTGAACAACTAAATCAATTAATTTAATACAAATAAGTAAAAATTTGTAAACATTATCAGTAGGGGGAATGTCACATCCAATAATCAACGGCATAAAGTTATAAAAAGTCCAAATTTCTCTAGCCGTCATTTTAAAATTTCCATATTTGATATGGTTTTTCTCTATCGGTTCGCTTACATTTCCAATTTCTATTTCTCCATAGTTAAACATTTGTTTTTTATAATTAAAATTTTCAAGCGATATGTATTTCTTTTTGTAAATGAAATAGTCCAATATGCTGCGCAAATTATATTTACAAATTCCCAAAAATACATCATGCATAATATCACATGCAAAATTATCGGTGATATGGAACGACGGAATTTCGTTAAAAATAGAATTTTCTTTAATCCCTATTTCATGGAAATCTGTAAACGCTAAATCTAAATTATAATTATCCTTATTTCTTAAAAATTGAGGGAATTCTGTTACATCAGATTGTGTTTGCTGTTTATTACGTTTACACAATCGACAAAAATGAGTTGCATTGAATGAAGATGAGAATCCCATAATAGTATTAAGCCCTAAATTATCGCCTAATATTTGCCCAAGCAGAAAATGTATATGGAATTTTGAATTTTGTGTTTGTATTTCTAAACCATCGTTCTCTAAAGATTTTATTATATCAATTAAGGGTCTTAAAGAATAGCCAATTCCAAATTCTTTCATGTCTCTAGACTTCACAAATCCAGCAACAAAGATATTATTTAATTTCGATGTTTGAAACTTAGGTATAGTTGGAAATGCGTAATAAATACCACATACTGATTGTTTTCCAGCATGCGAACTTAAAGGGTCGTTCACTTCAAAGTCGTCAAAGTAAAGATTGAAAGGTATGACAATTTTCGTTGGAAATTTTAATATTTTTTGTTTCCATAAAGAACCATTTATAAAACTGTTTAATGTGTTTTCTGAACTCAGAAAATTCATATTATTTAAGGTTTGCTCCAATACGTCACCACTCTCAAAATATTTTCTAATTTGAAATTTTATATCAAGAAAGCAGCCCTCTACTTTACTATTATCTAAGGAAGGGAATCCATTAATGAAAACTTCAACTAATTCGTTATTAATCAAAAAAGATTTAGGTTTTGAATATATACCTAAACGTTGAATATGTTGGAAAAATTTGTATTCTGTATTTATTAATTCAAACGGTTCATTCAAAAACTGTAAAATTCTTTTATATTCTTTTCCCAAGCTATCGGACAAATAATCAGAGTAGGGAAGTAAACATGAACTTATAGATTTGGTAAGGTTTTCCGTAATAGATTTCTGAATGGAAAATACAATATTTCTTGGTAACGATTTCTCGCTGTGTAGGTTTAGTGCGAGTTCAAGGCTTGATTGTTGTAAATATTCAATTGGATTTTCATAATTGTTTTCCAGTATAATAGGGCTATTTAATACATTAACGTCAATACTCTGTGAACTACTTCTTTGTAAAACTTTGGAAAACTCTCTGTTTACGGTCCGGGTATCGTTTTGAACCAAAGGTGCTATTAAATTTTGATTAGATGTAACTAGTAATTCTAAAGTATTTTTTTCATTTGGTAAGTGTTTCTTTAAATGTGTCTTATATTTATAAATATTTTGAAATATTTGATTGCAATTATTTTCAGCGCATTTAAATTGGTATATAGAAGGAGTCCCATGTAGACTTTATAGATGGTGTACAATTTCTTTAATATTACTAAATATTAAATTACACAAAAAACAATGTAACATAATTAATTATATTAATATGAAAAATAATTCAATTATTTATTACTTAAACTACTTAAAATTAAAAAAAAAGTGTATTCTAAAAATTCAATATTATGCTATTATTATGTAAAACAACGATATTCAATGAATTATTTAAAAACTTAGAACTATTTAAAAAGTTTAACGAATTTTTTAATATTATTTTGCTTAGACTCTAATTCATAGAAGTACTCTTGCAAAAAATACCAGACCTCTTTACTTATGCTTGAATATTCTATATTAAATACGAATGAAAGTTTAATGAATATGTCCAAACACTTACGGAATGTTCCGCATTTGTATTTAATATCCTCATATATTAAAAAAATTTCTTCAATTTTTTCCCATTTACGTCCGACTACTACGATTCTTGGTTGTAGGGATCCAATTTTTTTTTTATTTCGTCCAGTTTACCATGTAGTTCATTTAAATTCTCAATAAAAATTACAAAATCCTCCTGCGCATCGGAAATGGTCGGTTTAAATTTTTGATTTACTCTCTTTGGCTGTATTATTGCGTGGAGTAATACGCAAACAATAATGTCTCTAGTATCTGAAAAAAAAAAAAAAAAAAAAAAAATATTTTACAAACTATTAACAATATTATTTTATAACTATTCTTACTTTCATCTAAATTCTTAGTTTCAAGCATGTTGAAAAGAAGTTGATTGTTTTTATCTTTGATTTCGTTTGGGAAGACTCTTAATTTACATATGGTGATAAACGCGTCGAATTTATCGAATAATTTTGTGTTTTGTAAAGGATATCCCACTTGGAAATCTATATCAATCTGTATTAAGTAAAAAAAAAAAAAATAATAATAATTTAGTGATCTGTATACTAGACAATTGATAGCACGGAATACGGAAAGGAGAGATTCTAATATAAAATTATTCATTCTCTATGTTTATACTCGTGCATATGCTTATATAGAAATTAATATTATAGCGAATATTATTAATGTTCGGCAATAAAATTAACGTACTAATTGATATCCCAAATGATGTCTATATAATGGCCACTCGACTAAAAACTCAGTAATATTTGTATTTGATGATGATTTAAATGCTGAAGTTCGATCAATTGACGTTTCTTTCCATTTATCACATATTAATTGCCAAGGTTCAAAATTTAATTTCAGCCATTGTTTGTTGTTTAGAAAATCGTCTGAAAATATGTAAAATACATATGCATAACATAATATATTAAAGTTATAAAAAAAAATTACCACTGGGAATGGAATCGGGAGTAGACGGTTTTGCAATTTTGTCGGTTGTTGAATTCAAATGGGAAAGTTTCAAAAACTTTGTTGAATAGCACATGTTACTGTAGCGATCGTAAAGCTTTCCCGATGGTTTCTTCTTGCCCTTACGAGGAACGTAATACTCATCCTACATTGAAATAATTATAAAAACATAGTACCATAGCATAAACTTTAAACAAATGAATTTAATTTATATTTAGATTTAAAATTATGTTTACCGGAAACTCAGTGATGAAAACATTTGCAATATTGTGCGACAAAATCTCAAAATCTGTTCCAGCCAATCTATAATTTTTTGACATAACGTGGTCTATAATTATATGAACCAAGTTCTGCCGGTTTTTTTTATCAAGACAGTTGTTCTTCTCGTAATAATTAATAACCAACCGCCCTTTGATGGTTTTTTGCAATATTTCCATAATGTCATACTCGCGATCGGATTCCAACGCACTTTAAAAGATAAGATATTAAAATTAGATGCAATTTTGTTAAACAATATAATATTATGTATTTACGTGCGGATCTTTGGTGATGCTTGGCTAGACGTGGCGGATTGTTCATTGATCCACTTTATAACGCGGCTGTTTAGTGATCTGGTAGCATCTGAGTCAGGTAGAGGATTATTCTAATTGAGGTATTTAAACATAAAATGAATAACAAATTAAGAGCTACAATTTTGAATTATGTGTTGTTAGTGTTTACCGTGTCATTACGCCATTTGCGGAGACCGGCCTTAAAAACTATTTTTTCTCCTTTGGGATAGTTGTGAAAAACATCGTCAATCCCATCTAAATCAATCACTTCCAAAGTTTTTACCGTAAACTCGTGACCATCCGCCAAGAAATTATTTGTTTTTTGCGACAACCCCCGTGTTGACACCAAATTGCGGAATTCGATGACTTTGGTTAAATCATCGCCGGCATTTATTACTGTTATTGTTGATAGCAAAAACTCGCTGTCCATAATATTGGTGGTATTAGGTTGACTTGTGCTATCATCATTACAAGAGATATTACTTTCGATTTCGTCCATTATAATTTGCTCAAAATAATGTACTCTAAAAATGTAAACGCAGCAATACAATAATACCCAATGCGTATTAGATTTTTAAAAAATGTAGAAAGTATAAAGATAAACCATGTAAAAGGTTATCAATCACAACACAACAGAAAATATTATCCATTATCTATATTTTCATTGTTGTTGTTGTTGTTGTAATTTTCATTTACTCAGGCCAACTAGCACTTATAGCTGTATATAGCCCACCATTGTCTATAAAACAACACTTCAATGTTTATAATTTATGATTACACACTTTTTTTTTTTTTTATAAAATTTTACTAATATTTTTATTTTTAAATATGAGTATATTTCTCATTTCTTAATGTTCATAATTACGCATTAACTTTATTGTTTATATGAGCCACGTTCCCACTCCAACGAAAACATCCGTTTTCAAGAAGTTCTAGAACGAGACTATATTTTCATTTTAGCACGAACAACGCTATTTAGTTAATTGTTAGCCATCAAAGTTTGTCTTGCATATTTGAGATACAATTAATATTGAAATTATTTGGTATGTATATATTAAGAAAATAACTTGAATAATAATTTAACTAGTTTAATTAATTATAAAAATAAGAACATGCAAGAGTTTCAATCACTAAAAATACTGTTATTTTTCTTAAAAAAGTCAAATAGTTTTCCATATGGGATTCTTTTTTTTAAACAATTAACACCAAAAATAATGTAATATGTATACTTACATCAAATTATCCCAAATATTGATTACACACTTTATCACACTTCTTTTAATTATATTTTAATATTTATTAAATTTCACTTTATATTAAAATAATCAACTCAATGCTTGCACGGTACGATGTTGAATGAAACCACATTCCTCACATAACCGTAAATTGCATAAACAAATAATCAAAACATTTGCAACAAAGCCTTAAAACTTTAGTTTAAAATTTTCACGATTTTGTCAGTGCATTTATAATTTGCTTTAAAGGTTAAGAACCTTTTATCTAAAGAATTAAAAATCATTCGATAACAAAGATTTTTTTTGTTTTGAAATAAAGAATAATTTTCTAAAGGATTGATTCCTTTGAAATGAAAACTCAAATTTTTCTCAGTGACTGTTGACTTTATTACTATGCGTTACCATTTTTAGGACTGAGAGAGATCTGGAAGTTAGTTATGTGGATTGATTAAACGGAAATTGTAAACTTGGGGTTATAAGCTAGCTTGAGAGAAAACGAACGCCCAGACGAACAACTAGAGAAATAAAATTAGAAAATTGTAATAATGAATAGAAACCCTCATAGACACATATAGTAGGAAGGAGGCTAAATGGAAAATGTTCTATTTTCTTTATGGCGATAAATGACAAACAGATTTGTTGTTAATTGTTTTTTGTGCTATTGGAAATACGTAGTTTTCCTTCAAATAAATTAGCAAAGTTTCACCGTTGATTGAACATATAGAGATAGTTTTACTGTGATAAACAACAACAACATCAATTTTTTGTTTCGTATTTCACATGGTTAAAGAAGAGCTTGTACAATTCATTTAAGGTTAAAGAAGAACTGAGATAGGGTTGCATTATAATGATGTAGCTAGAAAAGAACACACAATTTTTCTATTTTGATTTGCTTTTTAATGACCAACACTAAAACTATATTCTTTATAAAAATTCAATAAGTCGTCGGATGGTTTCCTCTTTCTATCACAATAGATATAAATCTTTTATCCTTTGCGAACAAGCTGATTTCGTTTACTTGTGTTGTGTTTTCTTTGTAAGTGTTAACAAAAACAAATTATTATTTTTGATATTGTTACTAAATCGATTTTTGTTTTCATCAGTTCATTTATCGGAAGAAGAAATACATTTTAAATTTAAAAGTTAATCGTTATTTTATTTTTATTATGGCAATGGCATATTGTTCATATTTGAATTGTTTAAACAAAAAATCCTATGGGATTCCAAGGTTTTTGATTCCTCGAGACGATAGACGTGATATATGGATAATAAATTCTGGTAACAAGTCGCTATATGCATGTTCGAAAAAAAAAAGTTTATTTGTGTGCCGATCATTTCGAACAAAAATTTATAAATAAAAGTGAATTTAAAACAAGGCTTAGTTTTTATGCCATACCAAAAAATTATTTAAGTGGTGAAACGGAAATTTTACATTGTAAAATTAATATATGTCAAAATAATGAAAATGTAAGTGATCATGTAAGTAGTAACGACAATAACGAATCGCTTGCTGTTTATAAAGAAAATATGCCCAAAACATATAAAAATCCATTTAAAGAGTTATCGTCAGCAAATAACATACATACATACGTACATGAATCTCAGTTTCCTATACCAGAAATTCTAGATATATCTACTTCTTCTACCAACTCTCTACAAACCGATCAGTATGAAATTCTTACTGAATAATTATTATTTTCACCCCGAAAAAAAAAATTAAAACCTAACGAAATTTTAAAAAACGACACCGAATGTATTCTCAATAAAATAATGGAAGGAAGAAGTGGAAGTGTAAAAACATTTATAAAGAAGGGCTTACACTTCCAAGCCCAAGTACCATAGTAAGATGGTATAATACTATTGAATTTTCAACCGGAATTTCTATAAAAATTTTACAAATGTTAAATGAGAAATTTAAAGATACACCTGAACTCGAGAAACGCTGCGTTTTAGTGTTCGATGAAATGAGCATTAAGACAGAGTTGGAATATAACACTAAAGAGGATTGTGTATATGGTTTTAGTGACCTAGGTGAGCTAGGACGCGAAAGATCATTTTCGGAATATGCTCTTTTATTTATGTTGAGAGGACTCAATAAACCTTGGAAACAGGTATTCCATTCACAATTTAAAATATTGGAACATGTTTCAATAATTTTTTTTTATTTTCTTGCAATTAGGTAATTGGATATTATTGTGGTAGTGTTCGCGGAATTCAGCTTTCAAAAATTCTAAAATCGACCCTAAATATTTTGATTACAAATCAAATAACCGTATACGCAGTAATTTGCGATCAAGGATCGCCAAATAGGACTGCATACAAAGAACTAGGTGTTAGTATTTCTCAGCCTTATGTGACAATACAGAACAAAAAAAATATTCTGTTTATATGATGTTGTCCATCTTTTTAAAAGTTTCCGAAACAATCTTTTAAAATCAAATTTTTAAATTGGTGAGAATGAAGTATCATGGAGTATTTTAGTTCAACTATTTAATAGTGAAAATAGCATAATAAGATCAATGTACAAACTGACAGAAGCCCGTATTAAGCCAGATTCGTTTCAAAAACTGAGAGTAAAACTTGCAACTCAAGTTTTCAGTCATCATGTTTCGACAGCTATATACGCGGCAGCACACACAGATTTGTTTACCGCGAATGAAAAATCGATAGCTCTTACCACTGCCAATTTTTTTTCCGATTAAATAAATTGTTTGATAATTTAACAAGTAAAATAAAATATTCAAATAATCCTAATAATAATGCCTTGTCAGAAGAATCTGACGAAATTTTAGAAAATTTAAAACAATCTGTTGAGTGGATAGCTACTTGGAAGAAATCGAATGGAATGGCTGAATACTGTTTTTCTGGAATGCAACAGTCAATTAATAGAATTTTGCAACCTTGGGACTTAATCAAATGTACCGATCAAAAATAAATTTTGACACCAAATTTAAATTCAGATTGTATAGAAAACACTATTTCAGTTATCAGGACTAATAGAGGATCTTATGAAAGAAACCCATCAGCACTTCGTTTCCATAAAAATTTAAAAGAAATGTGTTTTTACCACATGATGTCCAGCGATACTTCATTTACGGCCAGTCCGATGCACGTGTACTTCTAAACATGGAAGACATTTCAAGTATGGCAACACATTATGTAGATTTCCCAAACTTTTTCTACATTTTATATTTATTTATATTTTGGTTTAATGCATTTTTTCAAATTTTTAAGACTTAGGTAGCACTACACACAACAATAATTCAGTAGACCAAAAAGCAGATAAAATTCCTTTAAAAATTATACCTTTAGACGTAAACAACACTGGTAATTTAATGTTCAATTTCATATTTTTATTAATATTATCTTTATAAAAAAATGGATATCTGATTTTTAAAGGTTTAAGTATAACCTCACGCAGGTTTCCATAGTTTTTATTATGCTTAAGCATACATACAAATACTAGCGTATTTTTATATATGAATACACAAAATAGTAAATGTGAAAATCGCCATATTTCACTTTTAGTAAATGTATAACAATTTACAATAAATTATATGAATTTAATTATCACTTTCTAAATTTAAACTATAGGAAATATACTTCTCGACTCGAGGCAGCAGGGCGAGATCGACGATGAAACAAATTATTGTGAATATGATGTTTCTGATTTCGAGGATGAAATTGAACACAATAACGTAGACTCTCACTCTCAAAAAGCATCAGAAGTAAATCCAAGTCAAACAATTAACAGTATGTCAATGTCATATTTCAGCGGTTATATAGCTCATGCTTGTTTAAAAAAATTTCAATGTGCGTGTTGCAAAAATTTAATGATTTGCCAAAATTCTGAAGAAGCTTCAGCCGCCAATTTGTTAATAGATTCACGTCAGTATGAAAATATTGTAAATGGTGGTTTGAAAGTACCAAATGCGTTGTTTGTTAAAATAACAAAAACAATAGTGGACATTTTTACCGATAATTTCGATAAATTCTGTTTCAAAAAAGAAGTATTACAAAATTTATTTGGTATGTGCAATTCAATTAAAGTCGCATGCACAGATGATCTGCATAGAGATATTATAATCCGTCATATCTTGAAAGTATTGATCCGAGCAAAAATTAAAATTATTAATGCCAAAGCCAAAAATGCCAACAAAAAAATTAAAAAAATTCAATATAATAAATCATCTTTAATCTAAATTAATTTTAATAATTTCAATAACAATTTTAAATTTCATATATTACCATTGATAAAATAAATAAATTAAAACAAATTTCAATTTCCTTAAACAATTGATTTGTAAAAAATTTATGTTTGTTTTTATATTTATTTATATACTATATGTACATAGGTTTACATAGTAGGTCAATAAACTTTACTCGTAAAAATCCTTAGTTAACAATCAAAACCACACAAAACCCAAAAGCAGCCAAAAATGTAAATGAAAATAAAGTCTACTCCCATTTTAAACTAGCACTTTATCAAATCCTTAATGGATAGCTGAAAAAAAAAATTCCCAATCAAATTTTCTTTTCAAAACCACACACAATTGAATTATTGTGTACATTAATAAATTTAGGTTTGTTTATGTTTTGATGTCGGTCAATGAACTTTTATCTAGTAATTAAATTGTGGAACATTTCGTAAGCAAAAATATAAAAAAACGAAAAAATTAAAACAAAACAATGAAGACGAAAAGTTACACCAATTTTCACTAATACTAATACAAATATTATAATAAAAAACATAATTTTGCAGTTTATAACGTGCTAGAAGAGCTAAACTAGTTTCTACATTTTTTTCTCTATTATTAACGACAGTGGAGACATTACTCGATCGTAGCGGCGAAAATCTCGGTGATATTATCTTAATGTATTCAATCAACGGTTTCACCTAAGCGAAACAAAATGACATTTTTCATTTTACTTTGTTTTACTCTAATAAAATAAAGTACAGTAATCATGAAAATTTTAGACCTTAAGATTTTTACAGATTTATCTGTTTTGAGATCCCCTGAGTCCGACAAATTGGGTTTCGAAATGGTGTCTGTCTGTCAGTCTGTGTCCTCTCTACAGCCCAGATTTACGCTTTTTTGATAAATTGGGAGGTCCCAGTGAATTTCACTCCAAATCGGCTTACCGGAAGTGGCCCCTCCCTTGGTCCAGAAAATTAATTTTGCAAGTATCTCAAAAAGTATAAGGTTTACAAAAAACTAAAATAAAACAAAATAAAAATGAAAAATAAAATTTCTCAAAATTCTCTGTTCGTAAAAGAAAGTCGTGTGTTGGCCACACCTACATTTTTTTTTTTTCATTATGTCCTTAGTTTTCAAGTGATTGATTGGTTGGTTGGTTGATTAGAGTGCACGACCAATCCTAAGGCAAGTTATAGGTTGATTTACTGCTTAAAGTTCCTGGAAAGTTGATTTAGGTTCTATAGTTCCTAAAATTAAAATTCTTTTTGTAACACCTAACCAAACTCTAAAATTAATCAAGTTTAAATTTAATTCTCTGGAATAAATTATAAATTAATATTGTATAATTAATGTACTATAGAAATAAATTTAATGTTAATAATCTTGTTGAACGACTACATCACCCAAACTTGTAACAAACTTTAAACCCTCCTCAGCAATACCACTCCCATCTTTCAATGAAACCCGACCCAATTCACATCCCTTTTTCGCTTTCAACCCAACAACCCGCGACACTTCTTACAATGCTGTCCCATCTCCACTACACCAAAAACAAACTAATCTATCTTTCAACATGCACCCTTCTTTGAGTGAATTGTTTCCGTTTAATGGAATAATAACGTAGTGAAGTCCTCCTCGCAAACTAATGGCTGGTTGGGGATGTTGCAATGAGAACAACCAGTTATTGTTCCGGAGTTTCATCCAGTTGGTTTGTGACCTGTCTGCTCTTTGTATCGATGCTGTGCAATTATTTCTCTTCGCTGAGGTTAACATTTGAATAGCTCAGAATATACACTGAAAAAAATCTTGCATCAATGTAGACAAAAACTGCATTAATAGTAAGAAACATTCGTTAAAACTTAGCCGATACGACCCTTCGTTAATAGAACGAATACCATACGTGTATATAGTGAAACAGATAAACATTTTTATTATAATCTTGACTACTTACGTTGTAGTATTTATGATTCGATTCATAAAAGATATGAAAAACGTTATAATTTTTATGCAGCTAATAGCATTTGTGGATGAATAACTTCTTATTATTAACGTAAGAAATAGAAGATAAGATGAAATTTTTCATAATACTAATGAAATGGTAAATCACATTAACGAAAAAATTCATACATTTAGGTTAGAAATTCATTATTCGTATATGTATGAAGAATGGAGTGCTCAGTCGTTATGAATAATTCACAAATATAATGATTATTTTCATAAATATATTGAAAATAATTCATAACATGCAGGAACGAGTTCATAATTGAAAAATTACATATTATTTATTTATAGTGGTTCATAGTAAGAATGTACATTTTTGGGTGGTTTGATGAATAAATTCGTAAAATCTATACAGCACAGTTGTAAAGAAATAAAAAACTTAAAATTTCGTTTTTTAATTTCATTATTTTTTTGGTTTCTTCTATTTGTTCTTAAAATGCAGTCAATTTAATTTCATAAAAATAAACTTTAATTTTAAAATAAATATAATTAATAATTAAAAAATATAATAGGGTTAATAAACGCCATGTTGACAGGTTACGTTCGAAATTGTTGATTTCTCCCATTTTCCTTTTGAAATTCGATAGTAATTTGCTATTCTGTAAAATCAATAAATTAAATTACAATCATATGTAAGTACTTTTATTTGCTTATGTTTGTTACCTCATCTGATCCAAATAGGTACTCAAAAAGCGAGTTTAATTCATGATTTTCTCCAAGTGTTGCTAAATTATCTTGATTTGCAGGATCGGCAAAATTTGGAATAGTAAACATTTTCTTATAATAAAGCAGAAGTATTACTAACACAATAATAAATCACATAAATTATAAATTTACACATTACAATGAATTTTAGGGTTTTTGACACAAAAGTGTTTTCGTTTTAATTTCACGGAATAAGAATTAATCATCGATCACAAAAGCGATGATTTTATTTAAGTTCTTATTAAAACGAAAACACGGACATAAAAATACCATATTTATCTGATTTTCAAACACACAAAAATTATTTTAATTTCTCACGATTTTTCAAACTATCTAAATGGTCCTTTCAAGCCGCACGATAGCAGTTAATAATAAAGCGTATGGAATTTATTTACTTTCGTTGTCCCAATCATGATTCAACTTTACGTAATTTTCGTAGATGCTAGAATAGATTTATCCAATCATTAATAATATGAACAAATTCGTATACATTATGCAATTATGAAATTTGATATATTCGGACAAACAAAAATGTAATGGAATCGTTACGCATATGAATTTATTCGTAATATTCATGTACTATAGAGCCACTTTCGTTAATATGATGAACAATAAGTATTTAAAATAAATTTTCATCCTAGTCTTATTCATAAATATTATGAACTGTTCATAAATATGTTTTTTTAATAAAATCATGGAAGTTTAACTAATACGCAAACAACATGTGAATGTATTATACGTATAGTACAATAAACTAAACCATTTTTTTTTGACAAATACGACTATCCCAACGATATTTTTTTCAGTGTAGTGTTGTTGAAATAAGCAGTGTGCATTGGATGCTGCAGTAGGCGGATATAGCCTAATATCAATGAGTTTGTCATGATGTAACTCATAGCAGGATAGCATGTAGTACTGCCAAGTAATCTTTATTGTATGAAAGAGGCATTTGACGTTGGAAGAGATAAAGGCTTTAAACAATTGATGTTTTTCCTTGTTTAATAGGGGCAGCTCTAGCTCTAAAATAGCGGATTGTCCATTCAGACGACCTTAACTTGACATCAGCCGGTATAAGGTTAAAATTTGATCAGGATCCTGATGTTCTGGCAGAACGACATCTGGTTGCACGTGTTGTGTTATTTTGTTGATTTCTTCTAATAAATGTGGTGGTGTTAGAATGACAGTATTTACTACCTTATTCTAAGTATCCAAGGCCACAAGTAAGGCCATTCCTCTGCTGTGTCAATTTTCTCACGCAAACTTGATTCGAGCTTAGCTCTGTGTAATAAGATGTCATGTCAAAATACACAATGATCTTCCGGAGAATAGTTCCAATATATAGAGTCCGGGCCGATGGGAAAAGCTAGTCAGGTTGATGCCGGGGCTATCTTCTGTGACCAGTCTGGTTAGCTGTTGAAGGTTTGTTAGTTAATCGGTTGACCATTGTTTCCAAAATTGTTGAACCATCCTATGGAATAAATTTCCAACACTTTCCTAAGGTTACATTTTCATGAAACAAATCTGGTTCTGGCATGGCGAGTCGTAAATCACTTATTAAGAAGTGACCTGGTGTTAGTGCTACTTTAAACGGATCTGCCGATATGGTAAATTATTTTCGAAAGTTTTTCGTATTTCAGTGTGCTTTCCCCGATTGTTCGCTTTAAGTGATGCTTCATTATTTCGACTGCTTTCTTCCACAGCCCTCCGAAATTTGGTTCTGATGCTGATATAAAATTCCATTCCGTGCCATTCTTAGCTAATATTTTTTGAACATTTGAGGTAGCTTCTTTTAAACACCTTGTCGAGTATTGTTCGAGCTCATTTGCATATACCTTGAGATGAACAGCTTCAGTTGAAAACATACAAAGACGGCTATGTATCTCTTGTGGAGGAGTTCGTGCCTTCTCTTTTAGAAGCTCTGACTTTGAAAAGGTCTTACAAATGCTAAGCCCGTGTGCGTGAATGGACGCGACGGTAGTACCCGTCGTTGAGGTAAGTTTTCCATTAGCTGTAATTTGGTGATGGGCTTGAAGCGATAACATGTTACACACTTATTTATTCCTACTCGCATTCTACTTCTGCCGTTTGTGAACCAGTACTTTATTTTAAAAAGAGCTTGAGTTAACTGGCTGCCGTCGTGCAATATTCGTAAATGTGGATCAGCTTTCAGTAGCTTGGTTAACCGATGCTTTGAAGGTAATAAAATTGGATACTTGGCCTCGAAATGTAAGATGCGGTTTGCGATGCGACCTCCTACTCACAGAGTTTTCTGTTCGTTAATTAATGGATTGAGCGATAAGAGATGGCTTTTCGCTGAAACAGAGTCGGCCGTTGGAGCCAGTTCGGACCCGTCCACCATAAACTGTAGTCTTTTAACAGTATTGGGTGAATCCCTCTAGACGCATAAGCCGCAGGAGTTTCCTTGGTCGTTATATGGCGACATTGTTGTGGATGTGATTGTTCTTGTATATTTCAGAAATCCTATTAGCGACGAATATATTTGGGGCCGACCGACCGAAAATTACATCACTGTGTCTTGTGTATGTAATGCTTCATAAACTTGTTTCATGAGTTTGGTGAGCAATACTGCGCCGCATAGCTCTCTCCTTAAAGTGTCATGTCTGGAAAGTGGTTCAATAAGAGTTATTTGCCAATATATGTCACTAGAAACATTTTCTGGCAAAGTTTGAAGTGGGGGAGGGGGAGGGTTTGGGCCGAGAAAATTGGTTTGAATGAAAGGCCTATATAAAATTTAAAAATATCTGTAAATTCTGCCTTTAAAGTTGTTTATATCTGGAAAGTATTTCAATTAGTGTGCCTAAGTAGCCAACAGTTATCCCTAGAAAGACATGATATTTTAAAGGTTGAATTTATGTATACAAAATTTTAAATTTTATATATGCCTTCCATTCATACGAATTTTCCCGAGCTTCTCAAAAGGAACTTCACCTGATAATTTTTCTAGGGATAACTACTGCCAAGGCACTCTTCCTGAACCGCTTACCAGACATGACACTTTAAGGGTTGAATTTACTGCTTAAAATTCCTGGAAAGTTGATTTAGGTTCTTCAAATATTTCCTAAAATTAAAATCCTTTTTGTAACAATTAAGTTAGGTTAGGTTAGGTTAGGGTGGCTGTCCTAAGGGACCGACATAGATACAAAAATGGTATGTAGCCATACCATTTATGGGTTATACTTTCTACCGATTGAACCATCCATAGCTTACAATGAAGCGTTGAATACACCAGACTCCATCCCGTTGAGATCCGCTAGGTCACTGAGGAGAGGAGCTCCTAAAAATTTCCATCTGCTTAACGCTAGACGGGGACAAGTGCAGAGTAGATGGAGTACAGTTTTTCCTCCTCTACATCTTCACAGCTTCCACAGTAATCAAAAGAGGAGACTCCTAGTCTCACCTATAAGACAGTGTCCTGTAATAACCCCCACGACCACACTAATATGGCGACGCTAAAGTGTCAACAGCTGTGTAGTTCTTGCTTGATAAAGTCCTGGCCAAATCTGTCTAGTTATAACACACGAGGTACCATTGAACCATCTATAGTTCGCCGCCCTCCTAGCTTCTTCCTGAAGGAAGAGTTTGCATGCAGCGAGCGGAATTTGGTAATTATTTAGTAAAGTGCAGCAAATGGATGTTGAACTGATGTGCCATCTCGTTAATATATGAGAGACAGCGCTGGGCTATCTTCAACATAAGGAAATAAGCTCGTAGCGTTTTAATAGCGGCCTGACTGTCCGTAAAAATGCGAATATACCCTCCAGATAATAAATTATACCTCAACCGAACAATGCTGCAATAGTCGGGGAGACGGAATGAGGGGTTCACATAGAAAAAGGTTTGAGCCTTATGGCTGTGCTTGTGGCCATTTGAGTGCCTAGAATATTTAGGGGTATGAGATGACAAAGAACCTCCAATGCCTGATTGAGTGTACTCCTGAGTGCCTTATAAAAGTATGGGCCTTATCATTGAAGCATAGAACCAGTATACGAAATGGAGTTGAAGACCTCATCGTTTTCCAATAGCGTTTTTACAGGAGTATAGCGCTATAGTAGCTTTCTTTACCCTTTATAAAATATTAGGCTTCCAACTAAGTTTGCTGTCCAAAACAGCACCCAGGTATTTTGATTTATCATTAAAGGTCAGGCTAATACCATTTAAAGTAAGAGGATCAATCTGAGGAAGTTTGCATTTCCTAGAGAAGAAGATCTCCTCAGTTTAACGTGGATTGACATTTAGTCCACAACTGTTAGCCCAATTAGATAGAAGACAAAGCGCGCTTTGCAAGCACTCTCTTAAGGTACAAAGATACTTACTAGAGCAACCACCCTAAAACCTTGCTCCTCCAGGTCCAGTAACAGGTAATTTATGACCAAGTTCCAAAGCAGAGGGAACAAGTCTCCACCGTTATCCAGCCAACGAGCGATTCATTCACACCCAGACTCGACATAGCTCGAGTTATTGCCACCGATTTAACGTTGCTAAAGGCACCTTCTAGGGATTTTCCAATAAGACAAATCAGGGAATATAGAGCGGTTCCTACCGATCTCCCTTTACATGTGGGGATTTCGAGCCGGCTCAATAGAGCCTCTAATGTGAGCTTCTATTTATCTTTCTAGCATTTTTAATAGAAAATAGCGTAAGCTTATAAGCCTAAGGTCTTTGGTATGTCAATGAGAGCTTTTTTCCACCTTAGGCATAAATATTAAGTTTACCTTAGTCCATTTCCTAGGAATGTGGCAAAGTTCCAGGCTGCCTCGGGGTATTCCGGAAAGTGGGTTATCAGTAATAACTCAAAGATTTAGCATTAGTTGTAGTCCAAGGACCATCCGGTCGCTGGAGATGACTGGGGCTGGTAGGATTTGAAGCCAGTACTTTGGGTAGCCTCGCAGCCGCCGAGGACTCCTGTATTTATCCACAGTAGAGCCTCCAGGAACTTATTTTGGGACTTCTTATTTCATATTTATAAGTTCTGAGGATTTCTTTATAGCAGTCCCAATCCGCAGCAGTTCTCGTTTTCTTGGGTTTTCTAAAAAGTCTTTTGCATTTTTGACGAGAGCTTTGGAGCGGTTTCGACCACCAAGGTGGCCTTTGTTTGTCCAAAGCTCTACTTAGAGGAGATACTCCCAACATAGCTACATAGCATCTGAGCATCTGATAGCATATCATAGAAAAGGATCTGATAGCTTATCTACTAAGTCATCCAGCTCCTGTGTAGATTCAGGGAGATTAGGAACCAGTACTGGCAATGATTTACCCTGAGAAAAGCATGATATCTAGCACCTCTTGCCGGTTTCTAGTTAAAAAAGTGAGCTTACACCCAAAATAATATATTTGAAGGTTAGTACTACTAAGAATAAAACCCAGATGTAGCTCACCTCTCTCGCTTGTACCCGTACTTCCCCATATTGTGTGGTGTGAGTTTACATCACTGCTCAGGATTATTCCAGCTTTCCGCTTTTGAGCATTCAATAAAACATCTCTAAAAATTGCATTTGGAATGTCATCACTTTCATCTGGTAGATAGGCTGGAATACGCCAGAGATTTAAACTACAAATCTCAATGCAAGCCGCCACTACATCTGAGAGGCTGTAATTAAAGAGCACAACCAAGCTTAGTTTAGCTTTAGCGAGAATGCACAATCGAATCTTACCTTCCTTCTTGCTAAACATTACTTTATAGTTTGGTGCCCTGAGTGCAATAACCCGGTCTCCAATGACCCATGGCTCCTGGATCAGGACAACATCAACTCCACCAGCTTCAATTTTGAGCAGCAGAGCAGTCGATGCTGCCTTGCAGTGGTGTAAATTGATCTGCAGAAGCCTCGACATCAATCTACACCATCGCCTCCACCACCGTCGTATCGGAATTCTCCGCCCAAAGGCGAGTCTGACACCAACTCCTCCTGGAGTTCACGTAGTGTCGCCAAGGATCTGGACACCTCGAAATTTGGTACTCCGGGATCAGTTTTACTATGTTCTGGCAGAACTACTTCTGGTTTCACGTGTTGTGTTATTTTGTTGATTCTTCTAATAAATGTGATGTTGTTAGAATGACAGTGTTAACTACCTTATTGTAAGTATCCAGAACTGCTTCAACTAAATTTTGTTGAATCTCTATAAAATTCAATATTGACATCAAGGCCATTTCTCTGCTGCGGGCTTCCCTCCTTTGTTCTCTCTCTCTCTCTGAAATTTCTGTAGTTTTGATATAGGAAGAATGCTTATATCTTCGAGATTGGCCGCTTAACCGAACTGTGACCAGTCCAGTTAGCTTATCTACACCCGGGTGTAATTCGACGATTCGCCCAAGTGGCCCCTTAGTTGATAGCAGGTTGTTATATTTAATCCATACATTGTGATCTAGTTTGACTTCTGGTTGTTTCCAATTCCATTTTACCCGCTGTTGAAGGCTTCGGTCGACCATCGTTTCCAAAATCGTTGACCATCCTTTGCAATAATTTCCAATGCTGTTCTAAGGTTACATTTTCATGAAACAAATCTGGTTCTGGAATGGCGAGTAGTGAATCACTTATTAAGAAATGACCTGATTTGGGGAATTACCGTTGAAAGTTTTTCGTATGTCAGTGTGCTTTCCTTGATTGTTCGCTTTAAGTGATGCTTCACTGTTTTGACTGCTTTCTCCCACAGCCCTCCGAAATGTGGTTCTGATACTGGTATAAAACTCCATTTTGTGCCATTCTTAGCTAATATTTTTTTGAAGATCTGGGGTAGCTTCTTTTAAACAGCTTGTTCGAGCTATCTATTGCAGCCAAATCGCTCACAATCTCGAGATGAACAGCTCTAGTTGAAAAACATTCAAAGACGGCTGTGTATCTCTTGTAGGCGTTCGTGCCTCTTCTTTTAGAAGCTCTGACTTGAATAGGTCCTTCAAATTATAAGCCCGTGTTTGTGAATGAATGCAACGGTAGTACTCGTCCTTGTGGTAAGTTTCTGTAATTTGGTGGTGGGCTTGAAGCGATAACATATTATACACTTATTTATTCCTGGCCGAAATCTACTTCTCCCGTTTGTGATCCAGTACTTTCGTTTAAAAAGAGCTTGAGTTAGCTGATGTGCATCAGCCTTCAGTAGCTTGGTTAACCAAAATTAGGTACTTGGCCTCGAAATGTAAGGTGCTGTTTGCGATGCGACCTCCTACTCGCAGAGTTTTCTGTTCGTTAGTTAATCGATTAAGCGATAAGAGATGACTTTTCGCTGAAACAGAGTCGGCCGATGGAGCTACTTCGACCCGTCCACCAAAAACTGTAGTCTTTTAACTATGTTGCAGGAGTTTCCTTGGTCGTTATATGGCGTCATTGTTCTGAATGTTATTGTTCTTATATATTTCAGAAATCCTATTAGCGACGAATATCTTTATATTTGGGGCCGACCGACCGACACGATCACGATAGCGTGATCAGTAAATCTGTCCAAAATTACATCTCTGTATCTTGTATATGTAATGCTTCATACACTTGTTTCATGAGTTTGGTGAGCAATAATGCGCCGCATAACTCCAGTCGTGGAAGCGACAATATGGATTTTATCGGCACCACTTTGGTTTTTGGATTAAACAAGCGTCACGTTGATATCTCCATGATTGTTGATGCTCCGAGCGTAGATGACTGCAGCATCGAAACAAAACCATATAGGTATAGATATTAATTCTAATGAAGAGAAGTTTTAAAATCCTGTCATTTTGCAGCTAATATCTGAGGTAAAATTTGATCTCAAGAAAGGCCTGCTATTCAAAGGTGTTGTATGATTAACTTATTTATTATAGTAGCTGCGGTGCTAACCATCCTAGAGGCTCGAAGATTTTTGAGCTTGACTGATGAATGAGCGGTACCGGCTACTGTCCGATCCATTCCGGTGATGTCTTCTTGTAAGCTTAAAATGGTTTACCATAGCTTCGGTTATGAAGGTGGCTTGGGAGCCTGGATCAATTAGAAGACAGACCAAGTATTCATCTTTGTTTATTAGACATTATTCTGATCATAGTTGTAACTAATAAATCGCTACCTTGTGCAGCTCTATTAGCTGTGTGCAAGGTTGCTTTGGTCGTGGTTTCTTGCGGTTTTTTGGTTGGCTTTTCGATGTCGTGGAGTAAAGGGTGATGAGTTCCATTGCACGTTGCACATCTTTTGCGACAATATCTTCCACACAATAAGAATTTTGCTCTGGAAGCTGAAGGATTTTGCTTTGGAAGCTGAAGTTCCAATATTGATAAGCTTTGAAATGCCTAGCAACTGGTAATTTCACAAATTCCACCGCAATACCCACAGGATGAAGCTTTACAATGTTTTGTTGGTGTTGTAGCTGCTGTCTTTTGTTGCCTTTATCTCTAATTATAGTTGCCAGCGATTGAAATTGTGATTCCAGGAAACTAAAGAAATTTTTACCTTGTTAGTTTCTTTTGAAGTTTTGATTGTGCTCTCTTGAATACGGTGTGATTCAGCATCAAGTTTCCTCGTTAAGGTACCTATTACTAAAGAACTCCAGTGTCCCGTCTCTATACCTAAGTTGCTTATTGCGTGTAGACATTCGAAAGAGGTCGTGTGTTGTCCTTAACCCGTTAGCAGATTCGACCGTCAAACCTGGGTAGGTCTAACAATATACTTACGTGCGTGCTGTCCCATGCAGTCATATAGTTCTCTTCCGATGGTGTGAGATGATTGATTGACGAGCTCTCATTCCTACGTACCATTTTATTGAACAGGTTATAAAAACTTTTCCATTGTCTGTAATCCCCGTAGAATAAGGGAATTTCAATGGTTGATCACTTAATGTTGGCATTTTTCATGACACCTCTTTAGAAAATCCGCTAAACTCAATGACGCATCACTCGTATTTCGCTTGAACTTTTTCAAACAAATAGTTTTTAAAGTATTCGCTTTCAAATACTACGTCAGCTGCATTTGCGATGCTCGCCTCGTGGTTGTTATTAAATGAGTTCCAAGCGTCTATTAGCTGTTTAATATTTTGATTCAGCATCTTTGTTTTCGCCATTTGGATTTTGTAGTGCTTCTCCTGATCCTTATTATCCAACGTGATAGCTGCGATTTATTTTTTTACTTTACTGTTTTAGTTTGCGGTCCATCCTTCTTAATATTGCTTTTTATGTTGTTGATCAGTTTTCCAGTTGATAACTTGATTGGTTTTTATTTTTATTTGTATGTCCTGTATCTTCAAAGGGACGTTATCCCTAGAAAGACATGACACTTTAAGGGTTGAATTTAAACAAATTTTTAATTTTTGTATTGCCTCTTATGAAACTAAACGTACAGTTCCTTTGGTAAGCAGTGGGAAACCAAAATAATCCTATATCCAGCCGAATCATTACATGGAAATACCAGTTTATACATTGTTTTGACAATTTTACATTTTTTAATGAAATACGTTTCGGCTGAAATATCGTCACTTTAGTACTATTGGCCATTTTTCCCAAAAATGATTTATTAGTGGATTCTTATATAATCGGCCATGCTCTTTCAGATTTTTTAATCCAAATTGTCCTATCTCCTACAGATTCTGAAATAATTAATACAGAGTGGGCTACCTGTTGGTCTTTTTTAGTACTTAATTTTAGTACTTAATGTTATCTGTTCTAAAAAATTCTTTGACATATGAAAATGTTTTGGTCGACATGAACGTCCTACTGAGCGTGAAATTGGCAAAATTATTGATCGTTTTGAAGAAACTGGTTCAGTGGAAGGTCGTAGACCGTATTGACATATTCATCCAGTTCGTACTCCTAATGCAGCGGCAGCTGTTAGTGAAAGTGTTCGAAATGAACCAGGCATCGTTCACAAGAACTAAACATTTCACGAACCACATTACGACGCATTTTCCATGTTGATCTTCATTTGCATCCATACAAAATTTAACTAACTCAAAAATTGGGGCCACCAGACGATTTAAATCGTCGTCGTTTTGTTAATTGGATGCTTGAACGAAATGAAGGTTTTTTCATCGTAATGGGTACGTCAATAAGCAAAATTGTCGAATTTGATCGAACTTCCTCCTCCAAGAGTCACTGTTTGGTGTGGTTTATGGGCTGGTGGCATCATTGGGCCATTTTTCTTTGAAAACGAACAGGAAAATGCCCTTACAGTGAATGGGGAATGTTATCGCAACATGTTAACTGGTTTTTTGTTTCCCAAATTGAATGAATTGTGTGTCAACGACCTTTGGTTTCAACAAGACAGAGCCAAGACATGCCACGCAAATCTTACAACAATCCATTTATTGTCAACAAAATTTGCTGATCGTATAATTTCAAGAAATTGTGAAGTTTGTTGGCCACCAAAAAGCTCGGATTTAATACCACTTGATTATTTTTTGTGGAGTTATTTGAAAAGTAAGGTTTATGCTAATCATCGACAAACAATTCAACAAATTAAAAACAACATTCGAGCTGAAATTGAGGTCATTGATCCGCTTTTATTGGAAAAAGTCATCGAAAATTTTGATGTTCGGATGAAGGCCTGTAGACGAAACCGTGGTGGGCATATGAACGTTGTGGTTTTTCATACATAATCAATAAAAAACTTTGAATTTTCACCCTGTACTTCTTTTGTTCTTTTAGGTTTTCTTTATCAACATTTGAAGTCTTATTTGTCCAGTGTTCCTATTGTATGAGAAAATTTTGAAATAAAATATCTTTGGCATTTTAGTTTGATTTTCTGTTTTTTTTTTTTTTTTTTTTTTTTTTTTTTTTTTTTTGATTTTTATTTTCCGAAAAACATACATTTTTATTTTTTATTTTGGCAAATATTAATAATTAATATTAATCAGATATAAATTTTTTTCAACATAGTAATATTATAAATATTATAATACAAAAATTTCAACGGATATTATAACATAATATAAAAATTAAATACATCAACTAAACTAATACAATAAAGTTAGTAATTACCATCAATCAATCAAAGAACAATATGGTTCATTCTATATTGCTGAATAAACTCAGAAAGCAATAAATTTTTCACATTTGTTTTAAAGATACCTAATGGCATAGACTTCCAATTATCCTCAAGGTCATTAAACAATTTTAATCCCCGATAGAAAAAACTACTTTGAGATATTTTATAAAAATATTGTGGTAAACGAAAATGAGCTGCAGATCTGTTAGCGCGTTTGGTAATCTCATAATTAGTAATTAAAACATTATTACTTTTAATCATATTATACTTAAGTTTATAAACCAATAGGATAAATTCATATTCTACCATCTGCGATATTGGTAACAGTCGATTGGAATAAAGGAAAATGGTAGGTGTTCTCATGTCAATATTCTTGATTGCCTTTAAAGCTTGGTTTTGGTATATTTGTAATTCTTTTACTTTAGTACTACCTGCTGATCCCCAAATTTGAATCAAATAAAGTAAACGGGAGTGAACAAATGAATAGTAGCAGTTCATTGCAACTTGCTGGTTTGTAATACATTTTCCAATACGTCGAAAGACAGCTACGTACGGCGCCAGCTTTTGCTTTATGGAGTTTATATGAATCGTCCAGTTTAAGTTATAGCAAAGATTCAGTCCTAGGTAACAAATATTATCTACTCTAGAGATTTTTTCCAAATCCAGAGAAATTTCCCTAAAATCGTCAAACAGTTTTTTCTTTACAGAGAAGATTATGAATTTAGTTTTAGATTTATTAAGGCGAAGCTTATTAGCGAGAAAAAAGCTATTTAAGATTTTTAAATCGGTTTCCATCTGTAATTGTAGGTCTTCTCTACTCAAAGCATCATATGTAATTACCGCATCATCCGCAAAAAGTTGAAGTTTGCCAGATAAATTGAGCAAGAAAACATCATTGATGTAGATATTAAATAATAATGGACCTAAGATAGAGCCTTGAGGTACTCCACACTTTAGAAATAGTTCTTCGGACTTATATTTTCCCATTTGAACATAATGTTTACGATTAAGTAAGTAATCTTCAAGAAGCGAAAGAGCGCTATCAATCACGCCAAGGCTACTTAATTTCTTTAATAAAATGTTATGATCTATGCAGTCAAAAGCTTTGGCTAAGTCAATGAAAATGCAAGACGTAAATTTCCTAGCTTCAAGGTTATTGTAAATATTTTCTAATAAGTTTAAAATAGCAGAAAGCGTACTGCTATTTCTTTGAAAGCCCTTTGAATTGATTGTTGTCTAAATAAAGTTGTAACCTTTTATGGATAATCTTTTCAAAATTTTTTGAAAATGTTGGAAGAACGGATATCGGTCTGTAATTATTAATGTCTTGCTTAGACCCTGATTTAAATATCGGAATAATACGAGCAATTTTCAACTCATTGGGCAGCTTGTTCGTTAGGATTGTTTCATTTATACCAGTACATAAAATTGGTGTTATTTTAAAATTAAATTTCTTAATAAGTTTTACCGATATGGAGTCCCAACCCATTGAGCTGGAAGAATCTAAGCAAGATATGATTGAATTAACTTCTTCGTAGTCCGTAACTTCAAAATTGCGCAGCATGCTATTTACATTACGATTCACTAAAATATTAGGGCTAGTATTACAGGAAAACACACCAATATCATTGAAATATTTGTTGAAATTATTTGCAACTTCCCTTTGATTTGTGATCAATTTACCATCCATATTTAAATTGATTGGTTCTTCAAATTTCGCATTACGATTTTGCAAGACTTCATTTATCAATGACCACATTTTCTTAGGAGATCGCAAACTATCTTCTAATGTTTTGGTATAATAATCCCTTTTTAATTTTACTACCATATCGTAAGACTGCTTTTTAAGATTCTTGAACTTTGCTCTAAAATAAAAGTTATTAGGATATTTTTTTTTAAGTTTTTGAAATTTTGTCCGACATTTAATGATTTGCTTAAGTTCATTTGTAAACCAAGGTTTGTTGTATGTATACAAATTTAATACACGCTCTACATTCGTAGTGTTCTTATCAACTAAACTAATTAATGATCGATAGAAATTTTGAAATGATGTGTTATTAACATCTAAAGTGTCCACGTAAGTATCTATGTTTTGCTGGTTAAGAAGTGTTAACTGTTTGGTGACCCGCATCCGTTTGATAGGAGCTGCACAACGAATCAATAAATATTCGTGATCACTCAGATCAGTGGGGGAAATGAGGATATGAAATTGATGCGGAGTTGACGAGAGAACATGATCTATGATGGTACTGTTACTGTTAGAAAATCGGGTAGAATATTTTTTATGAATTTTGTTTTTAATTTTAAATGAATACATTTCTAAAGTTGTTTTGTAATCGATAATATCACTTTCATCTTCGTTTAAGATATTCAGATTAAAATCGCCAATAACAATGCTCTGTTTATATTGGTCTAATATAGAACCAAAATAACTTAAGAAAGAAGATAACTCGGTGTGTGGCGGTCTATAAACGCCTATAATATTAAATCTAAGCTTTGGAGAATGAATGATTAAAAAATCATTTTCTATGTACGTTTTACTGCATTTATATTCGAAATCAAGCCCGATATTTACGAAGATTGTAATGCCACCGCCATCTCTATGTTCACGTGTTATGTGAAATGATTTATAATTTTCTAAATTTATGAATTCAGTCTGATAATTGTGAAGAAAAATTTCTGTTAGTATTATAACATCTATTTTCTGATTAAGTGTAAACAGAAATTGCTCGAGACGTTCCATTTTGTTCTTCAATCTATTGATGTTTATGTATAAGATGTTAATACCTAAAATTATATTTAATTTACTATTGATACTAAATTCATTTAAATTCAAATAATATTTATCTTGTTCATTCATTATATTAATAATATCGCAAAAATACGACGCTGAGCAGTTACGCAGTTAACTTGGTGATGTCATCATTTGATTCGATTGCTATTGAACGGTCACCTTCTTTGATGCGTGCGAAAATTTTACCACTACGAAACCAGACATGCGCAATTTTTTTATCTCTCTTTAGATGATTTAATGTTTTTATTAGTTTAACATTGGTTGTCGTCATCCTTTCATTAACGAAAATTTGTTTGTTGTTTTGTTGATTAGGGAACAGCTGATCAAGATATAATGGACCATTTTTCCGTAATTTCAACAAAAAGTCTGATTTAATTGAATGGGATTTAAATGTTACAATGATGTGCATAAACGTTTTGGTTCCCGTATTGACTCGATCTATAACATTAATTTGTTTTTTGTACGATTGGACGATATTATTGATGTCGAATTGAAGTAACTGGCTGAGTTTCTAAGTATGTCCTATATCCAATGCATTTTAGCATTTTTGTAAACCAAAAAAAATCTGTTAACAATTTATGTGGAAAGTAGCCTGCATCCATTTTTGACTTTTCCGGTGAAAATTGGTTTTCCGGTTTTAATAGAAAGAAAATTCAATTTGGCTTTTTGATAAAATATTCAGAAACATTAAAATTAACAAAACATCAAAATTTGATTTGAATGATGAATAAATTTTAGTTCTAAGTTTGGTGCCTTGGCGTCTATTGAAGGGAGGACCAAAGTTGAATAGATTAATCTACCAGCTCCGTAACCTTCCAGTATGGTGCACATCACGTGAGTTGTCCTGGCCATGTATTAGGCAGCTGCATGATGGGAACAATTGAGACGAAGCGGTAACTTGTTCACAATTCGCAAGTGTAAGTGCTGCCTCCTTGTGGCAACCACTGGTAACTGAGGCCATTTGGCACATTGTGGCCCTTTGGCATAGACTAAAGTACGGCGCTAAAGGAGAAACCCTTGACAAAAAACCCCAATCTAACATGAAACAGGATATGCCGATGGGTGAATGGCACCCCCCCCCCCCCCTCCCCTTTTTAGTTAGCCTTCCTGTAGTAAAGCTGGGTGACCTACATTCGGTTTTCCATTCCTAGCAACTCGTAAGAGTAAAATGAAATGGAAGACGAGGCAGGGCTAGGAATATACGGGGATGGGATAGCCCTCTGGAAGTCCTTGGCTACCAATACTACCGTCTTTCTAGCAGAACTACATGCTCTATTAAACATCTAGGAGAGAGAGCAATAAGCCCAGATAGTATGTATCAATTAAGCAGGGTCCAAGCACAAAAGATCTTTTAAGTCGCAGTGCGAGGTGGCTGAAGGCACACATGGCCATTCCATAATAATAATAATAATAGTAGTAGGATAATTTAGTACTCACGTGACGATTTTGACGGCGCAACCAGAAAATTTAAACGACCTGTAGTTCGAGTACTACCTATAAGAAATGCTCAAGGCAATTGGGTTCGACATGACAAAGAAAAAGCGGAACTCTTTGCTCAACACCTAGCAACAGTGTTTCAACCCCATGACATTCAATTCAACATTGACGTAACACCTGTCTATCAACCAAATCAGGATTTTAAAAGGGTCACGCCAATGGAAATTGTTGAAGAAATTGACAAAAGTCTTAGTCAAAAAAAGGCACCAGGAATTGATGAAATATCACCGGGTCTATTCAAGGAACTTCCACGCAAAGCAATCATCATGATCACATACTTATTTAATGCCTGTATGAGATTGAAGTATGTACCCAAATGCTTCAAAACGGCTCAAATAATTATGTTGAAGAAACCAGGAAAACCAGATGAAGAAGTAACATCATACAGACCAATTTCACTGCTTCCGACCTTATCAAAGCTGTTTGAAAAACTACTACTAAAACGTCTAAAGCCAATGGTAAACGTTCCTGATTTTCAATTTGGATTCAGGAATAACCACTCCACAATAGATCAAGTCCATCGAATAACTACGGTAATAGAGCAAGCGTTAGAAGAAAAGAAATATTGCCCCGCCGTATTTCTGGTTGTATCTCAGGCCTTTGACAGGGTTTGGCACGAGGGATTGACATTCAAGATGAGCAAAATGCTACCACAAAACTATTGCCAGCTGCTTGAATCATACCTCTCTGATCGCCAATTCAGAGTCATCCATGAAGAAATATGTTCTGACTTTTATCCAACGCTAGCGGGAGTTCCGCAGGGAAGCGTATTGGGACCCCTCCTCTACCTTATCTACACTGCGGACATACCTACAACGAATAAACAATTTATCGGCACGTTCGCTGACGACACTGTAATTATGTCAGTAGACGAATCACAACCAAGGGCAGTGGAAAATCTTCAACGAGCAATGAACAACGTTACTAAATGGACAATTTACTGGAAAATAGTGCTTAATGAGCTCAAATCAACCCATGTGACATTTACGCTCCGACACAAAAATAACAGTCTACACATATACCTCAATGGGGTGCAAGTGCCGCAGGCTGAATCGGCTAAATACCTTGGTCTGCATTTAGATTCAAGGCTCAACTGGAAACATCATGTGAGACAAAAAGCTGAACAGATACGATTAAAACAACGTCAAATGTACTGGTTAATTGGGCATCATTCCAAAATGAACCTGTATTGCAAAAGACTAGTCTACCAGACTATCTTCAAACCAATATGGATGTATGGTGCGCAGCTATGGGGTTGTACTCATAAATCCAATAGAGACATTATACAACGTAGCCAAAATAAATTTCTTCGAATGGTCACCAACGCTTACCGATTTGTGACTAACAGAGAAATACACAATGATCTAAAAATACAATTGATAGACGACGTCATCCGCGTATGTGCCATTAAACACGAGAAGAGGCTTCTTAACCACACCAACGTTGAGGCCGTACAACTACTGGACAGTACAAACGAAATAAGGCGGCTCAAACGAATCAAACCACATGAGCTAATCGTATGAATATTATATCTTAAGGGAACTGGATACTGGTCCAGCAGACCCACACAAGTTTATGCTTATCTCATAAGTACTAATGTCAACCTTACTAATGAATTAATAATGTTTAAGATTGTAGTAGCCATATCAATAAAGATGTTTAAAAAAAATAATAAACGTGACGATTTGTTGGCTGGTAACTTTCGGCTAAGATAGCCAAGATAATATCTGCATTATTGATATTTTTACTTTCGGCTAACTTCAACAGGGTCATGAGTGCCATCAATTTTAGAAGTTAATATGCAATATCCCGACACACTAACTCATAGCAAACTTTTGTACTAATTCAAAGAGCCTCGTAGAGGATTTTAAAACGAGATATAAAAACCTTGATGTGTTGAACAGAGCCATTTCAAAATCGATAAACATCTTATGTAGTATAAATTCTTGCTTGAAAATGCAATGATTTTCCGACCCATATTTATATTTTATTTTTAAATATCTCAAAACAATTAAAAACATAAAAAATTTAATTTTACTGTTTCCTAGTTTCACTACTCAACGTTACATAAAAGTGCGTTGTCACCAATGAGGATATTATACTTCAAATGTCTACTAAATAAATTCCTTTGCCTCTATACGGACTACAAAGTGAAATATAAATTCTCATTTTGGTCATAAATTAAATCTAAAATAAAAAAATAAAAAGTGAATTAAAATAATAATTATAAACATTTACAATTTTAGAAATATCGTGATATCGATTCGATAACACATAGTGTAACAATTATAATAAATTATAGAGGCAAAATATCTTTGCCTAATTTAAACAAGTTTTTGTATAACAAATCCTAAATTTGTTTTGCAAAGTGTAGAGATTTTTCATTCATACTTCTTGATACAAAATAAAAAAAATATTGAGAATTATAAATGTTTATAATTAATTAAAATTAAAACGATAAATTAATGATAGAAAAGAAATTAAGTAGTCTTCAAGTCTAAGACGAGTACTGTAATACGGTAATCCCATGTATAAGAAATCTTGCAGTTATTTCTAATTTTTATAAGTTACATGACCATAAATGCAGTTTCATTCAATTGTAAAAATTATATCGCGATCACAAAACACGATTATTTTGTTTGTATTTAGAATTTTTATCTTCATAATGATAACATACACGTTTGTTTTTCTAATATTCAATCAATCAGTGTGTGGTATAGAAAAATATTTGTTTTTGGTGTTGAGCGATCTATCGATATATGTAAGTTGAAATTGATTAAATTACTGAAAATGGGATTTTCGCTTATTTCGTATACGGAGAAAGCAACAAAAATGATTTTTATTAATATTAGGTTGACACAAAAGTTGTTTAGTTGTGTTAAAAATTAATGAATACTTTTAATCCAATCCACTATGTGTATGCGTACTCGTATAATAATAGACAATTAAAACAAAACTTTAATAGAAAATGTCTAAAAGAATGTACATACTATAAAGTTAACGGTTTTTTTGTCGTTCATGAATATCCATATCAGTGTTGAACACTTTATACGAACAAAAATGGAATTGAAAATAATTTTCATTAATAAAAAAATAAATCAATGAAATGTGTCCACTGACAAATAGTTTTATAGCGATCATATTTATCTAGTTGATTGAAATTAATTTATTTATGTATAAATTTATTTTGTTCTCATTATAGGATAGTCGAGCCGGATCCACATCTGGTGATTCAGATGATTCTTCGGGTCCCGATTCACCGGGTGGCCCATTACTAAATAACATTTCATCGCCGTCAACATCTAATTTAATACAAATTAATCATCCACAACATCAAAATACTCCTATGGATGCACATCAATCATCGAATGCAATATTATCGTCGTCATCCCAACAAAATATAACGAGCACGTCGGGTGGAAATGTGTCGTCGACACTGTCGCCTGGATCACATCATGATTTGAAAAATTCTAGTATAGTTTATCCATCGGCATTAGCAAATTTGCCACAGGATGTATTAATTAGTTTGGTACAAGCGGGCCGATTACAATTGCATGCTGATGAAGGTAAGAATATCTTTAAATGTATTGGGTGGCAAATATGTCAAATCATATGGTTTTGTATTTATTGCTATTGAAGCAAAATAAAATTAACTATCCGAAAATTATAAAATTAGGCTAGATTATAAGTTAATTATAAAAATGCTACCATCTTTCATTTCGTCCTTTTCAAAATGGCCGCCGAAATGTTCTTTTTGAATTTTATGTGGTGTGCATATTTTTTTTTTTTTTTTCGTCAATGTTCACATACTAGAAGATCAGCGTAATATCTTGTTTCTTTTTCTTGCAAAATACGTTTAAGTATGTTGATCTAACACAACTTATCGCCAGAGCACTTCTCGACAGTGGCTCCCCACTCTGCAACCTATGGGAGTCGTCTTCTACAAGTGGTCGGCTCAATGCATCTGGGTCCGGAAATGTCTATCCTACAAAATGCCTTTCTAGGCTGGGTAGTAGTTGACAAAACCGCAAATTATTTCTCATCACCACAAAACTACGAAGAAACCAGTCTAAATAAGCAACTTCAAATTTTTTTTGAAATTGAACATCTCAAGGCTGAATGCCCAGCGATGTCCAAGGAAGAAGAGTATGTGGTGTTCATTTTGAAAAACAATATGCACGCACTGCCGCAAGTAAGTTTATTGTGAAGCTTCCAATGTCTCAATCGGCCTCTGTTTTTGGTATCCCGCAAGATATAGCTCGTCGAAGGTTTAATGGGCTGGAACCTCGTCTAATCAAGAATCATAATCTGAAAATGGCCTATCAAGAAACCATTGAAGAATATTTATAGTTACGCCATATGAAACAAGTCACAGTAGAAGACTTACGGAACTCTCCAAATGGTGTACCAATTCCCAAGACACACCTCAAGAACAACGCGAAAAACTACTTCAGCTCGAAATTGGCGATTTCATAATGACGCTTGGAACACTGAAAGAAATGATTGCTTATATTGATTACAATAGGTATGAAATTGAGCAAAAAAGCTGCTTAAATATGCGCTAAGCAAAGTTTGTCTCATTTAGAGAATAATTTTAAAAAAACCTTGATAATTCATGGTTTACAAAAATGCTAAAATTGAGAAGTAAATGTATAATCGAAGTAAAGTACGATTCTTCATTTAAATGTAATACTCTTAATATCAAAATTTTGTAGTTTATAAATTGTAAATGTGTTCAAAAAAGTAATCTCAATTCATGAAAGTCTAGCTTGTTTTTAAGAATAAAAAAATTAATTTAGGAATAATATGTTTGCAAATCATCAATAGTTTTTAATACGTTTGCTCAAAATATGAATAATTTTGAAATAATTGAGACTAAAGTGATCAGATTATATTTTTTTTCTGCTTGATTGATGAAAAATTATATTCATGTTGATGTTAATATTCATAAATGATAAGAAAATTCTCTTGATAAGAAATCATTTGAGAACAACTTTCATGTCATTTGAGCTTAGTGTACATGACTTGAGGCTGAAATTCACAAAATTTGAGCGAGTGAGTTTTCATTTGAGACGAAAAGCAGTAATATTAAGAAAAGTTTCCTCAAGTTGAGATTAAAAATCATAAAAATTTGACAGGATCATTTGAGATGAAGTATCATTTGAGATGAAGGGCGATGTTATTGAAACTACTGTTCTCAATTTGACATGTTGGGTAAGGTTTGTTTTGAGAATACAGAAGATGTTATTGAAACCAGAATTATCAATTTGAGATGTTGGTTGATTTTAGAATACAGTAGAAATGATTTGAGACTCCACTTCACATTTTGAGACTATGATTTCCATTCTCGTATTCTTGTATCAGAAATATTGACGATTATTATACGGTTAGTAATTCTCCATTTATGAATAAAATATTTCCATAGTGAGTGTTTAAATGTTAATAAAAATAAATAAAATACTTGATTTAATTAATTTTTTTACTATTTATTTATTAAAATAAATTAAATTATTTATTATTATAATCAAACATAACGTAATGTTCTTTAAGATGTATCGACCTGGAAAAAAATTACTATATTATTATAAATAAAAATTAAATATGAAAATATGCCCCTTCCTACCAGTCTAAACCCTTTGTCCGATTTAAAAAGGCTCCACTCGTTCAGAAAACTAGTAATTTTTAACGATGGCGAGCTTAATCTGTGTAGTTCCTCTCGTCTTCCCACAAATGTTGACTGCCACTTCAACTCGACGGCTTCCCACGGTTCGTGAAAGCAACTTAGCCACTTCTTGTTCGCTAAATGCGTTTCACTTACCTTAACTTCACTTGTAAATTTTAATGACTCGTCTGCCAAATAAATTCATTTTAATTAATTTTCATAAATTTTAAAATTTTTTAATTAGGTATTCAATATTCACCTGATGATTTAGAACTTCGGCGTTTACGGCTGGTAAATATACCTCACTTTAGATAATTTTTTTAAGGTTAGAATTTTTTTTTCTTTTTTAAACCCCTAACGATATCAAAAACTAGACTTCTTGACGAATTTTTTCGTGTGCTCAAAAATTTTTTTTCCCCAAAATTGAAATGAGCGGAGGAGAGGGGGTGGCCGATTTGAAAAAGAATTCCCCATATATAAATATAAAATATTTTTTTAACACAAGTCTTCACTGATTGAATTTTTCAAATAAACTGAATGAAAACAAGAGATAAATGTAATTGATATGTTGTTCCAACGATAGTATGAATAGTATTCTCAAAAACATAAGATAATTCAGTTTCAAATTATTGATGTTATTCTCAATTTAAGGATAAGGCAAGAAAAACCTGCAAGAATGTACGTATTTAGTTTCATATTGATATTAGTATACATCACTGGAGTATATAATGTATTTATATAATTCATTTCATTGGATATGTATCATCTTAAACTGAGACTACTACAGTCAAATGTAGTAGTTGTAAACTGTTGATTAAATTAAAATTATGAATAATGCTAAGAAATGAAGAATTAAATTCTTGATGTGATTCTAGTTATGCATACCTATATGAACACGTTTCTTTATACAGATTGAGCAATGCTGAATAACAACTATGAAAACCATCTGTACTTATTTATAATTTAATGATTAATTGGCGCATATGTAAATATATGGAATATGTTGTTCCTAAATCACTATGCATATTATAATTTTAATCCGTTTATGTGATTTTTACCATTATCTATTTCACTACAAGCGATATGAGTGCAGTTTCAAACAAAACATTTCAATGGCTTCCATTGCCGTTCTGCGGATTTCGATATTGAAACCATTAATGGAAATTGGCCAGTTGAAATGAATCGCATCAGTTTCAATAGGTGGTGAATCTCAATGTGACAATTATAGTATCTAAACATTCATTCCATTTATACCAGGACAGAGATTTTGTATAACATTTTTCCGATATTCGCCAAAAATCGATTTTTCAACTTTACTTGTGAATTAGCTTATACAAAATGTATGCATAGTAGCAGAGCACCCTGTATTTTATAGAGCCATAATCAAAAAATCTGAGCTTTTATAAGGGAATTACAAACGAGGAAAAAACGAAACTTTTCATAGTAAAACACACAAAACATATGGGAAATCACTTTTTTCCCTAAGATAAATTTTTAAATGAAAACGTTACAAATTCTTAATTATGATTTCTGAAATACTTTTATAAATATTTGAATTTCAACATATATGAATATTGTTTAAGTAAATCATTTTCATTTTCTTGTAATAATTGATTTATTTAAACCATAATATTAAAAAAAAATTCATAACAACAGCATTCTGGTCAAATTGAAATAAAAGCTTACTACGATTCATTTGGTCATTAAGTCAATATACATTACATAGATGGCAGTGATGGCCGTAAAAATTTGGAAAAATCGTACCAAAAATTACCACCTGGGGAAATTTCAAGTTCAAAAATTGTAGGAAAAGCAAAACCAATTCACAAAATATAGGAACGTGTGATAATTTTGCGATTAAATAATATTTTTCGTATTTTTCTGTAACCATTTTAGACATCTTACGTACACTAGTAAAACTAAAGATAAATTTAGCAAGTATTATTTTAATTTGTCAGAGCCAACTTTGATGTATTTTTCAAAATGAAAGTTCGAAAAAATATATTTTAGAAATAATTTAATTTTAATATTTCTGCAATTAATATTCACTTAATACCAATATGGCCTTCTTGTATATTGTTCTTAAAGATATGTAGAAAACTTTTATATAAACATTTTATAATATTTTTGATTTTTTCATTGAAAAACTTGAAGCTAAAAAACACCATTTTTACTATGGATTCCTATGGAAATCAGTGAAAAGTTATACCACTAAAAAAGCTTCTAAAAAATACGTCATTAAGATTATGGCTCTATACTCTAGAAGGCTCTGATAGTAGCCCGGAAATATACGTAAATATAGTTGAGCATTCAATAATTGGTCGAATATCGAAAAAAAGTGATGTTACAAAATCCTAACGCTCAATTGCTCCTAAAACCTTCAATTCATTTCAGTAATCATACATCATACTACTTTTCAAATCAATCTGACAATGGTTAATAAAGAGTAAAGTACTTTTCACACCAAGCGCCTCGGCTTTGAGCTTCAAAAATAAAAATTCTTTATTTCATTTTTGAACCATGTAAATTTGTTTTATTTGATTGACAACGTTTAATTTTATATAAATAAATTCAATTTGTTGAAAAATAATTTATTTTTATGTGATACTTTTAAAAAAATCAAAGTATATTGCAATATCGCCGTTATCTATAAAGCCAAGGCAATGCGTTCCACACTCGTCTGCGAAATTTTAAAGTAGTACAAAGCGAGGTGCTTTGTCAACATAACCTACAAATCGTATTTTTGGCACAATTGTTTCATATTTAGCAAAAAATCTAGCTCATATGTACGTTACAAATTTAGTATATCTCAGTTCTTGCTATAATTCACATGTAAAATAGACCTAAATAAAATTTTTTATAGCAACCGAATGTTCAACGCCACCTGTATGAAAGGGTCTCAGCTTCGCATTTGTGGTAACTAAATATTTCGAGGCGAGGCGCCAGGTATGAAAAGTACTTAAATGCATATACGGTGCTGCAGTATGAGGTATAATACCTTGATCAACAAGTTCCCGGAATAACCACCGTGTGGCGCTCCCATCGTTCCGATTTGAGTTCTGTTTTTTTGTTAAGTTGGTACATCTGTTGTTGATATTCCCTCTAAATCTTAGCGTCATAGCTTGACATTTGCAAAAGTTACGTAGTCAAGAGTACATCTATCTCTGTGTGTGTTGGCGATTATTTACAATTTTAGAAATTATTTACAATTTTAGACATGATTTGCGAGGCTGAATCCGATCCCAGATTCATCAAAATCATCATTACTGGAGACGAGACGTGGGTATATGAGTACGACACGCAATCCTGACATCAGGCAAGAAAATGGCGTTCACCAAAAAAAAACCACGTCGTTTTCAGTCAAAAAAGAAGGCAATGCTCACGGTTTTCATGGATTACAACGGTGTAGTGCATCATGAATTTTTGCCAGAAATTAGTGCCATCAAATTAGTGCCATCATTATTCGTAATTTTTTGACGAAAAATGCAATAAATACCATCCAACAGCCACCGAATTCACCTGATTTGGCTCCCTGTGCCTTCTTTCTGTTCAATCGAGTTAAAAAACCATTACGGGGAACGCGTTTCAGCAGCCGAGAGGAAATAATGGAAAAATCGCCAATACACACAGAGTAGATGTACTCTTGACTACGTAACTTTTGCAAATGTCAAGCTATGATGCTAAGATTTAGAGGGAATATCAACAACAGATGTACCAACTTAACAAAAATAACAGAACTCAAATCGGAACGATGGGAGCGCCACACGGTGGTTATTCCGGGAACTTGTTGATCAAGGTAGTATACGCTATTTGGAACTTTATAATTTATTAAGAAGGAAAATATTGTTACTGCGTCTAATTTAATTAACAAAAATTCTAAATGAACCCTTATACCCTATACAGTATCAACACAAAACCCGTCATTATAGGCTCAAAGTTCTGGTCATTGTTTTGTTGAAGTAATAAATTGTCAAAGCGTATACAGGAAAATTAATAAATTAGGCCAGAAATGCCATATTATTCATTTGTGGCTAAACTGATGATGATTTAATCATAAAATAGAAATACGTTTTTAGGAAAACGTTCACAGTTGTGCTATGTAGCAATGCTGTAAACATGATTCGCCAAATATTGAAAGACATTAGTTTTCTTAACTTGATTCTAACAGTTTAGCAAAAACAAGAATAATGTTGCATAATTTCTAAAATTCGTGACGTTTTTTTTAAAATTATTAATTGTCAATGGAATTTATTAGAGAATAAATGATTCAAACCAAAACTATATTAAAATGGCCAATCAAGAAAACCAATTTTCTCAATTTAATTTCAAATTTTTTACTTCAATCGTGACTAAATGCTGCATAATTTTATAAAATTGATAAAATTATCATTTGAAGCATACAAGTCTCCAATTCAAATTGATAATACTCTACTACGGCGTACTAGTCTTCAATTATGTATTTTTGCATCCTGTCAAATGGAGAATATAATAATCAATTTGTAAAAGCACGATTGTGTAGAAAAATTGGCATTTCGTCTTCATTTGTGCATACAGATCTTGATGTGATGCATTTTAGACTTGAAAATTGTTAAATTTTTATTTTGTGTATTTGAGTATTAGATATTCTTAATAATAGAATACGATTTCTCTCAGTGAATGTATTGGCAGCCATCATCGGACGTTTTTTGTTTTAATGTCCAGGTTAAGATTTTCAAGTTAGTCGGCGAATCAGATTAACATCAAGCGGAGTTGTTTACGAGGTTTACGGATTTGCCGACACCAGGGAAAGGGCATTTGGAACAGCTATATACCTAAGGAGTGAAAGCGGAAATACAGTTAACTATCAATAAAATGACCAGACCACGTCTTGAACTTTGTGCGGTTCTACTGTTAGCAGAACTAGTAAGAAGGGTTATTCCATTCTTAAACATCACATTAACAACATTCGTCAACTTGTTTTGATATTAACGGGCAATCCGTCATCCCAGTTTAATGATTTGAGCCATAATTTTTGAAAAATGCATTTTCTTTTGATGATTAACGGTGATAATTAACCAAATGGATCATAAATCTTCCTTGCTTTCGACAATTTTGTGGAATATAGACCCAGCACTTTAATATCTTCATTATTTTCTGAAATTTCCTCTGTATCATATATAAATTGTGATACTACGACTTCTGGATGGGTTGATTTTAATTTGCGAAGATTAAACCCGTAATCCTTCAAATTAGTAACAATAATATCGAGAATTTTAATCAGATCACTAACTGAACTAGCTCCGCACATCAAGTCATCGACATAAATATTTGCACGAAGAATTTGAGTGACGATTGGATTCTTATTTTCTATTTTATTCGATACTTCCAAAATAGCTAGGATGTCTAAAAATGCTCCTGGTGCAGTTCCGTACATAACTGTTTGCAATATAAATGCCTTTGGTAATGATTTTGAATCCATTCTCAATAGAATTTTTTGATGTTCGGTATCAAATGCATCAGCCCATATACCATTCGGTACATTTTCTCAATGTCGCCAGTTAATGCAAACTTTGATTCGCGAAATCGTAAAACGATTTTAATCAAGGGGGATTGTACCCAACTCGCAAGATATCATTTAATGATATTCAGCCGGTCATATCCTTTGATGAAGCGTCAAATGCAACCCTTAACTTAGTCGTAGACCAATAAGCCGACCTTTATAACTAGTAATAGATAAGAAGTATTGGATATTACTCTTATCTCAAGCTTTCTAGCTTTTAGTTTATTAAACTGGAGAGTGTCGGAGGACCACTCCTTTTCTGATCATTGTTATCTTCAATTTGAAATGGACTAGACTTCTCCAAAAAGTACAATCTACAGAAACAGCAGGAAAACCAACTGGGATACCTTTAGAACTATTCTGGGTAATTCACTACCAGTTCCAGTGCCAAAACCTCCAAAAACTGCGGAAGAGCTCGTTGGCTTGGTGGACGAGTTGTCCAGCGCTTTTAATGAAGCGAAACTGGGCTCTAGTCCCCTTAGTAGGCCTGGGGGTAAATCTCGGCCACACTGGTAGTCCAAAGAGATTCAACAAATACGTCGTAAATGCAAAAGACTCTTCAAAACAACACGGAAAACAAAATCTGCTGTAGACTGGGACTCCTATAAGGAAGTCCTCAAAATTTACAAATATCAATTGAAAAGTGCCAAGAATAGCTCTTGGAGACTATTCTGTGGCAAAATTCAGGAGTCTTGGGAGATGCCTAGGCTACGCAAAGTACTAGCAACTGGTCCTTCCATCCCAAGTTATCTTCAACGGCCGGATGGGATATGGACCACTAATAGTGCGGAATCGCTGGAACTTTTGATGGAGACTGATTTTCCTGGTTGTTCCGAACCTGTACCTAGGTAAAAAGGCAAGTAGCCTCTTAGGCCAAATTATTAGCAGAAAAAAGATCCTGTGGGCGATACACAGTTTTAAACCATATAAGTCGCCTAGACTTGATGGTATTATCCCTCCGGATATTCAACAACCTACGGATCTAACAATTTCCTGGTTAGAAGTAATTTTCAAAGGCAGCCTAGAGCTATGTCACATTCCTAGTATTGTAAATGGACAGATGTGAAGGTTGTTTTCATACCTAAGACGGGAAAACGCTCACACTGCAATCCCAAAGACCTTAGACCGATTAGCTTATCATTCTTCCTTTTTAAAACACTGGAAAGACAAATAGAAGCTCATATTAGAGGCACGATTGTGTCGGGAAAGCTGTCTAAATCTCAACAAGCCTGTTGCAAGGGAAGATCTGTAGAAACTGCTCTTCATTCTCTTTTATTTTTCATTGAAAAATCTTTCGAATATACATAGAGACTACTCAATGGTAACCTTCTTGGATGTTGAGGGGGCCTTTAACAATGTGCTTCCAGGGGCTATAACTCGGGCACTTTCAGATCTGGGAGTGGATGAATCACTCAAGGACTGGATAGATCAGATGCTAAGAGGCAGGATCATAAATGCCAGTTTTGGGGAATCCTCCGTTAGAAGATTTGCAAGCAGAGATACGCCGCAGGGTGGCGTACTGTCCCCCCTACTTTGGAACTTGGTCATAAATGACCTGTTGCTGAGACTGGAGGACGGTGGCTTCAAGGTGGTTGCCTACGCGGATGATGTTGCTATTGGTGTCCGTGGTAAATATCCCGGCACCCTTAGTGAGCTTATGCAAAATGCCCTGGGCACTCATTATGGGCCAATGGCTGTGGGTTGAATGTGAACCCACACAAAATCGAATTGGTTCTCTTCTCTAGGAAATATAAACTTCCTCACATCGATCCTCCCACTTTAAATGGGTTCGGCTTGACTTTTACAGTTGAAGTGAAGTTTCTGGGTCTCGTTTTGGATAGCAAATTATATTGGAAACGCAATATTCTGGAAAGGGTAAAGAAAGCTTCGGTAGCGCTATACTCTTGCAAAAATGCCATTGGGAACGAATGGGGGCTGGAGCCCCTCATCGTATATTGGCTTTATACCGCAATAGTCAGACCCATACTCTTGTATGGGGTAATAGTCTGGTGGCGTGCTCTGGACAAAACTGTCAATCAAAAGCTGCTGACAAAAGTTCGGAGAACAATCTCTCTGTGGATCAGTGGTGCACTGATAAGCACATTGTGGATGGCACTAGAGATTCTGCTATTTTTGACTCCTCTCGGGAAACAGTTGGCAGCTTGTACTGCCATACGGCTAAAATCCATCTTAATGTGGACCTGAAACAATACAGGGCACTCATCTATTTTGTGCAATAAACAAATTCCCAAGACCACCGACTATAGTGTCCCATCACTATCTTTTGACACAAAGTTCCGGACTAGGATCCGATCCAGGGAGGACTGGATGATGGGTGCAGTTTTGGAACCAGGAGTTATAAACTTCTTCACTGATGGTTCAAAACAGTACGGGAAAGTCGGGGCTGGAGTGTTCTGCGAGGAACTTCTGTTAAATCTCTCCTTCCGTCTCCCCGACTACTGTAGCATTTTTCAAGCTGAAGTAACTGCCATAAAGGAAGTCGTAGACTGGTTGAGGTATAATGTAATATCAGGTTGTGATATTCGCATATATACGGACAGCCAGGCTGCTATTAAAGCGCTTCAATCACACCTCCTCACGTCGAAAGTAGTTCAGAACTGTCTATCATCTCTTAACGAGATGGCAGATCAGTTCAACATCCACATTTTATGGGTGCCAGGACATTTCATAAGTACAGGGGATATAAACGCCAATGAACTGGCTCGACATGGTACAACGGACCACTTCTCAGAAAGCAGAAAGGATATTGAAATGCCTCTTGGGGTATGCAAACTGCTGCTTCAGAGAGAAGCTAGCAAGCTGACGAATGGCAGATGGTCAAGTATCACCTCTTGCGCAATAACTCGGCAGGTCTGGCCAAAGTTGGACTAGGCGAGATCCAAACAGCTGATCTCACTTCAGCGAAGTCAGATCATTGTGGTTGTTGGAGTGATTACGGGGCACTGTCTCATAGGGAGGCATGCGAGTAGACTTGGTGTCTTCTCACATGACTACTGTCGTAATTGCGAGGACGAAGAGGAGGAAGAGACAGTACTTCATCTTCTTTGCACCTACCCTCGTCTGGCACGATAGAGACTAAAGTTTCTAGAGGCACCCCTCTTCAAGGACCTGACGGACGGACCTCTGTAGGATGGACGTTAGGAGTATCCAGCGCTTTGTTAAAAGTTTAGAATGGTTCCAATGAGTTGGAGGAAACAATTATTAGTGGTATGGCTACGGACCATTTTGGTGTATATGCCTGGTCCTAGTGGACCGCCACCCAAACCTAACCTAACCTAACCTAGTCGTAGTGCCAGTTTTAAAAAAGTCGTGATTCCACCTTTAAGAATTTCGTGATGTAGTAATCTTTCGCCAATATACTTCATGTGGTTTAAAGCTAGACACTCGCTTATAAATGTGTGGTACAACGTTTCGAACTGAGGATTTCTCTCGAACCGGCGTTCCATTACCTTCAAACGACTAAATGCGACACTATAATTTGAAGTTCGACGATTTGCTGGTGACTTGAAGGGGAGAACTATAAACTTACCATCGTCTGCTAAACGTATGATTTATTTGAACAAATCTGTACGTTCTTGCCCTGAATTGTGAATTTATTAAATGCAGAAATATTCTGCACTTTCCAAAAGATTCGTAACGTTCGATTGACTACCAATATTGTCTTTGCACGCGAAAATCCGTTCAAGTTTCGTATTAAACGAACACGAGTTCATAAGTTCGATTTTTCATCATCATTTGATGCTACCGGCATTACTGGTATCGTCATCCTTTTGATGCAGTAACGTGTGATTTTTTCTTTGGCATGTACTACATCTATAACGCGATCTGCACTTACATATATACACGATGGCCTGTGCTCAAACAATTAAAAAAGATTTTAAATTGCTTTACGTTTTTCATTCTGTCGATTGGCGTCATATAATACACATTTTGCAATCATATCAGTTGTGAGGTGATTCTTGGTTACTTACGTTGGTACACGTTGCTAATGTTGCCAGTGTACGTAGCACATGTGTTTTTTGGTGGCATAGGCTTTCTGATAATTCCGTGATATAACACGTGATTCACTATCCAACCAATTCACTTAAACCTCGAACGATATCATCTGATATTTCATACAATTGGTGGATAATGTTAGTGTTGGGACTGAATAAGTTTTCCGTTCGAACCTTTTACGTAACCCGGTCTACGGCTTCTTTATAGTTTTTTCTTTATAATATTAAGCCAATGTCATTTTTCAGCATCCGACAATGTACTGTCATTAATTTGTTTTTTCAAACAAATCCAGAATTGCTTCCTGAGAACTCAGGCTGATATTACTGTTGGATAGATTCGTTGAATGTTGAGCTTTGTTTGTACCATGGATATGGGGGATTATTTGATGGACTAGACGACGGTAAACCGGCTGCATTAAATGAAATCGATGACCTTCGTTTTTGCTTGTACTGTTCATAATCTTTATAGCTTCATAATAAAAAGTTTTTAGTTCATACATTTTGGACGGCTCTAGGTCACTTTACTTATATATTAATTCATCAGCGCGATGACGTCTGACTTCCAAATCTTCAACTGTAACCTCGGGATTATTAATGGCAGCTTCGGAAAATTCTTTAATTCGAATAATGAAATGGTTTATGGATTTGAGAAATCTTTTAATTGACTCCACGGCGTCGGTTATTATTGGTTTCACTTTTATTTGTATTACTAATTCACGTGTTATACATAAATTACAAATAACAAATAGCGGTTTAGCGGTATCATAACTAATGCGGAAGAACTACTCAAAAGTGCAAAAACCTTGATGGCTGACTTGATTTTGCGCAGATGCTGAATAATGTTCGAGATGTTAAAAAAAATAAAGCAAACTCGCGATTTTTACGTAGTTAATTTTTCAAAGGATGGCTACTTAAATTTTATGAAATATAGTCCAGTGTTCGACGGTAAAAATAGGTTATTGCCTCAGAATTCTTACGGTCAAAACCGATTAACGTGAAATTTGGATAGTACGTAGAGAATGGCTTAAGGAACAAAAGTTATATAGTGCCGAAGTGTACTTTTATCCAGGGAGTGGATACCACCCCTTCTCGGAGCATATTAGTACACTCAAAATAACCGCAGATTCTAAGCAAAAAGTGTTCTATGAAGTTTTTTCGATAAATCAATATCGCGATTGAAAATGTTGATTTTTCATCTAAAAAATGCATGTTTGAGAGCAATCCGAAAATATCAAAAATAATATTTTGGCGGCCATTTTGAAAAGGACGAAATGAAAGATGGTACCATTTTTATACTATTCTTTTATTTTTAAAATGAGCCTAATTTTATAATTTTCGAATAACAGCAATAAATACAACACGACGTGTGTCAAATTTTGAAATAGTTGACACCCTGTGTCGTAAAAAACAAAAACAACAACAACAAACCAAGTTCCATACATTTTTTTGTTTCCTCAGTGCTATACATTCAAAACATAAAAATCATAAAATTAAAACATGACTTCCGGTCCCATATAGATAAAGAATTTGTGATTTCACATAGTTTTGTGCACATATTTCGAATAGTTTTACGATGATTCAGGATTTATTATATGAGTTAAATATAAATTAACAAGGTTTTGGTTTATATATAAATTCTTATTTACGATTTACGAATATAATACAATGCCACTTTATGTGGAGGACGTTAATATATAGTTTGCCTCTGCTACGATGCCGGAAAGCAAACAATAAATTCAGCACCCCCACTCAACCATAAAACATTGCCAATTCAAATTTGGCGAATATACAGCACAAGTGCGCAATCTGGGTCATAAGTTAATCAACATATTTTTGAAATTAGTAATCACCTCTCTCTACACACAATAGCATATGTACCGCGCGCACATATTCACACATGTTTTGACAAACGCTTAATCGCCGTGCGATGGCAATAAATTATATACCAAAGATGGCAGGCGTCACACAAAATTTAATTATTAAAATCCATTATACGTTTCTCTAAAATAAATGTTTTTATTTCTATTTTTAGACGGTTCACATCAATACATAACAATACCATTATCAATGATGCCTGGAGCACTGCCAACAAATAATAAACTAACCATAAAAGACACATTAAATATAAATGGTAGGGAATCACCTCCAAATCAGGAGGTTATTATTAAAAAGGAAAGTAATGAATGATGATGAGTAATCGGTGTGGCGCGCGCAATCACCGCAACCATACTTTATAAGTCAACCGTTTTTTTTTTACATTATTTTTTTATTTCGTTTTTACTTTTTTTGTGTATGGCTTGCCAAAAGAAAAAAAAAACTAAGTAAGTATCGATGAACAAATTATAGGAAGAGTTTTAGTTACTGTTATTATTATTATTATTATTATATTTTAAACCAACGTACAGTATTCAACAAAAAAATAAATAAATCATACAGTTATCGAACCGGGAAACGCCCGATACAAAAAATACAAGTAACTAGTTAAAACAAACCACTATAAACCACCGTTTATAGCTTTTCCGGACAATATATGAACATTGTCACATTATTTTTGTCTCAACATACAAAAAATAGTGATACGATTGGCACGAGAACATCTATGATGGACAAATCCAACGGCATACTCGTAATTAATGCTGACTCATGTGCGTTATCTGTCGAAAAGTATAAATGGCGAAGTACATTAATATTCACCTGCGCGCATCGTAATGAATAGGAGGCGAGGCGCTTTAGTTATTTAAAAAGTATTTTAAAACACACTTTTAAAAAATAATGAATTGAATCAAGGATTCATAGTCAAACTGAAAATAATTTTGCAAAAATTATGTGTATGATTTATTTATTTGAATACTGTATTATTATTGGTTGCAGATTCATTTTATATCATCAACTTACTTTTATCTTTTATCTTAAATTTTGAAAACAAACAAAACACTCGAAAGAAATTCGAACATTTTTTTTTCTACTTTACTCAGAGTTGCCAATTCTGTTAGATTTTATTTTTTATTTTTTTTTAATTATACAATTTTTATTTCTTTTTCTGTTGTCAAAATAATAAAATATAAAAAGAAACATTTATATTTATAAAACAATAATTAATTTTTTTTTAGAAAGAAAATAAATATGATCAAAAAAATGTATTTTTGTCAATAAAATTAAAACTGCTATTTGTAGTTGTTTAATTAATCACCATCCACAAATGTAAGTATAAAAAATGATCGGAGAAGTTCTAAGATATGGTATATTATGATAGAATATGTGTTTATACCATATTCTACCATAATTGGTGATCCCGAATAAGGAAAATTCGTTTGAAAATTATTACCGATTATTAATGTTTGCAGGTGATCCTAAAATCTAAACAATTGTTGAAAACGCCGAACCATCAAACTACAGGATGACGTCGGCAATCTAAGTTCATATTTTCATTTATTTATTTAAGTAAAGAAAACGATTTTGCCATTAACATTTATGATTTCATTAAAAAAAAATAATAATCACCAATACATAGAAAACTATACAAAGTGCAAAATTTAAAATGTTATTCTTCAAAGTTTCAAATTTAACAAATAAATGGGATGATGGTATAGCACCAAAAATCGGTGATCAATCAATGTCCTGCTTCAATTCAAAAGCTGAATCGGTGTGGCCAAATAGGACGTTTCCGATAAAAGCAGTATCGAGAAGAAGATGTCTGATTTCAAGGGTGCAATTTTTTATATTCTGTGCACCGTGTTGAATATGGTGGCAAGCAAGCCACATTTTGATAGCAAGGTACGTTATAGTCATATTCTCAGCCAGTTTTTTTTAACAGAAATATCGAAAACTTTTTATGTACTTTCAATTGTTTTGTTGTGCACAACAGAGTAAGAATTCCAAACGATTACAGCATATTCCACTTGAGATAATCAGCCCTATTGCGATTGTCGAGTCGATCAACAATCGTCTCGTCTTTGTCGTCTCGTGTCGTTTTTAATTTTGTATTGCGTAAAGTATTGCCATACTTGAATAAAAAATATATAGTATATTGGGAATTATTTTGGTAACTTTTAAATTGTGAATTGTATTTTTCTTTATAGCTGTCAAAAAATTATAGGTTATGTTCAATGTTTATAATTTACGATAATAGATTATAATATAATCAATCTACACTGGATCTGTAGAAACTGCCGAAACTTCTGTGCTAACTACTGGTTTTCCAAATTCCTGTCCAGGGGGATCTACGGCCAAATTAATATTATGAATATCTGCTACGAGATCCTCTAAGGGCGTAAGAACTATTATTTTATTTGGGCCTCCACCTGTTGTATTAATTTCAGTTTTGTTTGCAGTCAGCTTCTTTTTAACTTTGGATTTGAGATCTATCCAAACCTAAACAAATTTGAGGTTAGAAAACCGCCAGCCAATACAGTTAAATTAATCGAAAAAAAATAACGCTAACCTTCATCCAGCCGTGTGATTCTCGCGTTGGGGGCCCTAAACTGTTGAGTTCTGTTGTGAAAAGATCCCACCTATTTTTAATATCCGATTTTACGTCCGATCTAGATTTGGTTCCGTGCAATGTCTACATTTTTCTGCATCAGACTTACAAGAAGCTCAAACTGAGCGTTATTTGTTATTTTCATGACTTTCATGATTTATTTTAAAATATTAAAATTCAACAACAATTTTTTTTTAACTTTTATTAAATTTTTATTCTATCACTATGTAGTCCATACGGCGTCGTGAGCTAAAATGTCATCGACAAAAAAAGATGGAGTCGATCGACGAATGTCAATCGAAGTCGACGTTCGCAATACGAATTTTTCGCGAAGGCTACATAACGACATCGACACGACAATCGCAATAGGGCTGATTAGCATAGGCTTTTAACAAAATAATTGGTGACCCCGACGTGATCAAAATTACGACGTGATTAAATTCATATTTAAAAAAATTAAAATTTTCAACCACACGAATACATAGTATGTGCATAACATAACCTCAAACACAAAGCACATCCTTGGCACTATTAATACTGCAACACACGTTTAGATGTGTACGCAATATAAAGGTTAACAAGTACGCAACCGCAAAAAAAAAATAATTATCGAACGTTTATGCGAGTCAGCGAAAATCAAACTTGATCGACTACTGTCCGGACTGCAACTGGGCGACAAAAAACCGTCGCAGCTTTTACGAGAGATGCAAGAGTTGTTTGTCATACAATAAGTAACCGAGGCAATATGGCAAATGTATGGCTACAGCGACTTCAAAAACGCACAGGAAATTTTATCCTGCACGGACGACTTGAACCTACAAAAATTAGCAAAGGCTTTTAACAAAATAATCGACGTGCAGAAACCAGCCGGTATATACAACTTGAAGGCTTCGACAAGCGATATACAAGGAAAGCAATGAAACGATTTGGCAGCCCAAATCAGCATCCTTTCACAAAGAGTAGAGCAACTGTTTGGTCGGTTTGGTAAATCTGGAGACAAATTAATTCGCGGACGATCTCAAAGTCCTGATTTCTACAACTTCCCTTGTCAACGCAATAGTTTACGTTCAAAGAAACAGGTTGCGAAACAACCAAATTGTTGATACCATCACCAATACCAATAAGCCATGCCATTTTAACAAAACTACTTCAAACCTCAAAAAATCCAACCCAGCTGCACTTTGTTTGCAGCAAATTCGACAACCATCGATATCGATACGTACGGGTACTAAACTCTTTCACTCAACATAGGTCTTCGCAGACACTTAAAAAAGTACAATTAAGGTGTTCTTCCATGTTTGATGAGTCGATCAGAAGATCGTCGATGTAGGTGAATACGAACGCCAATTCTCGAAACACCGAGTGAACTAACCTTTGAAACGTTTGGGGGCCGGGTTGCGTAACCCAAATGTCATACCTGGGAACTCAAACAGCCCAAATGGGGTGATGATGGCCGCCTTATCGTTGTCCTTTTCGTCTATGAGTACCTGGTGAAGGCTCGAACGAGGTCGATCTTTGAATATATTGTACATAATTAGAGTTGGTGTGTGAAATACGTCACAAAGGGAATCGGGTAACTATCCGGTTTCGTTGCCGAATTCAGGGTTCTGTAGTCACCGCATAATCGCCAGTTACCGTCTTTTTTCTTTGCCATGTGGAGTGGACTCGCCCAATTACTTTTGGACGGTGGGTATACTCCTAGCTATTTTCATCTTGTCAGAGTTTATACGTACCGTATGATACCAACTGGGTGTTTCGCAACCTGTTCCTTTGAACGTAAACTACTGCGTTGACAAGGGAAGTAGAAGAAATTAGGACTTTGAGATCGTCCGCGAGTTAATTTGTCTCCAAATTTACCAAACCGACCAAACAGTTGCTCTACTCTTTGTGAAAGGATGCTGATTTGTATATCATTTGTCGAAGCCTTCAAGTTGTATATACCGGCTGGTTTCTGCACGTCGATAATTTTGTTTAAAGCCTTTGCTAATTTTTGTAGGTTCGAGTCGTCCGTGCAAGATAAGATATCCTGTGCGTTTGTTGGGAGTCGCTGTAGGCATAAATTTCATTATATTGCCTCGGTTACTTATTGGTTGACAAACAACTCTTGCATCTCTCATAAAAGCTGCGACGGTTTTTTGTCGCCCAGTTGCAGTCCGGACAGTAGTCGATCAAGTTTGATTTTCGCTGACTCGCATAAACGTTCGATAATTATTTTGTTTTAAGGTTTCGTACTTGTTAACCTTTATTTTATTGCGTACATATCTAACCGTGTGTTGCAGTATTAATTGTGCCAAGGATGTGCTTTGTGTTTGAGGTTATGTTATGCACGTATGTATTCTTATGGTTGAAAATTTTAATTTTTTTAAATATGAATTTAATCACGTCGTAATTTTGATGACGTCGGGGTCACCAATGTGGGTACTTTTGTGGGTTCAGCATATGTTGAGTCAGGGCCCTACACCACTTTAACCACACTACGATGATAACAGAGGTTTGGAAGTATTTTCTCCGTAGACTTATTTCGCTCTAATTGTTTCTATAATAAATCAAATAGATTTGACTTCGAATGTCAATAAATCTTATAATGAAATTTAAGAAATTCAAATATTTTATTTCGTCGAATGAAAATTTGTTGTAATATTTTTAGGTGTGTTCGAATCACCCGTTGAATAGTATCTCTTTCTTTTTCTTCTCGAACCATTGTGACGTATATGGTATGGGATTGTCGAGTCAGTCGAATTAATTTATTTTCGTAAAAAAAATATTTATTTTAAATTTATTGTACACATTTAAAAATTCTAAAATGCTTCTACCAGCGGAGCCGTCGCATCATTTGAAGGTGTATGACCAATTTTCACACTTAACATTAATCGCCTGGAAATGGAAAAACAGAAGTTATATTTTCATTGATGAATTGTGTTCCATCCACAATAGCTATGATAGATAGCAAAACTTGATGAATTTTAATGGCTGGGCTGTGCTATCCGGTGTAATTCTATAAAGCCTTCGATTTTTAAGTTATTATTATGTTAAATGACCTCATCTACACAAACTGTTGGAATGAGCTTTGTGCTCAAAACAGATTGTGTAAGGGGTTGTTCTTTAATAAAAAAAAAAAAAATGTAAATTATATGTTATATGTAAACTATCTGGCAGACCCGAAACACCGAGTAATTGTCGGTTCGTTATCGTTTTGTCCGCTGAGTCATATTGTGTAATTACAAAAATGAAATGTTATAGCGGTTGCCATAGTGCGCTATGGTTATTAGTTGCGTCTCAGCAGATACAAGCAAGCTGTCGTTTTTTTTTTTTTAAAGACCTTTTGGTCATGTGCTGATTAATTCTTTCTCAAACTGAGTGTTAAAGTTGCGATTTTCTCTGCGCCGAAAAGATTGGAAAATTTTCTGGAGATTCCTAATTTTAATTACATTTTGATTTAAAATATGTTGTTCGGCCTTTTCCCAAACCAATGAGAATTTCTTCAGTCACAAAGTAAGACCACGGGAATGCTATACATTCCGCTTGATCAATACACACGTTCATTCTTATTTGTTAACAATTAATAAGCGATTCATTGTGCGAATCAAATTAGTTTGCGCAATTCAAATCAAATTCCACATGCCGCCACCATTTTGCTCGCAACTAAATAAATGCGCGATGAAGTAAACATACAAACTAGCTTGTGTGCGATTAAACTAATTACTAATTACTTTTTTATGATTATTTTAATGTATTTATGTACATTAAATTATTACTTTGTTTGTGTTTCAAATTTATAATTTGAAATTGTCGCCAATTATTTAATTAAAAAATCAACATGTCCGACGGAAATTATCAAAAAAAAAAAAAAAAAACAAATCGTTTGGAAAATATAAAACAAAAATTAATAAATAAATCATTTAATTTTGTGTGCGCTGTTATGTGTGTGTTTGTGTTTATTTATTTATTTTTTAATTAATTGTAAACGAATTATAAATTATAATACAACAACAAAACAAAAATTAAATTAATATACAATGAAATAAAAAAAAAAAAGTATTTCGCGCACAAAGAAAAAAATTAAATTATCGCTTAAAATGGAAGTTCCGGTTTTGACTGCCATCTTTTCTCCATTTACGGAAACAAACAAAACAAAACAAAAAAATTAAAATTGAATTATAAAAAAATGAATAAAATAAAATAAAAATTAAATATTTCAGCGTGGACGGAATTAACAAGTTTGTAATTTTATTTTTAAAAATTTGATGAAATATCCAAGACCGATAAAAAGCAAAAAAAAAAAAAAAAATGTTAAATTAATTTCATAGCTTACATTTTAATGGTTTGAAGGTGAACAGAATTAAATGAAAGTATTTATAATTTAATGAGATGATTTATGAAAATTGATAATAACATCATTATGTCGACCCACCCAAATGTATATACAATAGATAAATATAAAACGATTTAGAAAACTAAATTAGAGTAGGTCTGACCGTTTATGTCTGGAACTAATCAACGCACACACGGATTGTATATATTTTCGTTAATCATTTTCTCACCTGTATACTTAGCCTAAATATAAACGTTGATATTGTAATTAATTAGCGGATTACTTTTCGCTAAATGATGATAGGCAAATTTGCTTAATTATGGACAAAATGGTGGACAAATATGGCAACAGATTAAGCTTATTTTTAAAATTTGTTTTTAATACATTTAGGCCTTATAATGAAACATGGTGTAAGGTAACGGATATTGTAAATAACTTTGGTTTCACGTCTCTAGCACTTCCCACGATCCAAGTTTGAATTAAATAATGGAATATACATTATTTTGTAGACAGATTAAATTTTAGTTTAACCTTTTAATAGTCATATAAATAAGTCAATTGCGAGCGTAATAAGAGGAAGGATGTGCCCTCATTTTGCTGATTTAGTACGGAAGGGTTATTTTAATTTTCAAATTGGAAATTCCAAATGGTAAAATTTGGCAATATTACGTTTTTGCGTTTATGGCAAAATGGATTTCCGGCGTTTCTAAGGTTTGTTTTAAATTCTGACGTTCTATAGATTTATAGTGACAATAATTGACCTATGTGATGTTACTGTGCCCGTTTTACGAATTGTTTGGGCAAATTATTTCCGGCACTATTTTTCGAACCAAAATATTTAATTGCGGTAACTAAACAAACATTTTGTAAAAGTCAGTATCTAGTAACGAACAAAACTGATTTACTTGTGGTACTAATAATAGAACAGTAATCTATAATTTTAGTTACTCTTTGTTATAAGTTTTGCAGAGGATGTATCAGTGATATTGATGCGATATGTAACTTTCCACGACTGAAATTGAATGTTATGGACTGATCTCAATAGGTTGGTGAGAAATCTACAGTATGGCTTTTCTCTTTGCATCATTCTGGAAAAAAGTCACATTTAGATTAATCCGAGCTGGTAAATATTGGGTAAATTGGAATTAGAATAAAATATTATAAAGGGCTAATTGGTAGTGTCAGCTCTTGGGGTGACTAGTGCCTTGATGCGAAATCGGCGCTCCAATATACCGGGAAATTCGTGGTAGGTCAACAGATATCCGTTTTTTATTGATATGTTAATATTATTCTAATCATTTATGCAAACAAAGAAATACAATTTTTTTATAATTTTGCGTTTAATGAACGAAGACAGTCGATTTCAATAGTAAGGGCCCAGTTTTTCATATTTTGAAGAGACCATTTGCATTTTCGGGCTGTTATATACTATAGTTGATTAAATAGTGCAAGTTTTCCAAACACTAACAGAACAACCCGCAGTAACAAAATGTTTAGTGGACCCAGCGCCGGCTCCAGACATTTGAGCGCCCTGCGCAAGAATTGTTGGAGCGCCCCTGTTATTTTTTTTTAATTGATAAAAAAATTAATTATGAAATTGGGAGTTTGGTAAGAAAATAAGAAGTTCGAAAATCTGACATTTTATTGGAACTATGTAGTTTTAAAACTGCATAGGCTGAAAAGAGGGAAAACCTAATGTAAGGATGTTAAGGTAAGGAATTGGTTAGAAACAGGTTAGATCAATTTGAGATTAATAGTAGACACTATAATTTTATTTTGCTGCTTTTAGTTAATAATAAATAATATGTAAGGGCAATAATAAGAGTCAAATATTATAGTAATTCATAAATATTATATTTAATAAAAATATTTGTAACGAATAATTGTATTTATTCATATTAAAATATTTTATTGTATTTATATGTAAAGGTTTTTGTTTGCATCAAGAATATATTATGTTAATATTAAATTATTATTGACAGTCATTAGACACAGTTTTCTTTTAAAAATTTACTTTTCGCGCTTTCTTGCTTGCGAAAGATTTTAGTACTTCGGAGAAATCGATACTTTGGGCTACATCATTTTCAATTGAAAGAATTGCTAATGAACTCAACTTTTCTTGCGACATAGTTGATCTCAAATATGTTTTAATTAATTTTAATTTTGAAAAGCTTCTTTCACCACTGGCAACCGTAACAGGTGTAGTTAATAATATTCTTAAACTAACCCATACATTAGGATATAAATCTTCAATTTTATTTTTTTTTAATGAAATTAAGAATATTGATTGGGGACGGATCATCAAGAAGTTCGACAAATTTTTTTAATACTGATGAGTTCATCACATAAAATAGCCCCTTCAATATCGGAAGTCTCACCAACTGTTAAAACCAACTGAAGATCGCTACAGTGCCTTTCTAGTTCTTCGCGTTTTGGCAGATTTTTATGATCGTAGAGGAATCCCCAGATTTCGGCATGCTGGTTAATTAGTTCAAATCTTTCTTGAATCGACATCATTACGGTATCAAGCAATATATTGAAAAATTCTATTTCAAATTTGTTTTTAGGCGTTAAAATGAACTCATCTCTACCCTCATAATTAAATTGCCGTTTTACGTATCTTATTCGATATTTTGACCCTGCAAAGATTTACTGACAATAGGTATTGATTTGAAACAAAACGTCATACCAAATGATCAACGATACAAGAAAATTAAAGTCCTTTAACTGTCGAGCGAAACCAAACGCTTCGTGTGCTATTTCTGTATCGTGCCTTTCTTCCTTTTCACCAAGTTTGACAAGTACATCGTGAACATCTACAGTTTGGTAACGAACAGCCTTAACACTAGAAATTTTTGCTTCCAACATGTGTCTCTAAGTTTTTTTAATGTTAATGATTTGACATGATCGGTTAATATTTGCCAACGATTAACAGACGCGGCGAACAATGAATAAAGCCTTCCTAATATTCCAAATAATGACAAGGATTTTAAAGACGATTTAGCTGCATCGCACAACACCAGGTTTAAGTTGTGGCACCCACAGATCATGAAAAATGCCAATGGATTTTGATCCAAAATTCTTGCGCCATTGTCGTGTATCCCTTGGCTTCGGCAGTACTTCAATTCGATTTTATTTTTTCCCAACAAATTTAAAATCGTATTGGATAAACCTTCACCACTAGCATCAGATGACGCCGTAAAACCTAAAAATTTCTCACATATCTCGGCTTTATCATTTGATAAATCAACAAATCTTATAGTCAGAGATAATTGCTCTATATGACTGATATCCGGAGTACAGTCAGCAATGATGGAAAAATATTTTGCATTTTGAATACATGAAATTATTTTTTGAGTGACGTTTTCCGCCATCAATTCAATTATTTCGTTTAAAATATTTTTTCCACAATAATGAACAGATAATTCGTTTTTTAGAATTCGACAAACGTGTTCCTGCATATCAGGATCAAATTTAGCAAGTAATTCAATTAGGCCTAAATCGTTATTCCTGGTATATAACTTATCAGAAGAACCGCGGAATGCCATATTAATTTGCGCAAGATATAGAGTGATACTCATCAATCTATTGAAAACATTTTTCCAGCGCTCTGTTTCCTTTTGAATTATAAGTTGTTCCGCTCGATCGATTGTTGATCCTGATTTCAGTCTTGATTCCGTTTCTACCCACCTTTCATAACATACCATATGACTTGGGCTAGTTTCATGTGACTTAATCACTTTAGATATATGGATCCAATTATTGTAACCTACGTTTGCTAAACTTGATTTCGAATTCATACCACCTTGATCAAATCACAAACAACAGAAACAAAATGCACGGTCAGCAGTTTCCGAATATAATATCCATCGTCGCGGTACACGTTCGTTATTAGAAAGTACAGGGAAGTAATAATTATTGGAGAAATGACGGTTGGTTGCATCTTTAGGATATCGTGTAAGTTGAACTTGTCTGGGACCCTGAACAACCAAATAATCAGTAATTTTATTGTTAAGAGTTTTAGGCCATAAAGCTGGATCTGAAAAATGTATTAAGTTGTTTGCAGAATCGACAACGTTTAATTGGTCGGATACAGATGGGGAAATCAACTGATCTTCTATTGAAGGGCTTTCGTTAAATTTTTCGATCGAATGGATTTCTGACACATTCGAATTATGCATTTCATAAATCTCAACACTATTGTTTGTTTCGCCTTCGGCTAATGAACTAACTAAGTTTGATGGCAATTCTTGTGTAGGCTTGGGTATAGTTGCTGTGAAGTATTTTTTAATATCTAGACATTTTCTTTTATTTTCCTGAATATAAACATCTTTCGCAGCCCGTTTTTTTTTTCCGAAATTCGGCACCTGATAGTTTGAGTTTCTTTACATTTTTCGAAGCTGTATTTAAATCTGGAATAAGCTTGCTACACATAAAACAAGGAAACTGATATACGAGTTTGTAAATAAGAAATGGCATGTAAATACGTATGTACAATGTACGTTCAAATATTTGCGTTAAACCGATTGTACATACCTTGTATTATATTTCGTTGACCACTGTGGTAATATTTACAAATAATCCTACAATTTTTTTCGTTCAACACAGACAATAGTAGCCTAAATTATGTATAAAACACAAGCCTTGTGAGTTTTATTTATTCCTAATTGTTATTATTTATTGGGGGATCCCCAATGTTTTTTATTTTATTCCTTATTTCCTTACCGCAAGCCGAATTGTTTTTAACTTCACGCTAATTATGATTGTATCACGATTTAACTGAACTTATGTTTTGTAATAACTTTAAATTCAGCCCGCACAATTATTAATGTCAGTACACTTTCCCGGTGAAATTGATAATTTGCTAAATGTTTAATTGATTTTATTTAACCGAAAATATCACAAAATATCACATGTGAAACATAAACAAAAACTCCAGAGAAAAATTATTACAAAATTAATATGCAGCATGCAATAAACAACTACATATTAATAAATACTATAACCACAGCTACACAATCCCAAGATTTTTGTTTTTATTTGTTTTTTTTGGAAAATACGAATATTGTGAGAAGATGAGATGACAATATGACATGATACAAATATGCTTCTACAGATAAGAGATAACCTGATATCTAACGTTCAGAGGGGAAACTAAATTCTCTTCTCTGTCTAGCTAGCTCTACCATTATCATGATGACCAAAAAACATACGAACACATTCAAAAATTCGTTTCGTATACTTTTTTTGTTCGTTTATATAACCAATTGAATGTCTTTTATTAGTGTTGCTTGTTAAATATTAAAATTGCATTGACAAGTTAGCTACTAACATGTTAGCAGAAACACATTTATGCTGTGTGCCTTAATCGACTAAACTAACTAAACTAAAAAAAAATTGAAGCTTCTGCTATTGTTTCATAGGCGGCAACCGAAAAGTCAATTTACGAGCTTACTTTTCAATGACTTTTCATTTATAGTGTAACATGTGAACATCAAAATCAAAAATAAAAAAAAAGATTTTACTCTTAAATGCTGTCTTATAAATCGGTTATTATTCGACATAATTCCTTGGAAAATTGTAGAATTATATGAAGAATAGAGGTTTTGTGGAAGCTGTAATTTAAAGCAAAACAATTTTGGATATCATAACATAACCTCGTAAATATATTGTGTTGTAAATTACTTTGGTTCGATATTTCCCTTTTTTTCTTGAATTCTGTTTGCTTAAAAGACGTTTATATACATCAGAAGTGTACATATCATGAATAAATTTTTACTTTTTACTTTTTTTTTTACAATTTTACGTCGGGTATTTTCCTTGTTTATTGGCGATTAAATTTAGTTTAGTGTAAGTTGAGGCACATACAGAGACTTTTATACTAACGCCATCTATTTAAATATTGCATTAACTAACTCGTCCTACTTTAGTTAGTTAGTTTAGTCGATTAAGGCACACAGCATAAATGTATGTGTGTATACAGTAGTGACATGGTGACATTAGAATGCAATACCGGATGATAAAATTTTTTTTTATTTTATATTCAACATTTAGCAAGTTCCATTAGAGTGTAAAATACAACTTTGCGCCCCTAAAATTTTGCGCCCTGCGCGGCCGCACATCTCGATCACCTCTCGAGCCGGGCCTGAGTGGACCAATTCAGAAGGCTCTGTGATACCTCCGTTGAAATACTAAGGGGACTAACAGCATTGGACGAGAACTCAAAGAACAGTGACTCATTAGTTATTTGTACCTTGCACTTAATCGAAAATGATTTTCCAACCGAAGATGATTTCTTGAGATTCCTCACCACACGCGTACTGAATCTCCCCGGCTTTTTTCTAGGTTGGAAATCATACCATGTCTGCTGATGTCAAACTTATATGTGTCAAATGCAGAAGCAACCACAAATTATTCAAGTGTCCATCATTTCAAGCCATGGAAGTCTCGTCAAGACAAGATTTTACAGCAGAGAACATGCTATGCTCCAATTCCCTTGCTAAGGCCCACTCATCCAACAAATGTTTTTCTCCACAACGATGTCACAAGGTAAGCCTAATCAATCAACTTCATGTTGCATGACTTGTGCTAACTCAATCCAATCAAACATTCACGAGAAAACACACATTACCAGCCACAACATCAATAAACATTTCACCGTGTTCTACCTCTATTAACACTGTTTTCCAGTCAACAAGCAGTACATCAACATATCAACCAAGCAAATCACTCAGTCAATCAGTATACCCAGGAACTTAGTGAACAATAGAACATTATTTTATACCAACAGCAATAGTTTTAGTGAAAGACAAGCTTGGAGGTTCTCAACCATGCCGACCTCTATTCGATTCAGACTCGTAGGTTACTCTAATAATCGACAGTTTAGCGCAGAATACCCATAATTAGTCTTGCAAGAGCAGGAGCTGGATATACCACAGGCAGTGTACAGTTACACATCAAATCTAGGTTTAATTGTGACAAAGAATTTAACGGCATACACAGCAGAATACACAACCAATGTAATGATTGAAAGTTAAGGTTGATGGATTTAATTACACATTGCCACTTCTTGTGACGAATACATTAAACGGTAGTAATATTTTTGGCATGGATTGGTTCAATGAATTTAATTTGAAAATACAGTCTGAAAAATTGAATTATGGAAATATTATTTCAGTTCCTAAACAGGAGATTGATATTATTTTGCAAGAATACCCAGATGTATTTGATGGTAGACTGGGTTTGTGTTCCAGATATACTGCACATTTGACATTAAAGCCAGATGCTGTACCGAAATTTTTAAAGCCGAGACCTTTGCCATTCGCGCAGATGTCCGTTGTTAAGAAAGAGATTGATCGGCTATGCCAAATCATTGTTTTAAAGCCTATATAGCCAATGGGTATCACCAATAGTTGTGGTTGAAAAACCAAAGAAAGCTGATGGTATACGAATTTGTGGAGATTTCAAGACGACCGTGAACTCTCAACTTCAGATTGAGCAATATCCTATTCCGCGAGTCGAGGAGTTATTTCTTAAGTTGCAAAATGGCAAGAGATTTTCAAAAATTGACCTCTCTGATGCTTACCTACAAATTGAGCTTGATAGAGAGTCCAGAGAACTAATGGTTATAAACACACCCTACGGGTTGTACCAATATCAACGTTTACCTTTTGGGGTAGCTAGTGCTCCCGCTTTATTTCAGAAAATAATTGAACAGATAATCACAGGTCTGCCTAATTGTGCTAATTATTTGAATGATATTATTATTACAGGTAAAGATGATGTTGAGCATTTAAAAACTCTTCGGGATTTGTTCACACGATTTAAAGATTTAGGTCTCAGATGTAATAAAACTAAGTGTAAGTTTTTTCAGGCAAGTTTAGAATATTTAGGGCATTTGATTTCCTCTGAAGGGATTAGTCCATCCGAAAAGAGGGTTGAAGCTATTAGGCAACTACCGCAACCAAAGAATATTGCCGAACTCGAAACGTTTATAGGCAAAATTAACTATTATAATAAGTTTATTGGAAATTTTTCGGAATTAGCCGCTCCTTTAAATGAGTTAAGAGCTAGAAATTCTAAATTTTATTGGTCATCAAAACAGGAAAGTGCTTTTCAAGTCTTAAAAGCAAAATTGGTGAACGCAACTAAGTTGGTTCATTTCAGGGAAGATTATCGAATAGTTTTAGCAACTGATGCTTCTAGCTACGGCATTGGTGCCGTTATTTCACATGTCTACCCAGACGGGTCTGAGCATCCGATAGCGTTTGCGTCAAAAACTTTAAATAAGCACCAGCGTATATACCCTCAAATTCAGAAGGAAGCGCTTTCTATAATATTTGGAGTTAGGAAGTTCCATCAGTATTTGTATGGACGGTCTTTCGAATTGATTACAGATCACAAACCTCTTGTGTCTCTATTTAGCCCTGATAAGCAGTTACCGACCATGACATCCCATCGACTTCAACGGTGGGCAATTACATTAATGGCTTATAAGTATACTATTCGATATAAAAGTACTAAGCAACATACCAATGCGGATTGTTTGTCACGCTTGCCTATGGGCTCGGATGAAATTTTTGATAAATCAGAAGATTCTTGTATGCAAGTATCCGAGAACCTTGAACAGGAACTTGAATCGTTTCCTATAAGTGTTGGGATAATCAAAAGATTTTCGAAAAATGATAAATTACTTTCAAAAGTTTACACATATATTCAACAAGGATGGCAGACATTTTTAAAAGAAGAAGAAAAAGTATTGAAACCATTTTTTGATCGCCAACACTCATTAAATATTTGTCAAGGTATTATAGTCATAGAAACCGATTGTTTACGAGTAGTGATTCCGGAACAACTACAACAACGAGTTTTAGATATGCTTCATATTGGACACTGGGGCATAGTTCGAACAAAGCAGTTAGCTCGACGATATTGTTGGTGGACGACGATTGAAGGTGATATTAAGAACAAAATACAAGCTTGTGATTCGTGCCAAAAGGTAAATCCTAGTAATCCGAAAGAATTTAGCAGATGGCCAGAGACAACGAAACCGTGGGAACGCATTCATATTGATTACGCTGGACCTTTTATGCAACATTATTGGTTAATATGCGTCGACTCTTATTCGAAGTACCCATTTGTTATAAAAATGAGTGTAACTACATCAGAAACCACATTAAAGCATTACAGAAAATTTTTGCCGTGGAAGGACTCCCAGATACAATTGTATCCGATAACGATCCACAGTTCTCATCACAATTATTTGAAGATTTTTGTAAAATTCAAGGAATCTACCATATCAGAACTGCGCCATTTCACCCAACGTCAAACGGGGAAGCCGAGAGATACGTTCGGACGTTTAAAACAACTATGAAGAAACTGGAGCAAGAAAAACAAGATTTGGATACATCAGTACTCCAGTATTTAAGCAGTTATCGCTGTTCTCCAATTCCAATTTTAAATAAATCGCCTGCTGAACTATTACACGGAAGGCAACCAAAAACCATTTTATCGTTTATGCTTTCTAGTTCTATAAAACCGGATCATCAATTTTCAAGTGAGCAGTTTCATAAATTTCAAGAGAATCAAACTGTTTGGTTTAAAAATTTCTCTCATTATGGATCAAAATGGCTTAAAGGTTTAGTCAAGCGAAAGTTTGGAAAGGTCTTGTATGAAATTAAAAATGAGGAAGGCAGTCTAATAAGAAGACATCAAAATCAAATTCATGAGCGTCATGTACAAAATAAGTCAGAAACACGTCATAATGAAAGAGTGATTGACAACAAATCACAACCAGAATTCATCATCACGAGCGAGGAATATTCAACTAATGACAGCTTCAATGAAATTCCTTCAGTCGGGAATGAATCAAATGGAAACACCTCGGAGTACGTTCAACCTTCTGAAGAAAACTTGGACTGATGACAATGGAACGGAATATAGAAAATAATCCTACGGTGCGTGCACCAACAATATTTGCAATTCATGGACGATTATATCAACTTTAGCCACATTCCAAGCAGAGAACTTCATAAGAACCAATAACACAACTGCTAATTTCCTCATTAAGCAGTAGTAAAAGAGTCACACGGGAAACTCAAATTGAGAGTTGTATTCGATGGTTTAGCCACGGGTAACGTCATATATGTCATTAAATGACAAATTATTGGTAGGACTGACCATCTAAAGACGAAAACACACTGTTATCTACAATCATCAAATTTTGCAAATATAACATTGCATTTGGTTCAGACATCGAGAACCCGGTGATCAAGACTACCAACGAATGGGATGACGGACGATGGCGGATATCTATGACGGAACCTCTTCCACACTATCAACTGCAAACTGTAACTTATGGTTTGGCGTCGTTACATTTTCGAACGATTTATCATCTAATATAATGACGTTATGTCCGCAGCTGAAGAAATATCCGAAGGAATTTAATGTCAAGACCAATTAATTAAGTTACTGAGTTGGGATTTGTCTTTCATACCGGTCGGACGTGTTGGTTTTTTTCGACCGTTCGTATACTCGAGTGTTTTATAGTGTTTGTGGTTGTGAAAAAAAAAATTTAATTAAAGTGTATTAAATTAAAATAAAAACTAGTGTTTTATTTTTAATTGTAAAAGTGTGTAGGTTATTTTATTACGGATATTTGTTTGGATTGGACTCATATGCAAAATATATATAACGGTACTGTCCGAGTATTGTTGTCAGGTACGTCACGCCATATGATTTTTAAACATTTATAGTACATACATATATTGGTTTTGTAGTACAGTGAAATTCTACGGTAAATACTTGTTATGTATTTAGAATTTCATTGTATTGCATATAATGAATGCTTATACCTTATAATATACTACTACATTTCTCGATTGGTGTATATATGTATATGTATAAATTTGTATTGTTGAAGAATCTAGTTTGTATTTGGAATATGTTGCTTCTTCCATAATTACTGTTATCCATAGAAATAATTTCCATCGATTTGCTTACAATTATTTTTGATACTATTAAAGTTAGCCGGAAGTTTACAGCCGAAATTTATAATATTTCGGTAAAATTTCTGTCTTGGCTATCTCCGCCGAATATTTACCAGCCGACATATTTCTGTCGAAATTTTCATCAAGTGATTTTACCGCGAATTTTTTGGTTGGTCATTGTTTACCATAGGAATTATACTTTAAACTTCATTAGAAGAGCCAAATACAAAATGTAACAATTTAAATAAATTCAAGCTTTAAAGTGTCATGTCTGGATGCTTCTTTCCTTCTTCTATTATAGCAGATTCTTCAGGATTCTACATTCGAATGCACAAAAGTAGTTCAAAATGTGTTTTATTAATAGAACGCTGCCACGTACAATTCATGAATTTCTCTAAATTCGAAGCAAATTTGTACCATGAATCTGGATTTTCCATTGATAATTTGGTGAGTGCCAGAACAATAATACCATTTATCCTTTCTATTTGCCCATTTCTTCTCGGATTTCCAGTGATGGTCAGCGAATGTTAAACAGATTGAGCTTCGCAGTATTCTTCAAAAACTTTTGATGTAAACGCGGTGGCTCGACCTGTTACAAACTGCACAGGTTTGCCGAAAATTGTACCTCTAATTTTTGAATCACCTCTGCTGATATAGTTAGATATGTTAGTTAGTAAGCCTAAATGGTCTATATGGCAGGCGCGGTCGGTCATATTGGGCAACGTGGGCAGTGCCCACTCTTAAATTTGACCCAAATTTATAAAAACAAATATCCATCGACATACAAATGTTAGCCTAAGTTGCACTGTAAATTTTCCACATTCATAATTTGTGTATAAGATTCAAATATGAAATACAACAACAAATCATATATACAAATTAGTGCATAAACTAGTTACTAGAGTGAAGCTACACACAAAATTGTTTTTGAATCTAGCTATTCACTGCTAGAATAATAATAAAAAACAAACTATAAAAGTTGAAAGCAAATAATCTATATCTCTATTTCTCTACGTCTACAATAATATTCTATAATCTAAATTAACACATATTCAGCCGTGTAACTGTATATTACATCGTTTCATTCTCTTCTTCGTTCATAATTTCTCATTGGGCAAATCGTGTAGTGCCGCATGATGGTGTAAATCTACATAACATAAAGCTGCGCGCGCATTTTCGCTTTCTACCTCGCTCAAATTTTCTTTCCTTTTATAAGCTAAATGTTCACACACATACAAGCATTGTGGGCAATTCACGAAAATCACTCGCAAGAAAAAAAAATTGTTTTCATCGATTGAGTTTTGTTCTTGTTTTTGCTTTTCGTTTTGACTACTGGATTTCCTCCACTTACGCGGTGCTATCTTCTAGTTAAATTAGAGTAGTTTTTGATTTGTATATGTATATGAATTTTTAGGAAATTCGTCTAGGACGACCTATATATATGTATATGTTTTTAAAAACTAACGGTAAAATAAAGTTTACGGTATCAAAATTAGACATGGAACATGGAAGTGTAGTACGAATCATTTTTTTTCATTATGAAGTATTGTGAATTAAGCCTCAATTCCATTGTGAAACAAAGTTTATCAGTAAAAATAACTTGAGATAAAAATATAGATTCGGTGGTTGTGTGAACGAGACACACAACGGAGTCAGTCAAAATTTTACTTACCAAAAATGTGTGTCTGTGTTAGTGCACTGAGATCGAAATTAAAAAAAAGTATCAAATCGAGAACTTTTTATGGCAGTCCAACTAATACATGAACATAAATTTTGTGTACCGATGAAAAATATTTCTCGCACACACTGATAATTTTAATTGTTTGGTATTTTTATGGGAAAGAATTTTTTAATTTTGTATTTTATGACGAAAATAAATTGAATAAAATAATTCTGATATGAGTATTAATAATAATTAATTTTTTAGATTATTTTGAAACGTGGAAATATTCAAATTAATACAAATACTTGATTTTTCTAATATTTCTTGGTTATGTTTTTGTTTGCTGTCAAAACTCTAAGCCAAGTTGGCTAATTTTATGGCAAAGTGTCATTATTGTCATTATTTTCTGTGCCGGTTGAAGAAACCAAGTGATAAAAAAAAACTGTGATAAAATTAATAAATTGTATAATTGTATACAATTATTTTGTGATTAAAAACTTTTTATTTTAGTGTATTATTTTGTGATTAAAAACCATTAAAAACTTTTTTCCGTACAATTTTTCTATATTAAACTTATTTTATAAATTATACTATTATTATTATTGGTAATAAAGGAAATACGGCTCACTCGTAACCCAGTATATTGAGGAATGGAGTGGTGCGGTTAGTACTTATCCTGGTGGAAAGAAGAATAGCGGAGTTGAAGCTATCTAAGTGAATATTGCTTTGCTTACAAAGAAAAAACAGCCCAGTCGTGACCCATAGTATTTTGAGGAGTAGAATCGGACCGATTAGTACTTAACCTTGGTGGACGTGGAGTTGGAGCTGCTCGTACCTAAGCGAATTATCGACTGTATGCCCTTGGATGAATTTTTATTTTATATTAAATATTGCACGTTGGCAAATTACTGCGCACTCTATTGTGAATGAGCTTATGCTCAAAATAGGGTGTGCCAAAATTATAATAGTAAATAAATGAAATTAAATAAATGAATTAAATAAATGAAAAATTTTATAAAGTGAAAAATCGAGGTGGGACATAACCTCAAATTAAAATAAGTTTTAATTTATCTACATTGTATTGTAATTAAATTTATCTATTTTGTATCTAGCTACATTGTAATTGGAAATAATGGATAAATACGGTAAGTTTGCATGAAATTATGTGTAGGTTTTATGTAAATATGTAAATTTTTTTTGAAGACGAGAATATTGGATAAAAAAAAAACGCGGGCAAACGTGTGATAAAAATAATTTTTATTATAATTTTTTTTTAATTATTTGTGATAATATTTATTTCATTGTCTTGTTAATTTTAATAATTGTCAATCGTGAAATTTTTCATGAAAAATCACATAAATTAAACATTTAAAAACCAAATAAATTCATGGTTTTGAACCATTTTTTTTTGTTTATTTTCACGGGTTCCATTTATCTCATAAAACCACCATGTCAATAAAAACAGAATTATTTATCGATCAGTAGATTTATAATTTTTTTTAATTTCAGGTAGCAAAAAAGTTATCATTTTATCCAATGAATTATATAACCCGCCGTCATCCTCAAGAGGCGAGGGTCAGAATGTGTCCACGTATTTCGCCAACTTTGTTACATGGAGTGATCACAGCGATATACAAACAGGTATGTGTATAAAATGATTAAATTTTTAGTTGAAATTTTATAAAATATTTTTATTGTTTTAGAACTGGATACTGAACCAGAAGTTGATGTGGACTATGCAACGGCAATTAAATGCACCAGTCCGGTCACGCTCCAAATAATATGGACGTACCCAATATTTCCTTTTTTTTTTTGGAATATTATATTCGTCAGCATCGTCTTCGCTGCTACTGAACATAATATCCAAGGAATTCATTATAAATCGCACTTTTTCACGTTTTTCACTCACAATAGTCACAATCACAATACAAAATCACAATACACAAAATTTCTAAACTAAATCTAGTAAAATTTTTCAAACGTGAAAATAATCGAATTAACACTTTATTATTAACAATTTTTCTAATATTTCTTGGTTATGTTTTTGTTTGCTGTCAAAAACTCAAAACTCTAAGCCAATTTGGCCAATTTTATCGAATAGAAAATGAACGACTATTGAGTTTACAAGTTAAACGAAGATTTTTTATTCGAGTCTCAATGGTTTCGCTGAACGAATTCCTGAACGATTTTTTTATATTTATAATAAATTTGTTGTATTTAAAAACAATCAATTTGGTTGTCTTATTATTCCGAAATTATTCTTAAAATCGATTTGGAGACCCAAGAAACGAAGTGGGATGAAAATTCGACTACCAAGCAAAATGCACATCATATGATAAGGGAAAACTGAAATTGTTGATGAGATATGCAAACATCGATAGATGCAAGTTTAACAAATAATTTATTTTCAAAATGATTACAAAGTACAAGATTAAACTTATGGTTTGTATTGTTGTCGTCAACCAGCGTAGCATCAAACTGATTCATTTCTTCGATCAGAACACTAAAATCAAATCAAAACAACAAACATTATTTGAAAGCTGCTCTATTCACCTCTAGACTGTAATACTTACTCGATTGTTGGCACTGTGGTTGGAACAAATTTATGCGCCAAATTTGGATTGAATGGTACACAAACTTTACCGGTTTTTGAATGAACACAGAATGGTGCCTTTAACAAATGGTTAAGTCCTTTTGTTACGTTGATATCGAGACGGGGATATAGCAGCGATAATTGAATTTCTTCTATCAAAAATTTTAATTTTCGACCCACTTAACCAGTCCGATGGGCCGATTGAATATGCTGCTCGAATTTCGCCCAAATCTCTTTGGATGAATTTTTCGATTGCACTTTTGCTATCTGGTCGCTTATATCCCGTTTCAGCATTTCGTCCGGAACAAATGATAATAATTTCTTAAGGCCTTTAGGTGTGGCAAAAAAATTTTGGTCTTACAATATCACTTCCTCGAAATACGGTTCAATCAATTTTAACGATCGCTTGATACTGTGATGCATTTTATTGATAATATGTACAGTTGGTGTTGAGCCTACGCCTCCAGACGACATAATATTAATGTATTCGGCTAGACAAGATCGTGATTTAGAATCTAAAGCGCGAGCTGTTTGATCACACACCCAACAATGGATACCACGACGACCGCTGAATACCCAAATGAGTTCAAAACCGAAATCTTCTCTCAACGTGACATCAATAACTTTACAAGCAATCGCCATAAATTTCCAGGAAAGGGTACACTTTTCATCGCTTTCACACTTGCATCGTATTTTAGACGTTACACTCGTACTCAAGAAATAATTGTGATTTTTTTTAGGTTAGGTTCACTATCGCTGTCAAAATGTATCCATAAAATTTGCTATAAAAAAAAACAATAACAAAATACTTTGTCTTTGTCACTCTGATGGCTTATTTTTTTTTGTCTTCTTCCAACTTCAAGTCAGCTCAGTCAATTTTTCACAATGGAATTGAGGCATTATAGTCAGGTTGCCTTTTTCATATTTTTAAACCAATTTGTGTGTTATAAAAAAATTAAATAATTAATTAAAAAGTTTCGGGCGTTATTGTTTTAAAATGTTGCCCACCCTGAATTAAGACCCACGGACCGCTACTGCTATATGGTATATAAATATGGGATAATCCCCTTTTGTCAAAGCATGTAAGAAACCCTCTTGCCTTCCACGTTTTCTGTCTCCTAATACACGCTAGATATAAGTTTTGCGGCTAGTTTAGGTATTCATAATAGCTGGTGGCCAGAATCATCCATCTTAAATAAAATATAATAGTTTGAGCAGCTGCAACTACCGGTGTGAAGTATTTCACACAAAGTGTAGCTACCCAAATTAACGAAAAGTGTAAGTGTACTGAAAAAGTGTAGGCCTACATAAAAAGTGTAAACAAGAAGTAGAACCAGGTATGGGGCGATATTATCGTAAAGTGGGCAGGTCAAGATATCCGAAACAATTTTTCTTATTAAAATAAAAATGGAGGTGTGGCCAACACACGACTTTCTTTTACGAACAGATAATTTTGAGAAATTTTATTTTTTTCTTAATTTTTTTTTTTTAATTTTTAAATTTTTAAATTTTTTTTTAAATTTTTTATTTTTATTTGTTGTTAATTTTTGGAATCATTTTTTATTGAGTAGTTTTTTGTAAACCTCATACTTTTTAAGATATTTGCAAAATAAATTTTCTGGACCAAGGGAGTGGCCACTTCCGGTTAGCCGATTTGGAGTAAAATTCACTGGGACCTCCCAATTTATCAAAAACGCTTAAATCTGAAGTTTCAGTTCGATTGGTTAAACCATCTGGGCTGTAGAGAGGACACAGACGACAGACTGACAGACTGACAGACTGACAGACTGACAGACTGACAGACTGACAGACTGACAGACTGACAGACTGACAGACTGACAGACTGACAGACTGACAGACTGACAGACTGACAGACTGACAGACTGACAGACTGACAGACTGACAGACTGACAGACTGACAGACTGACAGACTGACAGACTGACAGACTGACAGACTGACAGACTGACAGACTGACAGACTGACAGACTGACAGACTGACAGACAGACAGACACCATTTCGAAATCCACTTTTTCGGACTCAGGGGACCTCTAAACAAATAAATCTCTAAAAATCTCAAGGTCCAAAATTTTCATGATTTCTATACTTTATTTTACTAGAGTAAAAGAAAGTAAAAGGGTTGGGTATGTTCGACGCTATTTTAAAAATTGGATAGCTTGACCTGACCACTTTATGGAAATATAAGCCCACACCTGGTAACATCTCTGAGATTTTTGTAAATGGTCATAGTGTAGCATCGGGTTTCGACAGTTTATTTGATTTTCACAATTTTCAAAATAGCGTCGAACATACCCAACGCCTACACTTTTTCAGTACACTTACACTTTTCGTTAATTTGTGTAGCTACACTTTGTGTGAAATACTTCACACCGGTGCTGCAACTTGATTAAGAAATTCATCTTCGACTAACATAATAATGGGATTATGTGTTGCATCTTTATGCTTAATCGATGTTCTAATGAATATCTAAATTCCTCCTAAGTTAGGGCAATCCGCAGATCTACGTCTTCCTAATCCGTCCGTTATTATTTTAAAAGGGATGCCTAGCAAATATATGGCTAATTTTCTGAACGCTGACACAATGGCCAGTACTTACAGCTCATAACTGGTGTATTTTTCCGCTGCGGGTGAGGTCTTTCTGCTGTAAAAGTAATATTACAATGGTATTGCTTTTTTTTAGGAGGTCTGTCAGAGGTCGAGGGATAATTGAATATTGCGGAATTAACTTCTGAAAATACCCGGAAAGACCAAGGAAACTTTGCACTTTCTTAAGATTTGTCGGCTCAGGGTAATTCACAGTTTTAATTTTTATTTCTGAGGGGTTAATTTTTCCGTCTGCTATTACATATCATAGGAATTCAATTTGCACTTTTTCCGCTTAAAGTTGAGATATTTTCGCTGGAAAATTTAAAACATTTTTTAATTTTGAAATATTTTCTTCATCATTTTTAGTTACAGAGAAGATTAGCATGGCTCCTGCGCAAGGATGACACGCAAAATCGTGAAGCGTTCCACATTTTTTTTCAGGATGTAGAATTAAGGAGGGCACATTGGAATGATTTAGATATGGTCAGCTATCGACCGTTATGTTATTGGACGTTGGTTGAAATTATTGTGGTTGGGACAACAAATTTTTAATTTAGGAGTATGGGTGTGGTTAACTAATTATTTAATTAATTACATTAGCAGGTGGAAATTATATGGATTTAAGCCTGAATATGATAAAATGTTAATATTGGAATAATTTAATATAGGACACCAGAAGTTGCCACCTACCGTTATAATGGTTCTCACTTGCACGTTTTCAATTGTTTTTGTATTGTTTATTGTTACACTAGTATATTTATTTATTTATTGTATTATCACTGGCACTGCACTATATTTCCAATTTTATTAAATTCACTTCACTACTTTTAAATTTAAACTTTATTTATCAAATGTCACGAGTAATTTTGGTTTTTTCACAAACTTCGATTAAATGCAAATGGTGAGGTTGCGGATGAACAAGGGCTTTATATAGCAAATATTTACTGTTTAAGATTTTTGATGATAGGTATAACAACTAACAAATTTCATCAATAATGAGCGGAGAGGCATCTATTAGAACTAGTTGGAGTGTACTTGTGGTTCAACATTTTATTTCAGATGGGGTATGCTGGAGGAAGAAGAATTTAATATAATTGATCCTTAATGTAATTAATGCCTTAAGGCTTAGAATTGAATTATGATTAATAAATGGTAATGTTATTTTTAGGGATAGGAACATTTTTACATTTGAATTTATATTATATTCAGAAGAACATCGAAATATATTTTATCATCAATTTTGTTAATCGGAAGTTTGGAGTATTATATAAATATAAATTCTAGTTTAAGATATTATTTCAGATCGATCGGGTTCCAACGTTTTATTATTAATATTTTAATTGTGTTGTCATTGTGCTGTCATAAAACACTAACTATCTGCTTTATTAGGTGTCTGTAACCGGGCCGATTCTGTCCTCACTAACATTCCTTTCCCATGCCTCGATTTTGTTATATGTAAAAAGGTGTACGATGGCTGCCTGGCCTGGGGCGGATATCACACTATTAGACTTATGTGGTTATAGATGTGGCGCCTTTCTTTACGGGGTGAATATTGCTATGTTTGGCTTCATGAAAGCTGAGTATGATGGTACATATATCCTTGGTGAGGAAGAGTTATGATGTCGTGTTGTAACAGGGGTATAGTGGTGTGGTATTCGCATTTATAATACGGGAGACTTGCTTAATGCTTGATCGTACATTGAAATCAATCAATCAATCAAAGACCAATTAATTAAGTTACTGAAGATGGGCTGCTTCCTGCTTCAATCTTCGAAAGTAGAAATCCAACTTCCATTTTCGTCATGAAAGAAATTTTTACAAGGGATACCCCCTTTAGACCATGAAATTAGTCCATTGAATCTTGAGGTACCGCGAAGCACAAAGGTATTTGGATTACAGTGAAATCCGATAGAGGACCGCTTCTTTTTTAGTGTCGACTTACCAGATAATTTCACAGCAACAAAGCGAGAACTATTGTCAGAATCTTCAAGAGTGTTCGATCCTCTTGGATTGCCTGCGCCTTCCATGGTTACCATGAAGGTAGCATTTCAAAATTTATGGTTATTAAAACGAACCTGGGATGATCGATTACTACATAGCAGTTAAATGGGAAACCATGTACGGATTGAGACTAAGAGAGTTTGAGATTAAGACAAGGTTCGAGTTGGGGTTCAGTTGGAGGTTCATTTAAGGGATTGTATAGGGTTTAGGTTGAAGTTGAGTAGATTTTGAGTGAGGGGTTCGGTTAGCGATTAATTTGGGGTTCATTTAAGGGTTTAGTGGGAGTTTAGATTGAGTTAATTTGAATTCAGTTCATACACGCATGTATTTTTCGAATCGAGTTGATTTCGGGATTCAATTGGCGTAAGGGATTAAGACTTTTCACGGTTCTGGCATTTCGGTGTACCAGAGTTATATTACACTACGTTCATGTTTTAAATGAAGTAAATACCTAACTTGAATTCTATCTATGTTTTACAACAAAAATTGATTCAACTTGCTCATTTTTCGAATATTTCAAAATTGTTACTAAATTTATAGAAAGCTATTCTCAACATATTATTACAAAGACATAATTGTCGTCAACAAAAAACGTAATTGCTAACAAACAAAAAATAATATTTACAGTACTTAATAAATAGTGGCTCAATCAAAACAATCAACACATAATTTACCTTTACACATTCAATTTATTTTATGTAATCCACAAACACACACACACACAGTTCATTGATTTTACGTCATTAAATTCGATCGCACACGCATAAATAATGACACAACGGAAATTAAATTAACAAAAATTATAAAAAACAGAAACTATTAACGATTTTTCCGATTTTCACCTACCTACATCATCCCCCTTCAACTGGCATGACATTTATGTACATCTTAATGACAATAGTTTGAGTAAATTTCAAACAAACACTATCGTCATTAATTTTCATATTTCTCCAGGTAATCGAAACAAATGCCCTTTGATACAATAGGTGTACAAACCGCGATTATACTGTTCCTATCATAAATGTATCGCGCATGTTTCATGTTTTTTATGTAAATTTGGATTTGTGTTTTATAAATAAAGAATAGACAAATTATAATTTTCTAAACAGTCTAATTAAAATGATTTTCCGATTTTTCCTTTTTGGTATTTTCATTCCCCTACAAACACAATTCGATTGAATATTGCAACCGTGTGGTGTGTACGTACGGAAATACAAAATCATGCTCATTCTATGTTAGTTCAGTGCTGAAGTTAGTTCGTGTGTGTGTTTGTGTGTGAAAAATTTGCTGTCCCGGGATATGTGCCTAAATAATTAACCATTTTTATGACGCATTATGATGTTAAGTGATTTACAAAACAAAAAACAAAGAAATTGTAAATGATTATTGTTAGTGGTGCATCATTTGTGACAATAAAAATGGGTTGCGGTTCATCGCAAGCGGCTAAAGTGGCAAACGGTGAAAATCTTTTGGACAAAAATATTCCAAACATTAACTTGAATAATAGTGATGTTGATGATATTGGTGTTAATGAAGTGGGGGACGAACATGGTACTACAGTTGTGATACCGATGAAATATCGTGAGTGAACATTTTATTTTTTTATTTTTATTTTTTACTAAATTTTACTGAATGTGGGCGAGATGGTTTTAAATACAAGCCAATAAAAACAGTTGGGCCTAATTCTTTAGCTTAATTTTCTATGTACAGACATATTTTAATAGAAATATCGAGAATTTGTAGAGAAATGCATTAGTGCGGTTATTTTAGCATGTTCGAGTGCAACATAAACAAGTAATGTCTTGTAAAATCCTGATGCTATCTATACGTCTAGTTTTAAGGTTCGAAATTTTAGAAATGTCTAACCCAAAGGAACGTCATAACCAAACTACAAAATGTTATGACGAAATTCTTTGTTTCGCGCTGTAAATATGAATCACAAGTATTCATTTTTATTTGATGTCGAAATATAACCGAATCCACGATCCAATAATTGTCAGCTTTCGATGTTTGGTGTTTTACAATACACAATGACTTATCTCTGGAAATTGAAATTTCATGAATGTTTCCTATAAAATCGAATTATTATTGAGGGTTGAATTAACGATGGGGAGAGTGCTCCTATACTTAAAATTAAAATTTTGCCAAATTTTATAATTGGAAATGTGGTTACTGCATTGAACCAGAAATGCATTACATAATAAATTACTACCTAGAATTTTCCATTTTATAGGAGAAGCATGGCTAGAGGTGCAAGATATGGAATTCAGTGATTATAAGTTTGGTAATAGTAAGTAGAAAATATTAAAAAGTTTTTAAAATAATTTTTCATTAGCTTCAAATTCAATTGTAATAATCTATGTAACATAAGCCAAACGTATTGTATGTATTTTGCTATTATTTGAGCAAATCAGTCTTATTTCAAGGATGGTAACCTTCCAGATTTAATTCCCCTTTAATGTATAGAAATATTTATTTGTGGGCATTGCTCAGTTAGTTAACAGGGCCTAGATTCCACTCAATACAAAGGGGGTCGAGTTTTAATAAAGGAACCTACCCAAACTGATGGCAAAATATTTCAGGGAACTACGAAATACTTATGTGGTTTGAAGACGGGAGGACGATTTTTCTGATGTCCGATTCCGAATGCTCTTCTAGCTCCAAGCGAATTGTGTGGGCGAAACACAACTGATGATCACGTTCTAACAGTCTGCCCATTTTCCTCATGACCGGTGCCCCATCAGTAGTATTGCTTTCAATTGATAAAGTTATAATGTTTTCAGCGGGCAAACTGACGTGAATTCTAAAATTACAATACATATTGATTTTATGTGAATTGCTGCTTGAATATACAAATTTAATCAGTTACTATTTTCTCTATACTATTCGGAGCAGTTTGGATTCCACGAAACCCCTTAGATATTATTAACTTTATTAGACCTTTCGAAGGGCAAAACACTGAAAAGGGAATTTAGTACTACCGCTAGTAGAGAATCATCATACTTATTATTGAAATATGTATTCAGTAATTTGGTTAAGAAGAGTTGATGCGGATCTACCTGAATATTTAATAATTTTTTCGCAAATTTTCGCGATTAGTCGAATTTAGCTAATTTAAAAATCAATAATGGCAAATATTTTAAATAGTAGATCTAAACGTTTTTTGCATTTAATAATAAAAAAATTCACTAGAAAAATTGTTAGATTTCCAATTGGAGGTTAGTAACAATAACATAAGAATTTGCCATTATTGGCCTTTAAATTAGTTAAAAAACCTATCGCGGTCTCGAACAATTGTTCGATGGAAAAGCAGCTATATCGCACTTCACCATCCGTTTAAACATAAACTAAAAATAATTCTTGCAATTTATGCTGTGTTTCTTATTTAAATCCGTAGATCGAGCAAATTGTGAATTCTGAAATCAGATTGATCTGATCGATTTCAAATAATGTCGTTTTCGATTCGCTTTTACCACCTCTTTCAAAAATCAATCCGTGAAACGAACACGAAAATCAAATTGCCTGGTTATTTTATTTGTGTGTGTGTGTGTGTGTTTTTGACTTCCTGAAAAATATTATTGAATATAGACATAACAACAAAATGACAGTTCTAGTGAAAATGACAGTGTTTGTTGTTGGTATTAGTAAATGTGGGGTAAATCTGACAAAAAATCGAGATTTGTAACCGAGGGGCGAATCGAACAACTTGACAGCAGAAATATCAATCGTTTGCGTCACAGATTGATTTGTTTTTGGTGAATCGAAAACGACATTAGAAACTGGTTTCAGATTTGATATAAAAAAAAAAACGGGCGAGTTCACGCTCAACTCGCAAAAGTATTATGTGAAAACCTTAAAGTATAAATATCTATTGAATCATTTCAAGCCTCTTCGATGGGTCAGAGGAACTAATGCAGATAGACGGCTGCCGTTTGCTAGGTAATTGCGTTACATTTTTGTTTTAAAAAATCAATAAGTTATTCTATATTGGGTTTGGAGCACGAACCTTACAGACATTAATTGTTTACCTCCATTACTCATACAGTAAGGACAGCAATACACTATTACTCATAGACGGCAATCATGTTGACGATTCCATATTTAGACTTTTGTGAATGGTCACGGCAATTCCGAAGAACACAGCAAATTGGCATCGCTGATTTGATCAGTATGAACTAAATGAAATAGGGCGGTTCTATTAGGAATAGGCGCTATTTTGACTGTAAAATCATAGCAGCCGGAAAGACGGTAGCATGTCTTCCTGCGGCTTCTTCCTTGCGTGCATCTTTAGAGACTGCTATTCGAATCTGTTTACCACATTTATAGTTTTTGTTTCCTATACTCCTCCTCATAACCATACTCAGCAACAGCATGAGGAATACTAGACATAGATCAAGATATATAGAGTACAAGGTAATATATTGCGCATACGTCAAAAAATTACAAAAACAACAAATTTCCAACATGGCGGCGCGTGCGACGATAGATTTGTGTTTACTTTTTGTGTTTCATTGTTTAAGTTTTTGTTTAATATGTTTCTGAATTAAAGTAAATAAAATTTATTTAGTTGTGACTTTTAGATTTTATTTGAATGTAGCGAAAAAAAAAAATACTTATATGTTTGTGTTCCTGATATTTTTTAATAGATAATATTGACGTTTATCTTGAGTCCGTTAAAAGTGAAAAAAAATATTTCCTTTCAAATTTTTTCTTCCGAAGATTTTTTAATTAAATTCAATAAAATTTATTTAGTAATGGTTTAAGATAATGTGTGTTTGTAGGTAACTATTTTGGTGATTTTTTAATTAATAATATCAATTTTGTAATCCAGTATGGAGTCTGACGTGCTATCAGCGTACAGAACATTTCTTCCTTAGTGGTCCTTAGCATTTTCATTATTTTCACAACACACTGCAAAATCCCAGGATACACATATATTTTGGCGCACCACTTTTTGAGAGTTATTACTACTGGGAGTGGATATTTTTTCTTCAACAGTAACCGGTATGCTCTTGGGCCGGCAGCGTGTATTGCTATTGCATAAGCAATATCCTCCGATGTCCATTTGTTACGCTTTTCAGGGCATTCCAACTTCTTTAATTGACCACTAGAGAAAATGTTGCTAATGTTAAGTAGTTTATTTTCGCGCTTGAACATTTCTATTTTTAATTTTATGTTCTCATTTTGCAATCTGGAAAATTAAAGTTAATTTGGTTTATATTTTATTTTAGCTGAAAACATTATTATTTCAAGAAATATATTTCACTTACTGTGTATATGAGGGAATAATTGCATCGGTTTGCATACTTCTATTGATGTGGAATGGTGTAGTTGGTTCTGCTTTTTCCGGTATATTTTCAGAGTCGGTTTGTGTACTACAAGCTACATTGTAAACAGGCGTTAATTTTGAACTTTCAAACGTCGCCCGCTCCTCGAAATCCATAGCCGATGAACCGCTACAAAATTCCTTTGACATCGAAGCGGTATTATCGACATCCATTTGAATCAGTGGATTATGTAGTTCTTCACTGCGGCCACCGATTTCAGTCACAGTTGAGCTTTTAGATATAAGAACAGATTAAATGGCGAATATCCCAAAACATATTATTTAACCTTACCTTGATTGCACAGCTCGTTTCTGGATTCTTGCACTCTGCGGTGATATAGTGTCTTCGATTGGCAACAAAAGTGGTGGGACCACGTTTGGCTTAAGACGCTTTATTTTTATTATTTGGTGTTGCTCGTACACCGAATGTATCGCAACAAAATCATTCGCATTAAAATGATTGGAACAAATTCGAGCAGATTTAACGCTGAATTTGTCTGTTCTTTGGCATAAAAACACCCACCGTTTACACAAATTGTTATCTTTAGGGAACGAGTGAAACGATATTTTACCACCCTCATTCGTCCCTTTACTGGATGCATTACACCGGAAAATAGCACAGCGCATACAAAAAATAATAAAGTTCTCAATTTTGAGGACAATAGTTATTTTCGCAACAAACACAAACAAAACGTCAATCTTATCAATTAAAACTCAAAGGAACACAAATTTTTTAGCAAAGTAGTTTTTTCACTAAATACAACAAACACACCACAATCTTAAAAATATCCTTAACTATTAAAAAAATCACCGAAACACAATATTTTGAGGAAAATAGTTTTTATCACTACAAACAAACAAACTTGAAACACAATTAAAACACTAACTTTATCAATTAAAAAATCACCGAAACTCAAAAATTTAAACAAAATAGCCTTTTTTAAATACACAAGCACATTCTAGTCGTCACTATGCAATAATATTTATTGCATTTAATTAAAAATTAATCCAAATAAAAATGTAAACAATGAAAACATGAAAATGAACACAAACTATATGATCGCACGTTCCGCCATGTTTTTCGAATTTTGACAGATGCGCAGAAAAAGACGAAAATGAAATAGCGGAGTATATTACCTTTACTCTATATATCTTGGACATAGATAGCATACCGATTAAACAATTTCAAAATTATTATTTTATTATGTATCAATGTATAAGTGTCATTTTCACAGCTAAGATGTATAATATTTAACGCTTAAAGTATGCGTGTAATTCTGTTTGTTTTTAATGTATTTCCATTTCACTTTTTTGAATCACTAACACTAAACATGCATAACTTTTTCGCCTTTCCATTTTAATCCGACGGAAATTGTTCGGTGCCTTTTGTGTTCGTTTTTTTCGTTCGTACCGGATTTTCCGTTCCTTTTTTTACAGGACATTTTTGACCATCGAACTGTCAGAGTAAAAAAAAATTTATTTTCATTTCTAGTGAGCGAAAATTAAATAGTGATTTAAAATTGATTTTTACTGACCCATGTGTACATTGGAAAAGACACACCGCTAAACGAATTTTAGACCAAGGCATATATAGTATATATTGAACAATAGAAACGATGGAAATGAGCTAGCCGAATCGTCGGGTTGAATTCAATACAAGGCTAATTTGTAATTCTTCATAAACAAACGAAAAAATAAAACTTTATTGAAATTCCTTTTAAATAATTCACCATAATTTCAATGATAACTTATATATCAGTTTGGCTCCCAGACTCTGAGGTTGTCGACGTATTTCGTTGGCACTCTCTGAAAAATATGGCTGTATAAAATAATTATTTCATTATTTAATAAAATTATTTACTTTCATTCAGATAATAATTATAATTTCTTTCTATTTCCATTTCGTTTGACAAAAGAAGAAACAAATAATTAAAATGACAGACTTACACCGCCTATGCCCGGTTTCACAAAATAATAAAAATCTCTAGTTAAATAATATTCCCTCCCTTTCTTCTTTTATTAAATTGCGATTTATTTCATAATACAAATTCAACGCTTGCTAATTTTATTTCTTTTTTTACATCAACATTTTAACTAGAGAGTTAAATGTTTAACTGCCCAATTTCATCGAGCTCAATATTTAGCTGAATGCTGAATACTTCTATGTAAAAAAAAAATATTATCAACTTGCATAGAATTTGTATTATGAAACAAAACGTAATTTTATAAAAGAATAAAGGGATAAAATACTATTTAACTAGGGATTGAATATTTTTTTGTGAATCCGGGCACTAGTAATGTCAGCGACAAAATTGATCAGATCGGTTTTACAGGAAATAGGAAACACAGTTTTACCGTACTTAAATTAGATCAATCCGATAAAGTACTTGTTATATAATGTTCCTTTGAAGATTATATTAATAAAATTCTTTAGCCAATATTCAATTGTTTAACTATTTATTATACAAAGAGATATATATTGTGACAATGTTTATTATACGTTCACTCTCCAAGCTGCCTTGACTCGTAATGCTCTTCGTTGATGTCTCTTCCATCCTGTGTTGCCACATCTATACTATCTATATATATCATCTAGTGTTGTCATAGAGATATATCATAATCTAGTATTACAACATCTCCTTCGCTTTATTATTATTATTATTTTTTTTTTTTAAAGTTGATAGTCTTCCAGTCGTTTTGGTAGTTTGCTGATTCGCCTTGGTCGTTCATCTGTCTCGACGATATGCTCCTTAAATTGTACTTTTTTAAGATTTTTACTTTGTGCCGCTGGCTCTATTGCTGGAACAGTTGTTTCACTCTCATTAGAATTTTGTTCATGACTAATGACGTTTTCCTTTGGTGTTTTCTCGTTCACCTCAGTTAGTTCCTCTGTACTGGATCTCTGTGGTATTATATCGACTCTATCTCTATGATATGTTTGTTCGTTCTCCGCCGCGACTATATATGATCGATTATTTAATTTTTCAATTACCTTTGCATCCGTCCAGGGACTCTTCTTGCCTTTTAGCTTAACAAATACTGGCTCACCGATTTCAAGTTGTCTGGCTTTTCTTGAAGATCTATCGAAATAATATTTCGATCTTTCTTTGTTTTCGATAATACGCTGACTAACATCATTTTGTATTTCTGGCCTAAGTTGATTATTTGTATATGGAATACTACATCTTGTTCTCCTAGAATAAAGTCGCTGTACTGGACTACTGTTCATTTTATTTGGAGTATTTCGCCAGATCAATAGTGCTTTATATAAATCTTCTCCAGTTGAGTTCACTCTTTTCATAATGTTTTTTATTGTTTTCACTGTAGCTTCTATTTTACCATTTCCTTGCGCATGATGTGGGGATGTTGTTGAGATTTTGAATTCCCACTCAATTGACATCTTTATCAAATCATTGTTAAAGAAGTTTGTTGCGTTATCCGTTATTACCATTTGTGGTATTCCATGTCTAGCAAAGTTTCTTTTGCAGCATTTCATGATTTCATTCGATGATAGATTAGGGATTTCATCTACCTCAAAGAAATCTGAATAATGGTCCACAGTTAATAGATATTTAATTTTTCTTAAATCTCCATTATTTTTTTTCACACTTATTTCGAATACATCCATGCTTATTATTTCAAATGGCAAATTCGGAATTTTCGTTGTCATCATTGGCAATTTAGGTTGATTCGCTGAATATTGCTTGCATGACGTACATTTATCGATTTCTTCTTTCAATTGCTCAGTTATTCCAGGCCAAAACATGGAATCTCTCGCTAACTTCAAACTCATCTCTATTCCACTATGTGATTGATGTAAACGTTTCACCATATCTTTCTGCAATGCTTCCGGGATAACGATTCGATGTCCTTTGAAAATTAAACCATTCTGAGTTGACAGCTCATCTTGATATTTAAAAAATGGCTTCAATTCAGGTTCACAATTTTTCAAATTTTCTGGAAAACCTTTAATGATTATTTCACAAAGTTTTTTCATGTGAATATCATTTTGTGTCGCTTCTAATATTGATTTTATTCTTTCGTCAGTTATCGGTAAATGTTCTACCATATTAATTTTTTCAATTTCCTGCATGTAGCTCTTCTCACTTCTAATTTTATAGATTTCTTCCAACCTCAAATGTTCGTTCTCTTTTAAGTGTACTCTTGAAAGTAAATCTGCTATATACATTTGCGTACCAGGAACGAATTCGATTTCGTAATTGTACCTCTGCAATGCTAAGAACATTCGTTGAAGTCTTTTAGGTGCTGCTAAAAGAGGTTTTTTGTATATTGTTTTAAGTGGTTTGTGATCGCTTTGAACTATAAATGCTCTACTGATAATGTACTGCTCAAATCTCATGCATCCAAACAAGATTGCTAATGCCTCCTTCTCTATTTGGGCATAATTGCGTTCAGTGCTAGTTAAATTTCGGGATGCAAATGATACAGGCTTACCATCTTGAAGTAATACAGCACCAAGTCCTGTACTTGAACTATCACATTGCATAACAATTTTCTTTTCTGTATCGAAGTATTGTAAAACGGGCACTTTAACTACAAGTTGTTTTAGTTTCTCAAAACACTGCTGATGTTCTGTTCCCCATACAAAATCATCATTTTTGCACAATTTTCTCAATGGTTCACAAAATTGAGATAATTTTGGTAAAAATTTTGTTAAATATGTGATCATTCCAAGGAATGTTTGCACTTGCTTGAAACTAATAGGTTCGGGCATTTCCGTGATTGCATTAATCTTCGCCGGATCCGGTTTCACGCTTTCACTAGTTAAAAGATGTCCAAAGAATTTGACTTCATCTTTGTATAATCGTTACTTGCTTTTGTTTAACTTTAAATTTGATTCTCGCAGTTTCTGAAATAATTTTTCTAGCTTGATATTATGATCTTTCATAGCTTCTTCGTAATTTTCACCACAGCCATATACTAGGATATCATCACAGATGCACTCTACTCCTTCAAGACTTTCGACCATCTCATGTTGCATTTTTTGATAGAGTTCTGGTGCCGGAGAAATGCCGAATGGAATACGATTCCATTTATACCTTCCAAAAGGTGTCCAAAATGTCGTTAGATAGCTGCTTTTTTCATTTAATGGTATTTGCCAAAATCCTTTTGCAGCATCCACCATGGTACAAATTTTTGCTTTGCTTAATTCTGGCATCACTTCTTCAACTGTTGGCATTTGGTAATTTGTTCGTTTCAATGCTTTATTCAAATCCACTGGATCAAGACAAATTCTAAGTTTGCCACCTTGATTTACAAGTACCACGTTACTGACCCAATCAGTATGACGATCAACTTTAGACACTATTCCAAGTTTAACTAAATTATCGATCTCAGCTTTGAATTCTTTCCTCAGTCCATGAGGAATTCGGCGGGGATTTTGTATCACTGGTTCTATGCTTTCGTCTATTTCTAAACGTACTTCATTTTTCGTTTTTCCTATGCCATCAAAAATATCATCGTATTTGCTGATTAATTCTTCTGCTTGTCTCATCAAATTGTTTGACACTTCAATTTTTTTACACACTTTAATCAACTTCATTTCCTGACAAAATTTGCTCGATATTAAAGGTGCTTGATTTTGCGTAACTACTTCGAAATTTAAATTGTATTCCGTTCCATATCGTAAGATTTTTAAAGTTGCACGACCCAATGGAGTAACTAATTTATCTCCAAATCCTCGAATCTGCGTAGTTGTTCTTATAAGAGGTGCATTATCCTTACCAACAATTGCGCGTAAATTTTGTAATCCAATCACATTGCAGGTTGCTGCTGTATCCAATTGACACTTTATTTGTTTTATTTCGTCATCATTAATATAAAAATCCAGAACTGCTGTTAAAATTCTATCGTTCCCCGATTCGTATATAGAAAATACCATATCACTGTCATCGTCATTTCCAACTTCATCATCGATAATGGATTTCACTGTTTTCGCTTTATTTTTGGCTTCAAAGCAAACTTGAGCAAAATGGTTATATTTTTTGCATATGTTACATTTCTTGCCGTAGGCTGGGCACTTCTTCATACCATGATCTCTTTTACCTCCACAATATATACATAAATCTTTGTTGGTTCTATTGCATTGCGAATTTGTAGAACGCTGACGGGAATGACTTTTATGCTTATTATCACCGCCCATATTTTTTGATCTCGATTGCCTAGAATTATTGGCCCAAATTTTATTCACATCATTGGTATTTGAATTATTGTATTTATCTTTATCACTTGAAAGTTGCTTTAACTGCTTTTGCGTTAATTCAGATACCTTAATTTTATTTATAGCATTTTGTAAGGTTATGTCCTTGTCGTCGTATAATTTTTCTCGTAGCTTGACGTTTCCAATTGAAATGCATAATTTGTCTAACAAAAATTCATCTGACAAATCCTTTCCACAATTAACCGCATCGCACTTGAATTGGCAAGTTTTCACCATAGTTTTAAGTCGATTCACATATTGATCAATTGTCTCATTCGGTTCTTGCGTAGCCATATTGAACATAGCTCGTTCATAACGCTTATAACATTCCGGAACTAAGTATTTTTCGATTGCTAGTAACACTGTAGTTGCACTAACTTTATCAGCTGTTGTTAATGGAAAGTTTTGATAATGCTTAAAACAATCCTCGCCAATTGCTGAAAGTAAAATAGCAATTTTTTCGGCTTCTGTCTTGTTGCTAACTCCGCTGGAAATCACATAATTTTCCCACGTGGCTTTGAAATACTTGATATTTGCTGCTATATCGCCAGTAAAATCAATGGGTTTAGGCAATGGAATATTTGCACTTATACTTTGCATTGCTTTATTTTCTCCAACATTTTGCTTCTGTATATGTTTTGATAGCTGCGCTATTTTCTCTTCTAAATCAAGAATTTTTTTTTCCGCCATTTTGTCAAAAAAAAAAAAAAATTTATTACTTTATTTTTTTTTTCACATACTAATACAGAATATTTCTATATTACATACGAGTAATCACATCTGACACCATGTTATATAATGTTCCTTTGAAGATTATATTAATAAAATTCTTTAGCCAATATTCAATTGTTTAACTATTTATTATACAAAGAGATATATATTGTGACAATGTTTATTATACGTTCACTCTCCAAGCAGCCTTGACTCGTAATGCTCTTCGTTGATGTCTCTTCCATCCGGTGTTGCCACATCTATACTATCTATATATATCATCTAGTGTTGTCATAGAGATATATCATAATCTAGTATTACAACAGTACTTTTGTAACAAAAAATAACGGTACAGAAGAGTACGTCAAAATAAAGGAACTGATTGTTTTTAGAACAAAAACAAATTGGAATAGATTAATTTAGAACACACGAAACAAACATAGAGGAATTTTTTTTTGGTAACGGTTTTTAGTTAGAAACCCGGTTTTTCGGTGATGCAAAGTATAACTTAAAACCAGTAAAACCGGTTTCGGGGAAATAGAAATTGGCAATCACTACGTAAAAGTTCTTAAATCGTGTTCTCTGTTAATGTTAATTAAATTATCACGCCAGCACAAATAGCGCTTCATTATCTTATAAATATAAAAAACAATCATTTTATAATAAACTTGTGACATTGTTTAACCTTACTTTAAATTCAGTTACAAATGTAATCCTCCTTCCAATTTTTCTGTTTAATTCGTTATCGTATAAAATGTCGACTTTCCGATTTTCAAAATTATTTTGTTAAATTAATTAACCTTTTACTCTTCACAGCGTTCGATTTCCCCATCTACTCTTTCCCAATAGCTTACTTTTCGTGCCATCACTTCTATGCGCACAATAACTTAATACATATACAAGACAACCTTTCTCTTCGAATGCAGCACTGGTTTTCAAATAATAATTTTTGGTTTCTATTATTTATTCCGACCCTGAATAAGGTCTTATCATTTTCTTACCTTACAGTTTAATATTGAACCTGAAACCCTTCTCTCTCACTAAACAATAAATTAAATAGTTAGTGTTCTAATCAATCTTCATTATTTATCCCGTAATGCTCAATCGGTAGCCTACTCACACAATCTGCATTACCATTATCACTCCTTCTATACTTTCTGCTTTACTATGATGCCCATATATAAAACCTCGATCTGCGTCGTTAATTGGGCCCCGATAAAGGCGACGCAAATCGAATTCGAATGAATTTTCCAATATGTCATATATTTTTTTATTTACGTACTCGTATTATAACTATTTTGAAATTAGTACCAAAATAAACCATTTCCTTGTACGAAGAACTTTATTTAATTCATTACCTTAACATAACATAATATGTAAATACATACATATAATTCATAAATTCACTAAACATTTATTAAATAAATTAACATAACATAAAAAATCATTTACATTGCACAGAAATTATAAAATTAATAATTTATAAATATTTCTAATTTGATGAACTTGACGATTCTAAATCGATAACTATTTCTGTATAGACTGATTTGGTTCTCGCACTGATTTAGTTACAAAGTTTTTGCTGAACTTTTGCCGCTTTTTTCTTCAGGTAAATTTCTTTGTAGCCATTGATAGCGTTATCTATATAGATCTTATCACTTTTAAACTTCTATCTTCGTCAGAATCATTATCTACAAAAATGTCCATTGCCTGAGAAATGAGCTGCATCGCTTTTGAAATACAACCAGCCGTTAACTGTTTTTCTTCCGAAACCACATTAGGTACTACATCAATATCATCCTCTAAAGAACGTTCAATATTTATAGAAATCAAATCTTCATTATTAAGTTCTTCATAGTCTAATATCAATATTTCATTGATGGCATCTTCCTCCATGCCTTCAAAGTTTGTTACTCGAGCTAATTCAGAAATTTCTCTACGAACGGTTGGTACAATATCAACTTCCGCATCTTTAGACACGCTTTCTGGCCATAGTTGACGCCAAACTCCGTTCATACATGTTTTTTTGACTTCCATCCATGAACGGTTTATATTTTCGATAGCCATCAAGATATTATAATTTTTCCAATACTGTTTCATAGTAGGCTTATCATCCCCATCGGTTGATGCAATAAGTTGGCTAAATGTTCTTCGTAAATAGTAACATTTAAAATTTGATATGACACCTTGATCCATCGGTTGTATAATTGACGTCGTGTTTGGTGGCATAAAAACAAATTTCAGATTTTCTGAAATATCGTCTACATAAATTGGGTGTGCTGGAGCATTGTCTACCAAAATCAACATTTTAAAATCAATATTTTGAGTGCGACAATAAGTTTTCAACTCTGGAACAGCGCAATTTCCTACCCAATCTTTAAATAGAGCTGCAGTCATCCACGCTTTTTTATTGGAACGCCAATAAACCGGTAGAGATTTTTTATCCACATGTTTAAAGGCCCTTGGATTTTCAGAATTGTAAATCAGAAAGGTCTTAAATTTGAAGTCACCTTCTGCGTTCCCTCCTAGAAGAAGAGTATGTCGATCTTTACTTACTTTATATCCAGGGCAAGATTTTTCAGTTTTGGATATGAACGTTATCCCTGGTAGCCGTTTCCAATATAGGCCTGTTTCGTCGACATTTAGAATTTGCTTCAAAGAATAACCACCTTCTTTAATAATAGATTTTAATTCAACTTTGAATTTATTTGCAGCTGTAATATCTGCACTGGCAGATTCCCTTTTCAGGGCAACATTATGTAGTTTAGCTCTACTTTTAAAACGTTCGAACCAACCTTGACTGGCTTCGAATTTTTCTAAAGTTTGACCACTAGATGATGGCGAGTTCTGTAGAATATCATTAAAGATACTTACGGCTTTTTTTTTGAATCACCATTTTGCTCAGTGGCATCCGGCGCTGATTTTGGCTCTCTATCCATATACTAAGAAGGGACTCCATTTTTACCACAATTGAACTTCTTACTTTGGTACTGGTTTGTTTTGACTGCAATATTGTAGCGGTTTTAGCAAACTCTCTTATTTGGTCAGCATCTCGATTACAAATTGTCCTCACTGTTGTAGGAGCTAAACTAAGATTTCTCGCAATATCAACCAGATTTAAAACGTTTTAACACATCTAGTTTTAGTTCCAAACTAATTTGTTTCCGCACTTTTAATTTAATATTGAAAATGATGTAATTTGTGCTACTACATTGCACATACTGAAACAACTGACTGAATAATATACAAATTCATTTTACGAAAGACAATACACAAAGAAAGAAATGAAACACAAAATTAAATGGGGAACTCCCTTTATATAAAATTTAAACAACGCAAATAGAAATTTTAACGACGCAACTCTGAAAAGACGAAAATTTAAGAACGACGCAACTTCGAAAACGACGCAAATCGAGGTTTTAGTTTGTATATATTTATTTAAAAAACTTCTGGTGATGGATAGAGCCTGTCTGTTTATAATTTCCTTTTCGGATCATAATGTTCCAGAATGCCACTGCTATTTCTTATTCTCTTAAAACACGTCAACACGTCAATTCTAGCACGAAAAACTCGCATTTCGAGTAAATAACTTTCATGCTAAATTTTTCTAATTGCTTCAATTCAAAAATAAGTCTTTGTTGTAATTTCTCTAATGACTATTAGTTTCCTTAATTCAATTAAAACATGTCTGTCTCGTGTACGCTCTCAAATCGTACGCTCTCTTCATTTATATTCTCGTAAACCATCGCGTCATCGCATGTTCAACATTATTGTTATAATAGTTATGACACAACACATCGTATCATTAATTTAATCTAAGGCTGAGTCCGAAACACGTGATAAATAATTTTTAGTACTAATATTTGAAATTTATGTCGATTTCGATTCACCTTTTACCAAATCTTTAAAAGATCACTTTCTAGGCTGTGTGAATGAAACAGTTGCTCCGTAATATATATGCGTGTGTGTTTTTGACGTTTATATAAACATAACCTATAATTTTTATAAAAGATCGATGCTCTATAAAAAACAACTTAACATATTCTAATGTTATATATGTACGTAACAACATAACAACAACAAGTTAATTCTTTAATATAAAATATTTACATAAAAATAAACAGAAACATTAAATATAACACAAAACGCAAATGACGCTTTCAAAATGACAGTTCTATTTGTGTTTGTGTTAGTAAATCTGCCAAAAAATCGAGATTCGTAAACCAACAAGAATTTTGCTCAACCGAGCGACTTTTCTTGACGAATCGACCAGTTTGACAGCAGGAAGAGCAAGCCGGCTTCCTCTTTTTTGGTTAATCGAAAACCACATTAATTGAAAAAATCGCACGCACCCAAATTTTCATAGTAGATTCCTATGATAATTTTTGACAGATGGAGAGTAAATGCATTGAATGATTGCCATGATTGCATTATACCACCTACAGACAAAAAATAGATAATCGCGAATTCGAGATTATGTAGTTATCTTTTCGTGTGCTACAATACGATTTTAATGCTTTTAGGGCTATCTCGCTTCAGAACTTGATTATCGTAATCTATTTGTGCAAACTCGATAAACGTGAATGAAATACAAAAAGAGAGTAAGTGAAATAGAATTATTAATCTTTGTGTCTGTCAATGGTGAAAGCTTTTTATTTTACAGAAATAGACTTTCCTCGTTTGCCGTTCATTTTTATTGTCAATGTTATTTTGGCGTAATTATGCCGTAATTGGAGTTAAACAGGAGAGGTAAGACATATAAATAGATTGCAATAGATTGCATTAATACATAAAAAAATGTCAAAAATATATACTAAAAAATATTTAACATAGATTTCGGACTAGACTGTGTCCGAAACCTGTGATAAATATTTTTTAGTACTAATTTTTGACATTTATTTGAAAAACCGAACACGCCCAAATTATCACAGTAATTTCATTGTGGTTGACGTATTCGTCTTTGCGTTTTATTTCAAAGTAATTGATTTTCCTCGTTCGACGTATACACCAAGAAGATTTTTCTCTAAACTCCAGTTATGTGATAATGAGTAAACGATCGACGGGACAATATTGCCTCAGCTAAAACAGAATCTATGATTACGAAGCTTACAAGGGCCATCCATCCATGGATATCCAGTTTTATTCGCGATACACTTATTTATTCTGTAAAACAGCCCAATTTTCAAAAAATATTGCAACATATGACCTTAGCACAATGTAGTTGTGTACTTATTGAAATGTTTCAGCATCATGTCTAACAAGTTACCGACGAAATCCTGAAACGTGGATTTTTTTTACTAATCTATAACTTTCCGGAATTATATTAAAGGTTGCATCAATCACAATATCTGTCCAAAATTCACCAATTTCTCGGAAACTACTGCAGTAAAATGAAAGAATAAACTTAATAGGTGGCGAAAAATGTCAAAAATTTGTACTAAAAAATATTTATCATAGGTAAACACAGTCTTATGCTTCATTTACATGACTGTTTTTTTCCTGTTGATTTTTAATATCGTGAAACAATATCAAAAACTAAATTTCTGATTTAATTTTTTGCAAACTGAACATTTTGTATTTATATAGGGAAATTTACCCTGTTAAAGTTAGCCGAAAGTTTCCAGCCGAAAGTGAAAAGTCGATAATGCAGATTATGTTATTGACATTCCAGCCGAAAATAAATCAGCCTCTAGAGTGTTATGTCTGGAGATGGATTGCATTGATGTGACTTATCAATAGCTATCGCAGGAAAAAAATTCAGTTCAAGTTTCCCGTGGGAAATCTCGGAAAATTCGATTTTTCAAAAATTATTAGAAAATTTGTATAAAATCAGCCTCTAGAGTGTTATGTCTGGAGATGAATTGCATTGATTTGGTTTGTCAATAGCTATCATAGGAAAAAAAAATCAGTTCAAGTTTCCCGTGGGATATCTCGGAAAATTCAAAAAAGTTCCCAGCCGAAAGCCGAATTTTCTGAGATTTCCCACGGGAAATTTGAACTGAGTTTTTTCCTACGATACCTATCGCCAAATCAACTCAATGCAATCCATCTCCAGACATAACACTCTAGAGGCTGATTTTATACAAATTTTCTAATGATTTTTGGAAAATCGAATTTTCCGTGATTTCCCACGGGAAACTTGTACTGAGTTTATTTCCTGCCATAGCTATTGAGTAATCACATCAATGCAATTCATCTCCAGACATAACACTCTAAAGGCTGATTTTATACAAATTTTCTAATAATTCTAATTTTGTATATTCTTCTGATTTTCCGATATTTTCTATGAAGCAAAGTTTTACACGTAAATTTATTTACAAAATTTTTTATTTAAATCTATTTATCCTATTTACTTTCGGCTGATAACTACAAAATTTTTTATTTTCGGGTTGAATGTTATATCATAATCTCCATTATCGACTATTTTACTTTCGGCTGGGATTATACAATCTGCATTACCATTATTTATACTTTCGGCTGGACTAACACAATCTGCATTAACGACTTTTCACTTTCGGCTGGCAACTTTCGGCTAACTTTAACAGTATGGGAAATTTATAAATGGAAATACATGCATTCTGCTTGCCACGCAGAATTCTGCAAGTTGTCTCTATTTCTAATTTTGTGCCGAATCAGTAGGCTATATTATGTAAAAGAAAACACATCTAGTACCATTTGTAACTTTTTATTTTTTTCAACCAATTTTTTTAATTTGTTGATAGAAAATAAGTTTTGTGTGATAAGTGTCAAAATGGAGGATAAAACTTAATTAATTTGTGACAAAATATCGCATCATACATTTAGAAAATCTGTACATTAAAATTAAATATGTATCAATTAAACGCCACTAAAAAAAATTCTGCTTACCAAAAACGATGCTCATGTAGTTTACTGGCATTTCTACCGGCAGCGCTGCTAGCAGAAATTCTGTTCATATGTTTCCAGCTTAGAGCGACTAACATTCATGCTGGAGACACATGAGCAGAATTCCTGATTTTAGATTTATTTTTGTGGAATTTATTTTGTTGGTTAGAAAATTTCAAGCATCGAATAGTCAGTTAGAAAAATTTCGCCACCGATACGGCATTCATCATAAATCGTAATGCGGCAAAGTAAACGAGATTAGTGAAAGCGATATTGCCAAATTTCGTGCACAATTTGCTTCTATATAGAGGGTAGAGGGATACGAGCAATAAAATTGGTTTAATGCTGATAAGATTGGATTGTTTTTAAAATTGATGCCTGATTATTATTATTATTATTATTATTGGAGGGCCATGCGGGCGATCAGCCACTTCGCACTGCGATGTAAAAGATCTATTGTGCTGGACCCTGCTTAATTATCCGTCCAGTCAATATTCAGGTTCCTAATGAACCTGACAATACTGCCTCCCGGTACGTGATACATACTATCTGGGCTTATTGCTCTCCCTCCTAGATGTTTACTAAAGCATGTAGTTCCGCTAGAAAGACGGTGTCATTGGAGCGCAAGGACCTCGGGAGGGTTGTCCCACTCCCGTATATTCCTACTTCTGCCCCGTATTCCGTTTGATTTTACTCTTACGAGTTGCTGGGAATTGCAAATCGCCTGTAGGTCACCCAGCTTTACTACAGGAAGACTACATAAAACTGGAGGGTGCCTGGTATCCAGAGTCAGCATATTTTGGACTGATTAACCTATCAGCCATTCATCCATCGGCATATGCTGTTCCACCTTAGATTAGGGTTTTTTAACAAGGTTTTCTCCTTTAGCGCCGTACTTTCGCCTGTGCCAAATGGCCAAACATGTGCCAAATGGCCTTAGTTACTAGTGGTTGCCACGAGGAGGCAATACGTACACTTGCGAATTGTGAACAGGTTACCTCTTACACAATTGTACCCATCACGCAGCTGCCTAATGACAAGACCAGAACAGCTCACGTGATGCGCACACTACTGGAAGGTTACGGAGCTGGTAGAGCAAACTACTCAACTTTGGCCCCTTCCCCCTCCAATAGTCGCCAAACCACGATAAATGACCACGATACCTGATAAAAGCATGGTTTTAAAAAATGAAAAATATTGTAGTGATGAGATATCAATATACCGGATGAGATACCGATTATTGGAAAATCAAACAAATCAGTTTGGATGACAGGCAGTATATTTGAGGGATGGGTTCGAGAGGTTGAAAAAAACCGAAAAATTATATTGACTGTAGACAACTGCTCGGCTCATGTTGAAGTCAACGGACTACCAAACGTGACACTTCGCTTTCTCCCTCCTAGAATGACATCAGCGATTCAGCCACTCGGCCAAGTCATAATAAAGACCTTCAAAAGTCACTATAGGGGCGATTTATTAAAAAATGTTAAAAATGTTAGTTTAACGGCGACAGAGATATCCAATAAAATTAACGTCCTAGACGCTATTTCATCGTGGACACAAGTGTCAACGGATTGCATAAGAAAATGTGTTAACAAAGCTGGATTTTTAATTCAACCAGATTCAAACGAAAGACTGGAAGAACTTCTTCCTGTAGTTCATAATCCATTATTACCAATTTCAGCTAATGAGTTTGAAGAGTTCGTTTGTACAGACGATGATATGGTAATATGTTGCCAGCCGAACGAAATGGATATTATAAACTAGAGAGGGATTGTCGAGGAAAAGAAGGTCCAAATCCAGTCCAAGAATTGGAGGAAATATCCGTACAAGATGCTGTGAAAAGCATTTCAATGTTGAAAATTTTGCTTTATACTTATACCTGTATCACCATGTAACTTGACAAAACTTGAGTATAATGTAATTTTTATTATTTACTATGAATACATTGAATTCTAAAAGGTAACAGCTTTGGAGCAAACGGCGCAGTGGTTAAAGCTGCGGCGTTTGGATCGGGAGGTACCGGGTTCGAATCCCGATAGGGGCGGGATGCAAAAGGGATTTTTCATCATCTGATTACGATCGGTGATGACGATGAACACATCTATGACCCCCTGTTGAGAGTGCAGAATCCATGGGCCGACCCACCTTTCATGTCAGCACTATAGGTTGGCATGAAGCAATGCAATGTGCAGGTGGTTTATACAAAGCGGGTCTATAGCCGTACGTCCTCGATTTGGCTACTACTGCGTAAAGTAGGGCGGTAAAATTAACTGCGAAAGAGTTGGGAGTGCCTTGAGCCCCAGAAAAAGATTGCATAGATTAAAAAAAAAAAAAAAAAAAAAAAAAAAGGTAACAGCTTTGTACATATTTATACATCCTATTTATCCATCCCGAGTGACTCTAATAATAAATAAAACAAAATTGTTCAACACTATTTATTTATTGATGTACCTGTATATAATTATAATATATTTATTAAACTATCAATCATTGCTGGTTTCCACATACCTACCAAATATAAATTATTAGCGTTACGTCATTAAAACAAGCGGCAACAACTAAAATAACGGCGACAAATGTATTGTCTACACAAATCCACTAAATTCCATGTGTGTACATACATATTTCAATTATAATTATTGTTGGTGTGTCAATTGATTGATTTAATCGTTTGGCACAAATGAAATATTTGCCAATTCTTAAAACAAGATTTAAGTTTTTAAAATTTTAAAAAGACGGAACTACCCAATACCAATCTAAATGTGAATTATTACAAATGAGATTCATAAATACAAATTTGATGGTCAATTGAAACCTTAAAAAGCGTCATTGCTCACCGTTTCTACAATCATACGTATGTAATGTGTCGGAAATTATGTTTTCGAGTCGGTCGATACCAATATTTATGTTCCTCGCACTTAATACATCACAAACTGATTTTTTATCTGTAAGTTTAATGTTGATCGCTTTTTATTTTATTGTTATGGTTTTGCTGTGAGGTGCCCCCACAATACACTTAGCTCACACTCTAAAAACGTTAGTAAAGCACCTTCAAATCGATTTATTTAATTATACCTATTCCTATTTAAAGATCGATCGAACCAAGAGATTCTACCAAACGATAAGATCATCATATTATACGGTGAACGGTGAACGTCGATGATTTATGTTTTGTAATAAAAAAAAATGAAAGCGAACTCCTTAACCAGAGGAAGAACTCATGCTGTTAAACTGATACTAATATTTACGATTTACAAATGTCACAAATATTTTATCAAAAATGGTTGCTTATACTGTAATTTATGCCAATTCAACACCCTTTTTCGCGCGTGATTTAGCATTAAATCGATTTTAAGTGTCCGGAGATTTATTGATTTTATTTAGCTATGCCAATAAATAAATATTTAAGATGGGCGATCGAATAAGTTTAACACGTTCCGTTTATCTATAATCTACTACAGTATATAACAACGAAATGAGAATATGAAACTTGCTTTACATACGATTTGTAATTTGATTTGGGTAATAATTTATGAAGGTTGCGTTTTTAATCAAGTTATGGTTGGTCAATAATATTTATGTATTTTGACGTATTATATTACAACCAGAGGATATTAGAACGTAAATTTAGCGATTTAAATATTAACTTGTTTAGCATCATAAAAATCTTAAAATGGTTGGTATTTAATAGCTTAACATATATCAAGTTACAAAATACAATATAAAGCAAACTTCGAAAATACTTTCATCAAAATTAAATCTTTCAAAAAAAAAAAAATTTAACTTCGTTTGTATTCAGTAAATTCGCTAAACTTACCTATTTTACCATCACGTTAATACAATTTTTCATTGAAATATTACCAGGTCTTGCTTAGCTCCTTTGTTTTGGTAAGGTTGCAAATTGTTTGCTTATACAATAAATTGAGTCACGTTATCTGTACTAGTAGGGGTATAGCATTGGCAAAATCACAGACTTCAGAGAATGATAGTTTATGCATAAAAAACACTCCTCCGGTTGTTCAACGAGCTAATTATGTAATTTATTAATTTTGTTGCTTTTTGATAAATAATATTTTAGGTTTCTTAATTCATTAACTTCATCTAAAACTTTTTACAAAACTCCATTTACACAGCACATCAAAATCGAATAAGAAAAAGCCAAGTACCTACCGTTCTAATTGGTCGCATTTCAGAACTGCACCTAAAAACCATTTTAGAAACGCTTTTCCATAGAAATGTCGAATTTCATCATAGAAACCTAATGCCTTAGATTAGTAAACTCAATTCTACGATTCCTTGTCATTATTTGAAAGGTATCGCCCCAGAAAAGTTATCGAATATCGTTGGAATATCGCTGATAAGTCTTCGAAAATCACAAAACTCTTGAATAATCATGAAAATTTCGAAATCTCGGACGATAAGTCTCTGGAGTTGTGGCTATCTCAAATATCTAAAAGTTTCTAATAATACCAGAACTTCTCGAATTGCCTATAAATCTGTAATATTAAGCTCAACGTCACTAAATCATTGTGAATAGTTTCAAATAATCATGAATAATCTCGAAAATCTTCAATAATCGCCAATATAAGATCGAATCGATTAGTATCGAATAATCTGACGTTCACACAGAAAGCAACACACAAAAATGTCAATTTAAATATCCAAAAATTCCGAAAATATCAGATTATCTTGAAATCGTGATCGGTATAATCTTTTAGAAATGGAGGCGTTTGAAAAAGCTAACATAAACATATTTCCTTATGATTTCAAGAAAAATTTGATCAGGACGTCACAAGTAGAACTCACTTTGTAGTTCAAAGAGAGGGATTCTAATAAATTCAAAAATTTCAATCAAACATTCCGGAATATGTTTTTAAAATTTTTGATGAAAAGTGAAATAAGTTTGCATGTATTGTTTTACAGCTGCGGGAACAACGATATCACCTGTTTAAAATTGACTTCTAAGACTGTGACCGAAACCTGTGATAAATATTTTATAGTACAATTTTTTGACATTTATTTGAAAAAATATTCCCCTACATTCACAAATTTTTATTACGCTGCCCGAATTGTGTAATAATTTTTTGAAGTATGCCCCTTCTGTCATGTTGTTGTTCGATTTTAATGGCAAGCAATCCTTTTATACGTTTCGAATTCGCTTTCGTTTTATATCATATACTGTAGGGTATGGCTGTATTTGTTAGATCATAGTACAACAGGACGATGGTGCAATAATTGTCGCCAAAATTTTGGAAAATATATTACGATATAATTAGGCTTTTATACAGGAAGTGGGAATGTCGTGGGTGGTCTCAAATCAGAATTCTAACGAAAACTAAAAGATGTGATATGTGTGAGAGTGCATAGAATTCAACGTTTTAAATCAATCGATCAACTAATTCTATGATGGATTCAATAATCTGTCAATATCTATAATAATCTGTTTCAATAATCTGTCTCTCACATTTATTCACTAGATCAATATGGCATATAAATAAAATTAACTTTTAGTTGACATACACGGACAAATCATCTCACTAGAAGAAAATAATTGTCGGCAAGCTGCTGCAGTTGAAAATTATTATGTTGCTGCAAATAATAGATTCTGTTATCGTATTGACTAGTTGACATTTTATTTTGATGATATAAAATGCTAAGGCGACCATGTTAAATGTCGACCGAACAATTATTCTGTTTGTGTCAAAAATTATCATAGTAAAAGACCGTGATAATTTGGGTGTATGCGATATTTTTCAAATAAATGTCAAATATGTGTACTAAAAATATTTATCACAGGTTTCGGGCACAGTCTAAATAACAAAGACTTATCGAAACAAGAGAAAACATTTTGTTGCACTACTCTGAGATTATTTTTGAATATTGACAGTAATAGTACCGTGTGCTCTATCGGACAAAAAAGAAGCTACGCACCCAGATTTGAAACGAATAATCACAGAAGGCTTTGATCTTCTTTCAAATATTGTATGGAAATTGATTACTATATCAAAGCCAACTAGATTTTTTTAATGCGTACGAACCTTTACTTCGTACGATAGGTATCGCATTTCCTACTTTTCCAATCGTCAGTTATATATCTTTGTATTGATTTATTTTCATATACAACACGACTGCACACAATTTTGCCGATTATTTTCTTACATGCAAATAATTTGGAATGAAATAAATTTTGTGTGTGTATAAGCATTATTTAGCCTTTTATTTATTAGTGGTTCATACCTCGTGCTCAACATCGACTTACTGGAGGAAGCCCCGGTATTTCCGGGGTAAATATTAATTTATTTAGGGTACTGCCAACACTTAAAGTGGCGAAAGGCTTAATTTTCAAACGTTTAGAATTGTTAATATGGGTTGGGTACAGTTGCCCGTATTCCAAAAACCCGTATTCCAAAATCCCGTATCCCAAAATCCCGTATCCCAAAATCCCGTAAGCAAAAATCCCGTATTCTATAATAATTCATCGGCTTATCGGCTTAGGCCTAACATATCGCGCGATTTTTATTATAGAATACTTCTGTGTGTGTGTGTGTGTGTGTGTGTGTGTGTGTGTGTGTGTGTGTGTGTGTGTGTGTGTGTGTGTGTGTGTGTGTGTGTGTGTTTGTGTTTGTGTTTGTGTTTGTGTTTGTGTTTGTGTGTGTGTGTGTATGTGAGACCACAACGGTGTGAGACTCCTACTCACTAAAACCACCTCCTGCATCCTTTCCTCCCGGAACGACCGCTAGGTATTACTTCGAAAGGGAAGGAGTCTGTACTAATTGTACGATCACATCTTGGCGTTCTAACCGTCGCAACTCCTTAATCGTTGTTGTTGCAAAATTTGCTACAGTACTCCATGCTTCTGGGGACGCTAGCATCACTTCAACTATGTTCTCTGGGGTAATATCAAATTGATCGAGGACTCCAGCAAGCACTTCTCTATTTCCCTGAAACCGTGCGCATACAAAAACACGTGTTCAGAATCTTCTGCGGAATCTCTACAGGATGGACATTACGGTGAATCATCATGCCCAAAACGATTAAGGTATGATCGAAAGCATCCGTGTCCTGTTAAGAGCTGTGTTAGGTAAAAATCAACCTCGCCATGCGTACGATTTATCCACGGGCCTATTTCAGGAATTAGTCGTCGAGTCCAATGGCCCTTCTCCGAACGGTCCCAACGCTGTTGCCAATCGATAAGAATATCCCCCCCTGTACATTCTTATGTTGTTCGCTCGCACCATTGGTCTCCTCCATGGCTATTATTGTATGACTTTTGGCGTTCCGCTACCAGCAGATCAATTGGACACATTCCCGCAATGACACAGGCTGCTTCGTCCGAAAGAGTTCTGAACGCACTAATCACTCTAAGTGCGCAGCTGCGATATACGGAGTTAGAACCACGACGATAGGATGGCACCTGCAGCGCTTGAGCCCATATAGGGGACGCATAGAGCATTATAGATGTTCCTACACCGACTTTATGTGCTCCTCGAATGATAACCTTGCATCGATTTGTACCCCTAGGTACCTTATCGAGGGTTGCGAGAAAATCGTATGTGCTCCGATTCTAATGGAAATTGTTTCCAGCACCTTTCTGCTGGTTATAAGCACCGCTTCCGTTTTTTGTTCCGCAAGTTGCAACCCAACTGAGTCAAGCCATTCTTGGATTATATCCACCGTATCCCTACAAATGTTTTCCAGCTCTTCCTTGTACTTTGAAACTGCTACGATGGCGATATCATCGGCAAACCTAACTACCGTCGCCTCCTCGGGGACCTAGAGTGCAAACACATTGTCGTACATAATATTCCAAAGCATTGGACCGAGTACAGATCCCTAGGGGACCCCGCATGTAACTTTGTACTCCTTGCACCCTTCATTCGTGCGGTACTGCAAAGTGCGGTTTTTAAAATAGCTTGAGATTACTCGCTTGATGTAACAAGGCACATTCCTGATATTGAGGACGTTCATAATATGTTCCCATTTTGCTGTATTAAATGCATTTTTAATATCTAGCGTAACAATAGCGCAGTATTTTTTACGGCCTTCTTTCCATCTGCTGCCGCTGATGGCGTCTTCTGCCAGCCTGGTAACGAGCTGAATAGTGGTACGTCGTCCGCTTCAATGGCACTCGAGTGAATAGTCACTGGTTTCCGAGGAAACAAGGAAGATACTATATTATCCATCAAAATAGGACATGTTTATGCTGCACCTCTTGCAAGTTTAAGCTTGGACATTACCATCTTGTAGGGCCTACTCCATGGGTCATCCTCAACCTCATCACAGAGGCTCTTCCAGCATCGTCGCTTGCTTTTTTTAATGGCTACCTTCAGCGCACCCCGTGCTTCCCTGTATATTTGTTGTAAACTGAAGGAGGAGCTATACCGCTGGGAAACGCGGCTAGCACGATTGCACTTTCGCCGGAGCAATGCAATTTCCTCATTCCACCAGTAGGCCGGTGGGCGTCTTGGGTTTAACCTTCTTTTAGGCATTGTAGCGTTACATGCACTGGTAATGCTGCCTATTAACTGGGATACCTTGGTGTTAGCGGTATCCGTCAGGTTAGAGTCACGGAGCATAAACCTGAAGATGTCTTCATCGAAAGCGTTTGTCTTCCAACCCGCAATTTGAATACTATTACTTGGGTGTATTCCATGGAGTTCACACAGGATGGCCTGGTGGTCACTGTGCGTGTAAAAGTCGCAAACCTCCCAAGTTATTCCTCTCCTCCAGAGAAATTCACTAACAATCGTTAGATCTATAATAGAGCCAGCAGTACCCCTGCTGAATGTTTATGCGGAGCCGGTGTTGCACAGGACAACATTCAGAACTGAAAAAGCCTCCAGAAGGGCTTGACTTCTTCTATTTGTTTGAGCGCTACCCCACTTTGTAGCCCACGCGTTGAAGTCTTCCGAAATTACTGTGGGACAAGCAAATCAAGCAATCTAAGAAGTGGATGAATTGCTCGATTGGCTCATTTGGAGGGGCATAACAACTAAAGATACGCATTCCATTAATTTTTGCTCGAACATATCCGAAGAAACTCTGCGGGCTTTCTTGAATGATCAAGCCAGCGCATGCCCAGATTGCTGCCTTGCCACTATGGTCAATTGGTCACTCACCCATGCCGCATCATCCAAATTTTTGTACTATTCACATAGTATTGCGACGTCTGGCTTCAATTCGTGTATAGTCTGCCATAGGAGGTCCTGGGCAGCCTCACAGTGATTTAAGCTTAGCTGAAGTAGCTTTACCTTCTACGGTTGTTTCCTATCACCATCCGTCGTACTGGACAATTACCCCTACTTCCCGTTCACAATCTTTTGCCTTGTGACCGGCTCTACAGCAACTAAAGCAAAGGTTTGATAGGTCGACTTCGATCTTGCATGTGGCCGCTCTGTGACCTGGCCTCCAGCATTTAAAGCATTTCACTGAGCTAACTACTTCACGTATACAGCACCTAACCCAGCCTATACGGATTCTCCCAACATCAGCCATTTTACGAGCTATAGCCGTTGGTATTTTCATTTCATTTTACGAGCTATAGCCGTTGGCACTACCGCACGCCGACTTCTGTATTTTCAGCAATAGATAACCCTTCTCGGTTTTATGGACACGGGCTACACTATTTCCTACACTCTCCAAGGCAGGATCTATTTTTATGCCTTTCAAAACCTCCGCGAACGAAGCTGACCTAGTGGTTTTGATCATCAGTGCGCCGGGTCTTTAAGGTCTTTCGCGGCGCTTCCTTGGTTATCTCCTTACAACCTGCCTCTCATTTGTTACTTGCCTCCCACGAATCTCTTCAGATCTTTTGTTTGAGCCCAGTGCAGAAGATTCAACCATGCTTCGGCTCTCTTGGCCTTCCCTGGGCTTTGCAATCTGCATTTTCTTTACCTTCTTTCCCGTTCTCTGAAGGCTATCAGCTGTATCAAGAGGTGAAAGACAATTTAATTGCCTTTTCTTCTTACTGGCTGAGGTATCCTGGTTCATTTCTCTAGCCGTTTCGTCTTGGAGAGCGTCCTCCGTTTGCACATCGACTTCAACACCGCCTCTTGCTCTGAGAGTTGTTTGCCGGAATGTGGATTTTAAAAGACTAAGGATCTCTTTATTTTGTGGTGGACGCTGCTTTTTCCCTTTAAGAACTCTGCCAGTTCCTCGATATGCCTACCCATGCGCTCCATTGGGTCAATCTTCCTTTCTAGCTGAAGAGCTTCCGAATCCTTAATATCCGATGTTGAACTAGTCCTTGTATGCCCGTGAGTTATTGAACCGGACTTAGGCGATCGGAGTAGCCTACTCCTCTGCTCGAACGGATTAAGGTTCACCACTGGGGTAGTAGTAAGACTTGTAGTTCTATCTGCAACAACAGCCAAGTTACCAACTGCTGAGGCATTGCGGTCGCTGGATCTCGACGGTACTGAGCCCGCTTGCTCACTCAACAATTCCGCCGGTACTGGGTTTCCGACTCCCTGCACCGTAATAATTTTCCCTCCTTCGTGAAACATGTTGGTTTTGGAACAGGGTGTCCTTCCCTTAGAATCTTATACCTACTGCCAGGTAAGAATTCAGCCACCTCTTACATGAGGAACCGACGCTATTTGAAGCCGCACCTCCTGGTGAACATATGCTTCCTGGAAGTTTTGGTCCACGAGTGGTATTTTATTTCCCACTTATCCGCCGGTGTACCGGTGAGGGCATCCCCCTTTCCGCCACCTGGGGACGTGCCCGATACGAGACTTGCAACTCCCCACGCGTGTGTGTGTGCATGTGTGGTTCAATGGCTTTTTAAAGAAATGTGCCCCTAACATCTTCTGAACGGTTGAGTCGCACACGATTTCACTCATTAAACCATTAAAATACGGGATTTGAACAATTAAATACCTGCTGAAGCAGTTACTATATTCACATAATTAATCGTTGTAATGTTTAGTTCGATATATTAATTATCGCAGTTATCGTTGTACTGTTTTCTTAATAACAAATGCATTTCAATAAATTTGTTAATAATAACTTAAATTACAAAAAAATTAATTAAAATATTTTGTAAATAAACATAAAACTAAAAAATGTTTCTTTAATTTGATGAATCTCGTAATCTCGTAAAAAATTCATACTACGGTATTTTGAAATACGGTGTTTTTGTGATCTACGGGATTTTGTCCATTCGGTATTTTGTAATACGGGTATAAGTACCGATCCCGTTAATACTACGCGTAATACGGCATATTCGTGGAAATGCCTGGAGTCTTTTGAATAAAGACGACTTGCTCTTTTGCCGGTTGAAATTCCTGTAAGCAGTTTATTTATTTACTAACAACATAAATTTAACATTAAATTCATTACCTTCCCGACCATGATTCTTCTGGTGTTATTCGTATTCCTTTAATCATTCTACACTGATTAGATACTGATTTTATAACTTATACTAATTCAAATGGTGATAATTGGTGTTGAATCGTTGCAATATTCGCTACAATTATCTGTACGATAAACTTTTATGGTTTTTCCCATCTGGTTCTCTACAAAATTTTTTAATTCCACAAACATATTTAGAACTTCTGCTTTTGACTTAAGTATTTAAATAAAACGCACCTTGTTAAATAGTTGACGAACACCATCCAAGTACCGTGGATCTCTGACCTCTGAGCGAAACAGTTCAAATGTTTTGTGGTCGCTTAATTCAAATCCGCAGTCCGTTTAAGCCCATCACGTCAGATTTTATCCGTAACCTCAAAAATCCAATTGTTTGGCCCTATTAAACCCAAATAACTCCGTGATCGAAGCCGTTAACCCACAATAACCCTAAAACCCAATGTATTAAGCCCATTAAACCTATAGTTAAAGAAGCTAACCTCTAACACCCCCGAAACCCCAATAACCACAAGACTATCGCAATTGTACTCAAACTCTTGTAGCGCAGCCTGTCATCGCCTATAAGATTCCCTAAACAGAAGCTGTTAAGCCTCAATAATCCCATAAGGTAAACCCCATAATCCTATGTATTTTTTTTCAAGTATCGAACGTTTGTTCCGAATTCAAAGATGGAACCGTCGGCATTAGCGTTACCCGATTTACAACACGACGAGGTTTCACCAACAGATTCTGTGCATCACACAGCCCTTAAAAGAGCTGTTTACCCGTGAAAATTTGTCTTATTCAGTCATTCTCTTTTTATAACTCTAACGGGTTCTCTTTTCATCAAATGATCTAAGCAACGGGTTTCGTTTTCGTTTTCTGTCTTTCTTTTTCTTTCTTCCTTTCATATTTACGTCCCAACTTCCCTCGTACCGAATTTCCCTCTCCTGTATATCTTGAAGAAAAGGTTCGACACGCTCTTCGCTAAAATGTCCAAGATTGTCGGGAAATTTATCAAGATGTGAGTGCAAAAAATGTAACTTCAAATTCATCAAACATCCCAGCTTTTCAAAGTCTTTAATCATATTGGCAACGATTTCTTTGTAGTTTAGAGTTTTCGTACTCCCGAAAGAGAAATTGAGCCAGGCTGGTTTTTCAATTCGATTCGTTTTACTAACTGAAGATAGTGTCTCTGAACATTGTTCGTATTTGTGGTCCATCAAAAACTATTTCCTTCAATTTAGCCTCATGAAGACATCCTTAAGACTGATTGACATTCAGAAAATTTCGCAGATGCAGATGTCAAATCAAAAATTTGTTTTTTTTACACACAAAAAGTAAGTTTAAACAAAAAATGTCATAAACCAATGCAAATGATTGGTTTTCTTATTTATGTAACCTTATTATTCACGCATCGACGATTTTACAGAAAAAAGATGAAACTTGACATCTGCAAAAAAAAGCAGACGAGGTTTTTTGGGTTTGTTTCTCGGGTTTCAATTGACTTTTTTAAGCAGATGAATATTTTTTCTCGTTTTGTCTTTGTACTTTTTCCTGTTTCAATTTTTTTTGCAGACGTCGATTGTCGTTGAATGTAAATCAGTCTTTCGAAATCATGAAACCTCCATAAATCGGCCATTGATGGTTCTAATAGTCAATTTTGTTTGTGAAAGAATTTGCATATTTTCATGTTTTTCCTGCACGATAGTTAAGTGAGCTATTGGTATTGGAGCACAAACTTTATATTACGGAGAAAAACTGCCTTTATATGTCGTTTAGATGAGTCTAAAAAAATTCGCTGTATAGATGGTATAATTGCATCTTAACCTGTGGCTTTTATCCCAATTATATTAAAACACAAAAAAAAAAAAATCGGAAACGGAATGTAAAAATTGTAAAAAGTTTTTTTTAGTAGCTTCCTAGCAATTCAGTATCCGTGCAAACTACGAGTGATGAATTCTCAATAATCAGTCACTGTTACTACAAAAAGAAATTTTGGTTTTGGGTTCTATAAGATTTTTTGCTTTAAAGAATGAAGCTAAGTACTCTGAACCATCTTTTGGTAAGCCTAAATCTCAAACAAGATCATTCTGTTTCGCTATCATCGTTATCATTGCTCTCAGATTCATATTCTTTAAAATATTCTTTCTTCTCTCTTTAAAACCGGGATTTTGGAAACCGGTGTTGCATAGTACACAAGAAACTAAAAATATTTGCAATTTCAACAATTTTCTAAAGTTTCAGAAATTTTTTTTTGTTTACTATACAAATTCAGCAAAAGTACTTTCAAGTCGGAATACGCAGTAAGCCTAGTTAGCTCTCCTTTCACATAAACGAAACAAAAATAACGCTACAACAGCAACGTTTTTTTTGGAGCGTTAGTTTTGAAACAAACGAATCACTTATACAAAATCTCTATACAATTACATGCCAAGAAGAAAACGGACACGTCCTAACAAGTCTTTGGCCAGCATTTATGCAGATAGAAATTCTCTATAACAACTTTCATCTAAATGTTTTCTTTCTTGTAACTGCATTTTGACCAAAAACAGTCATCCTGACCTGATTATTCATACCATTTTAAACTTCATTATCATGATATAATGATGTGATTTGCAAATCCCACGGAAGCATTTCACCATTGTGCATTTAAACTAATTTGGCTTTCTCTATTTAAGCAAACCACACACACATACTGCCAACTGCTACATAACAAATTAATTAACTCAATTAATAATTCAAACAGTAATCAAAATCATTTTTAAACCATACAACATCATAAAACATTGTTTTTGTGGCAGCATCCCACCGACACATATTAAATGTCATTAATTTGTATTCATCGACATTAATAATCGTAAAATAAAAAATTAAAAATTCTTGATTTTCTTGAAAATTGATCATTAGTTGTGAACAAAACACGACAACCGATCCAAATTGAAAAGTGATAAAAATTAAATGAAAACAAGCAAAATGTGGGACTCAATTCCATAACCGTTGCGCCCGTCTCATACATCTCATATAGTCTCGTCTAAAACACGAAAACAATTAACCAGATGATTGTGATTTATAAAGTGTGAATTAGAATAATTATTCCAAACAATAAAAATTTGGATTTTTTGGTCTAAATTATAAATAAATACAGACGTGAGTATGTCGCGTCGACCGGTGTAACCATAAACGTTTTGTTTCAATATAAATTATGCATAGCGAGCTATTATAAAGTTATATACATACGACATAAAATATATTGATCTGTTTTTTGATTTTATATATGTAAATGCGGTTTCGATAAAAGAATTTTTTTTCACTTTGTAAAAATGTCGTAGATTTTTTTTTAAAGTTTTCGATTTTTAATTGAAATCATAAATTTTATAAATCTATTTTTGAGATTGGAATTGGAAGTGATATAATTTAGTTATGAAATGTTTATGACTTTGTACGTCTTAGGTATGCGCGCTCTTATTCGATATTAGGCCACCGTATCCTTGATCTAACGTTAACAGATCATTAATAATGTGCGATTTCGTTTTTTTTTTTTTTTTTTTTTGTAATGTGTCCCATATTTAAACGACACACTTTATGGCGTTTATCACCTTATATTTAGGAGAGATTTTTGTCTTCTGAACTTAACACTTATGGTGTCGGGCCTAATAAGGTCGGGCGCATTTTGATAACAATTTTGTTGATTGCATATAATTAAATAAAACAATATTGCCTTTTTCTGATTAACCAAAATCGAATTTTAATACGCCAAATATGAAGAGAAGATTTATTGACGTCTTTCAAGTTTAGGTTTGTTTACGATTTTGTGTATATTGAGTGTACAACCTTTTACAAGATCAAAGAGAGACGAATAAGATTTTTAATGATGCGCACATTGATATTAGTGGTTTTAAAATTATGGCTAGAGGGATTACGGTATGTTGCTAATGTGAAGTAATTAATTATGTTCCGAAAATGTATGCCTGTACAAAAAAAATAGTCAATAATAAACATTAATTTACACGATTACAAGTTTTTAAGCCTAATGAAAATTTGAGTGAAAGCTTTAATGGGAAAATCAATGCATAGGAAGGCTATTAAATTTAAACAATTAACTTGACATATTTTACAACATTTCCATGTTTAAATTTAATGTTTTCTTGTTAAATGCTATACTTAGGAAATTAATTTAAACTTCATATTTCCAAATTAACCTGATTCCCTAATTAAAATATGTAGGTATTCTAGATGTAGCCTATTAGAATAATTTAATCATTTGTGAAGCAACAATTATCAGAATAAGATAAAGCATATTGAGACTAACTAAAATAACCCAGCAGACCAAAATCTAGGCTGTAAGGCTCGTATTTTTAAACAAGGATAAATCGACGGATTAATCCACAGTTTTCGAAAATTCGCTGATTTAGCCGAGGTTACTTTTGGTAATTTTAAACGAGGATAGATCCGCGGATTTTTTGTGTCTTAATTTTGAACGAAGCTAAAACCGACGATTTTCGAAATCAATTTTCGAATTAATAACTGCTTGCTGGGACATGAGATTTGTCATTTTTTTTTTGTTTGTTTTCCTCCCTATATTTTTATGTTTTATACCGTTGACAGACAAAAACATTATGGCAATAATCTCAGATCGCGGTTTCAAATTCTTTTTTAAAGTTTGCTCAAAAATGAAAATTGTTTCATATTCATCGAGTTTCAAACTATAGATTACGATAATCATATTATGAAACACAGTAATCCTAAAGTATTTAAATCGTGTTGTAGACACATACACTAAAAATAATAACTACAGCTAGTTTGAGTCTGTTTTGGGTATTAGCAGTGATGCCAAAGTGAGTACGGTTGGAGTATTTATACTACTTTCGCTTAATCAGGCGAAAAAACCCTAAAATGTATTTCTTGCAGTAATGTGTCTCACTGACTGATTTTAGCAGATAATGTCAATTCAAACACAAAGGTTTTTTTTTTAAGAATCGGGAGATTTGTTGGTAAAACTTACATCTTATGTACATCAACAGTATAAAAACATCAGGGCACTCTGCAGAAGGCACCAAATAAACTCAAACATGGCAGAAAAGTCATGATTTTAACTAAAACCGTTTATCTGGTTTGGCTAAATATTTAGATTAGAACCTCCTGAACATAAAAATTATGCTACAAAACAAATTAAACAAATTATGCAATCACTTAGGCCCGTAATTTTAAACGAGGATAGTGATAAATCAGCGAATTTATCCCCTCTTTCATATTTTTAAACGAAGATAAATCCACTGAATTAAACCCGGATTAAAATTGTATCCTCGGATTTATACCTCGATATAATAGCTGCATCGGGACCAGTTTGCGTATCAAACTGGTAAATCCACGGTTATGGCCCTTAGCGGGCTAGTCACGAGGATTGAAAAAGCAGTGACATATAAAGAAATTGCCCTTTGTGCCTTTGTGGACATTGAGGGGGCGTTTGATAATACCTCCTATGGATCTATAGAGAGGGCAGCAATGGGAAAAAGAGTTCCACTTTCCACAATTAGGTGGATCCGTTCCATGCTGGAACATCGTGAGATTACTGCCAGACTAGGTGGCGAATCAGTAACCATCAAGGCCGTAAAGGGCTGTCCCCAAGGAGGCGTATTATCTCCTCTTTTGTGGTCATTGGTTATTGACAGACTACTGGTCCTTCTGAGTAGCCATGGGTTTGATGTCCAGGGCTATGCGGATGATGTGGCTATCATAATCAGAGGCAAGTTTGATGAGGTCATTTCTGATCGCATGCAAAATGCACTCAATATAATATGGCAGTGGTGTTACCAGGAAGGACTCAGTGTCAATCCAAGCAAAACTGTCATTGTTCCTTTTACGAGGAGGACAAAGCTTGCGCTTACAGCTCCCTCGTTAAACGGTACTTCTGTTCCTTTTTCCAGCGAGGTTAAATATCTAGGGGTTATCCTAGATCAAAGACTGAACTGGAACCAACATTTGTTGAAAGTTCAAAATAGAGCCATCAAGGCTCTCTGGGCCTGTCAAAGACTCTATGGGCGTACTTGGGGACTACAACCAAAAATGATCTACTGGTCATTTCTTACAATCATTAGGCCTATGGTCACCTACGCATCGGTTGTATGGTGGCCTAAAACTGAGCAGAAGACAACGCAAACCTTATTGAATAAGGTTCAGCGTGTAGCCTGCATCGGTGTTACGGGCTCAATGAAGTCATGTCCAACCGCGGGGGTGGAGACACTTCTAGGACTGACACCGTTACACCTGCGTATTAAAAAGGACGCTGCAAGTATGGCCCTGAAAATGCAGGCGGAAGGAAATATCAAGCCAGGCAATATGGTGGGTCATATGGAAATCCTTAAGGAATTTCAGACAGACCCTACCATAGGAATGCCTTCCGACTGTATGCCAGCTAAACTGGACTTCCACAAACCATTCTGTGTTAGGTTACCTGACCGGGATGTGTGGAGGGCAGGTGGACCATCATTTGAGCTAGGGTCCATGGTATGGTTTACAGATGGATCAAAAACGGAAGATGGGGCGGGGATAGGAATACACGGGAGTGGCACTACCCTCTCGAAGTCCTTGGGTACCAATGCTACCGTTTTTCAAGCAGAAGTACAAGCTATAGAACTTTGCGCTAGGATAGGCATAGCAAAAGGCCTAAACGATGCAAAGATTTATATTGTATCAGACAGCCAATCAGCCTTAAAAGCTCTTAGGTCTTGTACCGTTGAGTCAAGGCTGGTATGGGATTGTTTGAAGGTTATTAAACATCTGGCAGTCTCAAATAAGGTAACACTTATGTGGGTGCCAGGTCATACTGGAATCGAAGGAAACGAGGCAGCTGATGGCCTCGCCCGTGAAGGTTCTGCCTCTCCATTTTTTGGACCAGAACCCTTCTGCGGTGTCACTAAGGGACACCTTAGAGCAGCGGTAAAACGCTGGGAGGATGTTCAAAAGTCCTCCTACTGGCGCAGAATTCCAGGTTTACGGCAGGCGAAGAAATTTATATCACCTTCGTCTGTCAGGGTTAAGGAGTGTCTTGAACTTAGGAAACCTGAGTTGAGGCTGCTTACTGGCTTCCTCACAGGTCATGTCCCCTTAAGGTATCACCTTAAGAAGATGGGCCTAAGTACGACAGATGGATGCCGCTTCTGCGGTCTGGAAGCGGAATCAGCGGAACATGTTCTGTGCCATTGCCCAGCCATTTTCCAGCAAAGACTGCAACATCTAGGAGGGAGAACAATGAGCCCGGATAGTATGTATCTTGTACCGGCCAGTAGTATTGTCAGATTCATTAAGAGCCTGAATATTGACTGGACGGATAATTAAGTAGGGTCCAGCACAATAGATCTTTTAGGTCGCGGTGCGAGGTGGCTTATCGCCCACATGGCCCTCCAGTAAATAATAATAATAATAATACCTCGATATCAATGGCTAAAACAGTGGATACGGCTATTTTCGAAAATTGGGAAATATAAAACATCATTTACTATCTGTCAAATTTCATATACAAAACTAAATATTTGCAGATAATGAATTGCAAATTTAAATTTAAATAAGTATGGCAAATATATTTAATGGGCCTTCGTCATCAGAATCTGGTGAATCAGATTACGAGATAATGTTCTCGATACGATCTAAACGTCCTAAAGTATTTCACGATAGAATAGACGTGGAGTTAATGAGAACCCCGTTTTCTAAAGAATGAGTTCGTTATTTGACCAACACCTCCCGACAAGATCTGGAACCTTTGATATTATCGCTTATGATATCGCATATTACGTGCACCACTCGTTTTCCATTAACTCCAACATACTCAAACTAGCTAGTCGCGAATTCGAGATTATGTAGCTATTTTTTCAGTCTATGTCACAACACGATTTAAATGCTTTTAGGCTTGTTGCGTTTCGTACATAGCATGATTATCGTAATCTAGAATTTGGAACTCGATGAATATGCAATTCAAGAAAAGACAGCAAACTTAAGGGAGAAAGAATTATTTTATGTCGTTTTCGATTGAGCCGAAAAAAGCATTCAGAAGGTGAAAAATTAGCTTTTTTTGCTTTTAGTTTGTTCGATTGAAGAAAAAACGTTCCTCTGAGGGCCAAATATTTTTTCTCGAGAGCAATTTTTAGAAATCTCCAGTTTTCCGTAGATTTACCCCTCTTTTACATAAATATGTTTGTTAGAGTGGCGTAACTAGGTAATCTGAATATTAATTCAAAGTCAAGATTAGATTGATTGTGGCTCAAATTAAAGAAGGCCACCATTTCAAATTTACAAAACGATTTTTGAAGATAAGGTGGTCGTCTAATTTTTAGGGAAAGAAGAAATGATTCCTGGTTGCAATAATTTCTTTTCGATTGCTAAAGGTGAAAAAGTTCCGACTAGAACCATATGACTTTATAGAAATAAAAATGCCTTTAGATTCTGACATATATGTAGATTTAGAAGGCAATTTGCTAAACTCATTTGAAATCAAAGCTATCGCCAACAGAGGATAACGGTTTTAGTGTTTGGGTTAATTTTTTTGTAAAATACGCTTTCTACTCCAAATTTAACCCTTTTGCACTTCAAATTTAACCTTTTATAAATCAAATTAAGCATTTAGCAAAACAAATTGAAACTTTTACAAATCAAGTTGTGATTAGAAAATATTGAATTTGATTTGTAAAAGGAAGCAATACTGCTAAGCAGATTGCGATGTACCATTTTGATGTTCATAAAAATCAAGAAGAAATTGTTGAAACTTTCTTGTTTCCTTCATTAGGTGTTCTTTTGTCTTTAGAAAGGGAATTAATAGTTACTTGAGTCAAACCAGTCAGTCTCTATAGTTAATTAGCGTTGCAATTTTGCAAGTAGTGCTGGTGTTCTTTTTTGGTTATTTTTGGCGGGGTCCTCCCGATTTTGAAAATTTCCGTCGCTTCTCGATTTCATACCTTCTACTTTTTAAAATTTCTCGAGATTATTGGAGTTTAGCATGGAAATGAAATTTTGATATTCGAGCCTTAGTTGTGATTCTTTGTTTCGAAACTGTCAGGTTATTCGAGATGTTTTGAGATTATTCGAGTATGGTTCGATGTTACTCAGGAATCTTAGAGTCTATTCTAAGAATATGTTTCTTCGTTATTTAACAAATTATCCGATACTATTTGAGGGTTCCATTCTTATTGCATGCCGTTTTGTCGAGCTTAGCCATAATTTGCTTAGTAGCATTTTGCTTAGTATTATTAGTAGCATTAAATTATATTTACATGAATTTTCGGAATATAGTATTTCGAAATTTTCGTGGATTTTCTAAACTTTGACATTCTTTCCGAAATTATTCATTAATATCTAGATTTTTCGGTATTATTGAAATTGTTCGAGATCAATCGAGATTCACAAAATAAAGAGATTATTCCAATTTTTCTATGATTGTTCTGCGTTATATTCTAGATTTTTTAAGTTTTCCGACATTTCGAGATTGTTAATGATTTTCAAATTTATTCGATTTATGTATGACAATGTTCTGCGATTAGCTCTGAGTTTGAGTACTGGCAGAATTACACATATACATACATAAATCTGAATCGCAATATTTAGTAATTTTTCGAGGTTATGCCAAAATTTCGATACCTCTCCCTATATGTAGGCGAGGATCTTCTTCCGTTTTACATACTTACGGGTAATTCCATATTTGAGAACTTTCAGGAATATTCAAGATACTAGTATGTGTATACTTTGAAAATTTGACATTTTTGAGATTATTTCGATATTCTTGATATTTTTCATCGATATATTTAGAAAACGTCATAGCCCTGATAGTTGCTGGATGTTTCGTTTTATTTAAGGCCATTGACACGTTCTCTTTCGTCTAGTCACGAAATCAGATACTTTTAAATAATGCGAGGCTTGACAGTAGAAAGAAATAAGTTTTTATCTAAACGCTTTACTTGCTCATAAGTACAAGGATTATTTTTGGGGCTCAAGAAAAATTTGGCAGGGGGCTCGGGATTTTTAGTTTCGCCACTGGTTCGTAGGTTTATTCTGGTTCTGTTATTTGGCTGATTGGGTGCCATTTTCAGTTTGAAAACTTATTATGATCATTATTTATTTAGAAGTGTCATTAAATTAATCTCAACATTGCTTCGAAAACGAATTTTTTAGATTTTATATTTGCAATTTTCTAGTTTCTTATATTTTGACAGATAACCCACAAACATAAAAGAGCAATTCGAAAATTGATTTCGAAAATCGCCGGTTTTAGCTTCGTTCAAAATTTCGACACAAAAAATCCACGGATCTATCTACGTTTAAAATTATCAAAAGTAACCTCGGCTAAATCAGTGGATTTTCGAAAACTGTGGATTAATCCGTCGATGTATCCTTCTTTAAAAATACGAGCCTTAGTCTTGCCGGACAAAAACGATGTATGTAAGTCTGTATTTACAATATTCTCAAATCCTTCCTTAGTAGATTAGGACTTCTTGAATATAAAAATAATACTTTAAGAAAATTTCTGCAGTCACTTAACCTTTCCAAATTAGAAACTTGAATGGAAGTGTGGATTTATGCAGTGTAATATAGTGTATTTTACTCATTCAATACGCCTGAAAATCAAAATTCTCAAATCGTTTCTTTGGGTCAAAGTTTAGGTCAAAACCTCGAGATTATAAAAATGTTGCTGAATATTACAGGCAAAGAAATAATTTGAGAATATTGAATTCAGGCGTATTACATGATTTAAATTTGGCTTAACCACACCACACTGCATTTGAATAAAATTCAGAAGATCTAAAAGTAAAGTAATAATAACCTAAGCTTTAGTTCCTATTTGTGATATTTTTTAGTGTATCTGAGCCCTAGTTCGGATTTAGGTAGGAACATACTGTGGATTTGAAGATGACTGCCAACAAACAGCAAAAAATTAAACTGAAGTGAAAAAATTATCGAGAAAATGATGCAAGCAAAAAGCCAGCTATCTCCCAAATTATAAGAGTTTCTTTAATTTATGTTATAAGAACCATTTTACAAATTTAATACTAAAGCTTTAGCTTGGGAAGCCATAGTTACGCTACAGTTGTGGAGATTTTTTTTTAATATAAAATTTGAAACGTACTCCACTTAAAGTCTTCAGAACGGCAGCACTGAGTATTAGTCTTCAGTCAATATCGTGATTAGTGGTATACATGTACAAGAAATAAATAAAATGGAAAGCGAGTTGTGGACGTAATATGCGGTATTATAAGCGATAATATGCGTACAAAGGTTCCAGATCTTCTCGGAGGGTGTTGGTCAAATAATGAAACCCTTCTTTAGAATACCAGAATCGGCGCCGAGACTCTTCCTTATTGTGAAACTCCACGTCTATTCTATCGTGAAATACTTTATGACGTTTAGATCGCATCGACAATATTATACCGTAATCTGATTCACCGCAAACTCTGATGACGAAGATGGAGATTCATTAAATATATTTTCCGTTTTTAACTTAAATTTTCAAAAATTAATTTAAATTTAAATTTGTGATTCATTATCTACAAATATTTAGTTTTGTATATGTGATTTGACAGATCGTAAATGACGTTTTATATTTCCGAATTTTCGAAAATAGCCGTATCCACTGTTTTAGCCATCGATATCGAGGTATAAATCCGAGGATACAATTTTAATCCAGGTTTGATTCAATGGATTTATCTTCATTTAGAAATGCGAAAGGAGGGATAAATTCGCCGATTTAACACTATCCCCGTTTAAAATTACGAGCCTAATTGTTTAAATCTTAAGCTAAAGTAGCTGGAATCACATATTTACTAAACAATATCATTTGAACTGATTCTAATTGCCAAAACTACGAGCGCGTAGAAAGTTACCACTTATCGATCTATTTCCAAAGCTTTGCGCTTTTCAAAGAACATATTCATTACTCGCCTTGGATGTTCTTAAACAATAAAAGCAGTAACTATAGAAACTAGAAAAATGGAGTGAACAGAACTTTCCGAGTAGGCCCCAATGGTTTCTTTGTGGTGGATCTTATTTTAGGAAATAAGATCCTTTGTTGAAGGTTCATTTTCTGAACAACAACCAAGATGGAAATTTGAAGCTACCAAATAAATCTCTAAACTGTTAACTATCGGTTACATCAATAGAGAGGGACCATAAGAAAAAAAAATTTTAAACTGGCGTTCGATTTTTCTAAATCTGTGGAGCGTAAAGCTAGGAATATTTAAAACAAAAAATTAACAATTAAAAAAGTTGGGTGTTAAGGGGTAGATCAACGAGCTTAAAGTAAAGTTTGGAGTTTGTAAGAACTTAAATCTCTTAATGTCCTGTTAATCTAAAACCGATTTTTGGAAAATTTTTACTACCGTTCATACCACCGTTACTTTTGGAAAGCGTCTTAAACATGAACTTTCTGATTTGAAACTCCATTTGCGAAATAATTTGATCGAACAATGTTGCCTGTGAGATAATTCTTACGATCTAAATGCGCTCTTATCCGGCTTTAATTAAATAAATTAGTGAATAATTAGTGCTAGGGACTTTTTTAGTAACTCTTTGAACACCAGAGGAGGTAACCTTTTATATTATTACCACTTTGTCCCTTGATTCTGGGCTTTCCATTTTTTGTTGATTTGCGTGTTCAACAACTTCTGCGTCATTCTTTCAGCATTCCAATCAATCAATTTTGAGATATTTTCTCGATCTTTGTCGAATTTTGGAAAAATTAAGTTTTACAATTTGATTAAAATAATTATCAATCGTCCTATATTATCTGTTTAGGGAAATTAGTTATTTAAAAGCTAAACATTTTGATTGTGACAGCCATACAGATAATTTGGACATTATGATGTGTTCATTGGATACATTCTGGTGAAACCTCATAAAAATCGGTAAATACGGTTCACGAAGAGTTTGCAAAGTGCAATAAATTTAAGTTTAAATGCGGATAAATCGTTTCACATGGCACTTCAACAAACACAACTGGGTATTTAACGGTATGCCGGTACGCAATGTGTATTCGTAAAAAGCAATAACTTGAAATACATATTTTTGGATTGTATCATCTTTAAGAAGCAGCTATATTTATCCCTAACATACATAAATGGGCGAAATTACCAATTTATTTGATTTAGTTGACGATGCTGATTATAAAGCCAAAATCAATTCATCTTTTTGGAAAATCATTTAACAAAACTTACTTAGTGGGCGCATATCATTTTCGATGGTTATGAAGATCCAAATAAATATTTATTTTATATACCATTCAAAGTTCTTAATTTTATGTTCCGTAGTCGAGAGCTAAATTGGCAGTTAGGTTTGTAGTTAAACTCCATAATTAGATGCATCATATTTTATGATATTGCCCTTCGAATTTGTTTACCAAGACGTTCTATTGGAAAGCATTTTTACGGTGCAGATTAAATATTTATGGGCGGCTTGATTTGAACAAAACGGAAAACAGTTAAAATTAACTGTGTATAGTTTACATTTTGGTGGTAAGGTCATGGTACCGGTATAACCAAAACTATTTCTATTTTCATTCGTCAAGGCATTTACGCATGTTAGTTGACACGTTTATGGCTTAATACAGATTTTGAATTAAGCATATACCTATAAACTACTTATAACAGGAAATATATTCTCTATGTTCCTTAGCTGTCAACTATTTACTGGACATTTAAAAGATCGTTGGTAGCAGTGGCTTGCCGAGTGGGAATTATTGTTCGTTCATATCATCACAACTTTATTTCACCTTTGAAATGGTTGGTAACATACAATTTGTTTTATCTGGCATGCTGTAAAGTAATTTGTTTGCGTATGCTTCAAGCGGAAGTTGTGCAGCGATCAGTCTGGATATAAAATCGGCATAGACTAATCCTTTAGTGTCCCCATACTTAAATTGGAAGCCATAGGCGAGAACGTTCTCTGCGTATCGCTGCAGGCGGTTTGCTGTGTAGACTGGAATACCGCTTTCCGCTCCGAAAATGGAAAGCAGCGGTCGATGATTCGTCTGGAGCTCAAACTTGCTTCCGTAGACAAAGCGATGTAATTTGTTTTGCGTCCTCCCACGTGCATTCTTGGTGCCGTAATCGAGCTGGTGCATAAACACACCACCCCATCCATAGCTGGACGCATCAGCTACGACGATGATTTTCTTGTCTGGATCATACTGTGTGAGGGTGAAGTCAGATGCGAGCACTTGCTTCATCGAGTGGGCTATACGCATTTCTTGAGCTTTTATATAAACTTTACGTACCAGTTCACGGCGCCCAAGGAAGCGCGCAGTTGAGTAATGTCGGATGGCGATGGCAACTGCGAACGAGCAATAAGATCGCTTGATAAACCGTATTCTTGCATCCGGCTCATCACGGTGCTGTTTGTCATTTTTGCCTCCCTCTAGACCGCCTGTCATAGTGTCCATCAATTGTTCGAAAATACCACGAGCCGTTTTAAGCTCCGGTTACAAAGGGTTTTTCTGAAACAGGCCCCAGTGTGTATTGATCGGCATCAACTTCTTGGAAACGTCATCCAGTTCCACTTGCGGGAAGGCATCAGACATGCCAATGACGGTGAAAACTGTATTGTCGGCGAGTTTAGACAGAATTCCTTTTTGCATTGGCAGCGGGTATGTGTCCAACTTACCTTTTTACGACCACGGCCGATGCTGCATAGTTTGCGTAGCTGATTGATGTGATGACGCCTTGGCTTTGTAGGCGAGGAACATTGCTTCTATCTCGTTTTCGAGAATGCGTGACACCCATTTACTGTGTTGAAATTGTGACAGTATGCTGACAGACGGTTGCACATCGCACAATTTCAGTTTTGCCATAAATTTTTTGCCCTAAAGGTACTGCAATAACGGCAGACGTAGATGATTCCAGTAGCCTCGTCGTTGCCTATCTTCAAAGTTGCTTCAAATCATCCCATGTTTCATATAAATTTGCTGGAAGCGTTCCATTGTGGTGCCTCAAGCTTTGTTCGTCGAGTTTCACCCAGTTCGCTTCAGATTTGAATTTTTTTCAAACATTCTTTTCGTAAAGTCTAACCCGCCGTCATGCTGCTGCACCTTCGTTCTTTCAACAGTTGCAGTGATAAACTTTTTGGTTGAACTTTGATGAACTTTTTGGTTGAACGTTACTTCGACGACGGGGATCATTTCGTCGTTTATGTTGGAGCTGTCTCTAAATGCGTGAGCTGCTGCAGAAGCCCGCTTCGCTTTTTTTGAACGGATGAACCGTTGAACGGACAGTCTGTGGAAGTAGTTGCCTCCACAGTGAGCGCATGGAAAGGGCGCACTCTTCCCTCTGTTTAAGTTAGCTATAGTTTGCTGCGGTACTTGTCGTATTACTTTGAAACCTCGTTCGGGTTGCGGTTTCTTATGGACCGCCAGGACTTCGTATTTAGCCATTTCCTTATGCTCGACGCAGCTCGACCATAATATTTTCTTTTTCTGCAGCTCGCACACGTTCGCATATGTTGACCAGTGCATAAGGCTTCAACTTGGGCGTAGTTGAAGGGTCGTCGGCTGCCTCTTATTGTGTGTAATGTGAATCTAGCATCTCGAGTAGCTTCTTGAGAATTGTAGCATCTTTCGATTCTACCAGACCTTGTACGAATGCCAGCATCTTTAGATCTTCTTCGCAGCATTTTTAGCTCTCTTGGATGGCCTTGACTTTCGTGTCAGCGAGACGTTCAAAAATATTTTTCTTTTTACATTTTTTTAATATATTGATTTTTAATTTGTATATGAAAATAGAAATCCGCTGTATAGAAATCCGTGACGTGGTTGTTGAGCTAGATAAAATGTCGAGGAGCATGAAATAAATCCAAGAAGAGGCTAAATACGAAGGAAAATCCAGTATTAAAAAAGCGATGCAATGTTATGGATGAGCACACCAAATTAGAAGTAATCTTGGCCGAAATATTGTAATGACACCTTGCATTCATACATTATTATGAATGAGCTCCTATATGCTCAAAATAATGTGTTTATGATGGAGTGGATATGCAAGTTCAAAATTCATGTTACTAAATAAATAAATAAAATAAATAAATCCATTTCCAAAGATTCAGCACGTTTTGATCTCAAATCTAACGAATTCGCGCGTAACCCGGGCTGCATAGCTTTCGTCATCTTCACCGCTTTCCTTTCTGATTTTAAAACGTTTTTAACGAAACGCGAAGCGTAACTTCTTCTGTCCGAAAATTCGCGTGAGATCTTTGGCTGCAATCTCCAATGCAATCCATAGGCAAGCTTGGTAAGAGATTGTATTTGCGAACTTCAGGTAGTCGATTTGTGATACTTTCTACATTAACAGTCCGACTTTTTTGTGTCTGGTAGAGCTTTGGCTTCAACTTCAAAGATGCTCTGGTATTTCGTGTAACAGAGGTCGACTGTAACACTGTTTTCGATGCAATCCGATAAAAATCTCTGATTACCGAGAATCCTTGCACTACCAGCGGTGATCCAGCTAAGTTTTCTTCTGCTGTGACATGGACGTTGGGCTGCTGTTTCGACAGAAGCAACAGGAAATGTTTGTCAGCCATCGTACGATCTGCTTGCACACTTTTGTCAACCGACCTAATCACGATCTGCTTGGACACGTTTGTCAGCCGGAGCCACAACTGCTTGCATCATTTCCTTTACCTGATTAGCATCCATTTTTTCCCTATTCTTTTTTTTTCGGCTAACTTGCTCAAACGTCATACGTTTTCAATTAATTTGTATCAAATTATGAACGATCCATTCTTTCCACGTAGCCACTGTGAATACTTCTGACTAAAATTTATGTATAACTTTGACTCTTTGGAATCCAAACTCCTCTTGCTCTACTGTTCCTCACAATTTTGTGACCTATTATTCCTCACATTATTCAACGATGTATCCAAGTCTCTGATGATTATAAACTCCTTTCTGCGATTAATATTGTTGCTGATGCCGCATAAAACTCGAAAACCGTCGATTGAAATTTTTTTGGTAATTTCTCAACAGAAGAACTTGCAAATACAAACAAATATAGAAGCTTCATAAAATTAAGAGAAAAAGAAATAGGAAGCAACAGCTTTTTTTTTATAAAATGGGCACCTGTTTTAATCTGAAATGGGAAAGAATGATTAGGAAAATTGGAATTGTGGTAGAAACAAATTTCAGTATTGAAAACTCACGTAAAAACTAAAATGATCGTTAGTATGGAAATTTATTAAAATACACAATTATTCATCACTTCGTGTAACACATCCGTTCTCCGTTAACTTAAATATTTAATAAAAATAAATCGAATAACTTGATTCACCATGTTACAACATAAACAAAAATCACGGGACAATCAACAAACGGGATTTTTTCTTAAACGGCATTATGTCAAAATCAAACCACACAAAATGTAATAGAATTTGGGTACTAAAAAATTTGATCCTCCGGCGTTTTAGAATATTTTTTAGTACAGATATTTAAAATTCAAAATTTCAACGACTGCTATGATATTTTAAATTCGTTCATTTTTAATTTCAAATAAACTGTTTTGAATTATTGGGTTTAGCTGAATTTAATCGAAATTTACAACAATTAAAGTTTCAAACAAAAGAATTAGTTAGGAGCATGGTGCTACTGCCACTTATGTATAATACGAGTTAATTAGTAGATGATTTAAAAATTAGTTTACAATTTATGTAAAAAACTGATTTAATCTTGCTCCATAACTCATCCATGCCCTAACCTAACAAGTAGCTAATTAGTAAATAATACTAATCGCGACAAGATCACGCAATATGAGACGTCAAATTAATTATCTTTATGTACAATAAAAGATTATCGATAAGATTATCACTTAACATTTAGCACGAGCGGACATCTTAAAATGATTTATTGCTTAGTTAAAATTTAAATTATTCCATAGCACTACATCAAAATGTGTTAAAATCTTAGATTTTCATTCCAAATACGTATATAAAATCTAAAAATCTTACAAAAAATTTAATTAATCGATACGATAAATTGATAAATTTAAATTAGCCAATGGTGAATGTCCAAATATGTACGCATCTTAAATCTTATAATTATGAATTAACCAGAATTTTAGAGGACGGCTCTTATAAGAAAAAATTGCGTTACTTCACATTACGTTGGTTTGGCGACACACAGTTTTACGGACTACAAGTGTGATAATCTATAAACGAAAATCAATTAACAAGAATTTTCGTTGTATAGACAACAGCGTCCAATTTAATGGGTATTAGATTGATTTTTTGTGGTTTGCAATTTGACGATTATGGTCAATTTAGGAATCACTGGTTTTTTAATTATTTAAATTATCCTTGAATTAATTAATTTGTATTTAGAAACCAATAAAACAAAAAAACATGACGTTCATTTTCATGTACAGCGCGTCACTAATGATCGTATTACCCGTTGATTATTTACTTCCCACACACTAAATCCAATAAAACCATTAGAATATACAATCGCTCAATTACTATTGTTGAATGTCGCTGCATTAATAATTCAGTATTGATTTTTTTTTTTTTTTTGATTAAATATGTTTTTACAGCACCAGGGGAAGCATTTGAGGTACCAATTGCAGCAGAGCCAGATAGTAGTTTAATTAAAAAACATCCACCAAAGCGACTTCAAAAACTTCTTGAGGATCGTCCACAAACGCCGCATTCAATCGAAGACTTAGAGGAAAAGTTGGAACATGCAAAATTACGTCGACAACAGGTAATCAATGTTTTATTGACCTATGGTATACCAAACCAACTAAATTAATATTTCAGCTGAGTTAATAATTTAGATTACAGGGGTGGTGTATTATGGTACAATAATGTATGTAATTGTAGTGCTATTTTTTAGTATTAATAATTTATTTTTATTGTCATAAATTATTATTGATGGGAAAAAATAATAAAATTGTTTGGCACTATATACATACATATATAGGCGGTTTAGGTTTTGGTTGATAATTTTTGATTCGTTCCTTTATGTTATTGGTTGTAATCGATAAAAATATAAAATAAAAAATTACAGCAATTTGTACATATACAGTGTTTACGAGCATACATACCATAAGTATAAGCGCGATGTAATCGATAAATCAGATAATATCAAAGAGTTTTGTCACGTAGTTTCATGTCATGCATATATCAAGTTTCAGGGATAATATTTATGCTCGTATTCACCAATAGTTCCAGAAACACATATTTAGTGGTTTTTGACCTATGACAATCGTTTTTAATGCAAATAATTAAAATAAAATTAAAAATCGCATGTTAAAATTTTGTTGATATATGGGCGCCATTTCTATTGTGTGTAGGCCTTCGTGCATGAGCGGAGGTGAATTATTGGTCATTACCATTTATTAATCATAATCAATGGGATAATGTAACTTATACAAAAATTTCGAATTTATTTATTTATTGATATTGCACTAAACATGAAAACCCTTAATTAATTGGTTTCATATTCATGTTCTGGTGAATTATTTTTAATAGCCTTCATTATTTTTTACAACATAAGCATCTGTTCACAATATTCAAAATGGTGAGCCTGAGAAAAAAACTAAGGAAGTATCTTTCTCAATATTCCACTAGCGTCAAAAATTAAATGTGGAAACAACTAAAGTTTAGCCTGTATTTCATATTTTTAAAAATGTCCTCGACTTGTTCGACTATCGACGAAGTTTCCGATGAAATCAAAGAGTGAGACTCTTTGGGACCAAAGTTATTGGAATTTTTCCGGGTTCCAAAGCCACTTTTCTCGACGTTTTGAACGTCCAAGAGTCTGAAAAAGCAACAAAAAAAAAAGGCCGTTCGTCTGTTTGAATGTTTGCCTGTGTTATGTTGGAAGTTAACTTGAGTTGTTTTGAGTTAAGTTCATGTAAGAATGTAGTTTTCCGAGTTGCGTTGATTTAAGTATTGAATTGGACGTTGAGTTTAGGATTAAGTTGAGGGTTGTGTTGAGATCGAGTTAGAGGTTGAATTAGAATTGATTTGAGTTCATAAACACATGCAGTACATCGTATTGGTTTAAGGATTTAGTTTGATGTCGAGTTGGGGGTTGAATTCGAACTTGATTTGGGGTTGAGTTGAGTTTTAGTGAGCGTTCATAGTTGTGGGCTTATTTGGAGATTGTTGTGTGTTGAGTTGGAAGTTAGAATGCATTGAGCATGTATTTTTTCGGACCAGGTTCTACACAGCATTGAGGGGTGGATTTGAAGGCTGAATTTGGTACCGAGCTGATGTTGATTAGGGTTGGGTTGGGATTGAGTTGAGGTTGATTCAGCCGATCAGTTAAGGATTTATTTGGGGGTTGAGTTGGGGTTGAGGTAGAGATTAGATTAGGTTGAGTTCATGTACGCACAAAATTGAGTAGAGGTTGGGTTATGGTTGAGCTTAGGGTTGGGTTGAGAGTTGAGTTGAGGTTGAGTTAGGGTTGAATTGGAATAGAGTTGATGTTGAGTTGTATTTGAGTGTGGGCTTGAATTGGTGATTGAATTGAGGGTTCTGTTGACGGTTAATTTGATGATTGCGTTTAAGACTCCTTTGAGATTAAGTTGAAGGTTGAGTGGTAAATTTAGTTGAAGAATGAGCTGAAGATTGAGTTAAGAGGTAGCACCAAAAGTCTGATTACCATATTTTTTAATTAATCCAAGTAGTTTCAGCCATTTGTTTTTCTGGAGATCTTAGTGCTTAACACCAATCGTTATGAGTGTAATTATTGAGATTAATTGTTTCGATGTTTCGATGTATTGTACTTAACGTCGAATAAACAATTTCTGTTTGCCTTATATTTTAGTCACGACTTATTATCGAAATCAACAAGGGCGAACTCTTACTTTAGGGTACAACGGCCGTTGACAGATTGTTGGGTTTAATTAGCTGCTTTTAACTGATTTTTGTTTAACTGGAAATTTGGTTTATTTTTAACTGTAACTTATTAAAAATAGGCAAATCAATGAAGAAACTTTATTACTAGCGTATTTTGGAATTAATTCGCTAAGTTAATCCTTAGATCGTAAGCTATATTAGAGTTAAATCTACCTTAGGTTAGGTTTGGGTGGCGGTCCACTAGGACCAGGCATAGGCACAAAAATGGTCCGTAGCCATACCACGTATAATTGTTTCCTCCAACTTATTGGAACCATTTTGAGCTGTTAACAAAGCGCTGGATACTCCTGACGTCCATCCTACAGCGCTCCGTCAGGTCTTTAAAGAGGGGTGCCCCTAGAAACTTTAGTCTGTTTCGTGCCAGACGAGGGCAGATGCAATGAAGATGAAGTACTGTCTCTTCCTCCTCTTCGTCCTCGCAACTACGATAGTAGTCATGTGAGAAGACCCCAAGTCTACTCCCATGCCTCCCTATGAGACAGTGCCCCGTAATCACTCCAACAACCACACTGATCTGACTTTGCTGAAGTGAGGTCATCTGTTTGGACCTCGCCAAGTCCAACTTTGGCCAGACCTGCCGAGTTATTACGCAAGAGGTGATACTTGACCATCTGTCATTCGTCAGCTTGCTAGCTTCTTCCTGAAGCAGCAGTTTGCATACCGCAAGAGGCATTTCAATATCCTTTCTGCTTTCTGAGAAGTGGTCCGTTGTACCACGTCGAGCCAGTTCATCGGCGTTTATATTCCCTGTACTTATGAAATGTCCTGGCACCCATCAAATGTGGATGTTGAACTGATCTGCCATCTCGTTAAGAGATGATAGACAGTTCTGGACTAATTTCGACGTGAGGAGGTATGATTGAAACGTTTTAATGGTAGCCTGACTGTCCGTGAATATGCGATTATCACAAACTGATATTACATTATACCTCAACCAGTCTACGACTTCCTTTATGGCAGTTACTTCAGCTTGAAAAATGCTACAGTAGTCGGGGAGACGGAAGGAGAGATTTAACAGAAGTTCCTAGCAGAACACTCCAGCCCCGACTTTCCCGTCCCGTTTTGAATCATCAGTGAGGAAGTTTATAATTCCTGGTTCCAAAACTGCACCCATCATCCAGTCCTCCCTGAATGGGATCCTAGTCCGGAACTTTATGTCAAAAGATAGTGACGGGACAGTATAGTCGCTAGTCTTGGGAATTTGTTTGGTGCACAAAATAGATGAGTGCCCTGTATTGAGGCAGGTCCACATTAAGATGGATTTCAGCCGTATGGCAGTAAAACCTGCCAACTGTTTCCCCAAGATATCTAGAAGAGTCAAAAATAGCAGAGTCTCTAGTGCCTGAGTGGATGTGCTCCTCAGTGCACCACTGATCCACAGATAGATTGTTCTCTGAACTTTTGTCAGCAGCTTTTGGTTGACAGTTTTGTCCAGGGCAGGCCACCAGACTATTACCCCATACAAGAGTATGGGTCTGACTACTGCGGTATGAAGCCAATGTGCGATGCGGGGCTCAAGACTCCATCCTTTCCCAATGGCATTTTTGCAAGAGTATAGCGCTACCGTAGCTTTCTTTACCCTTTCCAGAATATTAGGTTTCCAATATAATTTGCTATCCAAAACGAGACCCAGAAACTTCGCTTCAACTGTTAAAGTCAAGCTGAACCCATTTAAAGTGGGAGGATCGATGTGAGGAAGTTTATATTTCCTAGAGAAGAGAACCAATTCGGTTTTGTGTGGGTTCACATTCAACCCACAGCCATTGGCCGATAATGAAAGAGTGCCCAGGGCATTTTGCATAAGCTCACTAAGGGTGCCGGGATATTTACCACGGACACCAATAGCAACATCATTCGCATAGGCAACCACCTTGAAGCCACCGTCCTCCAGTCTCAGCAACAGGTCATTTTTGACCAAGTTCCAAAGTAGGGGGGTCAGTAAGCCTGTGGCGTACCTCTGCTTGCAAATCTTCTGAAGGAGGATTCCCCAAAACTGGCATTTATGATCCTGCCTCTTAGCATCTGATCTATCCAGTCCTTGAGTGATTCATCCACTCCCAGATCTGAAAATGCCCGAGTTATAGCCCCTGGAAGCACATTGTTAAATGTCCTCTCAATATCCAAGAAGGTTACCATTGCGTAGTCTCTATATTCGAAAGATTTTTCAATGAAAAATACAAGAGAATGAAGAGCAGTTTCTACAGATCTCCCCTTGCAATAGGCATGTTGAGATTTAGACAGCTTTTCCGACACAATCTTGCCTCTAATATGAGCTTCTATTTGTTTTTCCAGTGTTTTAAAAAGGAAGGAAGACAAGCTAATCGGTCTAAGGTCTTTGGGATTGCAGTGTGAGCGTTTCCCCGCCTTAGGTATGAAAACAACCTTCACTTCTGTCCATTTACTAGGAATGTGACATAGTTCTAGGCTGCCTTTGAAAATTACTTCTAACCAGGAAATTGTTAGCCAAACTGGTCCTGGAACTGGTAGTGAATTACCCAGAATATTTCTAAAGGTATCCCAGTTGGTTTTCCTCTTGTTTCTGCAGATTGGACTTTTTGGAGAAGTCAAGTCCATTTCAAATTGAAGATAACAATGATCAGAAAAGGAGTGGTCCTCCGATACTCTCCAGTTTAATAAACTAGTCGTCAGAAAGCTTGAGACAAGAGTAATATCCAATACTTCCTATCTATTACTAGTTATAAAGGTCGGCTTATTGCCTATGTTACATATATGAAGGTTAGTACTTAAAATGTAATCGAGGAGTAACTCACCTCGTTCATTTGTGTCCATATTTCCCCAGATCGTGTGATGAGCATTTACATCACTCCCAAGGATGACTCAAACCTTGCGCTTCTGAGCCTCCCAGATTAGCTCACCTAGAATGATTGGTGGAGTATCCACTTCATCATAAGCTAGGTAAACCTATACTAGCCAGAGGTTTCGTTTGTCGACCTCAATGCTGACTGCTGCTACATCTCCGTTACTGAAATTTGATAACAGAAAACCACTTATGTTATTTTTAATGAGAATGCACGACCGAACCTTACCTTCTTTTTTCGGGTGCATTAATCTATAATAGGGAGTCTTGAGCCCAAGTACCCTGTCTTCAGTGACCCAAGGTTCCTGGATCAAGACGACATCTGTCGCTTCTTTCCCAATAAAAGCAAAATTAGAGCAGCTGATGCTGCCTAAGAGTGGTGAAGGTTGACTTGAAGAAATGTCAGTGTCATCTCTACAGCCTTTTCTCCACCACAGTAACATCAGAGTCATCCCCTGATGAAAAGTCCTCTTAGAGCCTCTTTAAAGATCCATGGACGTTGACATCTACGTGTCCGTGGAGAGAGTTTCCGCTTGGCTGGCTACCTCCGCGCACGCAGATGAGCTATCAAGCACCGCAGTATTTTCTGAAGATGATTTCGGAGCCTCCGGCTTGTCTGCGTCCTTCTTTTACACCTTGAGTGTGACTGCACTGAAACCATAGTTGATTAGACCGTTGGTTTTTTCCAGTGCAGTCAGTGACTCCTTGTTCAGATGATAACAGCTGACCTATAGTCAGCCTTTGCCTCCTCAAGCTTGGCAACTTTCCAGTTGTGCGTTTTCAACTCCGGGTTGCCAACCTGCAACAACTGGATCACTAGGCTCCGAAGGGATGTACACTGTAGCTCTTGGTCTGCTGGGGATCTCCTCCCTATCAATCAAAGCAAGGCTGGCTCCGGGCCATACCTCGACATCTCCCCCCACTGCCTTCTTATAAAGCAGAAGGGACCTCTGATCTGCAGAGGCAGTCAGTTTCACCTGATTCCTGTGCCAGCCCGCGTCCCGACAAATCGAAGCAGGTCCTGGATTTTCCGACAGGACTTTCAAATAGGTGGTGGCTAAGGCCCCTTCCACCTTCCTCCAATTGTCGGGCGTGATACTGCCACCCTCTTGGGATTTGTAAATAACTGCCACAACCAGCTGATCCTTGAGGACCTCGTTAGAAGGCCTCATAGTGGTAGCATGGAGTTTTGTCCGCTTTGCGATTTTAGGACTTTCCTCCTGAGATCTATTTCTTTTGAGCTGTGAGCCAGCTGAAGGGCCTTCCGACATTTTCTCGGTAAATCTACCTTACTCCATACTAAATTAACAAAATATTGAAAAATATCGATACATCGCTTATAAAATCCACTTGGTGCAGTACATACGGCTAACAGGAGGAGGGCGACGTCATATAAAGAAGATTGATCGATAATCTAGCATATCTTCTGGAGTGATGAAAATAGTTTGAGTATGTAATAACGGAATTTTAAGTTGGCATAATTGTCAGTATTGGAGCTCATTTAATCCTAAATGGATTCGAGAAACACGTGCTGCTGCTTTAATATTTTTGCACTTCATCGCAGTGTGATCAAAATTTGGCGAAAAACTCTGAGTTTCACTATATGTCTGCGTTACTTTGTAAAATTGGTTGAAAAATTTCAGCCATCAAGACTAACGAAGTATTTAAATTTTGTATCGCCATTTTCCGTTTATCTACAATTTGATCAAAAACAAAGACCAAATAAATCACCGGCCCAGGTAATTTGTGATGTTCGTGTCAATGCAATAATGATTTTCCAGTCATGTTAATTGTGTATAACGAACAGATATGTGACATACATGACATGTTATATAAATTAATAACACCATAATAAAATTGCTTGCCTCTGTGTCTAGATAATATATTGTAGAGAAATTATAAGGCATGTAAAACAATTACAGGTTATTTAATTTGTTTGTTAAAGGTATGAACCTTCGTAAACAGAGCACAAATGCAGATTTTATATTTTTGGTCAAGAAATATTTCTGTTCAACAGCCCAATTGATTTTCAATAAAACTGAATTCTCTGAAAATCTTACAGGATTGTAAAACTAGCTGATATCAGTATTTTGAGAAATATACCATTTCTAAGTGAGCGAACAATGCCATCAGGGTTGTAAAAAAACATTTTTATGAGATCAGAGAAATGTGAAAATCTCCTCTGAACGGTACACGGTAGTTAGTTCCGTTACGTACCGTAGTAGCTCACGATATATTATTTTCTAGCTCGATGTTTGATGAAATTTTGGCAATTGTGGCGGGTTTTTGAAAGTTTTCTGAAATCCTGAACTAAAACTACATAAGCCACAATGAATAAAATATTAGGACGGTTTAGAACATTTCGGTATCTAACAAAAATAGTTTCAAATGTTGAAAATAAAAGTTTTCAATTTGTCTTTACTTTTCCTTGTGTTAGTACCGGATGCTTAGTTTATTGTTGGTTGTCGAAAAGTTATATGGTTTGGTGTGCTCGGCAATTTTCACCTGTGGAAAAAATGGAACAAAATATTTCTATTGAAATCTGCTTTAAGAATGGAATGAAGGGCATAGCTGTATTGAAAATGTTGAATGATTTGGTGAGTCTTCTATGAACAAATCGCATCGTCGAAAAAGTGAACAAAATGGTTATGAACAATTACCGTATCACTATCAGAGAGGTTACTGTTTTGGGTATGAAACGTGTGACAGCATTGGACATTGCTCAGAAGTTGCTGAATGAAATCAACGACCATCCAATGTTGGTCAAATGAGTCATAACTGGTGATAAAACAGAATTGTGCATATAGTACGTCGAAATTAAGGCCAATTGTCTCAATGGAAGCTTCCTGAAAAGGCAAGACCGAAAAAAGCTTGTCAAGTTCGATTTCGATTTCAACGGCGTAGTATACTATGAGTTCTTACCACCTGGAAGTTATGCGCCTGGAAGAATAAAACATCTGGATTTGTGGCGAAATAACTCATGACCATTGCTTCACGATAATGCGCATGCTCACACTTCTCTGCTTGGCTTTCTTTGCTGTTCCGAAAACCATATTGCCGAGTACACCAAAACTGGCTAATCTTTTCCACAGTCAATAATAAATTAAGAATCCAATTACAACTGTTAAGATACGTCTGTAACAACTGGAATTTTACAGACCGCAAAATTAAATAAATCCACGATTTTCTGACCAAACCATGTATTTTATCAGGTAGTAATTTTCTATCGAGGTTTATTTGTCGAAAATATTGGAAAATCATTCTAAAGGCCATTAATTTCATGGTTTTCCATGTCCCAGTATCAAAACCCTAAAAATATAGTATCCATTGTCGATTTTTAAAATTCAACATTATTTTGGCGTGCAGGGTAAATTTTTAAATGTGCCAAGTTGGGCACGCTAACTATAACTTCATATATTTCACTGCTATTGAACAAGAACAATGGCATCTTTTTATATAATATTTACGATTGGATTTATTTATTTATATATACAATAATTAATTTTGGCACACAGTATTTTGAGCATGGGCTCATTCACAATACCGTGTGAAAAAGTGACGTCAAACTTACAATAAATCCGCACAACTCTGGTTCTTCGCCAACCAAATATTCTATCATCCTGATTATTGTATTGTTCGGCATTACGAACCGATTTCAGTGATGACAATATGAGTCCCTAAGGTTTAGGTCATTTTGTAATTACAAATATTTTAATTAAAATACAAAATTCTTTATAAAATAATTTAGCAATTCGTTGGGTTTCTTTATTCAATGTAAATTGGTACTCATTGGTTTTACTTCTACGTAAATTCATACAAGGCTTCAAATGATAGTCTACAACAGTCGTTCCAGAGGAAAACCTCATGTAGAGTTTTCCGAAATCTATCTAAATTTGAAATAGCATCTGACATATCTTACATTTTGTGCCAGAAAATCGATTGAACCACCGATTCGTGTACTGCCCAATGCTTCATTATGTTTACAACTACGTTAACAATACTTACTTGCTTTTGCCTACAGATGTTCTTTATTGTATCAATCTGCTCAATTTCTTCCGAACGGGTGATGAACGCTCAATGGAGATGGACGTGTTTTAGTCTGTCTCCGTAAGTGAAATTTATTTTATTTTATTTAAATTAGATAAAATTAATTAAATTAGTGTTACTATGTGTTGTGTTATGTTATGCAGTGTAATAGTGTATTGTAATAATAGTTTTGATGTGATGTATTGTGTTGTATTATGTATAGTGCAGAAGTGTTTTTTTTATGTAAAAGTGTAGTGCAATTAATAGTTTTAAGGTGAAGTGAGTTTGATCAAGGAAAACGTGATCAAACGTGCTCAAAAATAAATTAACGGTACTCTCAAGTACCGTTATACAGGTATTTTCGCATCACACGTATTGGAATATATATGTGTGATGACGAATTGTGTAAAATTTTTTTTTATATTTATTAAATGATATGGCTTGGGTAAGGGATTTTTTTTTTGGTTAATTTTGTTGTATAAAAAAATAAAGAAAACCACTATACATGGGGTATAGAAATGTGCATTAGGATATGTTAGTATTAGTATGTACGGTAAATGCTAGTATCGTGAATTTTATTCTAGTAAATACATAGCTATAATGAATCGCAATGATGTTGTAGGTATTTTGCGATTCGTGCGTATATGGGTGTGTGGATATTTATTGTTGCATACAAACACATTTAAATGCGGTTGTATTTGTATGCATTGTTTTTCGTTTACGATTTGTTATTCAATTTACTCTTTATGCGATACAAGTGGAAATGTTGCGGCATGGATTGAAAACAATTTTTGTTGGATGAGATCAAAACCAACACTAATGTACTACAAGCCTGACTGTCACCAATATTATAAATTTATTTTGCGCTTATACATGAAAGCATTGGTGATCGACATTCGACATAATGTATAAATGAGTGAGAATAAACATACAAATTGTAAATAAAACAAAACAAACGAATTCTGGGGAGAAAATTTGGTATAGATAATAATGAAAAAAGTAATTCATACTCTCTTTTAAATGACAGATTATACATATGTATTTTATATCCGTTGTTAGTGAATTGCTGGTTATTTATTAGTACATTATTGCAAGCAAGTGCATTATAAAAGGTGGTGTGTGCTGCTTCGACCGTTGTGAATAAATTTTTTTAAAATTAAATTTAATAAAGATCAAGGTAATTAAGAATTAAAATTGCTAAATCATTTAAAATAGTCAATTTGTAACCTCAGAAAGAATTTCTAAATTAATTTTTTTTTGTTTTTTAGTGGGATAACTATTGTAAGTAGCCGTCAACACCGTTAATAGCCGTTGGGAAGAAAAAATTGAAATAAATCGTTTTCGTGATTTAAACAGGTAAGTGAATTGTTTAATTTGTATTTTAATCTTAAATTTTAAGGTTTTTTGTTTGGTGTAGAATACAGATTATTTAATTGGCGCAGAATTAACTTTTAACTTAAACGTAATTAGTGATAGAACGCTGTGATAAAATCCCAGTCCATACCCAAAAGCACATGTGTGATATTTTTTAAGTATAAGTTATTATAAAATCTGTGATATTAGGTTAAGGATTCTTTAAAGTGCACTTGAGTGACTTGGTACCCTATATATATCTTTTTATTTTATTAAAATTTACTTGTTTTTACAATTTATTTATTTATTTATTTATTAAACATGTCTCGACGTTGCTCCATTTTAAGTTGTAGATCAGTAGATCCCACGATAGCGAAGTTTAAATTTCCCTCTTGTAGGGAATTAAAATCAAAATTTATAAATGCTATAGGTAGGCCAAATTGGGAGCCAAATAAATATTCCGTGATTTGTGCCAAACACTTTGGAGAACACAATTTTAGTATCCCTTTGCTTCCTATAGGTGAAACGGTTAAGCGTATTAGACTACATAAGAACGCCATACCACAGAAGAAAGATTAACCAGAATAGACATTGCGTGGATCAAATTTTTTTTTCATCTTAACTTCTTTTTTGGACATTGAAGTATAATTATTTTCGAACATTATGAATTTTTTGAATATTTAATACAAATTATGCTGTCAAAACAAAATTTGTCATATAATTTCACTAACTATACTGTTTAGGATTCTTAATTTTTATTATTTCAAATAAAAACCAGTAAACCAAAGAATACATAACCCAACTTTCTCTTACCTTCGGCAAATCAAGGTCAAAAAAATGAGTCCAAATTTTTCCATACAAAAACAGCGTTATGACTGTTCTGGTTAATCTTTCTTCTGTGGCCATACCATCCATTTTATTAGATTCATTTTCTCTTGAGGTGACAGAAGATTTATTTGGTCAGAACCAACAAACTCAAAGAATAGTTCCACTAGATGATTATATCGGTAATTATGAAATATTTGTAAGCCAATTCGGGGAAAAATTAGACGTGTCACAATATTTCATATATCAAAATAGCAACACAGTGGTTTTCTATAAGTTAAAGAGTTCTGACGCCGTGGGATGCAATATTTCGACTAGAATATGTATCTCCCATAGCCTTAACGTAAAGATTATTGTTGAGAATATTAAAATATCTTCTAAGAATTTAGAAATGCTGCCGAGTAACATGAAAATTTCAAAATGGTCTCAAATTTCAGATTTACTTTCCAAGTTCCGCGAAGATACTAATGAAATTACCGAAACCCGTGAACATTTACTAGATCGTGCATTACACTATTTAGTAGAAGCTCGAGATGTTCAGGAAAATTTTTTGCATACCGGTAAATTAGATATTATAATTAATCAGGTTGAGCTATTAAATAAAGTAAAACCAAGATACGATTCGGAGACAATCGTGTTTGCTTTTTTAATTTACGCTCATTCGGCAGCAACATACAACGTTTTAAAAAAATTTTTAATATTGCCCCACTCAAGTTATTTAAGACATATTTCTTCGCGCCTTCACGTTTCGCCTGACTATAATCAATTAAAGAATGACGAAAATTATTTAACTCACGTTGCGAAAACAGCTACCTATCAAGAAAAATATGTGGCCCTTTTGATAGATGAAATCTATATTGAAAGAAGTTTGCAGTATAAAAGCAATAAAATAGTCGGTCTAGCTGTCAATGATCCCACTGAATGTGCCAGAACGGTAATGGCATTCATGATAAAGTCAGTTTTTGGAAGTTTCAAACAAATTGTTCGTCTATTTCCTCTTTTGCGTGCTACTGGTGAAATATTATATGATATGACAAAATCTGTGATTAAATTTGTTCAAGCACTCGGTTTTAAAGTTTTAGTTGTTATTACTGATAACAACCGAATTAATCAAAATATGTTTGCAAGATTTTGCCCAGTAGCTAATTATTTCATTAATCCGGACTTCCCAGATTTTAAAATATTTTGTCAGTATGATTCGGTTCACCTTTTTAAAAATATTCGAAACAATTGGCTTAATTTGACTACTATTAACAGAACATTTTTTTCCCCGATTTCGAAGATTTTTCAATTAAGCAGGCATCATTTTCGAATTTTGAAAAATTATTTGATATGTCGAATGATTTGTCAATACAAATTACAAAACCCTATAAATTGAACCATAAAACCGTGTATCCAACAAGTTTGGAACGACAAAATGTTACCTTAGTAGACAACTTATTCCACGATTCTACGATTGGGACATTGTATCAGTTTAATGAAATGAAAGAAACTGCCAACTTCTGTGTTATTATAAGAACCTTTTGGAATATAGTCAATACAAAAGGAACATTAAAGGGTATTTTTAAACGAATAGAATCTGCTCTCCCAAAATTTTTGTCTTGGCTCGATATTTGGAGCGCAAGTGTTAATAATGGTGGTTGTTTAACAACGAGTACTTTTAATGCCCTTAAACTTACTACTCAAACGTTTATTGATCTAATTAAATTTTCGTTATCCCATTGTAATGTAGATTATATATTACTCGGGAAGTTCCAAACTGATGATTTAGAAGGCAGATTTAGGTTATATCGTTCGTTAGCTGGTTGCAGCTATAGAGTCTCATACACAGAAGTCGTCGAATGCGAGAAAAAGATAAGATTGCATAACATATTTGCCCACAATAAAAAAGAGTACAAGTCATTGCTGCAACCAAATAATGAAAATTCACTGTACGAAGAGATTGATTTAACCGAATTCGATGTTATTTTGGATAATGATTTATACCTTAAAAATTTAGAAATTGACAGTGATGCCAAACTTTACGTAGCTGGGTACGCAGCTCACAAGGCGGCAAATAGAATAAAGTGTCAATCCTGTCAAGATATATATTTAAGCAATAAAGGAACCATAACAAATTCTCACTATTTTAATTATCTTCAACGCGGAGGGCTATCTGTAGCATCAGATGAAACAAACTATATACTTTTTCACATGTCTTCCATATTTCAAGAAATTCTACGTACTGCAGACCTAAAAGTTAAGTTTCTAGAATGTAAGAATCAAAAGGGCATATTGGTTAACTTAACAATGGATAGTCTAAGGAAGAATGATGCTACAGATATTGACTTTGATTATGAATGCGAGTGTGGATCTTCTAGTTTTAATATTTATTTTAATATTAGCAAGTGTTTTGCTAATATTTTACTTAAAAATTACGTAGGAAAAGTTAACGACCAGCGCCATGCCTTAAGCGATATTACCAATCGAAAAATCCTTACATACAAATGAATTATTATATTTCGTATCGATTTTTAAGATTTTGCTAACCTTTTTTATTTATTTTTTTTATGTACACCACCGCACCGGACCAAACATCGAAGTGATATGATTGAAGCAGCTTCTGGATTCGATGCAATAAAAATTGTTCCTGAGCTAGAGAACTCATATATATATACATATGTATATATACATATATATTTATTATTTTAATATTTTTACACTGAATTGTTAAACATTATTTTAAATTTTTATTTTTTTTACATGAAAATGAATTTTATCATTTGTTATTTATAGTATATATAATTGTTAATAGGTTTTTATGCATAATAGAAATCTACATAACATTTAATTTAGTTATAAAGGTTTCCATATTGCTTTTCCTCTTAGTGCAATTTAAAATAAATTTAAAAAAAAAAAAAATCTTTTAATTTAGATCTACAAGAGGTACCATTGTACTCCGACTCATTTTAATCTTCCCTGTTAATTTTGATTGAAGACAGTGTAACACTACCATGGTAGCTTCGTTCACTAGATAGTCCCATTTTATCAATATAATGTGTTTCTTATTGGTTCCTTAAAACTGATTCTAGTCCGATAAACTCCGACGTTCCAAATATAAAATACTAGCCGAAGTACCCGGTATTTCCCGTGAAAATATTAGTATTCGTCAAATCACCGAATTCTAAGAATGATAGATGTAAAATATTCATGTACTCAACAAATTTTGTGTAATTTATTAATTTTATTCTTTTTGGTGAACACTATTTTTGGTCAGATATATCGAATTTAATCAATTTTGGATAAGAAATCACCAAATGCCATCATAATTGGCCACTTCAGAAATTCATCTAAAAATCATTTTATAATCCCATTTCCACTGCAGCACTTTATCTAAAAATTATTTTAGAATCTCATTTGCATCGTACAAATTACGCTATCATTTTGAATAGCGGTTTGAATCATAATCGTTTTAACTGAAAATAGCAACAGTCTATTTTCGAAATATGAAGAAAATACTAAAAACTAAACAGCAGAATAAACTGTTTGATCTATCGACATGTGGACGAAGTCCAGAGAAAGGGTGTGGAATTGCATTCAAGCCAAATAAACAAACCGAATACGATACAGATACAGACAGCGATCCCTTATGGAAAGAGATTTGGAAACGTACTAATTACTACGTACTAACGTACTAAAACGTTTTATTTCAAGGAGAGAGCGAAAAGAAAATACATTATTATATTATTTTAATCTTTCAAGGTATTAATTAGTTGAGAGTATTTTTATTCTATTTTCGCACCAACACTTTCAAGTATAAGGTATTAAATGTAAGAGGGTATCTGCGTGCTTCATCACTGAATCAGGCTTGTAGTATTACATTAGTGTTGGTTTTGATGAGATGCAGAATTTATATTTTATTATATTAAATTTTCAATTTTTTATTCCAACTGTGTTTTATGAAACAGGTTTAAATTTGTAAAACTGTCAGAGAAAATTTTAAATTTTATGATATATTTCATAACTGGAAAAATTGTATGGTGCTTCTAGAGTCATTGTTTCTGCCATGATCTCGTGAGCGACAGTGTCGCGATAGTAATACAAAATTTAACCAATTTCCTCTTCAGCACGATAATGTTCCCATATAGGAGAAAAGTCATTGCCACAAAGTTGAACAAAGGTTATGTCTTGGCCAGGGCAGGATTTTGATTTAACCCTTACGTCTATGCATCTTTTTTCTTATGTTAATCAATTAAGGGTTGCCCAATAACCTTATCAGATTTATTCGAAAATCACTTAAAAATGTAACTGTTACAATTAAATGAATTTGACACTCCTAGGCCCTAGATCCAAATTTTCGGGTAACCGAAAATAGACATAAGGGTTAAAGTTGCGCAGATTTAACTTAGAGTGCAGGGTGTCACGAATGTCAGGAAGGATGGGATTCTGGGAGATGTTAACAACAAATTTTGGAACCACTTTCTAGATGTTATAGAGGCTAAACTAAAGCTGACCATCTGCATACAAAGCATGAGTGACTATAACATTGTTTAATTAGCAGAGAATAATCTTAAATTTAATTGATTTACTATTTTGTTTTGATTTTTTTCATATCGCACAAATAGTAATGAGAACCAATTTGTGGGTACAGGTAATTTTGACAAAATCTAAATTGAATAATTTCTCCTGGAGTACAAACAATTTTGCTTAGGACTGTATAACTTTGTAAATTAGCTTTAGATATAACTTTGGGCGAACTAGTGATTTATAATCTATTGTAGTCTTACTTTGGGAACTTTACAACAGCAATGCATTATATTTTTCATTTCATTTGGAATGGTATCGGACTTGGTTTTAGTTTTTTGATGGTAAAGAATTATTCTAGCAAAATTCCGAAGATTTATTGTTTTTACTTTGATTTTTGTTCCAGTTACCAAGGTAAGATTGCATACATATTGGTTTTGGTTTTTACAGTTTTACAGTTTAAAACTGATTTGGTCTTATATTTTGTTTTTGGTTACTAGCAACATTAATTGTAATTCATTACAGGACAGCTTTCATCACAAAGCAAACTTCTATAATCTTTGTGGCAGGTTCGCGGAAATGCTTCATTATAATAGTAGTGCGAGCTAAACTGTAGTTTTAAGTTGAAACAGTGACCAGTATGGCGGGAATCATTTGAATAAGCACCTGATTCTAATCTAATTAAATTTATTATATTAGGTTGCCTCTGAGCTACTTAACAACTTTTCATTCAAACAAATTTCATCAAAAATGAGCGGAGAGACATCTATTAGAACTAGTTGGAGTGTACTTATGGTTCAAAATTTTATTTCAGATGGGGTAAGCTGGAGGAAGAAGAATTTAATATAATTGATCCTTAATGTACTTAATGCCTTAAGGCTTAGAATTGAATTATGATTAATAAATGGTAATGTTATTTTTAGGGATAGGAACATCTTTACATTTGAATTTAGATTATATTATATTTATTGCTGTTTTAATATTTCTCTTAATTGTTTGAAAGCTAATACTTAAATATTTGAAATTATAGAGCGGTTGAACTAAGTGAGAGTAGAAATAAATAACTAATTTTGGTTTTAGAAGAACATCAAAATATATTTTATCATCAATTTTGTTAATCGGAAGTTTGGAGTATTATATAAATATAAATTCTAGTTTAAGATATTATTTCAGATCGATCAGGTTCCAACGTTTTATTATTAATATTTTAATTGTGTTGTCATTGTGCTGTCATAAAACACTAACTATCGGCTTTATTAGGTATCTGTAACCGGGCCGGTCTGCCCTCACTAACATTCCATTCGATGTGGAGCCTTTCTTTACGGGGTGAATATTGCTATGTTTGGCTTCATGAAAAGCTGAGTATGATGGTACATATTTCCTTGGTGAGGGAGAGTTATGGTGTCGTGTTGTAACGTGGGATAGTGGTGTGGTATTCGCATTTATAATACGGGATACTTGCTTAATGCTTGATCGTACATTGATATCAATCAAAAATCTGATCAATTTCTTCCAAACAAAACAAGCAATTATTTTTAAAATTAAAAGATGGAATACTCGAACTCAAAATTTCCTGCTGCTGGGGAATTATCGACATTATCTACGCCACTTTGGGAAGTCTACACACTATTACCATGTTTCCATGAACGAGGTTGAGTTAGGTTGGATTGAAATTAGGTTTTCGTTAAATTTTAAAATGGCGTCGATTGTTTCCATGGAAGGGAGTTAGGTTGAGTTGAAAGTTTTACACAGCCAGTCTTATGACTTTTTAAATTTCATTCCTTTTTCCTTGTCAATATATTTTGTTGTATTTAATTATTGCGATATTTTTTTTAGTTCAGTAATAATAAAAATCCTTAATATCTATTCGCCTCGCCATTTTGGTTTTCAACCCAACTCAATTCCACTAGCTGCGTTGAGTTCAAAATGATTTAACGAAAACCTAACTTCAACCTTTGTTCTATGAGCACTAACTCCAACTCAAGCCGGTTTCAATTTTGCATGCAGAGCGTAGGGTTTACATTATTTCCGATAGGTATCGCATTTTGCAGTTTTCCAATCGCCAAAGCGATTGGAAAACTGCAAAATGCGATACCTATCGGAAATAATTTAAACCCTACGCTCTGCATGAAATGACATTTCTCTCCATATAAAACATATGGAGAGTGAAACTACCGGAATTAAAGTAAACCCTACGCTCTGCATGCAAAATCATGACAGTCCAATCGTCAATACGTGTAGACAATTGGCGATTGAAAAACTGCAAAATGCGATACCTATCAGAAATAATTTAAACCCTACGCTCTGCATGAAATGACATTTCTCTCGATACAAAACATATGGAGAGTGAAACTACCGGAATTAAATTGAACCCTACGCTCTGCATGCAAAAACATTACAGTCCAATGGTCAATTGTTACTCCATGTAGACTATGCGGCACAAGACTGTCGTAAGCGCAGGCAATGTGTCAAAAAAAGTCTTCAAAAACATTAAAAACAATCGCACGACACAATTTTTTTTTTTTATTTCAAATATTTTTGTTTATTTCTTTTGTTTTTTTTTTGTTCATTTTTTTTTTTTTGTCATGTTTTTATTATTTTGTAAATTAAATATATAATTTAAATTAAATTAATTTAGTAAAAATTAAATTTCAAAATATATTTTTTTTTATGTATGTATGTATGTATTTATGTATTATAATTTATTAATTTTTTTTTTAATTTCCAGATATTATCACAACGTATTGAAAATACAATAAAATTACGTGAAAATAAGGACAAAGAAAATAGTGATGTGATAGATGATGATGTTGAAGAACAAAATCAGCGAGACGTTGATGGAGTTAAAACTACTGAAATTGGAAACGATAGTAATAATTTAAATGAAGAAGTTTTACGTAAAAATCAGTTAAATGCAAATTAATTATTTAAAAAAAAATTAAAAAAGAAAATTGTTTTAAAAAATTAAAATTTGTTTATATTAAACATACACATATATATTTTGTTTTTTGTGTTAATTAGTAAATTTTTTTTTTTTATTATATTATTAATAATAATTTTTATTATATATAATATTAATAATAGCTAAAATAATTATAATAGCTTTTACCCGTATAATTTTAAATTTTTTTTTTTTATATTTATATATTTATATAAAATTTATGTTTTTTTTTTTTTTTTTTAGTTTATAATTTAATTAAAAAATTGTTTTTACTTTTTTGTTTTTATTCTGAGCTATACAATTATATTTATTTAATTTGGGATAAATACCTATTTATTTATTTTTAAATTCACTATATTTCTCTTCATTAATATTTACAACTTTATATTGCAATATTTCTATTTATTTAAATATTTTTTTGTTTGTTTGTTTGTTTGTTTTTCAAAATGGTGGATAGTTTTTAATTTATAATATTCTTAAGTTAAAATATTTTTTGTTTCTTTTTAAATGTACTTTTTATTAAAAAGGTAAATTAAAGCTTTTCATGTTTTTCTTTTTATTTAATTTAATTTTAATTTATATATACGATCGTTTAATTAATTTATAACCTAACTAAATATATTAAAAAATAATATTAATAAATAAATAAATAAATTATACAGATATTTTTTATTTATCCATCCATTTTGTGTGAGAGAAATAATTATTTTTATATTATTTTATAAATTTATTTAATACATATAAAAATGTTCGATCGTTGTTTTATTTATTTATTTTATTATTATTATTTCCTTTTTTCGTAAATATATTATTTAATGTTGTATTTATATACTCTTAAAAATGTAAAGTGTTTTGTTTCGGGTTTGTGGTCGAAAAACAAAATGGTTGACACAAAAAACAATTTCGACAAATTATTTAGTTAAATCCAAATTAAGGGGTCGGTATTTTTTTTTTTTTTTTTTGTTAATATTCGTTGTAAAAATTTTCGCCACAATTTTTATAGTTAGTTTATTTAGAGTTATAAATTTTTTAATAAATATACATAATAATAAAAGTGTGCGTATTTTGGTTTATATAAATTGAAATATATATTTAGAAAACAAAAATAGTGTAATAAAAAAAAATTATGGAGAACACAAATTGGTTGTTATATAAAAAAAAATTGTTTTATTTTAATTTATATATTGAATAAATGTTATATTAATTAATTTATTATTTGTATTTATTTATATAAGTATATATAAATATGTAAATATAATTTCTACACACATAAAAAATAAAATAAATAAAATAACATCAATAAAATATATTTATATAGATTTTTTTTTTTTTTTTAATTGGATTTTAATTTTTATTTAAATTTTTTTTATAAAAGTTTTTTTATACAGTTTTTATGAATAATTCATTTTTTTTTTATTCAAAAATTAATTATTGTCATAAAAATATTTACATTATCATAAAAATGTGTGAAATGGGAACAATGTCCTGTGTATTATGAAAAATAAACTAAATTTATTTTAAATAAATTATTAATAAAAAAAATTAAAAATTTGTTTAGCCAATCAAAATTTTTTTAAAGTGAGAGACAATGGTGTTGTCTTTATTTTATAAATGCAGGACTTACAAACTTGGAAGAAACAAATGGATTTACCATAATAAGGTTGTTTGTTTTATGAGTAGGAATAAGGTGTTTTGTAAATTCCTAGCCTAGTAAAAGTTTCCTCGGTTATTAATTAAATATAAATTTGTTTTTTGTTCAGTTATTTCTTGCTTCATTTTTATGGGTGAATACATTTTTAATAGTTAATAATAAATATTTATATGTTTACATATGTGAATGAATTTATATGAAAAATTGTTAAAACTATTTTTATAAATTTTTTTTTTTTTACATAATTCAACTCAATAAATATAATAATTATATTTTATTTTGTGAAAATTATTAAATTAAGACACCATTTTAAATTAATTAAAAAAATAATAATTTTTTATAACGATCAACGTCATTTTATTTATTTTGTTTCGATTTCATAAATAATATTATTTTATATTTATATATATAGGAATCTTATAAATTATTTATTTACTGTCTGTTTTTTTTTTAATGTTTTTATTTTTAAAAAAGAAAAAAAATCCTATAAATCTAACACACAGCCTAATAATAAATATATATATATTATATTATTATTATTAATTTAGTGAATATTCTGTTTAATTTTTTAAATATTTATATAGTTTTGTTCTCTTATTAGGGGTTTTTCTTAGTTCGAAACAAATTTTTTTTATGTATATAAATATTATTTTGATTTTCGATTATTTATATAATTCATTAAAAAATAAAAAATTAATTAAAAAATAAATGATTACCCTATAAAACTTGCTTTTCATGAATTACATAAATTGTTTTATTCTTAATAACATCAGCGCCACTAGTTTTTAATAGTATAATTTCTAAATTTTTTGTGTTTTGTTGTGTCTAAAATAAGTTCGAGTGTAGAAATTTAGCTCGGACACCAATTTTTATACCAATTAAATTTATTTCAGTCTAACTTTATAAAATATAAATCATTTATTCGGCAAAAATTTTTTGTTATTGCTACATCAGACTTTAAATATAAAATATATAGATTTTACATAAAATGTATGTGTGTGTGGGTGTGTATGTTGTGTTTTGTGTGTTTGTGTAGAGATCTTGTGTTAATTTATAAAAGGTATAAAAATGCGATTTTTTTGTTTTTTTTTTTGTTTGTTTTCTAATTGTAGACACCACGTGTCATTGCTTCTCGATTTCGTGTATGCCATTTACATGTTAGTATACGAACATAAGTACGTCTAAATGATCGATTACATAGGGCATAGCATACCGGATTTATAGTTGAATTGATGTAGCACAATGCATAAAAGAAATCCCATAACTCTTGTGGGATACATTTGATGCATGTTGTTAACGGTTTCAGGAGTACTAGAATATTGTATGGTGTCCAAGTAATGATGAAACTTAGCAGGATAGCCGATAAAGTTTTGGCCGCCTTCGTTTCTTGTCGCTTCTCTTGTGATTTTTTCTTTTTCTTAACATGCCTTGGTATTGGCTGTGGTTTTACCATTGGCTTTGGTATTATTTTAGCGTTTAACGGTATTTTTATATCGGGCGCATGTGATGCTCGTCGCGTTAGCGGTAAACTATATTCAGAATCACGTGATGGTAATGGACGTCTCGGCGGTACTGTCATAACGGGCAGCGGTACATCATCTTGTATCATTTTGATTGATGGTGCACGATCTTCGCCGGAACCACCATCAGGCGGTAACCGTATTAATATTGTGTATACAGAATCTTGGCTAACGGAACGGGAACCCAGCCGATTGCTACCTGGCAACGATCGTGAGTCACGTGCTCCTTGCGTTTCTTGCAACTGTGACAGTGGTGGTAATTGTGGACGATTTGGTGTTGGTGAAACATCTGGTATTACACTAACTAATCCTGGACCGCCACGACAAGCAATTGCATATGGATCTCGAATCACGTTTAAAGATGTACACCTAAAAAAATTTAGTTGGAATACAAACAGAGAGAGAAAGAAAAACAATTAATTAATATTCGGTCACGTTTCGATTCATGTAATTAATAAAATGTTGGGAGTTTTGAAAACCAAAAAAAAAAAGAGGGAATGTGTTTTGTTCGTGTTTAATTTTCTGTTCTACTACCTGGAAACGGAGCTTTGTAAAGGAGTTTCTATGGATACAGGTGTTGCATACCCTAAATCAGATGGTTCCTCTGCTTCGTATACATAGTCATCGGAATCTTCGCGACCCGAATGCCACCATGCTATACACCATTCTTTTATACCGCCATAACAATTTTTTGGCTTTGATTTTATAACGATCTGAAATAGTGAGCGAAATTTAATTCTAAAACAAAAAATATTTTTATTTTCATCTTATACATACACTAGTTCGCCTTGAATGCACTCCATGGCCGTAGCCGGAATCGGATAACACCGCATTTGTCATATAAACACTTTCAGCATCGGCTGATGATTCGGAGCGAGGTCGTCGCCAGCCATCTTGCTCCGACGAAGCCATCTGTGACACAGATATCATACCGGAATGATTTACAACTGTGTTTTCATCACTGTAACAAGAGAAAAAAAAATTTTTTTTACTAAATTTCGCGTTTGTATTCAAGTTACCACCAAGTTATCATATCAGAATTCGAGGTATTATGTCAAAAATCGATGTCTCATGTCAGAATTCGATATATGACGCCATAATTTTTCACGTCACGTATTGGAAATATTATGCCAGAGTCCCATTCATGTCAGAATTTGAATTTTTGTTGCCAGAATTCGAATTATCATGCTAGAATTCGATAAATGATGCCAGAATTAGATTTGCAATATCAGAATTTCTATTTATGATGTCAGAATTCTGTCATGTCAGAATTGGATTTTGATTGTCTGAATTTGATATGTATTCGGTACATCATGTCAGAATTCGATATGAAATATCAGAGTTTGAAGTTGGGAGGTCAGAATTCCATATATCATGTCTCAATTTGAATTTCAGTTGTCAATATATTATGCCGGAAATCGATACGTCATATCTGAATTCGATGTGTTATGTCAAAATGCGATATTTCACATCAAAATTTGAATTTTTGATGCTAGAATTTGATATATCATCTGATAAATTACATCTGGTCAGATTTTGAATATCAGTTGTCAAAATTCGATATATTATTATATCAAACCAGAAACCGATAAACGATGTCAGAATTAGATTTACAATATCAGAATTTGTATTTATGCTGTCAGAATTCTATATCTTATGTTCAGAATTTAATGTGTTTTAGTTAGAATTTGAATTTATAACGCCAAAATCGATGCTTTGTCTCCGAATTCGATAAATCACCGTTTCAGATTTCGACAAGTCATGTCAGAATTGGAATTTGTGATGTCAAAATTCGATATATTATGTCTGAATTCGGACATGACATACCGAATTTGAGTTTTAGATATTAGAATTCGGTACGTTATGTCGGAATTCGATAGAAATATCAGAGTTTGAAATTGTGAAGTCAGAATTCGATATATAATGTCTTAATTTGAATTTCAAATGTCATATATCATGCCGAAAATCGATACGTCATATCAGAATTTGATATATCTTGTCAGAATTCGTTACATTATATCAGAATAAACTAAATTATGTTAGAAATCGACATATTGTATCACAATTCGATGTGTTATGTCAAAATTCGATATGTCACATCAGATCAATCAAAACCGAATTCGATATGTAATTCGATTTCTCATTTCAGAATTCGATACTTCACGTCAGAATTCGATATGTCATGCCAGAATTTGAATTTTTGATGCCAGAATTCGACATATCATGCTAGAAATCGACATGTCACATCCGGTCAATTACGTCTGAATTGGATACATCATGTCAGATTTTACATTTTTATTGTCAAAATATATGTATCACATGTGTCAATCATGGTAGAATTTCGATTTTTGATGCCATAATTTGAATTATCATGCCAGAATCAGATAAATGATGTCAGAATTCTATATATTATGCCAGAATTCGACATACCAAACCATAAATGGACATGTCACATAGTCGAGATATTATGTCAGAATCCGATAAATTACATCAGAATCCGTTAATTCATGTCAGAATTCAATACGTCAGGGCATAATTTGAATATCAGTTGTCAAAATTCGATATATTATGATATCAAGCCAGCATTCGATATGTCGTGCCAGAATTTGAATTTATGATGTCAGAAGTGATATATTACGTCTGAATTTGATGCGTCATATCAGAATTTGCATTTTTGTTGTCGGAATATGTGTGAATCATGGCATAGTTCAATAAGTCAAGTTAGGATTTGAATTTATCATGTAAATCATATCAGAATTCGATATATCATGTCAGAATGTGAAGTTATGATGCAGTATTTAGTTCGGTGTCCTGTCAAAGTTAGACTTAATGCTCTCTAAATTTGATATGTTTGGAGCCAGTATTTGAGTTTTTGGTGTCAGAATTCTGCATACGACGTTAAAATTCTATATGACATGTCAGAATAAGAATTAGATAGATGAGAAAATTAGAGAGATGAATTCGATATGTCAAGCTAGAATTTGAGTTATTTATGTCTAGATTCAATACATCACAATTCGTTATCATTCCAGAATTAGAAAGGTCTTGTCACAATTTCATTTATAATTCCGTATATCATTTCAAAATTCGACATGTTATATCAGAATTTCAATTTTTATATGACGTAGGAATTGGATATCACAAGATCGTTATTTTAATTTTTTTCGAATTCGATATATTTGGTCAAAATTCGACATCTGATGACTTCAGAATTCGATATTTATGGTACGGTATATCGAACTTTGACAAAACATCTCGAATTTTGGGATGATATATTGAATTCTAAAGTCTTGAGAAGATATATCAGAAATATCAAAGAATTCGATATCGTGTCTGAATTCAATACTAATTCCAGAATTTGAATTTTTATGTCAAAATTCGATATCTCATGTCAGAATTCGATATATTACGCCATAATTTTTCACGTCACGTATTGGAAATACTATGCCAGAATCCCATTCATGTCAGAATTTGAGTTTTTGTTGCAAGAATTCGATAAATGATGCCAGAATTAGATTTGCATTATCAGAATTTCTATTTATGATGTCAGAATTCTGTCATGTCAGAATTGGAATTTGTGATGTCAGAATTCGATATATTATGTCTGAATTTGATATGTCATCTTGGAATTTGAGTTATAGATGCTAGAATTCGGTACATCATTCCAGAATTCGATGTATCATACCAGAATTCGATATGAACTATCAGAGTTTGAAGTTGGGAGGTCAGAATTCCATATATCATGTCTCAATTTGAATTTCACTTGTCAATATATTATGCCGGAAATCGATACGTCATATCTGGATTCGATGTGCTATGGCAAAATTCGACATTTCACATCAGAATTTGATTTTTTGATGCTAACATTCGATATATCATGATATAATCGAGATATTATGGCGGAATCTGATAAATTACGTCTGGTCAAATTTTGAATATCAGTTGTCAAAATTCGATGCGTCATCTCCGAATTCGATGAATTATCGTTTCAGATTTCAACAAGTCGTCAGGTTGGAATTTGTGATGTCAAAATTCGTTATATTATGTCTGAATTCGATGTATCATGCCAGAATTCGATAAGAAATATCAGAGTTTGAAATTGTGAAGTCAGAATTCGATATATAATGTCTTAATTTGAATTTCAAATATCAATATATCATGCTGGAAATCGATACGTCATATCAGAATTTGATATATCTTATCAGAATTCATTACATCATGTCAATACACCACATCAGAATAAACTAAATTATGTTAGAAATCGACATATTGTATCACAATTCGATGTGTTATGTCAAAATTCGATATGTCACATCAGATCAATCAAATCCGAATTCGATATGTAATTCGATTTCTCATTTCAGAATTCGATACTTCATGTCAGAATTCGATATGTCATGTCAGAATTTGAATTTTTGATGCCAGAATTCGACATATTAAGCCAGAAATGGATATGTCACATAGTCGAAATACTATACTAGAATCCCATAAATTACGTCAGAATCCGTTAATTCATGTCAGAATTCGATTCGTCAGGGCAGTATTTGAATTTATGATGTCAGAAGTGATATATTACGTCTGAATTTGATCCGTCATGTCAGAATTTACATTTTTATTGTCGAAATATATGTATGTATCACATGTGTCAATCATGGCATCAATAAGTCAAGTTAGGATTTGAATTTATCATGTCAGATTTCGATATATAGGCGCAGAAATCAAAATATCATGCCAAATCTTGGTAAATCATATCAGAATTCGATATATCATGTCAGAATGTGAATTTATCATGCAGTATTTAGTTCAGTGTCCTGTCAAAGTTAGACTTATGCTGTGTGCCTCAGAAGACTTTTCAAATTTTGAAGCTTTCGCTATTCCCTCATAGATGCTACATGAAAAGTCAATTTACGAGGTTACTTTTCGACGAATTTTCAATTTGTTTGACGTACTGTTTAAAACATGTAGTATGCGTAGTATGCAAATGTAATTGAAAAACAAAAAATTTTCTAAAAAATTTTTTTTAAAAAAATCGCCCGTCATCGATTTTCATTATTCCAAATGCATTTCCCACAATGCTTCGTGCTTTGCTATGCATAACGTTAAAGTTTCTTTTTACTGTGGTTAAGTTACCTTTTCTTACGGACGGTGTGATAATAGCTACCAATTCTACTGAACATTTCTATTCACTGTCACCTAATAGAAAAATTGCGTTTGTTTGCGATATAATTGTCTATTCGAATATCTACAACAAATATTAATAAATTTACCAGAACAGTCGCATACTGCCATTAAATTAATGCTCTAATCAAGTTTAAGATTGATATATTGACTGTGTATTGCAGTAGGTACACCAATTTTTATGTGGTATCGATCGATAGTACTTAACGCTTTCGAAAATATTGAAGGGGCCGAAGACTATATGAATTTAACTTGGCAATTTGACTAACTTTAGTGCGAGCTTTACAAACATCAAGAATTTTGTGAACAATTGTTCTCACAGAATATCTTGGTATATTGAAAATTATACCAGTGACCCTATAGTCCGCTCTCCACTATCCAATATAGAAACACAGAAACTCGGAATTTTATTTAAAATTTGAAACCTTTAAAAGTTTGATGTTGAGCGAAGACACCGCAAATTTTATTAAGCGAATTAGCAGACACTCAAGTGTTTGCAGATATAAGCATTATCATTCGCAAATACTTATATGCTTGTAAATTTCAGTTTTATTATAGTTTCTTGTACCGACAAATAAAATAAAAAATTTCAAATTCACAAATTAAATATAAATATAAAAAGTTTAGTTTGGTATAAGGCACAGTTGAATACTTTTAACCTAGTGACATCTATTTAAATATTGCATGAATTACTGGGTCTTACAAAAGTTTAGTTTGAAAAATCTTCTGAGGCACACAGCATAAATGCTGTCTAAATTTGATATGTCTGGAGCCACTATTTGAATTTTTGGTGTCAGAATTCTACATACGACATTAAAATTCTATATGACATGTCAGCATCAGAATTTATAATGTCAGAATTGTATATCTTTTGTGGAAATGGGGTAGAATTCGATGAATTCGATATGTCGTAATTTGGGTTCTTTTGGAGTAAAAACCAGTCTTTCTCAGAAAATACCTAATATAACGACCGAAACAACTTCTTCTGCCCCCATAAATTAGATCTCCCCCATTTTATAAACTTGTACAAAAAAAAATATTCCCGATTTATAAATTTGAAAATATAGGTGGATGCTTCTTATAGCTGGGTGGAGTTCGTACCCATTAGGATATACTTAAGCATGACACTAACATAAGTTAAACAATTACCAAAAAAAATAGTGTAAAAAACTGTGTAAATTACACAGTGTAATTTACTCGCCCAACCGTGCGTTTTAACAACAAGTTGTTTATTCTCACTGACCAAATACATAGATCCCACTCGAGGTAATCTATTAGATAATATGTCTTTTTGATTCTACCTAATTAAACTAACATGCGAAACTAAACGCCACAATTGTCTTAGATTTTTTTTTTAAAGTAAAAAGTACGTCAAAGATGCCGCGAAGAAATCAAATTCCTTTTTATTGATTTTTGTTTTGTTTCCATTTAATATTCCCATAATATTCACTTCAAAGGACAATCTATTGTTGTAATGTACTAAACCTAATTATAATCGTTCCAATCAATGTAAATTTGCTTAGAAAGAATACGTACAAAAACTACCCTTCTTGTGTAAGGTTTTCCTATTTTTCTTATGTCGTAATCATTTCTTTGTTACACACACGTACATACATATTTAAAAAAACCGTCTATTGTTGTTGTCATCCTTTTGTACCATACGTATACTAGATTTGATTCATCCATAGGCCATCATCCAGCATGAAAAGCAAAATAAATTAGAAGAAATCATAAATTTATGATTTATATGTGTACACACACATACACATATACAGTTATAAGATGAAGATGATTTTAACGATGTTAGATGATGAGAGATCGGGAGTTGGAAATATATTGTGTACAAATTGTGATTTCCATAGTGGAAAGAAAAGTTGAGGAAAATTATTGATTTTCTTGTATGCTATTTTTTTTTTTTTGGGGGGATGCTGTCATGTGCTTCTTACAAATTGTTATTGTTGTACATTTTGAAAGGACTATTATTGCTTTTTTCTTGCTTTCTTTCTGGTTATCTTAATTCCTTAAAAGCAATTAAAATTTTCGTTTGTTGTGAATACTAAAATATTTGTTGTTAGTGTTGCGTGTTTTTTTTTTTTTTTTTTGCTAGCTAGTTCACGTTTTGAGTGGTTTTATAAGTACGTTGAGTAGATTTTTAACTTTTTTTCGATGAGAGATATGACGTCGAAGAACTTATTTTAATTTACAAAATTATTTTATTTATTTAAATGATAAGAGGATTGTTGATTTGTTGCACGTGGCATTATTGATCACATAATGTTGAGCTTTTTTGTGGTTGTGCTTTTGTTTCAGTTTAGACATAAAATCAGTAAGTGAGTCCATTAGTTTGCCTTGAGAGGCTTATGCTAGAAACACATGAGCAAAATTTCTGCTAGCAGCGCTGCCGTCGGAAATTTGGGTGAACTACATGAGCGTCTTTTTTGATAAGTAGATTTTTTTTGTGGTATTTTAAATGCCCTCCATTTTGGCATTTGTTACACAAAATTTATTTTCTGTCAACAAACTTAAAAAATTGCAACTTGCAGAATTGTGGCTGGCAAGCAGAATCCATATAAACTAGTGTTTTCTAATTTGGATGCTTGCAGAATTTCGGTGTATAACTGTATAATGTTAATTTGATCGAGAAACTTTTGACTTTTCGGTCATATTGTTTTACTACATGATCAAACTACATAACGGCAATTAAACAGTGTATCACCGAACACTATTGAAATACTGATTTTGCAGTAGAATTGATACTGATATAAATGAGCTATGAGTCAAAATAGGGTCTACAAAAATTATAAATGTGGATAAATATCGTATAGTTGCTAAATTCTGTATGAGCCAGTATCTTTGACCAAGATGGCGCTTAAATTGCAAGAATAGTTTTATATTTGATGTTTACCATATTACTTAACTTATAAAATTCCAAGTGTTTCAAGGAGACGGTTCTGATGGCCAACTAACGTCGTGTTCGAACAAAAATCTTCAACATTTACTTTGAATACCGGAGCATCGAGATTAGTTATGCGTCCTTGGTCTCCTTGGATCAGTTATGCATGGAATTCCATGGTCAAATGGAGAATGTAGTTTGTTACAACACAAGAACAAGAATTTAGCATATTTACGGCCTGTATACCGCTGAGTATTTGCTATAAATATTTCAGGCCTAGATGTTTTCGATAATTACTCTCTCGGTGATTAAGAAATCTAGTACAACTTTTCCTATTTTTTTTTTTTTTTTTAAAATTTACCAAATGATCACTGAGTTCCCGGAAGTCGCACTCAACGTACAGTTAGTTCTTGTGTGGTAAGACATAGTGTTACGCATCGGTTGGATACTATGAGACCGACAATTTTTAATAAAATTCGCCGTTTAGTACCCGACAAACTTCTGATTACTGGGCATGTGTTTTAATTAATGATATCACGAGGGTCTTGTAGGCCCAGCAGTAGCCCTTTATCAAGCCATATACATCTGGTCAAAAAATAGTGCACAGAGCTTGGAATCCCCAAACGGGTTACCGTGCTTTAAATAAAGTTACTGTACCCGATCGTGTCAGTTTCGTGGCTTGAAACCAATTTCCCATTGAATCGTCAGATATTCCAAAACTAGTAATTTCTACTTCAACCGGCTTTTTTAAATTTTGTAAAATTATGCAGCTCAATCGTTTTAACGTTTGATGCATTCAGAGAAAATACATGTTCGCAATTCAGTAATTAACTTTTTAGGTCATAGGATAGTTTTTTCTCAGTACTTCTTAATGAAGCTCAATCAAAATACAGTGCTTATGTCAGGGAGTTCTTCTGACGGCTTACTCGGCTATGAAACATTTCCGATGTTTGTTTGAGAATCGTAAGTTTATGTTTTTAAATAAATCAGTTTAATAAGATGTATCACAGGCGCCAAGAATATGTTTGCAGATGCTCCCGCACGCATTAGTCAAATTTCCGTTCCGAAAAGTATTGACTATATGCGGCAATAGCAGAGGCACAGACCAATGATGAAGAGAACATCCTTGTTCCTGTTTCTATATACCATTACTTCACGTTCTCTAGAGGTCTATTACGTAAATCGTTACCACAGAAGAAAGATTAACCAGAATGTGGACCAAATTTTTTTTTTCATCTTACCTTCTTTTTTGGACATTGAAGTATAATTATTTTTGAATATTATAGTAGTTAATACAAATTATGCTGTCAAAACAAAACTTGTCAAATAATTTCACTAACTACACTGTTTAGGAATCTCAATTTTTATTATTTCAAATCAAAACCAGTAAACCAAAGAATACATAACCCAACTTTCTCTTACCTTCGGCAAATCAAGGTAAAAAGAAATGAGTCTAAATTTTTCCATACAAAAACAGCGTTATGTCTCTTCTGGTTGTATTCTGTGTCGTTACCACAACTATTTCAAATTTATTTATAACACGATCAGAAAATTAACGGAAAAAGTCAGCATTTCCACAGAAAGATAGAACCCGTGCTTTGTATAGAGAAAAAGGGTAAAGCATAATAATCTATCAACAAAATTTCACAGGCAGCACTCTCAGCGCCTGGACATGTATTTCAGTCCAAAAAATGTGCTATGTGCGATGTGCGTTTCGTATACGTACACGGTGTATAATATACTTTTTGCGATTGTGTTGTGTCAAATATTTTACTTGTGTTAGTGCATTTTTGTCATCGCAAGTATCAAAAATAATTGAATCGGGCGAAATCGGTTCAAATTTTTTGCTGCTTACATTTCGAAATTTCACAAGTCGCACATGCTTTTTTTACGGTGCGTTATGATTTTTGTTTTTTTATTAGTAAATTATCGAAAATCCTTCACAATGGTAAGTGTTTGGTGTTTATTGAATTTAATTTAAATTTTTAAATTAAATTATTTTATTTATTACAGCTTAACGTAATATTCTACAGGTTATTGGTTGTAGGACTATTCTGTTGCAGCCCCAATTGCAGTCTTTACTTCTGGATACTGCTTGTTCTATCGCATACCACTTGCGGTAGGTTGCGGCGTGTTGGATGATCAATTGTGCGGCACAGAAAAATTCGCAATTCTTACAGCTCGTTTATACCAGAAATCTACATAGTTATTGCTAGAGCGACACCCGCATTTGACTTCTCATTTTCTTTCTCAATGGTTTATCCTTCGGGGGTTTTATAGTTCTCGCCAGACTTTCTAAACTTGATGGGTCGCTAGTCTATCACCCAAGCCTTAGTCCAAATTCATTCAGTTTGCTAGCTAAGGATGCAGTACGCTTATATCTATTAGATTTGAATAACTGGCTTGCGCCATGTGCCCATTGCGACATTGAGTGCGGGACCTCTGTTAGTTCCAGCCAATCGTACTGTTGTAAATTTTTGAAAATTTAAAAAAGTAATAACTGCAACTAGACTTGCGTTAACCAAATATACCTTCACGCAACCCGAACTCTAACGTAGCGTTATCTGCTCTAATGTCTAAATTACGAATAATCTAAATTGATAAATATATATTCGGTACTCTTCTTTTCGAAATAAGAAAGAAAGGGTATTTGCAACTATTTAGGAATAATAAATAATTCACGCTAATCCACAGGATACCTGTGTGTTGATCGCACAGATTACCTGTGTCTTGATATCCAATATTAGTTAAAGTAATTTTTATTCATCAAAAGCCACAAAGCTGGCGTTTAGCTTCGGGACTCGAGAGATTGGCTCACGGCAATCACATTTTTTACCCTGGTTTTTGCAAATATCTGTTTTTATAGCAAAAAATGCAAATTATGCTCAAAATAAACACCGAAAATTTTCTTTTTACTTTTACCAATTGACATTAAAAATTAAATAAAAAAACAACAAAAATTTATTGTAAAATTATTACTAGAATAGTTCTATACCTAGAAAAACTTGCTTTGAAACTATTGACGAATGGAAATAGAGAGAAAGCACTACCTATCGGAATAAAATAAAGCTGTAATACCATACAAAAATTAGCAACAGCGCTCGCAGAACGACTGAAATATGGTATAGTGGACATTTTTTAAAGTTGTAATGCCGGCAAATATTTTATCTAATATCACGGTTCCAATCGTCAATTCATTCCGGAATGAAAATATGCGGCATTGTTGTTGTAAAATTCCCAAAATAAGACTACATCTATTTCGTATTGCTTTTCTTTGCATGTGATAAATGTTTTTGCTCGCATACACATATATTTTACGAATACTATTACTTTCCGGTTCGCACTCGCACATCGCACATATTTGGACTGAAATTCGCATCCTGATATTTCAAACATATTTTTTCCATGTATCGTTATATTTAATGGAAGAAAAAGTACTAACCTTTTAAATTTAAAACTTACATCTTCTACAGGAAATATCCTTTACTAAAAAAATATTTTACGCGTAAAACCGGCTTAGTTTTAAAATTTTCTATTGTTTTTCGTAATGTCATATTCAAACACAATTCGTAGTGAAACGTTTCGAAGTGGACATGTTTTGTAATTGTTTTGTCTAAATTCTCAATTGTACGCATCTGAATACCCGTTACTCCCAATTGTTAATTTACATACATCGGTACAATATAATTACATTAGTGAATATTTTTCAGGTGAGCTATTGTTGAAGCAATACACGTTCTTATCAGATTTTCATTTTTACTTTACAAATGTGTCAATACTCAATCTGTCTGTTTACTTTTCATTTGTAGGCACATAGTTTGCTATGGGAGTATAAAGTATGTATTTGTGACGATACAAGAAACTAGAGCAATTTTTTGAATCAGGTGAGCTATTTGTGAATTCGATTCGGACGCATTCGAATAATTGAATTCTTATTTGAATCGAATCAGATTCGATTGTTTCTTATTTAAATCAAATACGAATCTTATACTTCAAAGAGTCGGATACGTTCGAATCGAATTCACAAATTTTAAATCAGATTTTTTGGAAAAAATAAATGATTCTCATTTATTTTTGAAAGCTGTCAGTTTAAAAAGATTTCATTATAAAGATGCTACTACACGTGCGTTATTTTTGAGTTTTTGACCAAAAATGACCTTTGCACCCTACTTCAATGAAAATACATTTAAATATGTACCAATGATTTCTATGATTTTTCGCATCAACCGCAGACCAGTGCTTTACAATATTGTTGAGTTTATATTGACCGCATCGCACAATAAAAAAAAAAAACTTCTGTATTGAAAATTTATTTCGGTTTGATGGTCCTTTAGAGGATGTTTTATATAAATTTGTACATAAACATGCTGTTTGTATATAGTATACATACTCGTATATAGGAGAAATGAATTTTAAAGAACAACAACAACAACAAAAAACGAGATATTTAGAGACGAAAAGATATTTTTAGTCAACCCTTACGCATCTTGCTTGAGCAACCAACATATTTTGATTTTTTTTTTTTTTTGAATGTTTAAAAATAGTTTATTATATTGGGTTGGTTTGGTTTCGGTTTCATATAAAATATTTGGCTTGGTTAATTACGTCGGGAATTGAGTGCGGCCATAAAGTTAATTAAAATAAATATTTTAGTAACAAAATTAATAATTCACACGGGATTGCGGGTTATAATTAGAGTATGTATGTACCTAGGTGTATATACGGTAACATTGTGTTGTGAATATACGTATAGACAGTCTTAAATATTTTTTTGTGTATATCCGGCGTGATGTGCAAAATTTTTCGCATCAGCATGACACGCTTTTGATGATGTTGATCTTTTATTGGGAATGTAATTATGTTGCTTTATTTTTATGATTTTTAATTATTTTTGTTTTTTCATGAAGAGGCGGCCTGTAATTTCCTTGCCGTTTCATTATTATTATCGCCTCTTGTGTTTTAGTTCATTTTTATTTTATTATTTTGATAGATAATCCAGTGGGCAGTTAAAATAAATAGATAAATTGTGTTTAAGAGGAGTATCTCAGCGTCTCTCTATTCAGTGTAAGATGCTATGTTAAGATTTTATGTACACAAACACATACATATACTATATATGCATATATATAAAGATATTTAATTAAAATGTTGTAAATTATAAAAAAGGAGATTTTTATTGCACAAAAGGATATCTCTATGATCCTTTTTTTATTTCTTTGATGAGGATGAATATATAGGAAAAAAAAAATACAAAAATATTAAGCTCTTGAGCTTTTATTTAACGAGCTTTATTAAATTTTTGTGATCAAAATTTTTTGGTAAAGATTTTAATGTTTTGTTTTTATGATATGCGTGTGTTTGTGTTACTGGCTCGTGAGAGTGGGTAACGGACAAAATTTTTGTTGCTGTTGTTGGCAGCCACATGTATATTTGTACTTCGTTCCATTTACGGTATTACCTACGTAAATATTGATTGCTCAAATTTTACGTACCATAATTTTCACCCAATAAAATTTTTTCCCGAAAATGGATTTACTTTTATTTATTTTATGATTTTATGACATCAAAATAACATTTAACTGGTGTATAATTTTTATGTGCTTTTATTTATTTATAAATAATGTGTTGTTGTCATTCAACAGGAGTTATGTACCATGGAGTGTTATAAATATTGAACATCAAATATAAATGTTCCTTCGTACATAATGTAATTACGTCATTACTATTGCCATTTATACTTAAAATATTATTAATAATAAATTTTCTTTTATTAAATTTCCATCATCTTGAGATAAGAAAATTGCTGTTTTTCGTTGTTTTGTTTTTTAATTCAATTATCCCAAAAAAAAAAAAAAAACATAATAACGTTAATGATGGAATTATGGAACATACTCATTATATATCTGCATGTTCGGTTTAATAGATTTTTTTTTACTTAACCTAGAAAATTACATCCCTATCATTAATGCAATCTTAAAGACTTTTTCTCACTATTTTTAACTCACTCACTATAAATTAGATTTTGGATTAATTTGTGTCATATCTTAATAATGATGAGCTAAAACTTTTTTCTTGTTTATCTTCATACATAATTCATACGTTAGTTTATCATTTTTAATTATGCTATCAACTAAGTCATGTACATTAGGGCTGGGTTAATTTTTGTTTGCTGCTATTAAAAAGAAGCAAACACAATCGTTCAAAAAATGTCAATTGATTTACAGGTACACTGTCTTTATGAAACATCTCTAACGGCTTGCTGAGTTGAATGCATTTCATTAAACGATATTTTAACACGCAGCCAAATTATCACAGTAAATACCTACGATAATTTTTTGCATATCCAAAAGAAATCCATTGTGTGACTGATATAGTTGCCTTAGTATTTTATTTCAAAGGAATTAATTTTCCTCATTCGCTACTATTTGAAGGTGCATTTTTTCAATTGGGGCGGGATCTTAATTCTGTTGGTGTAATTTTTATGTTCGATGTAAATGGTGTAATAAAACATTAATCAATGAGTGTTTTATAGTGAGTGTAAGAGTGTTGTGAACGTCCGACAAATATCCAGAAATCGGTAATTATTCAAGGGCTTGAATAGTTCAAATTCTGGTTTATATTCACGTCGATTATAGAATCCGCGGGAGTGAATCAATTGCGGATCGAAAACTACATATAAAAAAAATGGGAAAGAAAAATTTTATATCATAGTTTCATTGAAATCGCTTTGGATTTTATTACAAATCGTTCAAAAGAAATTGTTTTAGAAACGCTACAAAACTATTGCTTTTGTACGGTGAATCAATATATCCAAATTGCATGTAAAACAAAAGAAGTTTTCCAGGATGATTTGATTTGCAGCAATTGTTTCCTATTTTTTTTATATGCAGTTTTCGATCCGCGATTGATTCACTCCCGGGGATTCTATAATCGACATGATTATCTCATCAGTGTTGTTTTATTGCACTGAGATATGACATGAAAGTCTTAAAACATGTTAGTTCAGCATGAAATAAATTGAGTTTCTATTTAAATTTAAATTAATTAATGTCCTTACACCCAAGTAGCCATCATTTTGCAAAATTATCGTAAGACAGTATACGTAATGCCAGGAAAAATTATTTCATTATGTATCCTAAAATGATTAGGTCTTTTCTGCCATCTGTAAATACAAAACGGCTACATAGAGAGTTTGGCTCCGAAACCAAAGGTTAGTTCATGTAAAGTAGTTTTCAGCAGTTCAAGTTAATTTAGAAATTGGTAAATTAATCTTGTGTAGATTTAGGCAATTTATTTAAAATTTTTACTTTCTGTATATATTTTATAAGCATAAGTATTTTTTATAAACGAATTTATTATGTATTTGTTTATCATTAGTTTTGTTGTAAAACAAATTTAAAATTTTTTCGAAATTCGATCGAAAAACTTTACACCGAAATTCGAATTTCGATTTTTTTATATTTGGTAAAATTTGCAATCCCCAAAGCCGCGGCTACACGAATGGAAAATGTCGACCAACATTGGCCCAATGTGATTTGTCAAATGTTGGACAAATGTTGGTGAAATAAAATTTGACTGTCTACACGATTTGCCCAATGTTCATTTTTCGAATGGCTACCAATGTATAACCAATTTTTGTGGTTTATATATTGATATTTATCACTAGTTGTCACTACTAGTCATACATTAATTACAATATCTCCCACAAGATGGAAGCCAATGCAAACATATTGCTTTAAATGCACTTCGAGCTTATTTTAATGTTTACAGTGTTTTAAATCCCAAATTTCGGGATAATTTTGATATAAATTTATAAATTCTAGCACAAACTTAGCCGACCAGTCAGATTCCATTTTGAATTTATTTGTTTATAAATAATAAAATATAATGACATCTACAGTTGTATTTAGTGACATCTGCCGTTAAGTATTCAAAAATACATTTTTTCTCACCAATCGTGTAGACGAAGTACCAATATACACTCCAACGTTGGTAGTTTCCTTTGATCTTTTTTATAAAAACCGCCTATTGAGCGAATGCATACCAATTTTGGACCAATATAACCTTCATTTGTATTTGTTATTTTTTTTCTGCCCACACGATTGGTTTTTTGGACAAATCTCCAACGTTGGTCTACATTTTCCATTCGTGTAGCCGCGGCATAATAAAATAGTTTCTAAGCTTAAATTTACCGTAATAATTTATTTATTTTTTTTTTTTTTGCCTAAGACACAGAAAACAACAACTTCAGCTGTCAATTTACATCTTTTGACGTTTTGACGAAAATGCTCCATTGTGCTCCATTTACGTTGTTGATACTTCTAACAGTAGATTTCGGGGCGTGCAATTGTTGTGTCAACTTGCATTTGGATCGCCCGATTATTTTTAAACGTGAGTCAATATATTTGTTTGAAATAATATTTCTTCAAGCACTGCCTCATGTATTATCATTATCTGCCCTAAGTTGGTTTTTCTAAGAAAAAAAAAAGGGTTAGCACATATTGATTGGTAGACTTGTTATTCAAGCGTCGATCAATAGTGGATTATCCCTAATACATTTTTTGTTATGCATATGAATATGTGCGTGTGTCTCTATGTATAGGCTGGGGAGAATAAAAATTATATTTACACCATTTTGAATTTGAACGATCCATTTTGATTTAATTGTCAACAATTTATTCGATTTTTATGCAGACAGCAATCCGGTTTTTATATAAAAAGTATTTTGTTTTTTTTAGGTTAGGATTTATTTTTATTGAAGGCAGAAAGGATAATTTATCCTTTTTGTTTCTCGTTCGTTTGGAAACAAACATTCATAGAGCTATATAAATAAAATAGAAAACTAAAATAAATAAAAGATTAAAAATAAAATAGTTGTGTAATGTTATTATTATTACTGTTTGATAATGGGATTAAAAACTAAAATAAAAAGATAATTTTTTGGTATTTTGTTTTGTTTTTGGGAAAATGTTATATCCTAAAATAATAAAAAGGATTTCCTTTTTTTTTTTTTTGTGTATCCATCCCATATTTTTGGCTGCGGAGTATATTTTTTATGTTGTATTAAACCGAATATTATGAGCCTAGTGGGTGGTGTAATATACAATGTGGAGGTTTGTCTGTTTTTTTTTTATTTTATTTTATGTTTTATATCATTATTGTTGTCTATATATATTTTTGGAATCAATCACAAAAAAATAATTTCAAATATTTAATAATAAGTGGAGACACAAAAATACAATTCGCCTCTCGTGTTATCATAAAAATAAATTTTTGATTGCGGTAAGAAAAGAATGCCATTCGGTAATACACATTATTTATCTAAAATTGTTTTTTTTTTTTTTTTTGGGATATTTAATGAGCTGGATTTAAGGTTATAAATCATAAAGCAACTGGGATAAATTGAAACATCAAAATTACAGCCTGCTAAAGGATATATTGGACCAAATTGATGTGTCTATCTAATATCTATATTATACATCTTTAATATTGATGGTGAATTGATTGATTTTAAGTGAATTGCCATTTGATACTTTAGTTTTAGGATATTCGTTTCTTCCTTATGTTTCCATCTTATTTTTTAAAATTTTTATCTGTGACGAGGATGAAATTTAATATCCAATGGTGGAGAAAATTGTTGATAACCGTATTATGGAATTTTTTATTTTTTTTTGTACCCCATGAATAGATTATATAAATTATTTTTTGTTGTATGTGTTTATTGAAAATTACAGTATTAAAATGTTACTTTTAACAAAAATATTTGGAACGTTTTACCAATCTAGACCGCTCCGAAAAATCAGAACTAAGACGTACAAATCATGCGCACGGAATGATTATTGTTTTAAACAAATAATTTATTTTAGGAAGCGTTTGGCCGATGCAGTAAGAGAGATCTACTTTTAAGCCTTTTTAATGATGTACTATACTTGATGTAGCTACAAAAAGAAACATATGATGGAGTTTTTTGCTTAGAATTATGTCTCTTTCAGGATCTGAAGTACAAATGCGTTATTCTGTGATACTATGTACAAATATTCCATATTTCAAGAAAGAAACGACAAGGGAATACAATCTACGTATAAAGAAATCAAATAACAGCAAAGCGAGGTCAACTAAAACTGAACATCTAAAGCTGAAAAAAAAAAAAAATTGAAAAACTGGAACGGATGATCTTTTCAAACATGTGCCTTGAATAAGAAACCAGTATTGGTCGAATTCATATTAGCCGTAGGAACTAGTGATTGCAACCCCATAATCAAGAATCCCAGGATTTGGTAAAGTATTAAAACTTAATTTTATACACTAAAACCTCGATTTATGGAACTAATTGGGAATTGAGCTGTCTCTTATTTCCAATTATCCATTAAATCAAAATGTAGAAAATTTGTATACCATATATCATGCAGAAAGAACTTTAGTTTGGTCCTTCTTCCATAATAGATGTGCTATACAAAAAAATCGAACATTCGGAACAAATTGTAAGTGAAGTAGCAGGAGATGACAACTCTGACGAAGATGATAGCGATGTCGAATTAATTGATCCAGAAGTTCGAAATAGCTCGAAATATTTTGACGTGCTAAATGTAGAGATTGCGTCTTGCAAAAATTTGTCGAAGAAAGTGGCGACCAAGATAAGGCGTTGCTATTTGATATCAAGGCACGATGTAATAATTTGATTAATATGATTGAACGATTCATTGAACTGAGAGAATTTTTACAAAAATCTTTAATCGACATTAAATCGAAAGTGGTTGTAACCGTTTCTGAGTTTCAGCAACTGTCAACTTTAAACTAACCATTGAGGGACGCAAATCTCCTAGCTTTCGATACAGCGCTAAAATTTATGTTAAATAAGCTGCAAAATCAAGATAATCCATTAGCTCACGAGATAATTATTGCATTGAAAATTCGAATTGAAGGAAGATGAACTACAACATCTGGAGTCTAGCAGTATCTTCATAATGGGAAACATTCAGTAGCTGGAGCTGACACAAATTTGTAAAAAAATTAATTTAACCTTTTACAAGTTGCGACTTGTACAACATTTTTGTTCACAAAGCCTTAGGCTTTATTTGATTAACTCTTTGATCATGCCTCATATTATATTATATTGCGATGTAATTTACTCTAATTGCGATGAGAGTTTGCTTCATTTGCTCCAAGTAACTTTGAATTAGATACGTGTGTAGGCTGCGGAAATACAATCATGTGTCGCATTATTTTGGTAATGTATTAGGTACCTCATTGTCTACCGCCAACCAAACCTACAAATCAATCACCAAATCTACCCCAAATCAACTTAATCAACCTTTAACCTAACTCCAAATCAATTCTTAAATAATTCCCCAACCGAACACCTCACTTATGTAACTCCAATGCAAGCTAACTAAATCCTAACTCAACTTCATTTCAACTTAGATCGAACCAAATCTCAACCCTCTGCCTAAATCATACCATGATACCAACATACCATCATAACATCATACCATCATACAACCTGTACCAAGTTCGATAGCCAAAACGATGACTGCTGAAGGCAAGGTACATGTTGGGTGGGTGATCTGCCGAATCCGCGAAAAAAAATTGCCCTTAAAGTACTTCAAGTGCTAGCAGTACGGACATATAGCTAAATCTTGTACATGTGACGTGGATCGCGCTGGCCTCTGCTACAAATGCGGAGGAAATGGCCATATATTTAAAGAATGCAAGGATGAAGCAAGATGTATGCTTTGCAAGAACAGGACGAACGATAACCATATAGCAGGGAGTGGTCGGTGCATGGTATACATGGAGGCATTGAAAAAAGCAAGCCGGGTATGAAGTTCATCCAGCTCAACCTAAACCATTGTGAGGTTGCACAGGACGTGCTAGTCCAAACAGTGCATGAAGTCAGAGTTGATGTCGCCATCTTGTGCGAACAGTACAAAAATATGGATGAGTGTAATTGGGCAACCGATCCAACCGGCAAAGCCGCCATATGGTCCTGTGGCAGACGGACCATACAGCAGAGAGCTAATAACCCTGACGCAGGATTTGTGCGAGTGAAAGTTGACGGTTTGCATATCTACAGTTGTTATGCACCACCTAGTATCATAATTGAAGAGTTTGAGTATATCATGGACCACTTGACTGCTGATGCACAACTGAATGGGGAAGTAGAGATACAAATAGAAGAGGGGTGGCACTACTCGAAGCATTTTCTTCAATAGATGTTGTGCTGCTCAATGCTGGTGACACACAAACTTTCGTAAAGGTGGTGCCTCCTCTGTGATTGATTTGACGTTCGGTAGCAGCCGCTTGATGCGAATGTTGACTAAACGGGAAGTCAGCGAACATTACACGCACAGCGACCACCAAGCCATATTTTTTGAAATAAAACTTCCAAGGAGAGGTGGACATATAAAACATACAAGGAAACCGGCGGGTTGGAGGGCAAGTACGTTTGAGGAAGACCTATTTACGCTATTCCTGGACGATCCGACCCTCGTGGGGACTGCTAACGCGAAAGCGGCGCAGATGATGAATACGATCCCCAACGCCTGTAATGCAACCATGGTAAAACGATTTCTAGATGGTCGTCGTCTACCAGCATACTGGTGGACTGAGCAGATAGCAAAATTGCGCCGGCTGTGCGCCATCGTGCAAGGATAAAATACCAACGTGCCTGGGGTACGGAGTCCTATCCTAGCCTGCACGGAACATACTTGGATGCTCAAAAGCAATTTTAGCAGGCAATTAAGGCGAGTAAGCTTCAATGCTGGAAAGAGCTATGCAGTGAAGTGGATCGTGACCGATGAGGAAGACCCTACAAAATCGTCATGAACAGGCTCGGAAATTCCACTGCATCGCCTCCCACCTGCACAGTGATACTAAACAGAATTGTTATCGCTTTATTCCCGCAGCAAACTGATGAGATCCCTGCCATCGGTGTAGTACCTGGCCCAGAGGAAGTTCCCTCGGTATCCAGAGAAGAGCTCGCCAGTGCGTGCCAACGATTTGAGAATCAAAAAGCTCCTGGACCTGACAATATTCCAAATATTGCAATAAAGGCTACCATGCGAGCTAGACCTGATGAGTTCAGAGAAGTCTACAAATCATGTCTGAGGGAGGGGATATTCCCGGAATACTGGAAGAGACAGCGTCTAGTATTGTTGCCAAAGGGAAAGAACCCTCCAGGAGAGCCTTCCTCGTACCGACCACTGTGCATCCTGGATTCGGCTGGCAAAGTACTCGAGCGCATAATCTACAATCGATTGGAGAAAGCTGTGGAAAGGGCCGGAGATCTCGCGCTGATGGAAGGGCGGCTCTAAAAAATACTGCGCCGTGGTTACCCTGGACGTCAAGAATGCATTCAACTCGGCCAAATGGAGCCATATTCTGAATGCTCTACATGCATTGCAAGTATCAGTGTACATAAGGAGGATCATTACAGACTATTTCCGCAATAGAGTGCTGATATATGATACAGATGACGGTGTCATGGAATACAACGTTACGGGTAGAGTACCTCAAGGATCAGTACTGGGTCCCTTACTTTGGAACATTATGTACGATGGCATTGTGAAGCTCAGCGTACCTGATGAGGCAGAAATTGTGGGTTACGCGGACGACGTTGCTATTGTCGTGGAGATATGCAAGTTGACCATTATAAATATCAAAAGGTGGTTGATATCATTCGGATTCCAACTAGCTGACCAAAAAACGAACCAGTCTTAATTACCAATAGGAAGGTAAGAGAGATTGTAAATATTGATGTTGGCGGAATCTTAATACCCTCGCAGCCTTTACCCATTACGATATCTGGGTGTCTAAATTGATGCGCGCTTAAACTTTAAGAAGCACCTAACGATAGTGAGCAGAAAAGCTGCTAAAGTAGCTGCAGCCCTCTCCCGCATTATGCCCAACACTGGCGGGTCAAGACAGTGTCGTAGGATGCTGCTGGCAAATGTTGTAACCTCCATCATCCTCTATGGATCACCTGTTTGGAGTGATGCGATGGACTTTGGGACATATAGACTAAAGTTAGTATCGGTGTACCGCCTTGGTGCCTTAAGGGTAATATGTGGTTTCCGCACAGTATCCGATGACGCGACACTTGGTATTGCGGCGATGATCCCAATTGATCTACTTGCAAAGGAGAGGAAGAAATGGTACCTACATCGTGAACAACCAGGGAGCAGAGCAACGCAAAGACGGTGGGATAGATCGGAAAAGGGTCGGTAGACTTACCGTCTCATACCATCCATCGAAAAGTGGATAAATAGGCGGCATGGCGAACTTAACTACTACCTGACGCAGTTGTTAAGTGGGCATGGTTGTTTTGGGGCATACCTTCACAGATTTAAGCATACCGACACTCCAGAGTGTCCGGCCTGCAAAGGATCACAAGAGGATGTGGAACACGTTTTTTTTTTTTCAATGTTCGCGGTTTGAGACAACCCGGAGTGAACTGTCGGATATACTTGGGCAGCGCCCAACACCTGAAAACATATCCGAACTAATGCTTGTTTCTGATAGATAAGACGACAACAACTTCATCACACAAATTTGGGTGACCGCTTGGGAACATCATAGTAGAAAAGTGAAAAATGGAATGGAACGAAACCTTCCCCCCTTCCCCCCCCCCCTTCCCCCCCCCCTTTCCCTTACCCCTCCCCTCCCCCTCCCCTCCAGCTCCCCTCCCCCTCCCCTTCCCCCCGGCATGCCAGTATACCTTACTCAGCAGCCCTGGGATCTAGGTAGGATACAATGGACCAATCATTCATTAATCCGAAATCAAATGATTACAGAAACGAACACTAGAAGAAATAATTCAAATCGGCAAACAATTCAATTATTATCGACCATTGGCTGTCGTACCCGGACACGAATTGGAAATTGGAACTTGAACTCTAACGGAAACATCAAGGTTAGCACAAGTTGAGAAGGAAATAAAGTGGTATAACATAGAAATTCTTGGCCTTAGTGTGAAGTTAGATGGAAGGATTAGTGGAGACATAACAACCAGCGCGCAGGCAAATTATATGATATTCTCTGGTAGAGTAGAACACACGAATAAGGCGTAGGTATACCAACAACGACTAAAACGAAAATTACTCGAATGGAAACCTATAAAGTAGCAGGATAATTACAGCACGATTTCACTCAAAAATTAGAAATACAACGATTATACAAATGCTATGCTACTACAGAAGACGCAGATGACACAACAAAGGATGAATTCTACGAGCAATTACAAGCCGCCATATCAAGTGCACACCGAAATGACATCAAGATTATCCAAGGAGATTTTAACGCAAAAATTGGAATTGACAACACCGGAATGGCGACAATCATATGGGTAAGCGGCACTAGATTCTGCTAAGAATAACAACGGAGACAGACTCATCGACTATTGTGTGTCACAATCACAAATCAGCTATTCATAGGCGGCAGCAAATTCCCACTCAAGAATATTCATAAATACACCTGGACATCACCAGATGGCAGAACGAGAAATCAAATTGATCATGTACACTGACTGGTAAATAAGAAGTTTCTATCCTCTCCTTATAAGATGTCAGAGCAATGAGAGAAGCAGATGTACACAGCGATCACCAATTGGTAATAGCCAACCTTTAAAATTAAACCAGCTGCTGTGAAAAATTCAAGAACTAATCGGAGGAAATTCAAAAACTGCTACAAGTGTGCTTTTGGCTACAAAGACAACACGAGAAAACCATGGATTAGAGATGAAACGTGGAAGAAAATTGAGGAACGCCGCCAACTTAAAATACAACTATGCAATCAAAATACGGCGGAAATTCGAAGAAAATATGAGGACACAGCTAGACAAGTGAAGAAAATGGCAAGGAGTGATCGCAGGAAATATACGGAAGACATTCTCATCACTGCCGAATCAGCGGCAGCAAGTATAAATATGCGCACATTACATCAATGTGTAAGAAAGCTTACCGGAAAATTTACAAATATACCACCTATAAAGGATTCAAATGGACAAGTCCCCTAACTACAGACGACCAACAACTAAATAGATGGAAAGCGAGTTCTTTGAGAAGAACTGCATAGATAGCGAACCAGTTGAGGAGCTTCCAGAGATGGCAACTATAACAAAACCATTAAATACCCCTTCCCTATCCACCAACTCAGCGGTAAGTTACAAGTGCCATAAAGAAGCTGAAAATTAACACGCTGGAACAGACAACATACCAGCTGAGGTGACGCGTTTACAACTGCACAACACCACTATTAGTAGAAGCACAGAATACCCAGAAGCGACATAACGCGGTTTTTATATGGAGAAATCTGGACTCACTTTTTTTGACCTTGGTTTGGCGAAGGTAAGATTTTCAGTGTTAAGTTACAGTTCAGTGGCTGAATATTCAAAATTAACATGTAAAATATAAGGTAAGAGCAGAAATTTCTTGATCCACATAATGTCCCTTCTGGTTGTTTATTATTCTGTGGTAGATATGTGGAAATACCGGAAAAATTCCGCAAAAATGGAAGGAGGGCTTAACCATAACGATTCCAAAGAAAGGCGACTTAAGAGAATGCAAAAACAGGCGTGGCATCTTCCTCCTTAACAGTATAATGAAAGTACTAGCAATGATCATCCTAGAACGAATATCACCAACTGTTAACCAAAATATAAGAAACGAACAAGCTGGTTTCAGATCAAGAAGAAGCTGTACAGACCACGTTAGCACAGTCAACGAATGGAACTCACCACTATATCTACTCTTCGTCTACTTTGAACGCGCATTCGATTCCATCAAAAGAAGCGCAATCTGGAAAGCACTCGGCGAAATAGGCATTCCGAGGAAAATAACCGAACTCATCCGAGAAATGTACCGGGATGCTGGAAATAGAGTTCAACACAAAGGAAGGCAGAGTGACACATACAACAACACACAAGGAGTCAGACAAGGATGTGTACTATCTCTACTACTGTTCCTGATAGTACTGGATCATGCGCAAGTTAGACAATCGCATCACTAAACGGTATCCATGCAGATGATATCTGCCTGCTAACACACAAATACACAGACATGCAGCAAAAGCTACAGAAGTGATCAGAAATAGCACAAGATGTCGGGCTCAAGATAAATATAAGAAAGACAAAGACCCTGAGACTGAACACAAGCATTAGTACACCACTTCGCATCAACCAAGGCACAATAGAAGATGTCGAAAAATTCGTATACCTCGCCTGTACTGTGTCAAGATCATGTGGAACGGAAGAAGATATAAATAAACGAATTAACAAAGCGAGAAACACGTTCAATATGCTCCATAAGATCTGGAATGCAGCAGTCCAATACCCTGTGTAAAATCAGTACTCCTGTATGGCTGTGAAACGTGGAAACATACGCAGAAAATAACAAGAAGGCTCCAAGTATTTGTGAATAAATGCCTTAGGCGATTAATCAAATGCTTCTGGCCGAATACCATCACAAATGAAGAACTGCTGCGGCAAACTAATCAAGTGGACATTGAGAATGAGATCAGGAAACGGAAATAGAGATGAAAGACACCAAGTGACATAACCAGGATGTCATTGGAATGGAATCCGCAAGGAAAGAGGAAGGAAGAGGGAGCTAAAGACAATAGCCCCAAATAGAGTTCGATGGTCCAGTCTAGTAGATGCCCTATGCTCCTAAATGGAGATAAAGGAATAAATAAATTAAAAAAGACAATAGAAAAACAGAATTACACTGACATCAACACAAACGTACATGTATCACACAGAATATGAAAAGGACCACTAATGAACAGATTTGATGGACTGGAAATATACAAAAAACGATACAACCCCTTATTACTAAACGAAATTTCATTTTTATACACAAAACGCATTTTAACATAAAAAGAAGGATGGTAATTAACCCCTTTTCTTATATAAATAATAAAAAAATAAAAAGAGGGGATAGGAGACTCACAAGTCACGTAGGCACTAAATAAAGCAGTTCTTAAATATAAGTTTAATGGGATAATTTTGATTTTATTTTCAGAGATTCCCGAGGAATTTGATTCAGCTTCCAGGAATTTCCAATATCCAATGGATATGTATTTTACAAGCACTTAGTGGCAGGGTTGAACAATTCTATATTTATAATACTAGTTTGAGCTAAATTTTAGTTCTTAGTTGCATCAGTGACCAGTATGGCGGAAATCTTTTGAATAAGTAGCCGATACAAACCTCACTGAGGTTTCCAGAAATTTTAAGCATCCAGCCAACATGTAGTTTAGAAATTGTGTTGTCTCGTGCTATGTTAACTATTTTATCATATTTATTACTAACAAACACATACTAACTATCGATTGCTCAGGTGTCTACAACCGGGTCGATACTTTAATACAAATAAACCTTGAACCCGACGTCTTACCGGAAACCTTGCTTAGTCTTGATCGTACACTCAAATCACTCAATCAATAACTTTAGTTGTGGTTAGAAAGCGACAAAACCAAAATAATTGTGTTTTAATACAAAACAATACTTTTTGTAATTGAAAAGGAGTTTACTCAAAGCCACTTAGCATTACACTTCTTTCCTATAAAGCTTCGTTAGTTATTCGTCAAATATGAATGTTTAGTCTCTCTTCGCCGTACAAAACATACAAATAAATTTGGGTCGCCGTAAAAATAAATATTAAGCTTTATCAAGAATACACTTCATTGAACTTTGTGCGTCACAAAATCATCTACAAATTAAAAATCTCACAGATATTTTGAAAAACCCCAGTAGAATAATATTTCTATTAATTCTCGCAATTTTCCTAGTAATTATGTAATATAGAATCTACTCTACTTCTCTATTATTGTGCTTTCTTTTTGATAAATCAAAATACCGCCCGAACACCGTAACCTAAAATATTTTCTAATTTTGAAAGGAACTGTTGTAGGCGAAATTATTAAAACAAAAAAAAATTCAATTTTCGTAATTAATACAAATAGTACAACAACGATGACGACGAAATGAAAATTATATTCATAAGGAGAATAACAAAACAGACAAAAACAAATTGGAAAAATTGTTTGTAATTTTCTCTGCTTTTTGCAATTTTTTTTTTTATATTTTCTTCACGAGCAATGTTAAGGTTTCCGCTACTATCGTATTTGTTGCGAAAAACTCGCCTACGACATTAAAATTAAAAATCCACACAAATACACGACACGACCTCATTTTATTGCATATACGAGTATATGGTATACCTACACATAATATAAAGACGGATTGCATTTTCCATTTAACCCCTCTGGTGAAATACACATAAATATCCTGTCTTTTGAATTAAAATAATAACTTCTACATTTTATATTCACCAATCACCAATCGTCGTATAATATGTAGATGGTAACTCCATATTCATGCCAATGTTAAAAAATACGACGAAATTATTACGTCATACTTGTAGAGTAATATAAGATGTACGCCGTTTTTATAGTACACATATTATGCGTGTGTGTATCTAATGTTATTACACAACGAGCTATGATGACGTACAATTTTCCGGTTTGTTTGTATCTCCTTTAAATCGCTTATCTTCAGAAAAACAGTGGGAATTTTTCCTTTCGTTTTTTTTTCTCGTTATTCGGGGGTGTTTTATGGTATCTCGTTTTTATGATTATGGAAAAGTTTTGGGTGAAATACAATATAATAAATAAATTACGCCAACGCAAATTAGTCCCTGTGTTTTGCACAGTACATAAATACATAACATGGAATTTTATTACCTCTAATAGAAAGTGTTGAGCACGTGTTCGAAAACTGAATAGTAACCAAATTTTTCGAACTTGTAAATTTACGATAAAATAAAATGTCGTAAATTTACAGTTTCAAAACATAATTTTCAGTTACTATATGTGTAGAACTTTACACTTACATTACATTATGAAACTTGCTCTTCTTCATCGTCTCCAAACTTTTATAAATATTTATAATTTATTTTACAATATATTAGTTATAAAAAGATGACAGTTATTAAAAAGAACAATAATGACTTTATAGTATTAAAGAAAGGAATTTATTTATGATTTAACATAAAATACGAGTACGACACAGAGCTCAATTTTTGTTGTGCTATTATTTAGTGAGGACACATTTTACGAGGATGTGGAGACTTTTAAGATGTTTTACTTTTGTCTTGCTCTCATGGGTGATATACGGAGATTGGATAATAAAAAATTGATTATTTTTCATTTTAGCTTTATCGTTTTAATTTTGTTGAAAATTAATCTATATTGTGGAGTTAATTATCCAAAACATTATGGGGTCAATCGTGTGCTGAATTATTTTAGATGTGCTGTTTACTTGTGTACATACGTCATACACCAATTTCATGGAATGTTTCAGAAAAAAGTTGTTTGTTTTCCGATTCTGGCTACAGTATATTATGCACAAACGTGAATCTATGCCAGAATATTAACTACACTTTGTTTTAGTTAGCGTCTTAATAAAAGGTGGGATTTCTGAAAATCGTCCATATATCCTCTGAAAAGAACGATGATTTTCTTAAATTGTGGAGGTTCTATGGCCGACTCTGGCCAATTTAAGCAATTTTTAAGATCAGTTTAGTTATGGATATTGTTACACAACCGAAAAATATGTTTTATTACGTAAACGGAATACATGGGATTTCTCGTGTGATAATCACGCTATTGACAAATTTTCCAGTACAAAATGTGACCGTCATGAAGGTGCCATATAGGAGATATACACATCCGCAGAAATAAGAAATTAGCCTCAACTCCTTCACGACCAAAATATAAACCATAAAATAGAATATTCACAATTGCTGCGTTCCATTTGACGTGGCAAAGTACAAATAAGTACTTGGGTGTAGATGGTAAATGGAACGCAGAAAATTAGTTGCGAAAATAAAATTTAATATAAAAAAATTTACGTGCAACATGGAAAGTTGGAAAATTAATTATTAATTTGAAAACTGATCAGCCATTTCTTACCGATTAGTTGTACTAGATATTCTGGTAACGAAGTCGCCATAAATTCAAAAAGCAAACTACTCATAAAATTTAGCAAGAGTAGCTGCTTGCGTGTGTACTTTGCCACGTTAAATGGAACCCAGCAATTTGTACCAGGCGGGAAGAATCAAAAACTGTTATAAATGATTTTAACAAAGGGGGTTCGTTTCTGGGATAATATAACACACAAACCCAAAGTGTTCTACTTTTTGTTTTATCACAGAAACGAACCCCCCTTTATTCAAATTATTTATAACTGGTGCGATTCTTGCTGGCCTGGTAGAATTGAATTTTTTTTTGAGAATTTTGCCAACTTGTTCTTTCTTGTTCGATCGAGGATTTTCATTAGAAACAAATTTTTCTGATACCAGGAAAGCAGAATTACAAACATAATAATTTTTTTGAAAAACTGAAAAATCTTCGGGCAAAATCATCAAAAAGAATTCAATTGCCTACCACCAGGCAAGCAGAATCTCAAACACAAATGATTCTGCTTACTACCTCGGCTACCACATCATATACAAGTTAATATAAATTTGTTTGCATTGTTTTTGTTGTTTGTTTTTGTTGTTTGTTTTTGGTGGTCTTGGCGTCTGGTGAAGGGGGAACAAGCTGCGTAGTAATTACCAGCTCCGTAACCTTCAGCAGGGTGAGGTCCGGCAGGCTGTTCTGGTCATGTTTTAGGCAGTCTTGCCTGGGGCTCACGATCGCGTGATGGGTAACCTAATCGTGGTTCGCAAGTGTACGTACTACCTCCCCGTGGTGACTACTGGTAACTGTTGTTTTGTTTACCAGAACAACAGGCTAAAGTACGACGCTAAAGGAAGAAATAACCTTGATAAAAAAACCCAAATCCAAGGTGAGACACGTGCGCCGAGGGATGAATGATCATGGGTTAGTTGTGGGTAGTGAAACCTCCGGTTTCAATTTAGCCTTACCACAGTAAGAGGCGCTGCTGTGGTGGACCTTCTTTTCTCAAACAAGATCTAATGTATGGACAGAAATAAAATAAAAAACTATGAGGGCGGTGCTCCTCTAAAGGCACCAGTCTCGGTAGATGACAAGGACCTACAAGGCCCTGCTACCGAAATAACTTTTTCAGGTAACGAGAGCAACTGCTCTAGCATGGACACCATGGTTGGCTCACCGACTCATGGCACTCATTTGCCAGTACAAGTTGAGACCCAAACAACATCAACAACAACAGAGGTTAGAGAGAATCTCGCGGGCCTTGAGCTTGAAAACAAAAAAAGTACACGCCTTAGCGGTGCCGCAAGGAAGCGCCTGGCTCACTTAAAACAGTCAGGTGTGCCTCACGATGTCACCGTTGAACAGTGCCGAACAAAAATAAAGGACAGAGATCCTAATGATCCTAATAGAACCAATAAGCGGAGCCGGTCAAACGGATCTACCCCTAAAGGTCAAACACCAAAACGGGAGAGGAGGTCCAGCCCCTCACCAGAGGGAACGGGAGTCGTCCTCCAGGTTGTGGCGAGTGTGGACCGTAGAGATACAACCGTACCCAGCTACAGCGAAACAGTCAATTCTATCAGGTTGGAAATCATCGACCAAGGCTTCCCGGATGTCAAGCTGGGTATCGCCCAGATCTTGCAAATTCAGGATGCCATCATGGAAACGGTGACAGATTTGCCGCTAGACGAAGTCAGCCCCAACTTCCTGGGCTGCCGTACTAGGAACGGATGGCTAACTGTCAACTGTGCGGACGAGGACACGGCGGCGTGGCTTACAGCCGGCAACCATCAAAGTGGTCAAGGAAGACGAGCTTCCTCGCCCCAAGATCTTCTTCGTATACTTGCCACGTTGCGGCAAGGAGACGGATGAAAAGATACTTCGCCGATTGGCAATTCAAAATAAAGAATTGAGAGGAGCGGACTGGAGGGTTGTGGCGAGGAAGGAGCGGGAGGGCGACCTCCTCCAGGTGACCATGTCCGTTTCTCACAAAACAACGGAGATCCTCAAAAGCTCCAACTATAGAGTAAATTGGATGTTCGGCGCCGTACACTTTCGCCCTAAGAAGGAAAAAAACTAGTGATGGGTATACCACAAGGGGGGGTCGAGCGGAGGGGACCGGAACCACCAAAGATGGCAGCGGCGAAAGACGTGGTACGCGCTAGAGATACCTCAGAGCATGGCGGGACAAATAGGTGTGTCCTAGCACATCAGGTGTGGCAAGGCCAAGACCGAGCCAAGGTAAAAAGGGGAAAAGCCACGGCTTAAGCCCAAGGGGCAGGGTGGCACAATCACACCCTAAAAAGGGAGAACAAGGCTTTTCAGAGCCCAAGGATAAGGTATAGTAAGATGGTGCATGGTTCAACAAACCACACATCCTTGAGATTTGTGCAGATAAATCTCCATAGATCCAAGGCGGCCACTTGTAATCTAAGCCGCCTTTTCTTAACAAAGAACTGGGACATAGCGGTCATTCAGGAGCCGTGGGCCCACAATGGAAAAATCAAAGGTTTGCCGAGTAAAACAGGTAAGCTAATTTACAACACAGAAGAGGATAGGCCGAGGACAGCAATTCTCTTTCGCTCGACACTTAACATATTCTCCATTAATGAATTTATTTCCAGGGACATAACAGCGATCTCGATAGAGACGCTTCTACCCAAAGGAGGCCGAAGCACGCTCAACTGTGCCTCGGCATATTTTCCCGGGGACGAAAACGACCCACCTCCAGAACCGGTACAGAGATTCGTTAATTATTGCACGACTCATCACCAAAAATTCATCATCGGCTGCGATGCAAATTCACACCACACAGTCTGGGAAGCAGCGACACCAACATCAGAGGTGAGCAACTTTTTGAATTTTGTTTAACAAATAATATTATCATTAATAATAAAGGGAACGACGCGACCTTTGTGAATGCAGTCAGGAAGGAGGTGCTAGATCTTACCCTGTCTGACATGCGTACCTCTGGTACAATTCTGGATTGGCATGTATCAACGGAAGCATCCTTCTCGGATCACATGTATATCAGGTTTGATATTAAAACCCCTTCAAAAAACGAGTCGGTGGTAAGAATACCAAAACGTACTAATTGGCCAGTCTACAATGAAAGACTTTGTGATAACTTAACCGTTCTACAGACCAATATCAACTCTATTGAGGATCTTGATAGAGTTTCTAGCAATGTAACCGAGGCAATCATTGATGCCTACCACTCAAGTTCACCCCTGGTTCGTATCAGGGGGACAAGGGACGTTCCTTGGTGGAACCATACCCTGGAAACCAAAAGACGTGAGGTTCGAAAACTCTTCAACAGGGCTAAGAGGACAAACGATTGGACAACCTATCGAATGTCTCTTACCCAGTATAATGTTGCTCTTAGGGAAAACAAGAGGTCGAGCTGGAGAGACTTTTGTGGGAAAATAGATAGGCTGCCTGCGGCTTGTCGACTCCAGAAGGCACTCTCCTTGGACTACAGAAATCCGTTGGGATCCGTAAGGAAATCGAATGGAGATACAACCACATCCAGGGAGGGAACTCTCGAATGCCTGGTGAGAGGCCACTTCCCAGAGTGTACGGTCCTTGAAGGCCAGGTAGACCTCGATGCAGACAGCGTGCATCCCTACTTGGTTCCAAGGGAAGCTAACAGGCTTTCAAAAGATATACTCACTCCCGGAAAACTAAGATGGGCCGTTAACTCCTTTGGTCCCTTTAAATCGCCGGGAGGGGATTTTATATATCCTGCATTCTTACAGCAAGGCCTAGAAATTTTGTTGCCTTATTTAATTAGACTCCTTAAAGCCAGCTACAGCTTGCAATATATTCCAAGAAGCTGGAGGGAGGTGCGGGTAATTTTTATCCCGAAAACTGGAAGAAGATCTGCAGAGGACGTCAGGTCTTATGAACCCATTAGCCTCACATAATTTATTCTGAAAACCATGGAGAAGATACTGGGCCTACATATTAGATCCAATGCCCTCCTAAGGCATCCCTTAGACCCCAGCCAACATGCATATCAGACTGGGAGATCGACAGAAACAGCGCTTCACAGAGAACAAGCGGGGAGTATCATCTCCTCCTTACCCCGTCACGCCTCCATATGGTACACTGTCGGTTCGAAATCAGGGGTGGGCACAGGTGCGGGTATAATCAGGCCGGGTCTCGAACTCTGTATCCCATTGGGTAAAACCCCCACAGCTTTCCAAGCAGAGATTTTTGCGATCGAGGTATGTGTGCTTCGATGTCTCACAAAAAAATATAGGAAAACCGAGATTTACGTGATCTCGGACAGCCAGGCGGCATTGCTTGCCATAGGAGCATCTGTCTTCTACTCAAAGATTATCTTGAGTTGCTATCGCAACCTTCTAGAACTCAGCAGGGAGAATAAAGTAACCCTTTTGTGGTCCCCTGGCCATTCTGATATACAGGCGGCAGACCGCTGTGCAAAGGAGGCAGCGGAGTGCTCTTTCCTTGGCCCCGAGCCTAGTATTGGTTACTCCAAGAACCATCTGGTAAATGGCATAAGGAATTGGGAACTGAGACAAATGAAGATATACTGGGAGTCCTCCACTGGAATGAGACAGACCAAGAAACTACTAAGCTATGATATTAGACGTCTAGATCAGGCAATCAAGATGGACAGACAGTCTTTAAAGTCCCTCATTTGGTATTTAACAGGACATGGCCCTTTTAATGGACATCTGGAGAAAATCGGAAAGTCCTCTACAGACCGTTGTAGATTCTGCCACCTGAAAAGGAAAACATCCTAACATCTACTATTTACGTGTGATGCTATAATCCATAAAAGACTTAAATTCCTCCATGCTTACACAATACAGTGGCCTAACGCCGGCCCGTTGGATATGCATGAGATGGTTGCGTTTATCAAGGACTTGAACCTCCACTTTATCTAAAACCATCTGGGGATGCACAATAGACCTTAATGGTCGCGGTGCACAGGGTTAGTAATAGCTAACCCCACTATAAAAAAAAAAAAAAAAAAAAAAAAAAAAAAAATTGTTTGTTTTATGCAATCGTGCGTTTTTTGTATTTTTATAACTTACAATGGTTACAGGATGAGAATTTAATGCGGTATCGCAAAGAAAATGGTAGGTACATTTGAGGTAAGAATATATTTCGAAAACTAACATAGTTGCAAATAAGCAACGAAAAATGTACCTGCATTCTATTTATAACAAGAAAACAGGGGGCCTATTATGAAATTTTTCGATTTCGATTTTTTTCGATATCGTAAAAATTCGATTCGATGCGAATTTGTCCTATTATGAAAGTTAATTTTAGTTACAGGTCCCGAAACCTATTGATAGAGGTATTAACATTCGTAATCGGACCATTTTAGACTTGTGGGCTATAGCACAGTTAATTTTCAATTAAATTGAATTTTCTAAGAAATGTTTAGAAATAATCGAGCAATCAAAATGAAAATTGTCACAGCAATTACAGGTCCCGAAACCTATTGATAGAGGTATCAACCATCGTTATCGAACCATTTTAGATTTTTGCCGCCCAAAAACTTGTGGGCTATAGCACAGTTAATTTTCAATAAAATTGAATTTTCAAAGAAATGTTTAGAAATAATCGAGCAATCAAAATGAAAATTGTCACAGCAATTACAGGTCCCGAAACCTATTGATAGAGGTATTAACCATCGTAATCGGACCATTTTAGATTTTTGCCGCCCAAAAACTTGTGGGCTATAGCACAGTTGATTTTCGATAAAATTGAATTTTCTAAGAAATGTTTAGAAATAATCGAGCAATCAAAATGAAAATTGTCACAGCAATTACGGGTCCCGAAACCTATTGATAGAGGTATCAACCATCGTAATCGAACCATTTTAGATTTTTGCCGCCCAAAAACTTGTGGGCTATAGCACAGTTAATTTTCAATAAAATTGAATTTTCTAAGAAATGTTTAGAAATAATCGAGCAATCAAAATGAAAATTGTCACAGCAATTACAGGTCCCGAAACCTATTGATAGAGGTATCAACCATCGTAATCGAACCATTTTAGATTTTTGCCGCCCAAAAACTTGTGGGCTATAGCACAGTTAATTTTCAATAAAATTGAATTTTCTAAGAAATGTTTAGAAATAATCGAGCAATCAAAATGAAAATTGTCACAGCAATTACAGGTCCCGAAACCTATTGATAGAGGTATTAACCATTGTAATCGGACCATTTTAGATTTTTGCCGCCCAAAAACTTGTGGGCTATAGCACAGTTGATTTTCAATAAAATTGAATTTTCTAAGAAATGTTTAGAAATAATCGAGCAATCAAAATGAAAATTGTCACAGCAATTACAGGTCCCGAAACCTATTGATAGAGGTATCAACCATCGTAATCGAACCATTTTAGATTTTTGCCGCCCAAAAACTTGTGGGCTATAGCACAGTTAATTTTCAATAAAATTGAATTTTCAAAGAAATGTTTAGAAATAATCGAGCAATCAAAATGAAAATTGTCACAGCAATTACAGGTCCCGAAACCTATTGATAGAGGTATTAACCATCGTAATCGAACCATTTTAGATTTTTGCCGCCCAAAAACTTGTGGGCTATAGCACAGTTGATTTTCGATAAAATTGAATTTTCTAAGAAATGTTTAGAAATAATCGAGCAATCAAAATGAAAATTGTCACAGCAATTACAGGTACCGAAACCTATTGATAGAGGTATTAACCATCGTAATCGAACCATTTTAGATTTTTGCCGCCCAAAAACTTGTGGGCTATAGCACAGTTAATTTTCAATAAAATTGAATTTTCTAAGAAATGTTTAGAAATAATCGAGCAATCAAAATGAAAATTGTCACAGCAATTACAGGTCCCGAAACCTATTGATAGAGGTATTAACCATTGTAATCGGACCATTTTAGATTTTTGCCGCCCAAAAACTTGTGGGCTATAGCACAGTTGATTTTCAATAAAATTGAATTTTCTAAGAAATGTTTAGAAATAATCGAGCAATCAAAATGAAAATTGTCACAGCAATTACAGGTCCCGAAACCTATTGATAGAGGTATCAACCATCGTAATCGAACCATTTTAGATTTTTGCCGCCCAAAAACTTGTGGGCTATAGCACAGTTAATTTTCAATAAAATTGAATTTTCAAAGAAATGTTTAGAAATAATCGAGCAATCAAAATGAAAATTGTCACAGCAATTACAGGTCCCGAAACCTATTGATAGAGGTATTAACCATCGTAATCGAACCATTTTAGATTTTTGCCGCCCAAAAACTTGTGGGCTATAGCACAGTTGATTTTCGATAAAATTGAATTTTCTAAGAAATGTTTAGAAATAATCGAGCAATCAAAATGAAAATTGTCACAGCAATTACAGGTACCGAAACCTATTGATAGAGGTATTAACCATCGTAATCGAACCATTTTAGATTTTTGCCGCCCAAAAACTTGTGGGCTATAGCACAGTTGATTTTCGATAAAATTGAATTTTCTAAGAAATGTTTAGAAATAATCGAGCAATCAAAATGAAAATTGTCACAGCAATTACAGGTCCCGAAACCTATTGATAGAGGTATCAACCATCGTAATCGAACCATTTTAGATTTTTGCCGCCCAAAAACTTGTGGGCTATAGCACAGTTAATTTTCAATAAAATTGAATTTTCTAAGAAATGTTTAGAAATAATCGAGCAATCAAAATGAAAATTGTTACAGCAATTACAGGTCCCGAAACCTATTGATAGAGGTATCAACCATCGTAATCGAACCATTTTAGATTTTTGCCGCCCAAAAACTTGTGGGCTATAGCACAGTTAATTTTCAATAAAATTGAATTTTCTAAGAAATGTTTAGAAATAATCGAGCAATCAAAATGAAAATTGTCACAGCAATTACAGGTCCCGAAACCTATTGATAGAGGTATTAACCATTGTAATCGGACCATTTTAGATTTTTACCGCCCAAAAACTTGTGGGCTATAGCACAGTTGATTTTCGATAAAATTGAATTTTCTAAGAAATGTTTAGAAATAATCGAGCAATCAAAATGAAAATTGTCACAGCAATTACAGGTACCGAAACCTATTGATAGAGGTATTAACCATCGTAATCGAACCATTTTAGATTTTTGCCGCCCAAAAACTTGTGGGCTATAGCACAGTTGATTTTCGATAAAATTGAATTTTTAAAGAAATGTTTAGAAATAATCGAGCAATCAAAATGAAAATTGTCACAGCAATTACAGGTCCCGAAACCTATTGATAGAGGTATTAACCATTGTAATCGGACCATTTTAGATTTTTGCCGCCCAAAAACTTGTGGGCTATAGCACAGTTGATTTTCAATAAAATTGAATTTTCTAAGAAATGTTTAGAAATAATCGAGCAATCAAAATGAAAATTGTCACAGCAATTACAGGTCCCGAAACCTATTGATAGAGGTATTAACCATTGTAATCGGACCATTTTAGATTTTTACCGCCCAAAAACTTGTGGGCTATAGCACAGTTGATTTTCGATAAAATTGAATTTTCTAAGAAATGTTTAGAAATAATCGAGCAATCAAAATGAAAATTGTCACAGCAATTACAGGTCCCGAAACCTATTGATAGAGGTATTAACCATCGTAATCGAACCATTTTAGATTTTTGCCGCCCAAAAACTTGTGGGCTATAGCACAGTTAATTTTCAATAAAATTGAATTTTCTAAGAAATGTTTAGAAATAATCGAGCAATCAAAATGAAAATTGTCACAGCAATTACAGGTCCCGAAACCTATTGATAGAGGTATTAACCATTGTAATCGGACCATTTTAGATTTTTGCCGCCCAAAAACTTGTGGGCTATAGCACAGTTGATTTTCAATAAAATTGAATTTTCTAAGAAATGTTTAGAAATAATCGAGCAATCAAAATGAAAATTGTCACAGCAATTACAGGTCCCGAAACCTATTGATAGAGGTATTAACCATTGTAATCGGACCATTTTAGATTTTTACCGCCCAAAAACTTGTGGGCTATAGCACAGTTGATTTTCGATAAAATTGAATTTTCTAAGAAATGTTTAGAAATAATCGAGCAATCAAAATGAAAATTGTCACAGCAATTACAGGTCCCGAAACCTATTGATAGAGGTATTAACCATCGTAATCGAACCATTTTAGATTTTTGCCGCCCAAAAACTTGTGGGCTATAGCACAGTTGATTTTCGATAAAATTGAATTTTCAAAGAAATGTTTAGAAATAATCGAGCAATCAAAATGAAAATTGTCACAGCAATTACAGGTCCCGAAACCTATTGATAGAGGTATTAACCATTGTAATCGGACCATTTTAGATTTTTGCCGCCCAAAAACTTGTGGGCTATAGCACAGTTGATTTTCAATAAAATTGAATTTTCTAAGAAATGTTTAGAAATAATCGAGCAATCAAAATGAAAATTGTCACAGCAATTACAGGTCCCGAAACCTATTGATAGAGGTATTAACCATTGTAATCGAACCATTTTAGATTTTTGCCGCCCAAAAACTTGTGGGCTATAGCACAGTTGATTTTCAATAAAATTGAATTTTCTAAGAAATGTTTAGAAATAATCGAGCAATCAAAATGAAAATTGTCACAGCAATTACAGGTCCCGAAACCTATTGATAGAGGTATCAACCATCGTAATCGAACCATTTTAGATTTTTGCCGCCCAAAAACTTGTGGGCTATAGCACAGTTAATTTTCAATAAAATTGAATTTTCAAAGAAATGTTTAGAAATAATCGAGCAATCAAAATGAAAATTGTCACAGCAATTACAGGTCCCGAAACCTATTGATAGAGGTATTAACCATCGTAATCGAACCATTTTAGATTTTTGCCGCCCAAAAACTTGTGGGCTATAGCACAGTTGATTTTCGATAAAATTGAATTTTCTAAGAAATGTTTAGAAATAATCGAGCAATCAAAATGAAAATTGTCACAGCAATTACAGGTACCGAAACCTATTGATAGAGGTATTAACCATCGTAATCGAACCATTTTAGATTTTTGCCGCCCAAAAACTTGTGGGCTATAGCACAGTTGATTTTCGATAAAATTGAATTTTCTAAGAAATGTTTAGAAATAATCGAGCAATCAAAATGAAAATTGTCACAGCAATTACAGGTCCCGAAACCTATTGATAGAGGTATCAACCATCGTAATCGAACCATTTTAGATTTTTGCCGCCCAAAAACTTGTGGGCTATAGCACAGTTAATTTTCAATAAAATTGAATTTTCTAAGAAATGTTTAGAAATAATCGAGCAATCAAAATGAAAATTGTTACAGCAATTACAGGTCCCGAAACCTATTGATAGAGGTATCAACCATCGTAATCAAACCATTTTAGATTTTTGCCGCCCAAAAACTTGTGGGCTATAGCACAGTTAATTTTCAATAAAATTGAATTTTCTAAGAAATGTTTAGAAATAATCGAGCAATCAAAATGAAAATTGTCACAGCAATTACAGGTCCCGAAACCTATTGATAGAGGTATTAACCATTGTAATCGGACCATTTTAGATTTTTACCGCCCAAAAACTTGTGGGCTATAGCACAGTTGATTTTCGATAAAATTGAATTTTCTAAGAAATGTTTAGAAATAATCGAGCAATCAAAATGAAAATTGTCACAGCAATTACAGGTCCCGAAACCTATTGATAGAGGTATCAACCATCGTAATCGAACCATTTTAGATTTTTGCCGCCCAAAAACTTGTGGGCTATAGCACAGTTAATTTTCAATAAAATTGAATTTTCTAAGAAATGTTTAGAAATAATCGAGCAATCAAAATGAAAATTGTCACAGCAATTACAGGTACCGAAACCTATTGATAGAGGTATTAACCATCGTAATCGAACCATTTTAGATTTTTGCCGCCCAAAAACTTGTGGGCTATAGCACAGTTGATTTTCGATAAAATTGAATTTTCTAAGAAATGTTTAGAAATAATCGAGCAATCAAAATGAAAATTGTCACAGCAATTACAGGTCCCGAAACCTATTGATAGAGGTATCAACCATCGTAATCGAACCATTTTAGATTTTTGCCGCCCAAAAACTTGTGGGCTATAGCACAGTTAATTTTCAATAAAATTGAATTTTCTAAGAAATGTTTAGAAATAATCGAGCAATCAAAATGAAAATTGTCACAGCAATTACAGGTACCGAAACCTATTGATAGAGGTATTAACCATCGTAATCGAACCATTTTAGATTTTTGCCGCCCAAAAACTTGTGGGCTATAGCACAGTTGATTTTCGATAAAATTGAATTTTCAAAGAAATGTTTAGAAATAATCGAGCAATCAAAATGAAAATTGTCACAGCAATTACAGGTCCCGAAACCTATTGATAGAGGTATTAACCATTGTAATCGGACCATTTTAGATTTTTGCCGCCCAAAAACTTGTGGGCTATAGCACAGTTAATTTTCAATAAAATTGAATTTTCTAAGAAATGTTTAGAAATAATCGAGCAATCAAAATAAAAATTGTCACAGCAATTACAGGTCCCGAAACCTATTGATAGAGGTATTAACCATTGTAATGGGACCATTTTAGATTTTTGCCGCCCAAAAACTTGTGGGCTATAGCACAGTTGATTTTCGATAAAATTGAATTTTCTAAGAAATGTTTAGAAATAATCGAGCAATCAAAATGAAAATTGTCACAGCAATTACAGGTCCCGAAACCTATTGATAGAGGTATTAACCATCGTAATCGAACCATTTTAGATTTTTGCCGCCCAAAAACTTGTGGACTATAGCACAGTTGATTTTCGATAAAATTGAATTTTCAAAGAAATGTTTAGAAATAATCGAGCAATCAAAATGAAAATTGTCACAGCAATTACAGGTCCCGAAACCTATTGATAGAGGTATTAACCATTGTAATCGGACCATTTTAGATTTTTGCCGCCCAAAAACTTGTGGGCTATAGCACAGTTGATTTTCGATAAAATTGAATTTTCTAAGTAATGTTTAGAAATAATCGAGCAATCAAAATGAAAATTGTCACAGCAATTACAGGTCCCGAAACCTATTGATAGAGGTATCAACCATCGTAATCGAACCATTTTAGATTTTTGCCGCCCAAAAACTTGTGGGCTATAGCACAGTTAATTTTCAATAAAATTGAATTTTCTAAGAAATGTTTAGAAATAATCGAGCAATCAAAATGAAAATTGTCACAGCAATTACAGGTCCCGAAACCTATTGATAGAGGTATTAACCATTGTAATCGGACCATTTTAGATTTTTGCCGCCCAAAAACTTGTGGGCTATAGCACAGTTGATTTTCGATAAAATTGAATTTTCTAAGTAATGTTTAGAAATAATCGAGCAATCAAAATGAAAATTGTCACAGCAATTACAGGTCCCGAAACCTATTGATAGAGGTATCAACCATCGTAATCGAACCATTTTAGATTTTTGCCGCCCAAAAACTTGTGGGCTATAGCACAGTTAATTTTCAATAAAATTGAATTTTCTAAGAAATGTTTAGAAATAATCGAGCAATCAAAATGAAAATTGTCACAGCAATTACAGGTCCCGAAACCTATTGATAGAGGTATTAACCATTGTAATCGGACCATTTTAGATTTTTGCCGCCCAAAAACTTGTGGGCTATAGCACAGTTGATTTTCGATAAAATTGAATTTTCTAAGTAATGTTTAGAAATAATCGAGCAATCAAAATGAAAATAGTCACAGCAATTACAGGTCCCGAAACCTATTGATAGAGGTATTAACCATCGTAATCGAACCATTTTAGATTTTTGCCGCCCAAAAACTTGTGGGCTATAGCACAGTTAATTTTCAATAAAATTGAATTTTCTAAGAAATCTTTAAAAATAATCGAGCAATCAAAATGAAAATTGTCACAGCAATTACAGGTCCCGAAACCTATTAATAGAGGTATTAACCATCGTAATCGGACCATTTTAGATTTTTGCCGCCCAAAAACTTGTGGGCTATAGCACAGTTAATTTTCAATAAAATTGAATTTTCTAAGAAATGTTTAGAAATAATCGAGCAATCAAAATGAAAATTGTCACATCAATTACAGGTCCCGAAACCTATTGATAGAGGTATCAACCATCGTAATCGAACCATTTTAGATTTTTGCCGCCCAAAAACTTGTGGGCTATAGCACAGTTAATTTTCAATAAAATTGAATTTTCAAAGAAATGTTTAGAAATAATCGAGCAATCAAAATGAAAATTGTCACAGCAATTACAGGTCCCGAAACCTATTGATAGAGGTATTAACCATTGTAATCGGACCATTTTAGATTTTTGCCGCCCAAAAACTTGTGGGCTATAGCACAGTTGATTTTCGATAAAATTGAATTTTCTAAAAAATGTTTAGAAATAATCGAGCAATCAAAATGAAAATTGTCACAGCAATTACAGGTCCCGAAACCTATTGATAGAGGTATCAACCATCGTAATCGAACCATTTTAGATTTTTGCCGCCCAAAAACTTGTGGGCTATAGCACAGTTAATTTTCAATAAAATTGAATTTTCTAAGAAATGTTTAGAAATAATCGAGCAATCAAAATGAAAATTGTCACAGCAATTACAGGTCCCGAAACCTATTGATAGAGGTATCAACCATCGTAATCGGACCATTTTAGATTTTTGCCGCCCAAAAACTTGTGGGCTATAGCACAGTTGATTTTCGATAAAATTGAATTTTCTAAGAAATGTTTAGAAATAATCGAGCAATCAAAATGAAAATTGTCACAGCAATAACAGGTCCCGAAACCTATTGATAGAGGTATCAACCATCGTAATCGAACCATTTTAGATTTTTGCCGCCCAAAAACTTGTGGGCTATAGCACAGTTGATTTTCGATAAAATTGAATTTTCTAAGAAATGTTTAGAAATAATCGAGCAATCAAAATGAAAATTGTCACAGCAATAACAGGTCCCGAAACCTATTGATAGAGGTATTAACCATCGTAATCGGACCATTTTAGATTTTTACCGCCCAAAAACTTGTGGGCTATAGCACAGTTGATTTTCGATAAAATTGAATTTTCTAAGAAATGTTTAGAAATAATCGAGCAATCAAAATGAAAATTGTCACAGCAATAACAGGTCTCGAAACCTATTGATAGAGGTATTAACCATTGTAATCGGACCATTTTAGATTTTTACCGCCCAAAAACTTGTGGGCTATAGCACAGTTAATTTTCAATAAAATTGAATTTTCTAAGAAATGTTTAGAAATAATCGAGCAATCAAAATGAAAATTGTCACAGCAATTACAGGTCCCGAAACCTATTGATAGAGGTATCAACCATCGTAATCGAACCATTTTAGATTTTTGCCGCCCAAAAACTTGTGGGCTATAGCACAGTTAATTTTCAATAAAATTGAATTTTCTAAGAAATGTTTAGAAATAATCGAGCAATCAAAATGAAAATTGTCACAGCAATTACAGGTCCCGAAACCTATTGATAGAGGTATCAACCATCGTAATCGAACCATTTTAGATTTTTGCCGCCCAAAAACTTGTGGGCTATAGCACAGTTAATTTTCAATAAAATTGAATTTTCTAAGAAATGTTTAGAAATAATCGAGCAATCAAAATGAAAATTGTCACAGCAATAACAGGTCCCGAAACCTATTGATAGAGGTATCAACCATCGTAATCGGACCATTTTAGATTTTTACCGCCCAAAAACTTGTGGGCTATAGCACAGTTAATTTTCAATAAAATTGAATTTTCTAAGAAATGTTTAGAAATAATCGAGCAATCAAAATGAAAATTGTCACAGCAATTACAGGTCCCGAAACCTATTGATAGAGGTATCAACCATCGTAATCGAACCATTTTAGATTTTTGCCGCCCAAAAACTTGTGGGCTATAGCACAGTTAATTTTCGATAAAATTGAATTTTCTAAGAAATGTTTAGAAATAATCGAGCAATCAAAATGAAAATTGTCACAGCAATAACAGGTCTCGAAACCTATTGATAGAGGTATTAACCATTGTAATCGGACCATTTTAGATTTTTACCGCCCAAAAACTTGTGGGCTATAGCACAGTTAATTTTCAATAAAATTGAATTTTCTAAGAAATGTTTAGAAATAATCGAGCAATCAAAATGAAAATTGTCACAGCAATTACAGGTCCCGAAACCTATTGATAGAGGTATCAACCATCGTAATCGAACCATTTTAGATTTTTGCCGCCCAAAAACTTGTGGGCTATAGCACAGTTAATTTTCAATAAAATTGAATTTTCTAAGAAATGTTTAGAAATAATCGAGCAATCAAAATGAAAATTGTCACAGCAATTACAGGTCCCGAAACCTATTGATAGAGGTATCAACCATCGTAATCGAACCATTTTAGATTTTTGCCGCCCAAAAACTTGTGGGCTATAGCACAGTTAATTTTCAATAAAATTGAATTTTCTAAGAAATGTTTAGAAATAATCGAGCAATCAAAATGAAAATTGTCACAGCAATAACAGGTCCCGAAACCTATTGATAGAGGTATCAACCATCGTAATCGGACCATTTTAGATTTTTACCGCCCAAAAACTTGTGGGCTATAGCACAGTTAATTTTCAATAAAATTGAATTTTCTAAGAAATGTTTAGAAATAATCGAGCAATCAAAATGAAAATTGTCACAGCAATTACAGGTCCCGAAACCTATTGATAGAGGTATCAACCATCGTAATCGAACCATTTTAGATTTTTGCCGCCCAAAAACTTGTGGGCTATAGCACAGTTAATTTTCAATAAAATTGAATTTTCTAAGAAATGTTTAGAAATAATCGAGCAATCAAAATGAAAATTGTCACAGCAATTACAGGTCCCGAAACCTATTGATAGAGGTATCAACCATCGTAATCGGACCATTTTAGATTTTTGCCGCCCAAAAACTTGATGGCTATAGCACAGTTGATTTTCGATAAAATTGAATTTTCAAAGAAATGTTTAGAAATAATCGAGCAATCAAAATGAAAATTGTCACAGCAATTACAGGTCCCGAAACCTATTGATAGAGGTATCAACCATCGTAATCGAACCATTTTAGATTTTTGCCGCCCAAAAACTTGTGGGCTGCACAGTTAATTTTCAATAAAATTGAATTTTCTAAGAAATGTTTAGAAATAATCGAGCAATCAAAATGAAAATTGTCACAGCAATTACAGGTCCCGAAACCTATTGATAGAGGTATTAACCATCGTAATCGAACCATTTTAGATTTTTGCCGCCCAAAAACTTGTGGGCTATAGCACAGTTAATTTTCAATAAAATTGAATTTTCTAAGAAATGTTTAGAAATAATCGAGCAATCAAAATGAAAATTGTCACAGCAATTACAGGTCCCGAAACCTATTGATAGAGGTATCAACCATCGTAATCGAACCATTTTAGATTTTTGCCGCCCAAAAACTTGTGGGCTATAGCACAGTTAATTTTCAATAAAATTGAATTTTCTAAGAAATGTTTAGAAATAATCGAGCAATCAAAATGAAAATTGTCACAGCAATTACAGGTCCCGAAACCTATTGATAGAGGTATCAACCATCGTAATCGGACCATTTTAGATTTTTGCCGCCCAAAAACTTGTGGGCTATAGCACAGTTGATTTTCGATAAAATTGAATTTTCAAAGAAATGTTTAGAAATAATCGAGCAATCAAAATGAAAATTGTCACAGCAATTACAGGTCCCGAAACCTATTGATAGAGGTATCAACCATCGTAATCGAACCATTTTAGATTTTTGCCGCCCAAAAACTTGTGGGCTGCACAGTTAATTTTCAATAAAATTGAATTTTCTAAGAAATGTTTAGAAATAATCGAGCAATCAAAATGAAAATTGTCACAGCAATTACAGGTCCCGAAACCTATTGATAGAGGTATCAACCATCGTAATCGAACCATTTTAGATTTTTGCCGCCCAAAAACTTGTGGGCTATAGCACAGTTAATTTTCAATAAAATTGAATTTTCTAAGAAATGTTTAGAAATAATCGAGCAATCAAAATGAAAATTGTCACAGCAATAACAGGTCCCGAAACCTATTGATAGAGGTATCAACCATCGTAATCGGACCATTTTAGATTTTTACCGCCCAAAAACTTGTGGGCTATAGCACAGTTAATTTTCAATAAAATTGAATTTTCTAAGAAATGTTTAGAAATAATCGAGCAATCAAAATGAAAATTGTCACAGCAATTACAGGTCCCGAAACCTATTGATAGAGGTATCAACCATCGTAATCGAACCATTTTAGATTTTTGCCGCCCAAAAACTTGTGGGCTATAGCACAGTTAATTTTCAATAAAATTGAATTTTCTAAGAAATGTTTAGAAATAATCGAGCAATCAAAATGAAAATTGTCACAGCAATTACAGGTCCCGAAACCTATTGATAGAGGTATCAACCATCGTAATCGGACCATTTTAGATTTTTGCCGCCCAAAAACTTGTGGGCTATAGCACAGTTGATTTTCGATAAAATTGAATTTTCAAAGAAATGTTTAGAAATAATCGAGCAATCAAAATGAAAATTGTCACAGCAATTACAGGTCCCGAAACCTATTGATAGAGGTATCAACCATCGTAATCGAACCATTTTAGATTTTTGCCGCCCAAAAACTTGTGGGCTGCACAGTTAATTTTCAATAAAATTGAATTTTCTAAGAAATGTTTAGAAATAATCGAGCAATCAAAATGAAAATTGTCACAGCAATTACAGGTCCCGAAACCTATTGATAGAGGTATCAACCATCGTAATCGAACCATTTTAGATTTTTGCCGCCCAAAAACTTGTGGGCTATAGCACAGTTAATTTTCAATAAAATTGAATTTTCTAAGAAATGTTTAGAAATAATCGAGCAATCAAAATGAAAATTGTCACAGCAATTACAGGTCCCGAAACCTATTGATAGAGGTATCAACCATCGTAATCGGACCATTTTAGATTTTTGCCGCCCAAAAACTTGTGGGCTATAGCACAGTTGATTTTCGATAAAATTGAATTTTCAAAGAAATGTTTAGAAATAATCGAGCAATCAAAATGAAAATTGTCACAGCAATTACAGGTCCCGAAACCTATTGATAGAGGTATCAACCATCGTAATCGAACCATTTTAGATTTTTGCCGCCCAAAAACTTGTGGGCTGCACAGTTAATTTTCAATAAAATTGAATTTTCTAAGAAATGTTTAGAAATAATCGAGCAATCAAAATGAAAATTGTCACAGCAATTACAGGTCCCGAAACCTATTGATAGAGGTATCAACCATCGTAATCGAACCATTTTAGATTTTTGCCGCCCAAAAACTTGTGGGCTATAGCACAGTTAATTTTCAATAAAATTGAATTTTCTAAGAAATGTTTAGAAATAATCGAGCAATCAAAATGAAAATTGTCACAGCAATAACAGGTCCCGAAACCTATTGATAGAGGTATCAACCATCGTAATCGGACCATTTTAGATTTTTACCGCCCAAAAACTTGTGGGCTATAGCACAGTTAATTTTCAATAAAATTGAATTTTCTAAGAAATGTTTAGAAATAATCGAGCAATCAAAATGAAAATTGTCACAGCAATTACAGGTCCCGAAACCTATTGATAGAGGTATCAACCATCGTAATCGAACCATTTTAGATTTTTGCCGCCCAAAAACTTGTGGGCTATAGCACAGTTAATTTTCAATAAAATTGAATTTTCTAAGAAATGTTTAGAAATAATCGAGCAATCAAAATGAAAATTGTCACAGCAATTACAGGTCCCGAAACCTATTGATAGAGGTATCAACCATCGTAATCGGACCATTTTAGATTTTTGCCGCCCAAAAACTTGTGGGCTATAGCACAGTTGATTTTCGATAAAATTGAATTTTCAAAGAAATGTTTAGAAATAATCGAGCAATCAAAATGAAAATTGTCACAGCAATTACAGGTCCCGAAACCTATTGATAGAGGTATCAACCATCGTAATCGAACCATTTTAGATTTTTGCCGCCCAAAAACTTGTGGGCTGCACAGTTAATTTTCAATAAAATTGAATTTTCTAAGAAATGTTTAGAAATAATCGAGCAATCAAAATGAAAATTGTCACAGCAATTACAGGTCCCGAAACCTATTGATAGAGGTATTAACCATTGTAATCGGACCATTTTAGATTTTTGCCGCCCAAAAACTTGTGGGCTATAGCACAGTTGATTTTCGATAAAATTGAATTTTCTAAGAAATGTTTAGAAATAATCGAGCAATCAAAATGAAAATTGTCACAGCAATAACAGGTCCCGAAACCTATTGATAGGGGTATTAACCATCGTAATCGGACCATTTTAGATTTTTACCGCCCAAAAACTTGTGGGCTATAGCACAGTTGATTTTCGATAAAATTGAATTTTCTAAGAAATGTTTAGAAATAATCGAGCAATCAAAATGAAAATTGTCACAGCAATTACAGGTCTCGAAACCTATTGATAGAGGTATTAACCATTGTAATCGGACCATTTTAGATTTTTACCGCCCAAAAACTTGTGGGCTATAGCACAGTTGATTTTCGATAAAATTGAATTTTCTAAGAAATGTTTAGAAATAATCGAGCAATCAAAATGAAAATTGTCACAGCAATAACAGGTCCCGAAACCTATTGATAGAGGTATCAACCATCGTAATCGAACCATTTTAGATTTTTGCCGCCCAAAAACTTGTGGGCTATAGCACAGTTAATTTTCAATAAAATTGAATTTTCTAAGAAATGTTTAGAAATAATCGAGCAATCAAAATAAAAATTGTCATAGCAATTACAGGTCTCGAAACCTATTGATAGAGGTATTAACCATTGTAATGGGACCATTTTAGATTTTTACCGCCCAAAAACTTGTGGGCTATAGCACAGTTGATTTTCGATAAAATTGAATTTTCTAAGAAATGTTTAGAAATAATCGAGCAATCAAAATGAAAATTGTCACAGCAATAACAGGTCCCGAAACCTATTGATAGAGGTATCAACCATCGTAATCGAACCATTTTAGATTTTTACCGCCCAAAAACTTGTGGGCTATAGCACAGTTAATTTTCAATAAAATTGAATTTTCTAAGAAATGTTTAGAAATAATCGAGCAATCAAAATGAAAATTGTCATAGCAATAACAGGTCCCGAAACCTATTGATAGAGGTATCAACCATCGTAATCGAACCATTTTAGATTTTTGCCACCCAAAAACTTGTGGGCTATAGCACAGTTAATTTTCAATAAAATTGAATTTTCTAAGAAATGTTTAGAAATAATCGAGCAATCAAAATGAAAATTGTCACAGCAATTACAGGTCTCGAAACCTATTGATAGAGGTATTAACCATTGTAATCGGACCATTTTAGATTTTTATCGCCCAAAAACTTGTGGGCTATAGCACAGTTGATTTTCGATAAAATTGAATTTTCTAAGAAATGTTTAGAAATAATCGAGCAATCAAAATGAAAATTGTCACAGCAATAACAGGTCCCGAAACCTATTGATAGAGGTATTAACCATTGTAATCGGACAATTTTAGATTTTTACCGCCCAAAAACTTGTGGGCTATAGCACAGTTAATTTTCGATAAAATTGAATTTTCTAAGAAATGTTTAGAAATAATCGAGCAATCAAAATGAAAATTGTCACAGCAATAACAGGTCCCGAAACCTATTGATAGAGGTATTAACCATCGTAATCGGACCATTTTAGATTTTTACCGCCCAAAAACTTGTGGGCTATAGCACAGTTGATTTTCGATAAAATTGAATTTTCTAAGAAATGTTTAGAAATAATCGAGCAATCAAAATGAAAATTGTCACAGCAATAACAGGTCTCGAAACCTATTGATAGAGGTATTAACCATTGTAATCGGACCATTTTAGATTTTTACCGCCCAAAAACTTGTGGGCTATAGCACAGTTAATTTTCAATAAAATTGAATTTTCAAAGAAATGTTTAGAAATAATCGAGCAATCAAAATGAAAATTGTCACAGCAATTACAGGTCCCGAAACCTATTGATAGAGGTATTAACCATTGTAATCGGACCATTTTAGATTTTTGCCGCCCAAAAACTTGTGGGCTATAGCACAGTTGATTTTCGATAAAATTGAATTTTCTAAAAAATGTTTAGAAATAATCGAGCAATCAAAATGAAAATTGTCACAGCAATTACAGGTCCCGAAACCTATTGATAGAGGTATCAACCATCGTAATCGGACCATTTTAGATTTTTGCCGCCCAAAAACTTGTGGGCTATAGCACAGTTGATTTTCGATAAAATTGAATTTTCTAAGAAATGTTTAGAAATAATCGAGCAATCAAAATGAAAATTGTCACAGCAATAACAGATCCCGAAACCTATTGATAGAGGTATCAACCATCGTAATCGAACCATTTTAGATTTTTGCCGCCCAAAAACTTGTGGGCTATAGCACAGTTAATTTTCAATAAAATTGAATTTTCTAAGAAATGTTTAGAAATAATCGAGCAATCAAAATGAAAATTGTCACAGCAATTACAGGTCCCGAAACCTATTGATAGAGGTATTAACCATTGTAATCGGACCATTTTAGATTTTTGCCGCCCAAAAACTTGTGGGCTATAGCACATTTAATTTTCAATAAAATTGAATTTTCTAAGAAATGTTTAGAAATAATCGAGCAATCAAAATGAAAATTGTCACAGCAATTACAGGTCTCGAAACCTATTGATAGAGGTATTAACCATTGTAATCGGACCATTTTAGATTTTTACCGCCCAAAAACTTGTGGGCTATAGCACAGTTGATTTTCGATAAAATTGAATTTTCTAAGAAATGTTTAGAAATAATCGAGCAATCAAAATGAAAATTGTCACAGCAATAACAGGTCCCGAAACCTATTGATAGAGGTATTAACCATCGTAATCGGACCATTTTAGATTTTTACCGCCCAAAAACTTGTGGGCTATAGCACAGTTGATTTTCGATAAAATTGAATTTTCTAAGAAATGTTTAGAAATAATCGAGCAATCAAAATGAAAATTGTCACAGCAATAACAGGTCCCGAAACCTATTGATAGAGGTATTAACCATTGTAATCGGACCATTTTAGATTTTTATCGCCCAAAAACTTGTGGGCTATAGCACAGTTGATTTTCGATAAAATTGAATTTTCTAAGAAATGTTTAGAAATAATCGAGCAATCAAAATGAAAATTGTCACAGCAATAACAGGTCCCGAAACCTATTGATAGAGGTATTAACCATTGTAATCGGACAATTTTAGATTTTTACCGCCCAAAAACTTGTGGGCTATAGCACAGTAGATTTTCGATAAAATTGAATTTTCTAAGAAATGTTTAGAAATAATCGAGCAATCAAAATGAAAATTGTCACAGCAATAACAGGTCCCGAAACCTATTGATAGAGGTATTAACCATCGTAATCGGACCATTTTAGATTTTTGCCGCCCAAAAACTTGTGGGCTATAGCACAGTTGATTTTCGATAAAATTGAATTTTCTAAGAAATGTTTAGAAATAATCGAGCAATCAAAATGAAAATTGTCACAGCAATAACAGGTCTCGAAACCTATTGATAGAGGTATTAACCATTGTAATCGGACCATTTTAGATTTTTGCCGCCCAAAAACTTGTGGGCTATAGCACAGTTAATTTTCGATAAAATTGAATTTTCTAAGAAATGTTTAGAAATAATCGAGCAATCAAAATGAAAATTGTCACAGCAATAACAGGTCTCGAAACCTATTGATAGAGGTATTAACCATTGTAATCTGACCATTTTAGATTTTTGCCGCCCAAAAACTTGTGGGCTATAGCACAGTTGATTTTCGATAAAATTGAATTTTCTAAGAAATGTTTAGAAATAATCGAGCAATCAAAATGAAAATTGTCACAGCAATAACAGGTCTCGAAACCTATTGATAGAGGTATTAACCATTGTAATCGGACCATTTTAGATTTTTACCGCCCAAAAACTTGTGGGCTATAGCACAGTTAATTTTCAATAAAATTGAATTTTCAAAGAAATGTTTAGAAATAATCGAGCAATCAAAATGAAAATTGTCACAGCAATTACAGGTCCCGAAACCTATTGATAGAGGTATTAACCATTGTAATCGGACCATTTTAGATTTTTGCCGCCCAAAAACTTGTGGGCTATAGCACAGTTGATTTTCGATAAAATTGAATTTTCTAAAAAATGTTTAGAAATAATCGAGCAATCAAAATGAAAATTGTCACAGCAATTACAGGTCCCGAAACCTATTGATAGAGGTATCAACCATCGTAATCGGACCATTTTAGATTTTTGCCGCCCAAAAACTTGTGGGCTATAGCACAGTTGATTTTCGATAAAATTGAATTTTCTAAGAAATGTTTAGAAATAATCGAGCAATCAAAATGAAAATTGTCACAGCAATAACAGGTCCCGAAACCTATTGATAGAGGTATTAACCATTGTAATCGGACCATTTTAGATTTTTGCCGCCCAAAAACTCGTGGGCTATAGCACATTTAATTTTCAATAAAATTGAATTTTCTAAGAAATGTTTAGAAATAATCGAGCAATCAAAATGAAAATTGTCACAGCAATTACAGGTCCCGAAACCTATTGATAGAGGTATTAACCATCGTAATCGAACCATTTTAGATTTTTGCCGCCCAAAAACTTGTGGGCTATAGCACATTTAATTTTCAATAAAATTGAATTTTCTAAGAAATGTTTAGAAATAATCGAGCAATCAAAATGAAAATTGTCACAGCAATTACAGGTCTCGAAACCTATTGATAGAGGTATTAACCATTGTAATCGGACCATTTTAGATTTTTACCGCCCAAAAACTTGTGGGCTATAGCACAGTTGATTTTCGATAAAATTGAATTTTCTAAGAAATGTTTAGAAATAATCGAGCAATCAAAATGAAAATTGTCACAGCAATAACAGGTCCCGAAACCTATTGATAGAGGTATTAACCATCGTAATCGGACCATTTTAGATTTTTGCCGCCCAAAAACTTGTGGGCTATAGCACATTTAATTTTCAATAAAATTGAATTTTCTAAGAAATGTTTAGAAATAATCGAGCAATCAAAATGAAAATTGTCACAGCAATTACAGGTCTCGAAACCTATTGATAGAGGTATTAACCATTGTAATCGGACCATTTTAGATTTTTACCGCCCAAAAACTTGTGGGCTATAGCACAGTTGATTTTCGATAAAATTGAATTTTCTAAGAAATGTTTAGAAATAATCGAGCAATCAAAATGAAAATTGTCACAGCAATAACAGGTCCCGAAACCTATTGATAGAGGTATTAACCATTGTAATCGGACCATTTTAGATTTTTGCCGCCCAAAAACTTGTGGGCTATAGCACATTTAATTTTCAATAAAATTGAATTTTCTAAGAAATGTTTAGAAATAATCGAGCAATCAAAATGAAAATTGTCACAGCAATTACAGGTCCCGAAACCTATTGATAGAGGTATTAACCATCGTAATCGGACCATTTTAGATTTTTGCCGCCCAAAAACTTGTGGGCTATAGCACATTTAATTTTCAATAAAATTGAATTTTCTAAGAAATGTTTAGAAATAATCGAGCAATCAAAATGAAAATTGTCACAGCAATTACAGGTCTCGAAACCTATTGATAGAGGTATTAACCATTGTAATCGGACCATTTTAGATTTTTACCGCCCAAAAACTTGTGGGCTATAGCACAGTTGATTTTCGATAAAATTGAATTTTCTAAGAAATGTTTAGAAATAATCGAGCAATCAAAATGAAAATTGTCACAGCAATAACAGGTCCCGAAACCTATTGATAGAGGTATTAACCATCGTAATCGGACCATTTTAGATTTTTACCGCCCAAAAACTTGTGGGCTATAGCACAGTTGATTTTCGATAAAATTGAATTTTCTAAGAAATGTTTAGAAATAATCGAGCAATCAAAATGAAAATTGTCACAGCAATTACAGGTCTCGAAACCTATTGATAGAGGTATTAACCATTGTAATCGGACCATTTTAGATTTTTACCGCCCAAAAACTTGTGGGCTATAGCACAGTTGATTTTCGATAAAATTGAATTTTCTAAGAAATGTTTAGAAATAATCGAGCAATCAAAATGAAAATTGTCACAGCAATAACAGGTCCCGAAACCTATTGATAGAGGTATCAACCATCGTAATCGAACCATTTTAGATTTTTGCCGCCCAAAAACTTGTGGGCTATAGCACAGTTAATTTTCAATAAAATTGAATTTTCTAAGAAATGTTTAGAAATAATCGAGCAATCAAAATGAAAATTGTCACAGCAATTACAGGTCTCGAAACCTATTGATAGAGGTATTAACCATTGTAATCGGACCATTTTAGATTTTTGCCGCCCAAAAACTTGTGGGCTATAGCACAGTTAATTTTCAATAAAATTGAATTTTCTAAGAAATGTTTAGAAATAATCGAGCAATGAAAATGAAAATTGTCACAGCAATTACAGGTCTCGAAACCTATTGATAGAGGTATTAACCATTGTAATCGGACCATTTTAGATTTTTGCCGCCCAAAAACTTGTGGGCTATAGCACAGTTAATTTTCAATAAAATTGAATTTTCTATGAAATGTTTAGAAATAATCGAGCAATCAAAATGAAAATTGTCACAGCAATTACAGGTCCCGAAACCTATTGATAGAGGTATTAACCATCGTAATCGGACCATTTTAGATTTTTGCCGCCCAAAAACTTGTGGGCTATAGCACAGTTAATTTTCAATAAAATTGAATTTTCTAAGAAATGTTTAGAAATAATCGAGCAATCAAAATGAAAATTGTCACAGCAATAACAGGTCAAAGGCAGACAAAAATCGATTCTAAATATAACAACAGTATGTAAGGAATTGATCGTAATTATCAGATGCTCAGTTATTATTCTTCACCTCATAGAAGCATAAGATGGCGCAAAAAGGTAAGGTTACATCTGTTAGATATAAGCTGATTTTAATTCAGTTTCGTGAAGAAATGGTATAATGAGGAGCATTATATGGAAGCGAACGTTTGAGAGTTAAATTACACGAGCCATCTAGAGATAAAGGAGATCTAATAACTAAAGCTATCATAGTAGGCGCCAAGAACCCAAGTATTTGTACAAGATGTGCCCTATAACAAACCGTTAATATGCATAGAACCTTTTGCTTTGAAGAATATCACAAAAAATAGGTTTGTGAAAATCATTATCAGTTTTTTTAAAATAATCAGCTAGCGAATTGTAGATGGGAGTATATGAACCGGTTTATGTAATTGAGTGAAATAAGAGAGCATGCCCGAAAATTAACGGACAAATTACTTAAGCGTGTGAGAAGAAAACACGGCCGTAACAAGAATAGAAGCACGAAGTCAAGTCTTGCCAGAAAGATGAAAAGAAGTTCTTATTTAAATAATTAATAGTTTAATGAAAACACAAAAAAAACATAACAGGAAGCCGGGATCTCTAATACTTAAGTCAATTCAAACACCAAGTAAATAATTCTCATTACAATACAACAGAAATAAATTAATGAAGAATCAACCTCGATAACTTGTTGATCCCAGATCGGGCTCAGTATTCTTAAAATTGGTAAAAATTTCTCCAAATTCTCTCAAAATATGCAGCATAACGCTTGAAACTATAAACGCGAAGCTAGAGATCTGTCAATCGTTGGAAATATGCTGTCGAATACCTTTTTCCAAGGAAAAATATTCAAATTTTTTGATTTTACAGAAATTTCAATATTAGCTGCATTTCTTGACGTTTAATCTAATCCGGATCAAAACTTATATTTCATGAAACGACAAAGAAATGCAAAGAGCTACTTCAATCAAAATTTTGTTGTTGCATTTAATGTCAAATTTGATCTAATCCAGATCACCATGTGCCAAGAAACTCAGCTGATCATACCAAATTTCTCTTGAAGGGAAATTTGAAAATATAAAGGGCTGAAACCTCATGCAACTCAACTATAAACTAAACGCCCAACTCAATCTTCAAGCCAACAAATATACTAAATTGGTCAACGAGTTTAGCACCAAATAGTTTTGAATCAATTCGTATAACAGGCCCGATTCTCTTGACGTACAGGTTTCAATAGCTCTTGAATTCTTTGCCTTGACTGAAGAAACACAGTACCACTGGTACAGACAGACATCCGGGCGTACGTTTTTTATCAAACTCAACAACTTTCAAAACTTCTTGAAATCTGATTCTGGACAAACAACATCTTGAAAAAATTTGAATTCTTCACAGTCTGAATAGTACAACAAATACGTATTACAAATAAATCGTTTTTATAAAATATTGTGACGGTGACACCTAGTGTGTAATAGAATAAGTAAAACTAATAGCTCAATGTTTACTGTACTAAATGGAATTTTCCATGATAAAAATTGTTACGTAATGTTTCTACGCTATTCCAACTGGAAAAGTCGTGAACTTTCGAGAAGCTTGGTTTGTGTATATAAAAAGGCGAACAAGATCGAATTGGATTATTCGTATTTGGAACGCGATAGTGTAAACTTGTAAGATTATTAGTAATATTTGGTAAGCGATAGTATAAAGATGAAAAGGAATTAAAAAGTGAATTAAAAAGTGTTTTTGTGGAAATAAAAATTATAAGTGAACAGTAAAATTTGAGAATAATTTATATAAAGTGATTTTGTGAATTTGTATTAATAAACTGTGTTGTAATAATTCTTGTGTGAAATAAATAAATTCGTTGGTGATAAATTAAATTGAATTGGTTTTATTCACAATCCAGTGATACGAACCTTATTTGACAAGGCAAAATCGTAACAATATCTTAACAGTAATTCGTCCAAGTAATTCGGTCGCTTTCAAATTGGAAAGCAGCGTTAATTTGTTAGTTTCGTTAAAAATCAAAATTGTTTCTTCGATACATGTTTTACGTGAAAAATCCTTCATTTCACTTGTCATTATTGTAAAACCGGCTTAAAACTTAAAATTCCAGTTGTTTCTCATCGGTTATCAATTTAAGACTGATTACAATCAAAGATTTGTCAAATCAAAAATTCGTTTTCTTTACACATAAAAATTAAATTTAACCAAAAAATGTCATAAACCAATACAAATGATTGGTTTTCTTGTTTATATAACCTTATTATAGTTATTTACACACGCATCGACGATTTTACAGAAAAAAGAAGAAGCTCAACATCTGCAAAAAAAGTATACGACAATTTTTGGGTTTGTTTCTCGGGTTTGACTTTTGACTTTTTTAAGCGAATGATTATTTTTTCTCTTTTTGTCTTTGTACTTTTTCCTATGTTGTGTTTCAATTTTTTTGGCGGACGTCGAATATCGTTGAATGTAAATCAGCTATTAGTAGTTAAATAGAGAAAATGTTTGTAGTTTTTGTTAATTAAATTTATTTTTAGGTAATTTACAGTTTAAATTCAGGATTGGGTGTATTAAGCCAGTGTAAATGCCAGGCAAAATCAACTAGATAAATAGTTTAACGCCAATATTACTCGTATTAAAACCTTTTTTATTTATTTAGGGCCCATTTGAATTAGTAAAATTTAATAAAAAGAGTCGTAAACCAAGAAAAACTGTTTTAACAGTTTAATGCTAATTAATAATGCATGAAACTTGAACTTATTAATTTACACTGTGGCAATTCACAGGCTTGTGACGAAACACCATCACGCCATTCAACATCGTATTACAACACCGAATGGTACATAAGTCGATAAGATTGACAGGAATTTCAGCTGTTAAATAATTTTTTAATCTACAGATTGTATTTGTACGAAACAGCGGCATACGAATTGTTGAAATGTTAAAATTATTTGGTAGAAAATTTGATATGAAAAAAAAAAAAAAAATTGTTCAAACTTACCTAGAATTAGATCGTTTCGATGAATCTTTTTTACCCGCTTGTAAATTAGGTAAATCCTTTTGTCGCTTTTTAGTTTCACGCCATATACGATAATATAGAAAACACATAACTGATACAGGCACGTAAAAGGCTGCAATTGCTGTACCAAATGTAATATAATGATTCGTTTCAATAAATTGTATATAACATTCATATTCGGGTACAGTTCGTTTCCCTTCAATATATGGCCAACTATAAATCCATGGCGGCCATAATAATAATGATATACCCCATGCAGCACCAATCATAATTGCCGCCCGTCCTGTTGTACGTTTAGCACGATATGTTAATGGTCTTGTTACACTAAAATATCTATCAAAACTTATTATAAGTAAATTTAATACAGATGCATTTGATGCTAAATAATCAAGGGCCAGCCATGTATCACATACATATGGTCCGAGCGGCCAATATCCTAATATTGTTGATACCGTAAATAATGGCATTGATATTAAACCAATTGCAAAATCCGCAATTGCCAACGAAAATAAAAAATAGTTACTTATCGTTTGTAAATTTTTATCAATCTTAAATGATATCATAACCATAACATTACCAGCTACAGTTAATATACTTAATATTGTTGCAATTATTGCTAATATAATCATTTGTGGTATTGAATAACGAAAACCGGGCGGCACCGTACCAATTTCGGTACAATTTGTGCCACATGTTCCATTTGCGTATGCGGGCGATGTATAACTTACATCACCGCCCGTCCCTATCGTACCATTTACTTCTTCTTGAAATGTTGTAGCCATTTGGGTTGCGGCAGCCACAAGTGCTCGGGCTGTTGCCGTTTTGAAAGAAGGTACTTGCATTTTTATTATTATTATTATTATTACACTTTATTATTATTACTACCCCTAATATTATTATTATTAGTTTTATATTATTATTATTATTTAATTTTAAATTTACTATTTTTAATTTAATAAAATTTTCTATTAATTCTGATAATCTGAAAAAAAGAAGAGAACACAAAAAAATCGGTTATTCAAATTTGTATATGAAATCTCTCTATACCTATACATAAATTTATAAAATTTAATTTATTTTCCTAACAAAAAATAAAAAACATAAATAGTAAATCCATAATAATAATCCTAATAATTATTATCATTTTTATCAATTTAAAAACCAATAAACGAGTATTTGTATATCGAAGTATGTTGTACGGGCATCAAGGAATATTGGTTTGTGCAATTGGTTTTTATATGAAATGTTTACTCGATTATCGGTCATATTTATTATCACAAAACTAAATTAAAATTTTTTTTTCCAGGTCATATACAGATTACTGATTTGCCATTGGGATAATTAGATTGCAAACATAGATGTATATTTTTTTTGTATTAATTGGGTTTTGGTTTTAATCGAATAAAAATATTGTTTTTATCTTTAGTGGTTTGTTTCAAATACAAAACAAATAAACAGCTAAATATACCTACATATGCTATATTCCTACTTGTGGTATAAATCATAAAAAAAATAATAATAATTCCCCATTTGGTAACTAACTAAACAAATATATTTAATTATAGCTTTCCAATATTGCTTAAATATCTCTTTATAGATTAATTATTTTTTAGTAATTTTGTTTGACATAATAATTCTGGTGGATCGTTCTGAAACATAAAAATATAAAGGGCTGAAAACTCATGAGGTGATCAGAACTTCGGTCATGATTAATTTAACTCCCAAATCAATCCGAAAATGTACCTCTTACGTTCAGCCCAATCTCCAAATCAATTTACAAGTCAACCTCTATCTCAATCGCAACACAATCCTAAACGCAATCACCAAATTAAACGGTAACCTAACCCTAAACTTAATCACCATACTCAACTTAACTCCAAATCTACCCTTAAATAATTCGCCAACTGAACAGCTCACTTAACTTCAATTCAAGATAACTAAATCCTAACTCGATTTCAACTCTACTTAGTTATTGGCCAACCCAAACCCAAAATTAAACCATCCTTATATATAAACTCAACACAATCTAACCTCCCACTAAAGCCTAAACTCGACCCCAAATTAATCCCTAACCAAAGTTCTCACTTAACTCCAACTCAATTTTAACTTAAACCCTATTCACCATCATAAAATGGTAGCAACGTAAAATCATACCAGCATACGTACCATAGTACCATCATAACCTTAAACAATCATTCTATCTTACCAGTATTCTATCATACCATCATGACCCTACATCATTAAACCATCATACAATCATACCATCGTACCATAGTAACGTCGAACCATCGTACCATTATATCATCGTAACAACATAGCATCGTACCATCATACCATAATACCATCAACATCATACACAAACCATCATACCATTATACCATCATATCATTATGCATCGTACCATCATACCGTTATCAATGTTGAAGTTTTAGAAATTCCCTCATAGTAAATTTGGATCTCAACTGCTCACTATATCCTAAACCAACTTCAACTCAATCAGCCAATTGACCCCTAACTTAACCTTCAAATCAAGTTCAAGTCATCAATACCCAATTCAATAATCAAACCAGCATATATAAAATATTCCTAAATATTTATAAAACCAGCTCGTTTAGGTTAATTCGATGATACCACGTGTACAGATATCCAGACAGACGGACGGACATTTTTTTTGTTGTTGCCTTTTCAGGCTCAGGGACTTTCAAAACGTCGAAAAAAGTGGTTTTAGACCTAACAAATTTTTCGTCATTTTTGACAGGATTTCAAAACTTTGGTATTTTTAGTCATTTTTGGTTATCTCCTTCTTGACGGATGATAATCAGCTCCACTTCACCAATAATTCTTTTAACGGCGATGTTGATGGTGATGGTGACAATGATGGTGATGGTAATAGTGACGGTGATATTTATGGTGATGGTGATGGTGATGATGGTATGATGGTATAATGGTATGATGGTATGATGGTATGATGGTATGATGGTATGATGGTATGATGGTATGATGGTATGATGTTACGATGGTAAGATCGTATGGTGGTACGATGGTATTATGTTTTGATTATATGATGGTACGATGGTACGATGGTAAGATTGAATGATGGTATGGCGGTAGATGGTATGATGGTATGATGGTGTGATGATATGATGGTACGATTATATGATTTGTTATGGTATGATGGTACGAAGGAATAATGGTATGATTGTGTGATGTAAGATAGAATGGTATAATGTCATGATGGTCTCAACCAAATACAAAAAAATGTCCATTGTCCAATGGTTGGTTTCCTGCACTCAATGTCATTATTGGGTCCGTGACCAAAAAAATTCTTTCGTCCTCAATTTTACAAAAAAATTGGAAAAGAAAATATTGCAAATTTTCTCAAAGTAAATAGTTGGATATAACCAATTTTTGGTGTTTTATCAAAGTAAGTAAAAGCTTAAATCAAAATTTTACGACAGCTTTGAAAAATTGCATTGAGAATTCCATTAGAAATTCTTCTTTTCTAAAATTGGAAAAATTAAATCATTTGAGAAGTGTAGAAATTTAGGAACATTCCAATAATTCTACTAAAGCATTGTAATATATAAATGCATCGGCTAGAAATATCTATTTAGGTTGCAATTCTAATTGGAGGGGGTACAAATTTCAGAATTGCTTGCTTTCCAATTCGCCAACAGAGCGAATATTGTTAAACTTTTTGGAGAATTAGGAATTTAGAATTGGGCACGTTCCCATTTTTAAAACGTTACAATTTTTGAATAGAATGCTTCTTATTTTTTAGAGTGCCATCAAAAATTCAAGAGCTGCTGAAATCAGTTTTTTCAGTTTCTTTTTTTACCGTTTGTACTGGTACAATATTTGTTAGGAAATCGTAATCGACACGTGACATTTTCAATCTTGTCTTCAATCAGAAATAAGAAAATTCAAAGTAATAAATTTTCCAATTTTTTGAATTTCTGAACATAGAATTTCACTCCTAACACTAAAAATCGAATAAATTTAATTTTCTTAATGTTCGGATGGCAGATTTTCTGAAATTTGAAACTATTAATGGTTATTTACTAATTTTAGAAGTTTTGCTTAACAGAATTGAATTTTATAAATTTTAGAATTGAACATTTTTAAGAAATTTAGATATTTGTATGTAATTCTGTAACTATATCAGACTAGGTAAATACCAATATTTTGCATGCCTCAAAGTTAATATTTGTTCAATATTTGTTGGAAAATATTGGTTTGTGTAAGGCTACATAGAAAAACCTAGCATCAATCGTAGAGACGGCTAAGTGGACCGGGCTACTGGATCATCTTGTAAGGTCGGCATTTGATGGCTATTTACAGGCATCATAGAGAAGGCTTCAGAGATCAGAGTTTTCTATCACGTTGTATATATCTCTACAGATTTTTAAAAGTGCTCTAATCTAAAAATGTGTATTTAAGATTTATTTATTTATTTAGTGACATGTATTTTGAAGTTGCATATCCGCTTCATCATAAACACATTATTATAAGCATATCATTCATAATAATGTATGAATGCAAGAGGTGTCATTACAATCTCTTGGCCAAGATTACTTCTAATTTGGTGTGCTCATCCATAACATTGCATCACTTTTTAATACTGGATTTTCCTTCGTATTTAGCCTCTGCTTGGATTTATTTCGTACTCCTCGATATATTATCTAGCTCAACAACCACGTCACGAATTTCTATACAGCGTTATATCTCATAATATACAAATTAAAAATCAAAATATTAAAAAAATTTAAAAAGAAGAATATTTTTGAACGTCTCGTTGACACGAAAGTCAAGGCCGTCACAAAGTGGAAATTTGTGTAGTAGATCTTACCAGTAATCCTACCCAAGTGTCACTTACCGATTCGGATAAAAAATAAGAGGAATCCTCTCCTTGAAAAATTGCACTATAGGGGTTGCACCCCATTTTTTAGGGGGTGAAATCGTATTGTTTAAATACATTTTTGCTTACTATATGAAAAATTAAGTTAGCGTGTTTCGATATTTTCCTCAAGACACACCCCCCATAAAGGGCAAACTTGCCCTGTCACAAATAAACTATTTTCGTTTTTTCTGCTAACAAGTTTTGCACGAAAATTGATATAAGGAGTTGTTGGGGTCGCTGATCACGAATCCGTTGTCGTATTCGTTCGAATCGAATTCACAAATAGCCCCTAGTTGAAGTAGTTGAACAAATGATAATTCTGGCACAAAAAATTTAAAAAAACAGATTAATATTGTTACAATGACACCTAGGTTAGAATAGATTAAGCTAAAATTTCCGTGCTAAAACTGTTCGACATTTTACTAGACTAATGTTACAGAAAGACTCATTTTTCTAGAACTTTGGTTTGAGTATATAAAAAGGGAAATGATATCAAATTGGAGGATTACTGTAAAGTTGTATTTGGTAAATGATTCGTAAGATAAACGCGTCACAGTGAAGGCTAAATGGGGTCATTTAAAAAGTGATTTAGTGCGACATAAAAGTTATAAGTGTTAGTAAAATAGTGCGATTATTTTAATAAATGATTTTGTGGTTTGTTATATTTACAATTCAGTGATTTGAACCGTAATTGATGAGGCATATACATAACAATATTTAGGAAAATCGAAAATTTAGTTAGTAAAAAAAAATCGATCGCTGAAAATAAAGTTGGCAATACCGATTGGCATAATGTTATAAATTGTTTGACTGAAACTGCACTAGAAATGTAAAACTGCAGCTAAAGGTAATTGGTACAAAATGTTTTCGGTTTAATAATTATGCCAATTCATGAACAATCTTGAATTCAGTGCATTATTCTTAATCAAGTTCAATGTATTACGCAATGAATAAATATCATTTCGATAGCGGCTAGTTCTTTCATTTTCTTCGCAACTCCCCAATGGCTACCGGTCATACTGTGCGCTCCATCTCGATGGCCTTAAGTAATTGTGTTATTAGACAGAGGCAGGCTCTTTATTTTATCTCGAGCTGCAGCACCTAAAATTTCCTCACATACATCTAATTAAACAGGGTTTAATTAAATCTTCTGCATGGTTTTTCATGGTTTCATAATTTTTTGCATTTGACAATACGTAATGCTAAACTGTCAGTAAAATAGCTTTTTTGAATTTTAAACTCATGTTTTTTATGTTGAAAAAATTAATTGGTTTTGTTTCTATCTCTTATTGCTTTGTTTTAATATGACGAATAGGTTTAGCAGGCTTCATACTTTCGTTCGACAAAATGTCCCCACATATAACACATTGAGATCTTAGAGAATCAACTGCACCTTTTGTGAGTTCAATAAACCCAAACTTCAAATAGTTTTTTTCGAAGGCGGAGAATGAAGTTCTAATTTTAAAAGTTGATGTACTTTGCATCAAACTTGATTGACTTGAGCGATCGGCAGTTGTTCAGAAATCGGAGTTAATTGACTTGAGCTACTATTATTTGGTTATGAGCTAATCGGCTTACGAAAAAAGTTTAATAAGGTTTCTTGAATTTGTTTTTTACTCATTTTTACGGTATTAGTAGGATAATATAGGACAAAGTTTTGAGGACCGTTGTAATCTTTCCGCGGACCGGCAGCGGTCTGCGAACCGGTGGTTGGGAACCGGGGTCTATATGATGGTATAACGGGATATATTTTAGCATGGTGATATGATAGTGTAATGGTATGATGGTATGATATTAAGATGCTATAATGGTATGACGGTTGTTACTGAAAGATTATATGATGGTATGATGGTACGATGGTACGATGGTACGATGGTATGATGGTACGATGGTATGATGGTACGATGTCCATATACCCCTTACAACCTATACAGTCACTATATGAGCCAATCTCTGAGATTCGTGCATTTTGATAAAAAAGAGAACAACGTCCTTGCTCCACGCGAAATTCATTGATTTTGTAAAAACATGTGCACGCGCAAAAATATTTTCACATAATACATATGTGAAAAAACTTCGTAATGTACACTCGCATAAATTTTTGTCCCAAAAACAAAGTATCCAAAGACTTCACATCGGTCATATGATTCTTAAGATTTATGAGATTCAAAAGATTCATAAATAAAATCAACAAGATACATTACAATCACAATTGAATCGACAGAGATGGGTAATTTGGAAAATTTAGAATAATTTTGTGAGAAAATCGTTTTTAATTCAGAAAGCTTCGTGAACCGATTCAGTGAGTAAAGCTAGGGCCAATTCATCGAGGACACCGTCTATTTTGATATATCCTCGTCGTAGTGTCCATATTCTTGGAATTCTCCAATTGCAGAGATTATACAGGTAAAGAGCCTTGTCAGCCATTTTAGCAGATAATGTCAAATGCACACATATCAAACTTGCGAACTAAACTACTTCAACAGCTTTAAAAATATAGCTTTAAGAATCCGAAGATTTGTTGGTAAAATTATAAAAGTATCAGGGCAAGATAATTCCGAGTTTTTTTTATAACTTATGAAAACATCTTTTCCAAGTTAACCGCATTTTTGTCGGTTTTCAGTTATGGATAAAAATAATTCGACAATTGTCTAAAGTTTCAAAAATAAGTTTTAGTTTTCTAATATTTTCCGCCATTTCTCGGGAAATACTAAAGGATGTATTTCTTGACAATTCATTGCATTCTAAATAATTGTATTCTACTTTTTTGTAGGTATAGGATTAATGTCCACTTCTAGTTATAGTGCTTACCTCCAGAGAATATTTTAATTTTTAACGGTTGGTCGACATAGAAGAAAATTGGCAATATCATTTGTCAAACATTAAAAAATAACATTTTAATCAGCTTTCCGAATGATATCAAGAAGATGTTTACTATCTGAAACAGACTTTGAAATGTTAACTTCTAGACTTTTGCAAATATCTTTGAATTTTCGCTAATTTTTTTTTTTTGAAATTTTAGATTTTAGTAAAGTTTCGTTTTGTCTGATTTGTTTAATTTATCACTATACATATTTGCAACTGAGTTTTAAAATGCCAAAGAAATTTTAGGGGCCCTATTCTTAGGGCCAATAAAACGCGGCTTAGACAATTCAGCAATTTCTTCTTGATTTTTATGAACATCACAATGATACAACGAAAGCTGCTAAGCAGAAAAGCTGGTTGACCATCTAGAAGTTAGTATAGCATTGCAGCCGAAATTACCCCAAGATTGCCGAAATTTAAGGTTCTCCAACATCACTGAATTACAAAATGACATTCAACTTTTCGCAAATCAAATTCATACTTGTCTAACCAAAACTTGATTTGCAAAAGGTTGAATTTGACATGAAGAAGTATAAATTTGCGGCACAAAATCTATATGTATTATAAATAAGTAAACCTTTCAAACAAGAAAATCGGTATCATTTGATGTCAAAAGCTTTGATTTCAAGCAGGTTTAGCGAATTTTGTTCTAAATCCAAATATGTGTCGGAAACTTTAAAATCATTTTTCTTTCAATGGAATCAGATTATGTGTAAGAGACTACATTCATATTCAGCAACCAAGAATAAATTGCTTGGCCTGCCTTAAGAAAGCACCTAATAGCGACCGAAACGATTTTTCCCCAAAAATTTGAATAATTTTTTTCCGTTTCGTAAATTTGAAAAGGTTGCCTAATATAAGATTAATCTGAGCTGCAACCTACCTAGTTACACCATGGTGAGAATGGCGTAAGCTTAGCTCTAAACGTCTTGCACTGACATGTCCATTGCACCAAAATATCTGCCAATTCTCAAAACTTAGCTTTGTCAAATGATGTAAGTGTTCATGCACGTGAAGTTTTTCCTAAACTTCTCCTAAACCTTACAATTCCTTTACACTGTTAAATTTGATTTTATTAATTCATAAAAACTCGTCATTCTTGTAACGAAGCACTTCGAATACTATCATACAATTCATATTAATGACAAAATAGGGCATGTATGGCAATAAACAATTTTAGGGGAATCAAAGGAAAAGGGGAGGGGTTCCTGAAACCAATTTGTGAAATTGCACAGAAGTGAACAGAATTTTTAACTCAATTTATTCTCGCCTCGAAGTAATTCGAGTACTACCATCGTTGTGGCTATGTAATTCTAATAACTGGTAATCCAGAGCATATATGGCAATAAAATATTTTTGGGGAATCGGAGGATAAGGGGGTCCCCGAAATCAATTTTGTGAAATTATATCCGTTTAACAAAATGTTTAACTTAATTTATTTTCGTCTCGAAGTAATTCGAGTACTACCATCGTTGTGGCTATGTAATTCTAATAACTGGTAATCCAGAGCATATATGGCAATAAAATATTTTGGGGGAATCGGAGGATAAAGGGGTCCCCGAAATCAATTTTGTGAAATTATATCCGTTTAACAAAATGTTTAACTTAATTTATTCTCGTCTCGAAGTAATTCGAGTACTACCATCGTTGTGGCTATGTAATTCTAATAACTGGTAATCCAGAGCATATATGACAATAAAATTAAAACAAAACCTGGACGTTGGCTAACTTTTCAAGGTGAATCTAAAAATGTTATTACGCTTCTTCCAAATCATTTGCTAGATAGTGTAGACTGTTATAATAATTTCAAGAACCGCTTATTCAAGTTAGGTCATTTTAAAATTAATAACCATTGGGTAACAAGTCTTAATATTTCTTGTTTTTCATCATTAGCCGGCAATGGGTATTTAACTGATGACGTTTTATACCTACGCATCTCTCTGGTAACCAAAAACAAAAATTAAGTCTGTTTAGATCCTTATCAGGTATTAAAAGTTTTTAATACACATTAATCGTTTATATACGACGAAAACTGCGACAGCCAATTTGAGCTCCAAATTTTCCCTGAAGTGAGATATATTTTCTTCCCACTATGTATTAATGAAAATCACTGAGTTCTCATTTACATAGACTTAGATTTAAATTGTTACGTACAATCCATTATCCTCTAAAAAAATTTTGAAACCCGAAGGAGATCTAGCACAAAATTATTTGAAACAGCTAGGAAAAATGCGGAAATTGACCTATTTTAATTGTGGAGTCCTTTTGATTTATAGTATTGATCTGTTAGTGAATTGTAATTTTACTATAGAAATTCACCTATCCAAAAAAGAAAGCTACATAGCCGCTTTAACTCAATATAGATACAACCTTCAAGTAATGATACTTAGAAATTCACTGTCTGTCAGAGATAATTGTTTAATATGCTTCGAAAATGTGTCGCATATTGCAAATAGTAATACTGAAACTTGCAAGCAATGTCAGAGAAAAATACATGTGTTCTGCTCAACTGAGAATTTTATTATTAATGATTTTTGTAAACATTGCCGTAGAGATTATTCGTCAAAGCAATTTTGGTTCTTGGTTCAAAGAATTATTATGGGTTTCATAAACGAAACGAGACCCCCTTATCCTCCGATTCCCCAAAAATATTTTATTGCCATATATGCTCTGGATTACCAGTTATTAGAATTACATAGCCACAACGATGGTAGTACTCGAATTACTTCGAGGCGAGAATAAATTGAGTTAAAAATTCTGTTCACTTCTGTGCAATTTCACAAATTGGTTTCAGGAACCCCCTCCCCTTTTCCTTTGATTCCCCTAAAATTGTTTATTGTCATACATGCCCTATTTTGTCATTAATATGAATTGTATGATAGTATTCGAAGTGCTTCGTTACAAGAATGGCGAGTTTTTATGAATTAATAAAATCAAATTTAACAGTGTAAAGGAATTGTAAGGTTTAGGAGAAGTTTAGGAAAAACTTCACGTGCATAAATGTTCGCATATTTGACATGTTTGAATTAACATATCTGCCAAAACGATTTCCAGCAAAGAGAAAAAATTAGAAAAGACGCTTGAGAAAATAACTAAAGCAAAAAGCCAAAATATCTCCCAAACTATAAGAGTTTACTCTAATCTATCTTATAAAAATAATTTTGTTTTTTTCAAGGAGGGTTCTCATTGTTGAAGAGTAATACATGGGTAAACAACTCTTGGGGTAAAGTACGAGGAAGGGGGAGGATGATATTTCTACTTTTGTCAGTTATGATGAGTGATTGGCCTCTTTATTTTTCAGATTTACCAAATCGAAAATATTGGGAATGTCATTAGAATTTAATATATTTGTCTATAAAAAGCCGGAAAAAATCAATCGATTACAGACAATTTTAATTTCTTAAATAAACATTGATTTTGTAATAAAAATGCCTTTTATTTGATATATCACATGAACCATATTGCAGTTTAGAATTTTGGCCCATTATCCACCCCTTGCGCTAGTTGGAAGAAAAAAAAAATCTTACAATCTTACTGTGTCGTTGATGAAGACGATGAAAAAGAAACCCAACGTGATAGTTTAAAAGCTCTTTTTCCATGGGTAGCTTTATTAAAGTAAACTACCTTGGTACCTAGTTTATTTTAAAGACGCAAGGTATATTCAGCCATATTAAATCTCTCTGATATTTTTCCAATATTTTTCCAATTTCCACAATACTTAAATTACGTTTGTTTGTTTTTATCAAAAGTAGACACGTGACAGTAATTTAAATCATTTAGTTTTTATAATTTATGTTTAGTTTTATTTTTATAAAACTCTAATTGTTAAATTTAATTGAAAATTTCCATTAAAACATTAAATTTTGTTATGTTATTTTGGTTTTCTGTGGTCCCGTATGGAATTTTAATTTTTTTGTTTGTGGTTTATAGTTTGAAGCTCACACAAAAATTGGACACGGGAAGATGCTGCAATAATCGGTACCAGAAGGGTGTTATTTGAAAAAATGGGTTAATTGATGCATTCATTAAATTTAATCTATTTTGAAAATATGTCCGAACCAAATATTAAAAACACACATACGCACACAGGTAAGTATAATTTTTATGTATTAAAATCCAGAACATTTAATAACTTATAAGTGTACGATAAGTACATAAATATAAGACCTTATTCATTTATAGTAGACCTGTCCATAGGGGAGAAAAAATTGCAAACGATAAAAATCCAAACATATTTATTCCACACACTGTAATTTAATTTCCCGTTCTCTAGATATGTAGCTATACACATTTTTCCGCATGAATAAATTTATGCCATTGTATTTTGCCATTTTCCCTTCATCTTTGGTGTGTGAGTGTGTGTATATAAACTACAAAATACAAAAACACCCAAGTATACGGTATAATATGAAGATGAGGTAGCGTATAGCTAGTCATAGTAAATAGGTATCGGTGAAAATCAAATTTTTGGATTTTTCTTCATTTCATTTATTGTACACAAGCACACACCAAATTGTTTTATTTATATTTCACATTTTTAGTTGAGTTTTCCAATTCACTTAACATTATTTATTTGTTGGAAACAAAAACATAAATAAATATAAAAATGTAAATAATTAGCCATAGCAGCAGTTTACCCGATTAATCACATTAAATAGTATGGCGCTATAAATGGTTTGTTGACAAATCTGAGCTGAAGAATACCATTAAATAAAACTGTTAAAATGACGCCAGACGATAATAAATAAACAGCGTTCCTGACTCGTTTATACAAAAAAAAAAAAAAAAAATTGGAAACACATTTGACAATGAGGTGCACTGTACAGAATGTGTCAGTGATTTTTATGTATTTATATACTATATATAGATAAAAATCGATCACACATCAATAAAAATGTACAACTAGCAAAATTATATACTCGACTCTGCTTACAGCCAGAAACAATAAACATAACAATAACCATTGAGTATGAAAAATACTAAAGAATTTTTTTTTGTGTTCTTTACATTCGACTATCATCAACAAAATTGCTCTGAAAATTGTTGAGTCAACACAAAACAAGCAAATAAAAAATGATACATCCTGTTCTGCCATCACTTAAGATGAATTTCTCTTGTGGGTTGTTTTTGCTTCCACACACACTCTAACACACACACATACATATTCTCTCAATTTCATATTCGTCCCACATTATTCTCGTTTATAATAAATTTATTCATGTAGTTGCAGCTTTACTGTCTTATGATTTTTTTTTTTTTTTGCACTGTGCTTCTTTTTTTTCCTGGTTGTGTGTCGCTGGCATTTTCCATTTAAACTTTATAATGATAAGTGGGAAAAATGATATTTAATGGAAAATTCATATGTATGTACATATAACGTTAGTAGGAAGGATAACAAAAAATATCGAGAATTTGGTGTTTATTTCTGTTGATTTCAAAATTATGGTTGGTATTTATGGCCAGTTGTGCCCAATTTTCTGTTGATTTTGACATTTATGTATATTTGATAGAGAAAAAATGTACACAAATTGGGGTGATAGAGTTTTAGTTATGTGTAACTCGTTGTCGTCACAAATCAGCGAATAAGCTTGAGAAACGTTAAAAGCTTTATAAAGTTATACTTATTTTAATAGTAACATTTTGGTTAAGTTTCTCTAGCGTGAGGACAAATTGTGTTCACATTAAAGATGAACGATTGGTTGTCTAGACAAACTCACAAAAATAAAATGAAATTATTTTTCGGACAAGAGACTCTTGTGTTGAGTACAAGTGGAGCATATTTCAAATTCACAGCTAGCCTCGATTTTGTATTAAGGTTGGGGGCACACCAAACGTGGCGCGTCATGTACCACACAATCTAGTTGTGATAAATTTTATTTTAATGGAAATTTTTGTATTATAATTATGCAACATTTGAATGTTTTTGTACAAATCGTTTATATTTTTTGCTCAAACTATGATTTTCTATTAGTATATATAAAAGCAAATTACCATTATATTTAAATTTGGTGTGTTAACGCCTCGCCTCAAAATTTTTAGTTACCACAACTAAGAAGCTTAAACCCTTTCATACCGTTGGCGTCGACTTTGAACATTCGCTTGCTATCAAATATTTCGTTTTGGTTCGTTTAGAACTAAGATATTCTGGTTGTAACAGCCATAACAACTAGGTTTTTCGGTAAATATAAAACAGTCCTGACAAATATGTGCTTTGTAGATAATTTATATTGGAAAGTTATATTGGATAGGTTTTCACATTATAAATCTATCATTGTACAAAGTTTCGACCAAAACTATCAATATTTGTGAAAATGGAAGGCAAAATAAAAATAACAAGAATGTATGACTGGAAGGCCGGAGTCCTGGAGTCCTAGGAACAGGATTAATAATATCGTCGAGAAATGTGCAAAAATGTTATAAAAATTTAAATTGCGCGATAATTCGTCGAGAAATGTGAAAAATGTTATAAAAATTTAAATTTGCGCCAAAAGTGTTTTGCGATATAAATGATATAATGAATGAGTAATGAACCCAATTTCTTCATTATTACTGATAGTTTTATTTCGCGCCATATTAATTATGGGAGATATAATAGATGCGATACAGAAGAAGTCCCAATTCTAAACATAATCAGAACGTTCAAATCTGCATTCTTTTTTCATTTAACCAAACTCATTAAAAAATTAAAAAAATTATTGTACTAATCGGGCTGTATAGTATAAATTAGAATTTAAAAATAATGGAGAATGTTTCACTGAAAAAACCTTTCGCAATATCTCAAAATCAAACAAAATTTTTCAACCGAGTTCAACAGAAGTGTCGATTTGTACTTCTATTAGCTGCAAAAACGCATGTCTTCCCAAATTATAAGACGATACATAAACGAATAAAAGCTTTAAAAAGCTCTAAACATTCAATGAGTCCCAGAATCACGTGACAAAACATAGCAATCGGCGCGTTCCTACGAGCACTAAGCAATTCAAGAGCTAATAACTGGTATTTGCCATTATAAGGTATTAATATGTAATCCGGGCCATGGCCGTCACGAGGCAGAAGTGAAGCTCATATTTTAGAAAAACGATTTTTGAATGCTTTCGATCCTATCAGAATACTTATGATAAAAGTGTCGGTTAAGATAACATTCCTACTTCTTATCAAATGTCATAGTTTTTGCATTTGGAAATATTAAGCCATAAGTAGTTTACTCTACACCATTCACCGAAATTATTGATATCAATTTGAAATGATAAGGCAACTGAAAATGTCCCTAATAGTTTCATAGATTTTCAAATTGTCCGCGTAATTAAGAACTTCTGAGTTATACAGGCAATCAATTATTTACAAAAATATTAAAAAGGAGTGGTCGCAGGTGAGGTGTGGATACACCAGACGATGCTAAAAACTTTTTGGAAAATGGAGTTGTTAATTTGAACATACTGCTTTCTACCAGTCAAATATTTGATGGTTTATTGGGTTGGGTGTACAAATAAGTTTTGAGGAATTTACAAAAGATGGCGTAACTAGTGCTAATTCGCGTCGGACCATCTTGTAACTACATTCATGTTAAAGCTTCATCATTTCCATCTAAAAGTCATTATTTTATTTGTTCTCTAACCATGTCAATCTTTGTGCCAACAACAACACAATTTGCTGGAAGCGCTGCGTTTTTGGTTTCTAATTTGAAGAAAAGAGCAGCTGATGATTATCGGTTGCTATGTGAAGCTTACGTGAAACATGCTCCATCAATAAAAACATGTGAGTACAGGTTCCGGCGTTTAAAAAGTGGCAATTTTGACACCAGTGACAAAGAACGTCTCAAGACCCTGGGTATGGTGCAAAAACAAGGAAATTGGGTTCCGTATAAACTCAAGCCCAGAGACGTCGAACGTCGTTTTTCACGTGCGAACAACTGCTCAATACAAAATGGGAAGGGTTTTGCATCGAATCGCGATGGAGGACGAAAAGTGTATCCACTAAGACAAACCAAAGCGCAGAAAATCGTGAGGTATGCCCGTTCATGCATCAACTTCCACGGCCAAACCGAATATTCATGGCAAGAACCTAATGCTGTGCATCTGGTGGGATCAGTTCGGAGTGATTTACTATGAGCTACTCCAGTCTAACGAAACCATCACTGGAGAACATCATCAATAACAATTGATGCAATTAAGCCGAGCATTGAAGCTCAAAGCCCACAATATGCCAAAAGACATGAGAATGTGATGTTTCAGCAAGACAACGCTCGGCCACATGTTGCAAAAGTCGTCAAGAAAACTTTGCAGGCTCTTCAATGGAATGTCCTATCCCTACCCCACCAGCCATTTTCACCAAGCATTGCTCCTTCCGACTAACACTTATTCCACATTTAACTAATTTTTCTGAATAAAGTTTCGAAGGGATCCAAACAAAGTACCAGATCTGATTGATTTCTTTTTAATAAAGCACATATCTATAAATTATGTACAAGTAGATGAAAGTGAGGACTTAAACTCTGATCATTCATCGATAATTCTAACATTAAGTGAAAAAAATATTCAGATAGAAATAATCACACTAATGGAGGTCCGTCCCCTTCTGGAAGGGGGGAAATAACGCTGTGTAGTAATACGAGCTCCATAACCTTCCTTTAGGGTGAGCTACAGCAGGCTGTTCTGGTCATGTTTTAGGCAGTCCTGTCTGTGGGCCCACGATCTGCGCGAGGAGTAACCTGAGCGTGATTCGCAAGTGTACGTACTACCTCCTCGTGAACTCTACCTTGAAAAAAAAAAACAAATCTAAGGTGAGACACGTGCGCCGAGGGACGAATGATCATGGGTTAGTTGGTCGCTAGCACGAAACTCCGTATACTAGGCGACCTCTGGTTACAATCAGCCTTACCGTATGGATTCAATTAAAAGCAAAAAAAATAAGGGCAGTGCTCCTTTAAACGCACCAGTCTCAGAAGATGACAAGGACGATTCAGACCCTGCTTCTAAAATCGAAAAATTAACAGAAAACTCTAGCACGGACGTAGTGGTGGGGTCTCCTTTACATGGCACTCTATTGCCTGAAATGGATACCCAATCCACGCCGACAATGGCCGAAATAAATAAGGACCTCGAGGAATTGGAGCTCGAGGAAATATCTAAGAGGAGAGCACGCCTCAGTGGAGCTGCGAGGAGACGTCTGTCCCATCTAATTAGGTCAGGGGTCCCCCGCGACGCTGCCTTGCAGCAATGTAAGGAGAAGATCAGGGACAGAATTGTCTCAATTAACAAGAGGAATAGGTCGGATGACGACTCTATCCCAAAAAGGCATTGCGGCAAAAAGAGGGGAAAGTTTTCAGTTCTTCACCGAAGGCATTGGAAGCCGCCCCAACAGCTGCAACGGCGGGCGACAATAAGGAGAGTTGCCCAAGAAAAATGGCAGAGTGGCATCCCTGAAGGCAGTCGGGGAGGAGGAGTTGCCTCGCCTAAAGATTATGTTTGTTTACCTGCCACGAGGGGGTAAGGAGACAAACGAAAGGTACTGCGTCGACTGGTGATCCAGAATAAGGACCTTAGAGACGCTGACTGGAGAATTATTGCGAGGAAGGAGCGAGAAGGCGACCTCCTCCAACTCAAAAATGTCCGTTTCACAGAAAAACGGTGGAGATACTGAAGGGCTCCAACTACAGAGTCAACTGGATGTTTGGCTCTGTACACTTCCGGGGCCGCGGTGATGGGGTTACTGGGACGGGGGGAGGCCAGGAGACCTGGCACCTCCGGAACAGGGAGACCGGCCAAACCGGGCCGAGGAGCCTAAGACATAATAAAAAATAAAAAAAATACAAAATACACATCATGGTTATACACACCAAACCTGTACAGTAGCGAAACTAAGATTCGTGCTGCATCGATCGAAGACGTCTACAAACAACCTAAACCGTTTTTTTATAATTAAGGACTGGGATATAGCGCTCATACAGGAGCCTTGGACCAACAAGGGGAAGATTAAAGGTTTTGCAGCCAATACAGGTAAGCTAGTCCAAGACACGGCTGCAGATAGGCCGAGGACAGCAATTCTCTGTCGCTCAAGGCACAATATCTTCTCTATTAACCAATTTATTTCTAGCGATATCACGGCTGTTTCAATAGAAACGCCCTTACCAAAAGGAGGCAGGAGGGTGATTAACGTCACTTCTGCATACTTTCCCGGGGAAAATGATCCCCTCCAGAATTAATACAGAGCTTCGTGAATTATTACACGATACATCACCAAAAATTCGTAGTCTGGGGAAGCAGCAACACCAATTTAAGAGGTGAACAACTTTTTAATTCTGTCTTAGTAACAAGTTGCCAGTTAACAATAAAGGGAGTGATGTGACCTTTGTGAATGCGGTTAGGAGAGAGGTACTGGATCTTACCCTGTCTGACATTGGTACCTCCAGTGCAATTCTCGACTGGCATGTGTCCATGGAAACATCCCTCTCAGATCATATGTACATCAGGTTTGATATCAATATCCCTTTGAGACAAGAGTTGATGGTAAGGATACCAAAACACACCAACTGGCCAATCTATAACGACAGACTTTCGAATAACTTAGCTGGTCTACAGACCACGATAAACTCTGTCGACAGAGTTGCAAATGACGTTACAGAGGCAATAATTAATGCCTACCACTCAAGCTCACCCCTGGTGCGTATTAAAGACACAAGGGATGTTCCTTGGCGAAACCAAAACTTGGAAACATGAGACAGAATGTCCGTAAACTTTTTTATATGGCTAAGAGGACAAACGATTGGACTACCTATCAGAATTCCCTTACCCAATACAACATAGCTCTTAGGCAGAGCAAAAGACTCAGCTGGAGAGACTTCTATAAACAAATAGACAAACTACCTGTGGCGTGTCGTTTTCAAAAGGCACTCTCCTTGGAGCACAGGAATCTCTTGGGATCTGTTAAAAAACCAAGTGGAGAGACAACCAAAACCAGGAAGGGCACTCTGGAATGTCTAGTGAGAGGTCACTTCCCTGATTGTGTAGTACTGAGGGATCAGGAAGAATCCAACGCAAATAGCGTACATCCGTATCTGGTTCCAAAGGGGGCTCACGAGTTCTCGAGGCAGTTTTTTACGCCGGAACGGATAGGCTGGGCAGTCAAATCATTTGGCCCTTTCAAATCACCGGGAGGGGATTGCGTACACCCCACCTTTCTACAGCAAGGACTGCAGACTCTGCTGCCTTATCTTACTATACTCTTCAGAGCCAACTACAGCATGGAATATGTTCCAAAATGCTGGAGGGAGGTTCGGGTGATTTTTATCCCAAAAGCGGGAAAAAGATCCCCAGAGGAGATTAGGTCTTATAGACATATTAGCCTCACATCATTTTTACTAAAAACCATGGAAAAAATCTGGGACTTTGTATCAGATCCAAAACTCTCCAAAGATACCCTCTGGACCCTAGGCAGCACACCTACCAAGCAGGGAAATCAACAGAAACGGCCATACACGAGCTGACTGTCAACTGCACTCTCTTTACTAACCGGATGGAAACTGGCCTCCCGCCGATAGCCCTGGGGTGAGGGGGGGGGGGAACTCTGACATGGAATCCCCACTTAAATCATATCACAAACAAGGCGAATAAGGCCTACTTCACCTGCCAAAGAATAATTGGCAAAACGTGGGGACTGAGCTCACAAATGTTGGTTTGGCTCTACCGGGCCGTCATTAGACCAATGGTCTCTTACGCGGCGTTTGTGTGGTGGCCAAAGACGGAGCAAACTGGTGCACGGAGAATACTGGACAAAATCCAGATGTTAATCTGTGTGGGTGCAACTGGAGCAATGAGGACTTGTCCAACAGCTGCCTTTGAGAGAATACTGGGGCTCTCACCACTGCACCTACACATTAAAAAAGTAGCCGATTCAAGAGGTCTGAGCCTAATAATTATAGCCAAAATTAAAACTGTAAGGCCAGGACACAACAGTAACCTACATAAATTAAGCTTTAAGGAGGAATTGATCTAACTATCGGATTTGATGGTAAGGACAATAGACTGTCGGAGGAATTTTACTATTAGTTTGCCGGATAGGGCACTGGTAGAGAATATTATCTCCTCCCTCCCCAGCTATGCTTCTGTATGGTATACGGATAGGTAGTCGGGCCCGACCGAGAGCTATGCATACCACAGGGTAGCACCCCTACAGTTTTTCAGGCAGAGACCTTTGCTATTGAGGTATGTGTGCTTCAATGTCTCAAAAAGAAATATAAGTAGACCGAGATCTATATAATCTCGGACAGCCAGGCAGCTCTGCTAGCCTTAGGAGCTTCAGTGTTCAACTCGAAATTGATCTGGAGCTGCTACTGTAATTTATTAAAACTGGGTAAAGCAAATAAATTCACCCTTTTGTGGTCTCCTGGCCACTCCACCATTAGAGGAAATGAGGCAGCAGACCGATGTGCATAAATGGGAGCAAGCCGAGATTTCCTGGGTCCCAGTCCTAGTATTGCTTTTTCCAAAAACCCATTTGGCAGATGGTATAAGGGACTGGGAGCAGAACCATAGGAAATTAGTCTGGGAGTCCTCCATTGGGATGAGACAGGCCAAGAAATTAGTCAGTTATAATATTATACGTCTGGAAGAGGCACCGAGGATGGACCGCCAATCCCTAAGATCCCTTACATGGTTTCTAACAGGGCACAGCCCTTTTAACGGCCATCTACATAAAATGGGAAGGTCCCTTACGGACCAGTGCAGATTCTGCGACTGCGGTAAGGAGACATCGGAACGCCTACTATTCACATGCGATGCTATCATCCTAAAAAGATTAAAATTCCTCAATGCGTACATAATCCAGTGGCCTAACGCCGACCCACTGGAGGTAGCGGCGTTTATCAAGGATATAGATCCCATTAGGTAGCGGCATTTATCAAGGATATAGATCTATATTTCACATAGGAATCTCTAGGGATGCACAATAGGCCTCAATGGTCGCACTGCTCTGGGCTACATACACCCACCCTTTTTAAAAAATCAAAAAAAATCACACTAATTGGGAATGCCTTGGATTATCATTGGTTGAGAAAATTAACTTAACGGTTCCATTAAAGACCAAGGAGGAATTCACGAATTTGTAAACGGGAATCAACCACCCATATGAAAATTAGGGAATTCCTAGCAGAAAAAAGAAGAATATGGCAACAAACAAGGGCCCCCCCCCCCTCCAAAGATAAAACTAATTTGAACAATCTCACTCAAGTAAGAGTCATTAACAGTAATTAACAATCTCATTTTACTCTCAAACAATTAAGAGGAGAGATTAAAGAATTGAAAAATGAATCAATCAGCAACTGTTTAAGAAAATTAATTAATGATAGCAGTACTAATTTTGCTCTTTGGAAAACAACCAAAAGAATTAAAAGCCAATTTGTACTGCAGATTCCTCCAATAAGAATAGCAGGTGAGAAATGGGCAAGAAATAATGAAGAAAAAGCTCGAGAATTTGCTGAACACTTCGAAAAAAATATTCCAGCAATATCAAGACCAAACGTTGGAAGCCGCGATAACACCAAAAGACGATGCGTGAGACAAAAGCTAATATGAATACGGAAAAAGCTGCAGGAGGAAAGCTCTGCTGAAGCTCACCAATCTTATAAATGCAGCATTTAGAATCAAATGTGTATCAAGCTTGTGGAAAATTGCAGAAGTAATGGGAAACCACCACACATAATCTCATCTTATAGGTCAATTTCGCTATTGCCAATTATATCCAAGCTCTTTGAGAAGCTTCTGGTAAAAACGTTAAATTCGATAATCATTCGGTTTTCGTCACCAATACATAATCAACAACTGATAAAGTACCCTGAGAAAAAAGTCTGTTCAATGATATTTCTAGACGTTTAACAACCGTTTGATAGAGTATGGCATGAAGGATTTAACCACAAGTTAGGAAATCGCATACCAATGCAATTTACTAAAATACTGGAATCCTACTTGAAAGTTAGATTCTTCAGGATTAAATTAAATGATACCTGTTCTGAATTGAATGAAATCAACGTAGGAGTTCCACAGGGCACTGTATTAGGGCCGGTTTTAAGCCTACTGAATACTTATGATCTTCCTACATTAGAAAACAACACAGTGTCGGCTTTTGCAGATGAGACGGCGACCTTAGCTGCTGGAAAAAGCTATGAAGAATCAACAGAGACTGAAACTATTTTTCAAACGAAGCGGAAGTCTTAATGTTAGTTCAGCTGAAATTGAAATAAACATAAGAAATCCCTCCGTAAATTTGAATTTACCAGAAGAAGTTTCCAGAAGTTTACATAATTTTACTGGAATGTTAAAATAATGGTTGATGAATGTTCTCAAGAGATTGAGTATATTTTGCAATGCAATATTAGGACTCAGGGTCAATTTTGATTTACTAAAGATTTTGGATACGTTTAAAACCTAAAGATAAGTTTCCTAAATAAAAAATTTATTAAATCGAAAGTGTATAGCGCGGCCAACCTATTCAACCTGCAAATTCTAAAAATTATATAAGACACGTTTGAAGACTACTTCAACTAATCACTACCTAATCATCTGGCTTATTTCCCCTAAAAAAAAAAAATGTTGATATCACATATTTCGATATTAACCTCAGCTTCTGTTAGCGATAAATCGTCCTATAATAAAGAACCAATAAAAACAAACTACACACTTTGGCAGAAAAACAAAAACAAAACCAAAAATAAAAATTCGAAGGCAAAATCTGTGAAGATGAAAACCAAATTTCTTATTATTTATTTGTTCTAAAATTAAATTTACCGTAACGTAGACAAATAGTCTCCACGTCGAGTTATTCAAAATCAATATTTATTTGATGTTATGTCTTAGAATTAGAATATTAGACGCTAAACGGAACTATACCATATAAGCTATAAAATATGTAACTATTTAACAACATAAGCTATTAAATAGTTTTGGTTATTATAAAGAGCACATTAAAAATATGTAGGACAAATCGAATTATGGTGCCAAAAAAAATTAAAATTTCATTAAAACTTAAATTTTTTGATAATAATTAACAATTATAAAACATAATGCAAATAAATATTAAATTTATGTTACATACAATGGTTTTGTGCAAAACTTTAACCCTTTATACTTATATACCAGCCTACGGGAAGCTGCAAATGTAGAACATTCCAATCATTTAGCATATAAGGGGTTAATAAAAATTTAATGTTGTTCACAAATTGTAAAGATTTTTTTTTTTGTTTTCCATGCTAACTACGTACATGTATAGTTTATTAACACACAACGGAATAAAAAAATAAATAAAAATATAAAATGAAAAACTAATTTATGCTTTTTCCAATGATGTCGTACATACAATATATTTTGTGCTCGGTGGTTTTTTATGTTTATGCTATAGTAACACAAATAACTCTTCTGTAATTAAAAATATGAAGTGAACTGAACGCAATATGCATGCAACAACATAAAAAAAAATGTTAATAGCAAGAGGGATGCTAAATAACGTGTGACAAGTTTGATAGTTTTCTAAAAACTTAATAATAGGAAGCACAAAGAAATACATTTTAGAAAGCTTTTTCAGACTTTTATTTACGATGTTGTTTTATATTATAAGTAAATAGCTTGGAAAAAAGATTTTTCCTGTCACTATATGGTTATTTCACTTTTCTCATTCCGATTCTCCTTTAGTAAACGTAGCACAGTTAAGCATATCAACATTTTTCATCACAGGACAGTAATGTATGTAACACGCACCACATGTGAACAATAAACCATTTTATCAAAAAAAAAAAAAAAAAAACCCACACACAAAATAATACCAAGTCACCAATAAACCTAAAACACATATATCACTAAATTAAATTACATCCAGCCCATAACTATCCTAATTCATTTAACATATCTAACCTCTAAAAGTACATAAAACAAAATAACAAAAACAGAAATAAAAAAAATAAAAAAACATCAACATCAGAGATTTTATCACAAATAATTTTCCACCTTCTTAGGAAAAACGCCAATAATACGAAAACCCGAGAAAGTATCACACACACACAAACAGACACACATAAAACTATATTCATACCAAAAAGAAAATTCTAACAACCTTACCAATAAAAATTTCATCATTGAACGTCTTTTTTGTCAATATACCACCTCATACCCCAACTTACCCCATAATATTCTTAAAACTACTAAAATAAACGAGACGAACGATTGTGTAGTAAAACAAAACAAAAAAAAAACAAGAAAACTATCAACGATCAACCCGCTTATTTTACGGAAAAATCAAGGGAGAACAATAAAGTAAAAAACAAACCAATTGTGAATCTCATGAAAAACAACCAATATGACGCCTGAATAATGATGACCTTGAAATTTATTTTCGATACGTTATAAACATTTAGCTTTTTTTTTTTTGTTTTTCCCGTGTCTTCGCGTTCTGTAATATGATAATTTATTCACTTTTCTATAATACATATTATGTAAATTGAAATTTGGAGTAAAAAAGAAAACTCGAGCATGTTAGAAACTTAACTCAAATATAGTAAGTAAGCACATAGATATTATTTGAATATAACATGTTTTAGTATGTCATGATAATTCATGATTGTACATTCACAATGTGAGCGTGATTTAATGCTTTTTGATCTTCTATTATTTTCAAAATAACTTTTTGTTTTTTATTTGATTACACCACAGCCAACCGTAGACATATTAATTGGGTGTTGATCATATTTAAGTTGTGTGTTTAATATTAAATAAGTGTTAAATATTTTTTATTGTTTTGTAGTTTTATTAGTTAATTTGCTGTTTTTGTTTCAAATTTCTTATGTCACAAGTCATTGTAAATTATATTCTCTATTATACAATCTTTTTAAAATATCGCAATTATTTTGGAGCTCATAAATTAAATTTATGTCCGCCGACATGTTGTTTTTTTCCTTTGTAGTATTTTCTTTATCATTTTGATGTATGCGGTAGGTAGGTGTTCAACACAAATTCATGTACATTATTTATTTAGCATAAAATATTATTTAATAATTTACATATGTATACTTTATGAAAAACATTTATAATATCAAAGGGCGCTTTCTGGTCGCAATATGATGACAATGAAAATTTACTAATGGTAAAAATGTTGATCGAGCTATTAGTTAAAATTAATTTGACGTAACAAAAAAACAAAAAAAAAGTGTATACTTACTCCACGTAAGACATCCCCACCACGTAAGATCGTTAGCCATCGAATCAGGGATGATATTTTAGGTGGATTAGGACTTTTCGACTCCTTTGAATTTGAAAAAGTACCGTGGTACCTTCGACCCAAAAAAGTACTTTGTGGATGGCGAATTCTATAAAGCGGATTTGGATGACATTAATAGGATTGAGGAAATCCGTTTTGACCTTTAACTTAAATTAATATGGGGGTAATAAAGATTAAAATATGGTAATTGGACATGAGAAAAGCCGTATTTATTGACCTTCGCCTGAGATTTGGAAACGAGAGAACTATCACGATCATTTGACCTGCCACTTAATTTGGATACGGAGAATTGACAAACGATTGAATTGACCAGCGCCTTACAACCTGATACGAGACATTTACAATTATACAACAATAAATAAACTTTAGATATCTGAATTTCGGTAATGGTGAACTGTGCTTTACAAGTGCATATTATGCAGAAATTGAGACTGGACTCATTGGCAACACTTTGTTCATGGTGATTCGAGCCGGATTGGCCCCCTTTTTTAATAAAGCTTCGTGTAAATTCAAAATGACCAAATTTAATAAATACGAGTATTAATTAACAAAAAAATGTTATTTAACCTGCGATAGTGAGAAATTTGAAGTAAAAGGTTATTGAGAACGTTTCGAACAAAAACTTTGAAATTTTCGAAATTTTTTGAGAAATTTACCTCATATTGAGTGGCTTTGAAAATATTAAAGCCCGTACAACGGAAATAAAAAAATGCAGAGCGCTTCTAGAAGACGGATGGGTGGAATTCCTATTTTGCCATATTAGAGCCATTTGGTCTGAAGCCAACTAATCAAATGGGAAAAAATTCCATGAGAAAATCATGCTTCCCAAAATAATATCTCGATGAACGATATAATACAAATTCAAAATAATTTTCTTCAAGAACTACGAGATCAATAAGCCAGAAACCAATGATAAAATAAATAACAGGACAAGTAAGATAAGTGATTGTTGTAAAAACGTGTCTATAGATTTAGGCGAGGAAAAGGGTGAACAGTGGTATTAATCGGAACTTAAATTTATTTAATACAATCGGTGATATCCCGAAACAAAATCAAATCAAACTGGAGAATACAGCCAAAATAATGGGAAAAACTAAATTGGAACCAATTGTTCGATCGCAGTAATCGTTATTCCAGGTAACAGCAACCAGCACCTAAAAAAACTTTGAAAGTGAATTTGTTCGAAGATAAACTACCCGAGATTAACGATTTTTAAAGCTTTTCCCCTAGATCAAGACATGTGGCGATACAACTGAAACCTGGGAAAACACCCGTGTCGATAGCACACGGTTTTGCGACGGTGTTCCGTGTTTATCTCTCGGCTCGAACCGCACATTACCGACGATGATCCACATCGAGATCACAGCACATCAGTTAATTATATGCTTAAGCGAAATAAGCAGTACTTCCAAGTGAAACAATTGAACAAAAATAAAACATTTAGGAAAAAATGAAAAACCCCAGTGATAATATTGCAAAGGGTCAAAATATATTTAAATCTACCACAAATACAAACGATAAAATTAAAAAAATAAAACAGCTTTAGATAAAAATAAAACCAGTGATAATGAAAATGGAACTAAACCCGAGATTAAAGAAAAATAATAAATAAAAATTACGGGCAACGGGAATATTGGTACTGGAACCGACAACAATAGTGAATGTGAGATGAGCAAGTGAGATGTTATTAAATACTCCAGAGATAAGGAAAACATCAATGCAGAGGAAGAATTTAGCAGATAACAACAACCAAAATGAAAATAGTGAAATAAGGTTAATAATATCAAGTAAATCTTCAACTGAAAATGATGACAAAGACGGCACATCAGCGAAATCCAAAGCAAATTCATCACCAACGGTTTGATCAATATTAATATCCTTTATATCTCCGGTATTATCCGGTACATCTATGGTAAAGAGAGCAACTGAAGCAAAACCATTATTCTCACAATATGGCAAAGTGATTGGAACAAAAGTTGTCACTGATACACTAACCACCGGATATAATATATTACGGCAATGTTACAGCGAGTTCATGTAATAGCCCGGTCTTAATTACTGTATAATATGTACTTGTAATTCCAGTTTAGGAAGGCAAGTTGACTTTAAAATTGAAATAAAATTAGATATATTTGGGATCCGTCCTGTAACCATCCGGTAGCAACTTCAATATTAAGAATTTTCAAAATTCGAGGTGGAACCTTAAAATGGTTAAATGTTCTTTAGTTTATTTCAAACTTCCGGCTATTAATTTCCAATCTTTATTTCATACAAACATAGAATTCCGGAAAATCCAAAGATGACTGGAAAATCGCAAAATATAAAATGTCGTTACAAATTCTTAGCTGGAATTTCAAAAAAACCTTAAATTGAAATCTAAATTAAAATTTTTCGAATGAATTTTCTTAAAATAAAAAACCAAACATGCCTTGCCTATTTATTACTTACTATACAGAAGTTTAATGTTTACATGACAGATTTCAAACCGGAAAACGTGTCCTAGCAAAACACCAGGCCTATTTTTTTTAAATTAAAAGAAATGAATGAACTTTACGGGATTTTCAGCTCCTTCGTCGCCTCGTAACAACTCATTTACCGCCCTTGTGAAGTAAGTAACTATTGTAGAAAAAAAAATTGAAGCAAGAGTTTTCTATTGAAATTCCTTTCGGTAAAACGGGATCCTTCGGTTAGTTTCATTTTGTTATTAACTCGTAATTAAATCTATGTTGATTACTTTCTTAAGCCATTTAGGATTTTACATATTTTCATTGAAAAACATTAAAAGCAACGAAAAAAATCAAGCGGTTCGACGATTGTCGCATTAAACCTTTAATAGGTGTAGTAGGCGATGGGGCCGGAGGAGGTGTAAGAAGCAATAAAATCTTAAACCCAAAGATATCTTCATTAAACAAGCTGACATTATTTTTTTTTCAAGTAAAAAGTACTTTCTGGTCTGAAGAAGTACTGTCTGGTGTATAGAAAAAGTACTATCAGAAATACTCTTGTATCATCCCTGCATCGAATACTTTTTTAACAAAAAATGCCTATAAGACCAAATTTAGGCGTGAAAGAGATCATTGTCAACATTTCATTTTTCTCGTCCCTTCAGTGATAGCAATTTTAACAAAATAAAAATAAAATCGTAGGAACACAGGTTTTGCCCCATAAAAATTTATTCATCAGTTGTGGGGATATAGCGAAAACAACAAAACACAACGAAAAATAAATCGGCCCACCTGTATTAAACGTTACATTATCTCTCCAGGCTCTTTCTATTTCTATGCAACACGGAAGACATGGAGCGAAATATGGCAACACATTTCGTGACACTTAAAATATGAAATGAAACCCTGAACCTGTAAGCGTAGCAGTTCTGCATCGAAAATTATAGTTAATTAGCCATACAATTATTTTTAGTTTTTATTGAGGTTACAAATTCACAGACGGACTTATTTTAAGTTTTAATTATATCATCAATCGTTCAATTTACATTTGTTGATATTGGTCTGATAATTTAATAAAAGGTAAAATGATTTTGTTGGTTTTTTTTGTTTTTTTAGCTTAATTTGTTTTTATTTTTATTAATATTTTAATAAAAAAAACCCGACGTTTCGATGGCAAATCACGTCATTTTCAAGGTTATACTTTAATTTATACTATAATTTCAAAAAAAAAAAAAAATGTTTATAATGAATGTTTTTCTAAAGTAACTAGAGTTCAATTTGAAATTTATAAATTACTCAGTTTAACAGAAAAATAGTTTAAGTTATACAATTAGAGTGAAACAAATTTAAATTTAGAAGATCTATAAAATGTTGTCGTAATAATTTAACAAATACTTTGAAGCTTCCTGGATAATTAACAAATTTTGAGATAAATTTTGATGTTTTTTATTGAGATTTTGCTCCTTATCAAGTATCTCAGCGTCATATATAGATAATGAGTGAGTACTTCCACGTAGATGATTCGATAAAGCACTGTGTGACAGTTTAAACTCATACGTAGAATCGTTAATATGTTGACGAACCCGTTTTTTTAAATTTTGTGTAGTTTGACCCACACACTTTTCGACACGAACATTTTAATTTATCTATTAAATTTGATTGTAACTCTATAGGAATTTTATATTTTAATTTAAAATTTGAAATGCTCTACCAACAAGTTGTATCATAATTTTGTAAAATAATTTTAATTTTTTCGAACAAAATTTTAACATATGGGACCGAAATGAAAAGTTGGCGATTATTTTCAACAATTAAATTTGGATTTTCGCGCATATTTTCCACAATATTTTCCGAAATGTTATGTTTGTCGATAGCCTTTCTAATACCTCTAGTAATAACACTTCTCGGATAACCATTTTGTATTAGAACATCCCTTAATATTTTAAAATTTTCGGCATGAAAAACCTCTTCCGATAATCTCAAAATTGTTTCAGCTTACAAAAAAACTGTGTTATTTTTGTAAGATGATGGAAGCCAAGAGTTATAATTTAGATACCGACTCGACCAGGTTTTTTATGATATAAATCTGTAGTTAAAGGAAAGGCTAAACGACCTTGATTTTCAATTTCACATGTAAATTTAATTCGCGGGGTTAAACTTTAAATGAGCCCAAGAAATTATCAATTTCCAATTGAAGAAAAAATGGAACGGGATGGAAATAAAAAGGATTTTTTTCCAAATTTAAAAGTTGTTTTCGGCAACAATAGTGTCCAGATATTGAAGGATTTTTTTCGAAACATTAGCGAAAGCTATAAATAAGAAAAAAATTTTGTTGAAGTGTCGAAAATTTCATATTTATCCTGGCAACAGACGATTAACGAATAAATTCAAAATTGACGAAAGGAAGTTTCAAGCCATTCAGGACAAACACAATTTTGCAATAATTAATTGTGAAATAAAGGAAACTTTCGTCAAAATTAATCGTTTAAACAAGAGTCGTGGTGAGCTGAGCGATGAAATAAAAAGAAAATTTCCGGAAGGAGTAAGCACGGATTTTTTTAATAATGGTTCGATTCGTTTTGATCTGGTGTATGAAGAAATTAAAAAACGAACTATAAAAATTTTTTGAATATGTTGTGCCCAGAGGTTTGTGAAACGCCAGTTGTGCCGGAACCAATACAGAAACCCAATTCAACCAACTCAAGGGCAAATTGAAGGAAGGGATATTAATGAGGAAAAGTGGGTCGTAAATTTGAAGTTTTGTTTACCTTTTAAAAAATAATTTGTTCCTTATCATAAAATTATAGCGGATGTGGAGAGTGGTATTTCAGGACTAGATGAGACAGCTCATAATACGATTAGAAACAGACTAGTAAATACTATATGTTGACGAATTTTAAAACAAACAATTATTTGCGTAAAACATTTCTGAGCATTGAAGAAATCCAACAGATTCGAAGGGCTCAAAATGCAAAGCAATTTCTGAATGAGCACCCCGAACTGTATGTGTGGAAAGCTGATAAGGGTAACATAACGGTACTTATGGAAAAATTGAATATGTAGAAAAAATGGAGTTACTCTTGTCAGACAACAACACTTATATTGAAATTCGGAAAGTTGGTATTTCTTCAATGCAATCAAAATTAAATATAACCATTGGCTCTTGGGAACGTTTAGGAAAAATCGAGAAAAACTTGGCTAAATTTCTTAAAAATTATCATGGTACGACCCCACGAATGTATGGTCTACCAAAAGTGCACAAAATTGGTATTCCTTAGAGACCAATTGTAAGCTATTTAGGTTCACCTATATACAATTTATCCAAATTGTTGTCTAACATTTTAAATCATTACGTGGGAAATAATTTTTCGGCTGTAAAAAACGCGGAAGATTTAACATCTTTGGTAATATTTTTGGTTAAAAAATGGTGGAATAGCATTAAAGCATGTAGTAATACAAATCTGGAGTCAAAAAAATGTTGTAGAAGCGTTGAAATTTGTGTTAGATCATACTGAATTTAGTTTCGGCGGAAGATGTTTTAGACATGTTTTTGTTTCACCGATGGGTTCGCCAGTTAGTCCAACAGTGGCACACTTAGTAATGGAACACGTTTAAACCGAAGTGTTAAAAACATCGTCCGTCAAACCTATCTTCTTTTACCGGTATGTTGATGATATTATTATTCTAGATGCCTTCTTTGCCTTTCTAGATACGATGGTAATACGTAATGAGGATGGAAGTTTAACTACAGATTTATATCATAAAAAAACCTGGTCGGGTCGGTATCTAAATTATAACTCTTGGTTTCCATCATCTTACAAAAATAACACAGTTATTTTGAATGCGGTTTTTCAAATAAATGTCAAAAATGTGTACTAAAAAATATTTATCACAGATTTCGGGCACAGTCTAATAGACGATTCGTTTTTATGAAATTATCAAAGGAACGGTTACGTTTTGCTGTAGTAAAAGCCAGTGGAGTACTATTTATTCTTTTGAAAAGCGCAAATTTAAAATCATTCGGAAGTGTACATAATTTTCAATCATAAAATTCGAATTACAAGAGCTCGTTTAAAGAGCAAAAGCTAATCGGCTTGCTTTTGCACAAGACTTTACTAGATTATTTTATGAATTAAATTTCCACAGCTTTTAAGGATAACATTTACTATTGTGTATTATTTATTAAATTTTGTAAAAAAAAAAAAATATTTCACAAACGAATGAATGAAAAAGGATTGAACGAATCTACCATACTTGACCCAAATTCAAAATTTTGTATTAGACTGAAAGATCGGGGCGATTCAGATAAAATATGAATTGCTAGGGTTACCTTTCGGGCGATTATATATCTCATGTAATCGAATTACGAATTTCGAAACATAATGGACATAATAACGATTTTCAGAAATTAATATTTGATTGTTCGAGGTTATTCAAGATGTTGAGGGTTTACTTTGAATTGAATTAAAGAAAGCTTTGAGTTACGCGAAATTCTCAAAATTTCAGATTTTTGGACAAAATTAGATTTCCGGGATTGCATAGTGTGTATAGTTGCTTGGCATTGGATTTTGTCTAATGTTCGAGATTATATGCCTATGAAGTTTATACTATATTTTACTAAAATTGTTTTAGTATGATTTTAGTAAATTCTTCACATGGGCACACAATGGGATGAATATTTTACTAAAACAGTACTCAACTCAAAAATAATGCTACTCAAATAATGACATTTAGGGGAATTAAGTTGGTCAGGTTCCATTCAAAGTTGTTGTGTACTAGTAAGACCAATATATAAAATTAGTTGTTTATTTAAAATTTTTTTACTGGCCCATTGGACTTTGTCTACGCTTAGTATTAAAAACTAAAAATCCCAATTTACTACTAAGGGCCGAAATATAAAATTAAATGTTTAATTAAAAAAATTTTGATGGCCCAATATCACACGATAACTATCGGTTAGGCATCTATGCAAAAAATTGGGAAGTTCTATTAGTAAGGGTAGCAAAGATATAGCTGAACCTATAGCTTAACCGATAGTTATCGTGTGATATTGGGCCAGTAAAATTTTTTTAATTAAACTTTTAATTTTATATTTCGGCCCTTAGTAGTAAATTGAGGTTTTTAGTTTTTAATACTAAGGGTAGCAAAGTTCAATAGAACTTCCTAATTTTTTGCATAGATATAGCTGAACCTATAGCTTAACCGATAGTTAACGTTTGATTTTGGGCCAGTAAGATTTTTTTAATTAACATTTAATTTTATATTTGTACGAAACCAAATATACAATTAAATTGAATCGAATTGTTTATGTAAATTAATTAAATGCATGTCGAAAACACCAATCTATCGATTTACGGTATATATTTTTACAAAATACGGTCATGTTAAAAATAAACTACAAGTGTTCCATATTTGCGTAAGGCAAATATGGATCACTTGTAGTTTATTTTTAACATAGCGGTATTTAGATATTTTAATTGCATAAGCAATAGTATTAAACTACTATTGCTTACAAAATTAAAATTATTACATTTATTTCATTCAGAAATTCAAACTTTTCGTTTTTTACACAAAATTAAAATAAAAATTAGCTTAACGAAATTTTGATTTTAATGTATTTTTATGCAACGAATAAATTCGTTAAGCAGGGAATTGGTGCAGTTGTTTTTCCTGATTATCAAAATATACTTTGCGAAGAATAATTTTAATAATTTCTTTTATTGATGAATTACCCCTGAATGTATGCATTTGAGTAGCCAATACATTTATTTATATTTAGTAAGAATTAGTAAATACTTCATTCGCGTGAGATTATTCGACATCGCCAAGTAAATTTTTGAATTGATTAGGAATGAGTGTGAAGTTTATGCTAAAAAAAAAAATAACAAAAAATTACACTGTTAAATTGGCTATTTTTCCAATTAAAATTTAAATCATATGAAAATTTAAATTTTTTGTAATTTTGGTTTTTTCATACTACCAAACAGATTCTTTTCATCAGAAAACAAGTTATCTGTTTATCTCGTTAACCAAAATCATCCAATTGTGTTGAACATTACTATATTTCAGATAATTTAAAAAGTTAACTAATTTTTGATGGTTTAAATAATTATTTAACGTCGATCCTGGAAATGTCCCGAAGGCCCCGCACATTTCTTAGAATAGCTAAGCCATATAGCGGTCAATGTCATCAAGCCGATCCAATTATGATGAACTATAATATATAGTATTTCACAGTTTTTGGAATTTTTAATAATTTTGGATTAATTTAAAAGTTTTATATCGCCGAACGCAGAGATGTGTACAAGGTCTTGCACATATCCTCGGATAGACCATTTTGTCAGATAACTTAGCCATATACCACTCTACGTGGCCAATCAGATCCAATTGTGATGAACTTTCCTATATTTCGCCGAATTTAGAATCTTTAATAATTATGGAAGGTTTTCAAAATTGTTGTATCTCCGATCACAGAGATGTCCACTAGATCTTCCCCATATTTTCGGATAAATTGGCCATTTTCCAGTCTACGTGGTTAACCTTATCCAATTGTGATGAACTATACTATACTTCACAGAATTTAGAATTTTTAATAAGTTTGGAATATGGCCAATAAGGATGGAACTTAGCTATTCCTTTAACCGATTGTTATTGAGTTTGACATGCACGTTGGAAATTGGATTCTCAAATGATTTTTAGATGAAGTTCTGGAATAAGGCTAACTAGGATGGAACCTATCTATTTTGGATCCGATTTCAGTGATATTTGCGATGGAAATGGGACCTTAAAATTATTTTTAGATAAAGTTGTGGAATATGGCCATTTTGGTTAGAACTCAGCTATTCCTCAATTGATTTGGATTAAATTTGACATCAACTACGGAAATGAGATTCTAAAATGATTTTTCTAATTCCGACACCCTACGCTAACTTTAGAAGTTTTACTGATGCTGCGCGTGCTCTTACACATTTTTTCTTATTTTCCTTTGATCAGGATTAAATTTTCCGGCAGATATATATTCACGTCGATTATAAAATCCGCGGGAGCGAATCAATCGCGGATCGAAAACTACATATAAAAAAATGCATTAGTACTTTTCATGAAGGTTTAACGTACATATGTGTAACATTTTAATTTCATAACGAAACGTTAAATTTTATTTAAATCTTTTGGAATCCAACAAATGTCAACTGTAGTCAGTTAATTCATTTCAATCTCTTGTAATCCAATAAGCTTTTCAGTACTTTTTCGAGAAGATATAATGTATGTGTAACATTTATGTCAAAGTTCATTTCAACACCTTACAATATGAATTAAACCCGTAATCCGAGCGAAATTATTTCATTTTAAAAAATTTATATATCACGAATTTAATTCAAATTGAAAATAAAATTATTTTCGCCATACAAACATTTAAGACAAGGTAAATTAACGCGAGTTATTTCGTGCCCATGAATCAAATTACCTGGGTTTTCTCCACAAGGCGAGTAATCCAGATCATATAAGGCCCTCATCCTCAAAAGCTCCCAAATCATAGTGAATACATTATTTAGAACTGCGACGTAATGCAACGTAATCAATATTGCATTGGCCAATGTCATGCTCGATCTTTAAGTAGTTTCTGTAACTTTAACTTCCATATTATACATCTTTGGTTGAGAGAGGACTTTAATTTTCACAAAATGGCAGCCGGGCGTATATATTGGATTCACATCTAGATTGTGCCGAAGCGTTGTTTTTAATATTTTTGGGTTCAGTAATTGTTTTAACGTTATCACTTTTTATAACAACTTTTGTGTTGGATAATTTATTTTAGAAATCGGCATAATTTGCTAGTATGTCACGTTCCACTTCTCGATCATTATCAGAAACACCGGTCTTGAAATTAAATTAAATGTTTGAAAAATGTTTACAAATTAAGAGTTCGCGAAAGATGATAGCCAACGTTAATGAGGCTCCTTCTTCTTATAATTCAGATCTCATTACAGCAAGTAAAGACTCACATACCGTAAATACACTTGATCTTAGATATCAAAATATCGCGGATTTAATTTAACGTAATAAAGGTCAACAACCTTATACAATATTTAGAGATGAAATCGTTAGAGTATTCGACCCATCAGCGAATGGTAGAATGAATAATTTTTTACATGGTTTCAGGCTGGGTGACAAAAACCATCAATTTAGATTGAATGAGGGCCATATATTTTCAGAAAAAGCTTTGCAACAATTGTGGCTAAAACGATTGCCACAACAAGTACAAATTATTCTCCGTTTAATTATGCCTCATTTCCACAAGGTTCAACTAATTTAAATTCTTATTTCGATTTAGATGCTAAATTTCACCAATTTAGCTTGTCAAGATTGGTCAAGAGGATTGCTCCGTTCTCGATCGAGAATACGTATTTTTATCATTACAAATTTCAAAACAAAGCATGACATTGTTTTCCGTATTCTAAATTTGTTGATGATTTTTCCAAAATTAACAATAAAACAAATTTTGGTCATATTTGACGACAGTTGTTTGCGGGTAATCAAATAGTCGTCTTTTAATCTTAGACTTAAACACTGCAACTAAATTTTTGGTGGACATGGGAGCTGAGGTTTCAGTTATACATATGAAATTGGCAAACATTCCTAAAGCCGTTACAACTGGCAGGCTATTTGCGACAAACGGAACACCAATCCACCCATATGGCACCCACTTTTTAAATTTAGATAACGGGTTACGTAGAGTTTTCAAACGCTGGATAGGTCGCTGAAGGATCCCCAAATTCAAAAGTTATTGTCTAAACTTCCTATCATTTAAAACAGAGCGTTGAGTAACAAAACCGCTTTGGCGCCGGACACATTCTATGGTCTAGTCCTTTGCACTTAGTTTTAAATAAAAATGGTCATGAGGAGCTAAAAACCACTCGTGCTGAAATAATTTTTAAATGTCCGTTACACGTGCCTGAACAATTTTGGGACAGATCTTCGGACTTAAAAATTCCCCAATCCGAATTCGTTCAAAATTCAAAAAAAAATTTCGCGGAAATTAGACCAACCCCAGCATCTAAAGATTCTGACCAAAGATGACCTAAAGATACCTCAAAAATTCCAAGTAGTTGAGGACGAATTCCCAATCGATCAAGATGGAGTTTCTTGAGAGAGATTTTCTTATAACGATAATAAAAAATCTTGGAGATTAGAGTCAAGTTTCTAAACAACCCAACGAAAGTAAACCTCCCTCCACGGGAAGAAGTAATTGTACAAATCGAAACTAACACAAACAACCCTTATCTAACCCAACATGCTGAGAACACAAGTCAGCATTGTCAATACAAACCCCAGCGAAGCAACTATTAAAAGCTTTGTCCCAAATCTCACTGATCTGGGTCAATATGACATTCCGCAGCTAAATCACTGTTCTAAAAAAAAGACCGTGCAACATCTCGAAAGTAGAGGTGACCTAGTTATTAACGACTCTGGACAAATATTTAAATATCCCAAAGTCCACTTCACTACTCGAACCAGAAGATGATATATGACAAAATCATCACTCATAGTACCAGTCCATGGAATAATCCTTATTAAATAAGGATTATTTAACGTTTTGGGTACCCCGTACCCGAAAAAAAAACAGACAAAAGTAGTAAAGTGGAGTAGTTGTGGACTTTCGAAGAGTCAATGAAGCCAATATAGGAGATTACTCTCTCATTAATTCACGACATTTTTGACTAACTGTGGCACTCACAATATTTATCTAGCCTAGACCTGGCCAGGGATAGGAACAAAACAAGATTTTGCACGGTCTTTTTCACTTTGATTTCTTCAGAATGCTTTGTGGAATGAAAAATTCACAAAGCACGTTCCAGAGAATTATCAATTGTGTGTTGTTCGGACAACAGGGCGTTGCTGTGATCGTCTATGGGGGAGTTTGAAAGACCACAAGAAGTGTCAATCCCTGAGTAAAGAGATTCAATATTTGGGGCACATCATTACTCTTTAAGGCATCAAGCCTAGCCCTAAAACAATAGATGCCTAGTTACTATAGAAAAGCGACTATGGCGTGTGAGATATTCTTAGCCAAACCTTTGATGGCAGCGACTTACCAGTTGGCTACGCTAGTCGTTCATTCAAACTAGCGAAGAGGAATTATTCGAAAATAGAAAACGAAATCCTCCTATTAGGATGGAAATTTGCTATCAAAACGGACTATAAACCGTTAACGGATGGCCTAAAGAATGCATCAAAGCGGATCCTCAAGTGGATATTACAACTCACTGAGTATGACTACAACGTAACACAATGTAAAACACAGGACAGATGCACTTAGTAGAGTAAGCCAAGAGAAAATCCGAATCATCACGAGGGCACAGGCAAAGCAACTGACATCCACAAAAACTGACATCCCCATTCGTGTGAAATATTATTGGCCAAACATGCTACGTGAGATCAAGAATCACGTCAACAAACCCAAAAAGTGCAAGCAAATTAAGGCAAGCAAGAAAACAACTTGTTTGAAAATATGTATATGTAAACACCTAAAAATTAAACACAAAACCACCACGTGCTTTCATCCAAAAAAAAAAAAAAAAAACGAACCCCTCGGGAAGTCTCAAAACACACTCAAGGAATACCTCAGTATGTTCGAAGATGTAAACCATAACAATTGGGACGAAATGGCTCACTATACAATATTTGTATACAACATGACTCACCATTGCTCTGATTAGCTCTGGTTCCAACAGCAGTCAACAAGGAACCTCAACCAATCTACAACTATGATGACTACGTTAGCGAACTAAAATCGCGCTAGCGACTCACATAGATCGCCTAAATATTTTAAAGTAAAAAGTGCAAGCCAACGAGAGTTATTGGGAGCAAACAAAATCCAATTTGGCTAGGTCCCCTTGGAACTTGAGATTTTTAGAGATTTATCTGTTTTGAGGTCCCCTGAGTCCGAAAAAGTGGGTTTCAAAATGGTGTCAATCTGTCAGTCTGTCAGTCTGTCAGTCTGTCAGTCTGTCAGTCTGTCAGTCTGTCAGTCTGTCAGTCTGTCAGTCTGTCAGACTGTCAGTCTGTCAGTCTGTCAGTCTGTCAGTCTGTCAGTCTGTCAGTCTGTCAGTCTGTCAGTCTGTCAGTCTGTCAGTCTGTCAGTCTGTCAGTCTGTCAGTCTGTCAGTCTGTCAGTCTGTCAGTCTGTCAGTCTGTCAGTCTGTCAGTCTGTCAGTCTGTCAGTCTGTCAGTCTGTCAGTCTGTCAGTCTGTCAGTCTGTCAGTCTGTCAGTCTGTCAGTCTGTCAGTCTGTCAGTCTGTCAGTCTGTCAGTCTGTCAGTCTGTCAGTCTGTCAGTCTGTCAGTCTGTCAGTCTGTCAGTCTGTCAGTCTGTCAGTCTGTCAGTCTGTCAGTCTGTCAGTCTGTCAGTCTGTCAGTCTGTCAGTCTGTCAGTCTGTCAGTCTGTCAGTCTGTCAGTCTGTCAGTCTGTCAGTCTGTCAGTCTGTCAGTCTGTCAGTCTGTCAGTCTGTCAGTCTGTCAGTCTGTCAGTCTGTCAGTCTGTCAGTCTGTCAGTCTGTCAGTCTGTCAGTCTGTCAGTCTGTCAGTCTGTCAGTCTGTCAGTCTGTCAGTTTGTCAGTCTGTCAGTCTGTCAGTCTGTCAGTCCGGCAGTCTGTCGGTCGATCTGTATCTTCTCTACAGCCCAGATGGTTTAACCAATCGAACTGAAACTTCAGATTTAAGCTTTTTTGATAAATTGGGAGGTCCCAGTGAATTTTACTCCAAATCGGTCAACCGGAAGTGGCCACTCCCTTGGTCCAGAAAATTTATTTTGCAAATATCTTAAAAAGTATATGGTTTACAAAAAACTACGTAATACAAAATGTTTCCAAAAATAAAAAAAAAATTCTCAAAATTCTCTGTTCATAAAAGAATGTAGGCCACACCTCCATTTTTTTTTTTTTCAAAAAGCCATCTTTGTGTAAAATTTCAATAAGAACTACGAGTATCAACATTTGTGAGAATGGGACGAAAAACATGAAAAATAATAAAATGTATGACTGGAAAGACGAGAGGATGGACAAGACATTTTTTCAATCAATGTTTTAGAGTCCTGCTATAACAATACTTACCCACGACAACTTCGCTGTAGTATGGGAATAGTAAATAATGGAGCTTCATACTTATAATTATGTTTAGTGATTAGTGAGATGAACAAAATTTTTCCGCCGATGATTGCTATAAGCTCGTATTATATGAAACAATAAAAATAGATAGAAGATTTTTTTTATTTTATAATATGCTTTATGTGACCTCAAATATTATCATCCTTCCTTATGTACACACAGAGACGATATATTTTTAGTTTAATTGCAGCAATTTTTTATGTTTAAAATGCAATGACGAAAGTACATACATATTGTGTATAGCGATTGTGGGGGTTATGGTAACCGTCATAAAAATAATCGTAAAATTCCTGTTATTACTATCTTGAGATTATTTAAAGTACAATATTGCGCTAGTCTATACAAACCTGTGATCACAATGAACAAATCTAAAATTTTATCTCCGCTCGTTGAAGTGGAAAAATCAAATTCCCTTTTGTCCATTTTGTTGAGGGTGTGCAACAATTTATTTTTAGTTTTTATTCACATTGAGGTAACGAGATAGTTTATTTCACTGTTGGACAAAAATAAAGTTTAATATTAAATTAAAAATACAAAAATCTATAAATAAAAAAAAAACGTTTTAAGAGATTTTATAGTGATTGTGCTGAGTGGTGTTAAAATTTTTGATTGTTTATCAAAGGTTAACTAACACTTCGGTCGAATCTTTAAGGTAGTGCAACCAAATTAAATCACATTCACACCTTTATCGCACAAATGGACTTAGACTTATTTAGTTACATGACACTATGATATTTAAGTGTGTAAGCGTTTTCAATCCAAGAACAACTGTCAAACGTCTTTGAACAGTACAAACTACTTCAACCAATCCATATAATTGTGGTTCGAGTCTATTGTCTTCAATTTGTCATATCTCAGCCATAAATTAACACACACACAAATGTATGGAATATTATTATTGGTTTAATGATCATAAAATGAAAACAAATGATTTGCTGGTTTTCTTGTTAATTCGCGAATATTATGGTACGCTAATTAATCTGTCTGTTTTGCTGCTTCTACGGTTACGCGAGGTATATGGTCTGTAATTATCTCTTCATAAATATGGAACTAAAGCAGAGTGTGGGAGAATAATTTTGAATTCTACATATAGATGGATTTTAGTTTTTTGTTTGGCAATGATTCTGAAGAAGTTTTATTACAATAATAGATGTGAATCATTATGTGTCAGCTGCGGATTAGATTATTCGTCTGTTTCAAGAAAATGGAAATTTGTTTTTGGATAGTTCATTTTTGTATAATTTAAGAAACTTATTATTGCCTTAATGTCATGCGATTTTAAGAGGAAAACTATTTTCGTTTCTGTACTGTCTGTCATTTTGGGTTCAATTTTTCCTATTTAACTGTTTTTAAGCTTAATCGATTTTTAGAATTCAGATATGTAATTGTTTGGTAATTTTCTAACAAAGACTTTTTGACATGCAATATACATGGGTAAATTGAAATTTAATATTTTATCCGATTCGAGAAGATTTTTAGTCAAGTTATACATAGTCAATTTCAAACCCTCCAAAAAGACATCTTTATAAAATGAAAAGCATTTTTCAGCAAGAAATTTTTTTATTTGTGGGAATAGAAAACTACATTTCGCGGGTTGATTCAAAATTTGAATTAGTAGGATTACAAGATTGATTAAGAATCGATTCCGAGTCGTTACTTTTTTTCTGTGACCGAGTTTTAATGTTAATGTCGTTACTCTGATCGGCAGGTTGGAATTCAATTTTGCTCGGCGTACCAGCATTAGTATTTTATTTGACAGTTTTGTAAATGATATCAAAATCAAAGTCGTCTAGCTCTATTCTTCAGCACATTAACGGAGGAACAAGTTCTTGTTTTTAAAGTTAGGGTATTGCAAGATGGGCGATTCGATTAACTTTACCTTCAGCTGCTGAAAAGCCTCTTCACAAAAGGCATCCCAACTGAATCGTGCACTTTTTTTAGGTAAATCATTCAATGAGTTTGCTGGGTCAGAAAATGTATAGATGAATCACCGAAACTACCCTATTAAACCCCCTTCGTTTTGATTTTTTGGAGTTGGGTAATTTTGAGCGACTTCTACTTTCGAGGGATCCACTTTTATTCCGCAGTTAGTAATTATGTGCGCGAAGGGAGGTATCTCGAACCAGACGGGTGGGGCCTGTAAGGTTGCAAAGGTGGTTGACTCTAGGGCACCAGTCCCGGGAGTTAGCGGTACCAACGCAGCACAGGGGAGTGGGACGAGAGACATTCCTCCGGCGAAAAAGCGGTTCAGAAATCGCCGCTCGGCATTTCGAATTTTTGAGAAGTGGGCTGCAATCCCCGAGGGGCAGCTCACGGAAGAACAGAGAACATCAGTAGCTTGGGCAAGGAGCACTGTGGGCTGCGGAAGCTCGGAAAGGGACCTTGTGTCGAAAAGACAACGGTCCCAGGACGAGGTGGAAGTAGTCAACAGCAAGCAGGCCAAGTTTCTGACTGAAAAGAAGCCGAGCTCCAACTCAGGGACAAAGCTGTTCAGCGATTTCCTGAGGGAGCATGTGTTGATGCTAGCCGTAAATGACGAAAGTCAAGAAGATGGGAGCATCACGGCGGAAAAATGGAGGTTGGTGTATAATGCACTCAACCTCGTCTTTTAAAGGTACTGGGAGAAAATCCAGGACCACCCCCATACTGCAGAGATGCGGGATAGTATCAAGGGCGTGTGAAGATGACTGCATGCTCGGACTCTAGATCTGTGGATCTATATCAAAATGCTTTAGCCAAAGTAGGAGAGGTGTGGCCAGGCGCAAAGCTTGCAGCAGTTAGCCAGGAGGAAATTCCCAGCAGGCCGAGGGCACGTGTCTGGCTGCCATCCGAACCGGCTAGCCCCAGCTAGAAGATCGTCAAGCAGGAGGAGGCGAAGGGGGGTTCGAAATTATCAATTGTGGTAATAAATAAGGAGTCCTTTGCCCTCCTGCACAAAACGAAGGGAGTAATTGACTTCGGATTCGAGTCAATTACTCTCAACGTTTATAAAAAGGATGGGGCGGAAGCGCGTATGGGAGGCCAACCGAAGGATGGTGGCAACCCGCCCAGGCCTGAAGGGGGTACCAGCAGCATGGCGGAGAAGCTGAGGGTAGGGGGAGAGTGAATCCGGCGACCTCGGTCTGGTAAGGATTCACTTGGAAGATAAGGAGGGGAACATAAGCGAAGGAGCTGGTGTACCGATGGAGGAGGATGTCGGCAGCCCGGGCACTGACAAGTCCTCTACAGAGAGTACGAGGGTTAGCGAGACGGACGAATCCACCGCATCCCAAAATACCGGGAAATAATATTGCTGCGGTAGTAGGAATATACTATAGACGTAGGTAGAGGTTAAAAGGTTATGATTAAGATAACACAAATTAACCTTCACCATTCTAAGGCTGCTTCGGCAGCTCTACTCCTCAGGCTGACTAGGTCGGGTGAGGATGTGATATTAATCCAAGAACCTTGGATTAATAACGGGAAGATCAGATCTTGTATTCTTGGGAAAATAATATTAATCTTTTCCTTCTCTCTCAATACAGCAATGGTGAAACTACTGTAGTTAGCCTGGGAGTAGGCACTTGTTGATTCTGGTTAGTTTCAGCCTACATGGACCGGGAGAAGGAGGTTCCTCCGGATAACCTGGAGGAGCTAATCCGTGAAGCGGAACAATCAAAGGTAGGTGTGGTACTGGGATTTAATGCTAACGCGCATCACACTATCTGGGGAAGCACGGACATTAATGAAAGAGGTGAGTCGCTTTTTGATTATTTGATGAGTACTAACCTTTCAGTGTGTAATATTGGGCGGGAACCCACATTTATTACTAGTAACAGGCAGGAGGTTCTAGACGTGACCCTTGCCTCAAATAATATTCTTTATTTGGTTAAAAATTGGAGGGTGGATAAGGAACACTCCTTTTCTGATCATCGATATTTAACCTATAGCCTCGATATTCACCCTGCTACCCGGGAAGCCTTCAGGAACCCTAGAAGGATCAACTGGAGCAAATATGGGGAATTATTGCAGGATTTGTTGCCGTCGAGGGCTCTGGAGCCCCCGACGACCGTTGGGGAGCCGGACTTTCGTGCCCTCTGGCTAAGCCTACGGGTAGGCAAAAACCAGTATGGTGATCCAGGGAACTGGGAACCTATAGTAAGGCTTGTAGGACAGCCTTTAATAGAGCCAACTATACAAGGGAGGCTCAGGATTGGGACTCCTATAAGGAGAAACTCGGAATTTATAAGTGAGAATTAAGAAAGGCACAAAGGAGGTCTTGGAGAATCTTCTGTGATAAAATGGAAGAGGTATCCGGAACCTCCCGCCTGAAAAAGATTATTTGCAAAAGTACAGCTAGTCCCAGTTTTTTGATAAAACCGGACGGATCTTGGACAGCTTCTAGTGGAGAATCTGTGGAGCTTCTCTTCGAGATACACTTCTCAAGGGAGCTTTGAAGACCTGTTGGTGCCTAGCAATCATCAGGAATCACTGTCAGTATTCTCAGAGAATATCGTAATCAGAAAACGGATCCTATGGGCACTGAGGGGTTTTAAACCATTTAAATCGGCTGGTCCGGATCAAATTATACCAGCGGAACTTCAAAACAACTCAGAATTTATTCTTCCCTACCTGGAACCTATATTCAAAGGGTGTTTGAAGCTGGGCTATATTCCTAGATACTGGACGGAGGTCAATGTGGTGTTCATACCGAAAGCGGGGAAAAGCTCACATGTTTATCCTAAGGACCTAAGACCAATAACTCTATCATCCTTTCTTTTGAAAACCTTGGAAAGGCTGCTGGATGTATACATTAGAGATAAAATAGGTGCCAGGAAGTGGGCATCGTCTCAGCATGCGTACACAAAGGGTAGATCTGTGGACTCTGCTCTGCACGCCTTGGTGTGTACGATTGAGAAATCGATTAATTCGAAGGAATTCTGTTTGGTGGCCTTCCTGGATATAGAGGGCGCCTTTAATAATGTGAAAGCGGAGGCAATCAAGGAGGGATTGTCATTTTTGGAGGTGGACGTTCCTCTGAGAAGGTTAATCAATTATATGCTGGGAAACAGGATTGTTAGCTCGAAGTTGGGGGATTCCACCATCAAGATGCGAGTAAGTAGGGGAGCCCCGCAAGGAAAGGGTTCTGTCCCCTCTTCTCTGGAACATAGTGGTAAACGGGTTACTACTAGAATTGGAGAGAGAGGGTATTGAAGTTATGGCTTACGCAGACGACGTAGCTTTAGCTGTTACCGGGAAATTCCTGGACACGATTGTAGACGTAATGCAGAATGCGCTTACCATCGTTACGAAATGGGCTGGCAAATGTGGACTTGGTACTAACCCGTCCAAGACACAGCTGGTACTCTTCACTAAGAAATACAAAATCCCGGTAGTTGTCCCTTCTATCTTAAATGGCACGAGACTTGCTTTTACTGATAGAGCTACATATCTGGGCATTATCTTAGACAGTAAGCTTAGTTGGAGGCCCAACATGTTGGAGAGAATAAATAAAGCTACTATTGGTTTTTACTTCTGTAGGAACGCCATTGGTCATAGATGGGGTCTGAAGCCGGAGCTGGTACACTGATTCTACACCGCTGTAATAAGACCTGTACTCATGTACGGGGTGGGTGTTTGGTGGCCAGCTCTGGACAAGGTAACTTATAAAAGTAGGATTGAGAGAGTGCAAAGAACGGCCTGTATGCTTGTTAGCGGGGCATTGAGGTCGACACCGACAAGTTCCTTAGAGGTTATGTTGCACCTTCTTCCGGTCGACATTTTTGGCAAACAGATGGCGGCAAATACGGCTGTACGACTTGCAGCCGTCTCTCAGTGGAGGTGTCTTAGTATAGGACACTCTATTATCGTCAGATCGTTGAAGGATGAGCTGGCGAATCTTGACTACATTAAACCTACTCTACGCTTCAAGAAGCGATTTCGAACCTCCTTCCCTTCAAGGGAATCCTGGAGGGATAGACCGTTATCGGAAACCGAAGCGTTGCAATTCTTCACAGATGGCTCCAAGCTAGACGGTAAAGTGGGAGCTGGAGTATTCTCTGACAAATTAAATGTAAATATTTCTATTCATCTCCCAGATTACTGAAGCATTTACCAAGCTGAAGTCGTAGCGATAGAATAGGTCATGACGTGGTTGAAGCATAATGTGTTATCCTCAGACGATATAACTATCTATGTGGACAGTCAAGCGGTGATCCGGTCGTTAGAGTCGGTGTCGTTGGCGTCACGGGTGGCGTTGAGTTGGCACTCATCTCTAAATGAGATGTGTAAGCATTTCAACATCCAGGTAATCCGGGTCCCAGGTCACTCGGGCGTCATGGGGAACTGCAGGGCGGATGAACTTGCTAGGCATGGTACGACTCTCCAGCTGCAACCGGAAAGTACAATTCTGGAGAGGCCTATCACAGTGCTGAGACAAGCACTTGGGAAGCAGGCGCTATCTTCAGCGGGGGAAAGGTGGTCTAACACCCTTACCTGTAGAGTTGCAAGAGAATTCTGGCCACAGCTGGACTTGTGGCGCACTAGGGCATTAACATTCCTACGCAGACGTGAATTAAGAACGGTCGTAGGAATTCTCACGGGACACTGCCTTTTTGGAGAACAAGCAAGAAGGCTGGGTCTGGAGGTAAATGACTTCTGCAGCAGCTGCTTGGACGAAGAGGAGGAAGAGACGTTGGTTCACTTCCTTTGCTCGTGTGCAGCATTGGCACTCAGAAGGCACAAACACTTGGGTAAGTTTACGATAGACTGCCTCTCGGATCTCGAAAACAGTAAAGTGCGGGACGTCTTACGCTACATAAGTAGCTCGAAATGGTTCCAATAGTGGTAAAAGGGGAGATATTCTGTGGTATCACAATGGACCGTCACCGGTCTAAGTGTGCATAAGCAGCCACTCCAACCTAACCTAACCTAACCAGACACCGGAGGTCAAGTCTTACGCCGAAAATAGCTTAGTTGAGTACCCTACAAAATATTAATATATTAATTGCTTTCAATAAATTAACAAAATAAAAAATATTCCAACTGAAAATACTACATTTAGGAGTATATGTAGAAATGATCATGGGCAATCCAATTAGAATTTGCCTAAAAACGTTTTAACCTTTATTTGGATCTTTTCTCCAAATTTTTAGGTTACCAAACGAAAGAAAGTGGCTCTAATCCTGACCCAATTATTTCCTACCTAAGGTAAAAATTGTTCAATTTTTTTAATGGGGTGCGAACCTGGACAAATAATATTTTTTCTTTTAAACTACAAGCGTTCAAACGCCAATAGCTGGTGACCAATCCTGACCTAACGACAGACAAACCATTCCATTCGTCATTTTTATCAAAATCCTTAGATGGGGTGCTAAAATCTCGGGGGTCGGGTATAACCTCCCTTATTTATAAAAAATCGCAAACTCTGTTAGTAACACTTATAACATTAGAATCACAAGAAATGTTTTACTATTCTAAAAATTACAACTTAAGTAAACATTATTCGAAGCAGGAAGAGAAAATATTTCAAATATACAAAATGTGTTTTTTCCATCAGTTATATGGAATATCGGCTAAATGGAAATGGCCCTGAAAATCATCGTTATCGCAATCGCATTGTAACAGGAGTTAGAAGAATACGTTGGGGATTGACATTGCATTCTAATAGCTTAACTTATCTTTACTTATCTCTAGATTTATAGAAAGAACATAGCATCTTAAAATGACTGGAGGAGCTTGTAAAACTCGTAAATCTGAGGATAAAAATGGTGAGGAAAGTCTCAAAAGCATTAATGACGGTTCATAATTTACAAAATTGTTCTCTAAATCAATAGTTTGAAATGGTTAGTTATATAGTATATTATTGAACCATAAGCGATATAATGATAGTTGTTATTCACGAATACAAGACGATTATATGCGATTAGAAGACGATACTTTATCCTACGATAATTACCGTCGATATTTTAACGTTTCAATTTAATTACAAAGAAAATGATAAGAGACTACCAGTAATGCAGTTGTCTTTAGCGTTAAATAAATATCTGCATGTTTTTCGGTTGCTCATGTACATTTATGTCAAATGATTGAATCAATTTCATGCGGAATTTTACTAACGAATTCATTGAATAAGACGCACGCGTCTTCATACATTACTCACAGTGTAAAACTCATCGTGTCTCGTATCGTAAATGATCAAAGTGCGATATTCCTACTAAATAAAATATATCCAATAAAACTAATACATGTTTCAAGTCCATCAAGATTAGAGCCACCCCGCAGATAATAAACAACTGTTCAACATTTTCTTTGAACTTGTCACTCTCGGCATGACAAACCGCATATTAAATTTCATAACTAACACATATTTTATTATTATTTGTAGTTATTTATTTATAATAAAACATCGTTTTTCATGTCATACGATTCAAATATTTATATTATTATTATTATTTTTGTAATTTTCCCGACAACAACAATTTGATAAATTGGAATTGACTATAAAATAAAAAAAATTTATTAATACGAAAATAACCAAAATTCTTTTTCACGTACTAAAATATTTCAATGAAAAGTCAAAATTACGAATTTTCAGTGTCGCGGGCGCCAAAAAAAAAAAATACAAAAAATTATATAATCCGAACTTCTAATAATAGGTTCGGGTCTAATGGTAGCACTTTGCGTGGGGCTCTTGAACTGCACAAAAATAAAATTACTATATGGAACATTTGGTCCCACGATTAGCTGTCTATTATTTTATTTTAACACTCCGATAATTTATGGTTAGCCTGTCCGTTTGATAAATGTTTTAGTAGATTGGTGTTTGTTCTACAAAATGCTGCTACACATTTTATTATTCGATATTTTATGATGGTTAGTAGACGAGGATTTTTGCGAATTAGCCTCATTGTTTTGTTCCAAATATAAACTACGGTGGTGCCAAATGTGTGCTCGCTTTTATATGATTAATACAATTAACATTTTTTTTTTTTTTTTGGCTATCCCTGTGTTGACCTGAGCCCACACCAAAAATTTGTTACTAAAATTAAGTTTGATGTATGTATATTTATATTTGGTTGTTCGTTTTATAAGTTTGTTGTGCGGAAATAAAATTAAATTTTGCTTGCAACCTCAACGGAAGGTGGGCTGATTGTTTAAATTTTTTTCGCTTTGAAAGGGTTTATGGAAAAATTTAGTTTTTGGAAATTCCGGTGATTATTGATCTAAAAAGTTAAATCTAAACGTTTCAGTTCATTGAAATATAATATTAATAAATCTAACATAACAGAGTCATAAATCTTTATGTTACAAAAACGTACTCGTAAGTCAGCAAAACATTAGACAAATTATACCAGCACGCATGTTTTGACACTTTTATAAAGTGTAAAAAACAAATTACCGCGTATGTAGGCGGAGCCGTGTTTTGGTACACAAATTTGACGTTACACGTACATATATTAATAAACTAATGGTTGGTTACAACGTTGGGAAAGATCCCATAAATATTTTTCAGTTAACTCTACCACCACTAAAGCACTTCATTATATGCATATAGTAAATCACTTAAAACGAATTTATAATTAACAAAATATAATAACAACAACAGCAAAAAATGTGCAAAATTCAACACATAATTTTTGCGGAAAATATGTGAAAATGTAGGGAAAATACACACCTAGGAAAAATTTTCACTTCACACTGTAATTATTTTCAGTTTATTTATTTTACAACAATTTGTTTTTTTTTTTACTGTATATTATTAATTGTTAAAGTGACACACACAATATACGCAACACACCTTGAAAGATTAATGCCAATTTTAATACTAAAATAGTATTTACGTATAAAATTCAAATTTACTAGAGAAGTAAAAAAAAAAAATTCAAAAAAAAAAAAATGTTAGCATATTATTTTAACTCACTCCTCTCAAAAAAAAAAAAATAAAAATACAAAACAGCCATGACGATACTGTAACCGACCACATCCGTTTTTGGTAGAACCATATATACATACTTATATAAAATATATTCTTTTGTGGTCTCAAACTTTTAAATACACACACACACACACACACACTATTCACATACTACAGGGAGTAGTTTTTTTATTGGAAACAAAAATTATTACGCGCGACACCTATAATATACAGAAACATCCCATATCTAGAGACGTATCACGAACCATAAGTTATGGTAAAAATGAGACAAAAAAAAAACAAAACCACCAACTTTGGGATACTAAATTACATACATATGTATATAAAATACATTTTTGATAAAATTTCATCTAAAATTCCCAATACACAAATTTTGCAAATAAGGAAATAATTTTTGTCATTTTCTGTACGATGAAAAAAAAAACCATAACGTAATCGTTCTGCCCAAAAACAAAAATTAAAAATTGATAACATTTTTTTCTATATAACGACCGAAAATTTTATTGCTAGCGCATACGCTGCTCCTGCTATCTGCGTTATCTTTGCAAAATTTCGGCTAATTATAATAAATTCGTATAATATGTGCGCCACACAAAACTATGTATAGCCAAAAAAGCTTATAGATAATTGATGGACAGCATAACAGGATATGACATTTGTACGTATGCAAATTTTGGGTAAAAAAAACTTCATTTGATGTGCGAATACATATCATTAGGCGCATGGGGTAACTAGAAAATTAGGAAAGGAATTGAGTTACGGAAATTTTAGTGCGAATTATTTACGAGCAAAAACAAACAGAAATTCCGAGTCGAATAAAATGAAATGGTAATCACTGAAAATTAACTAAACTCACATAATTTCAACACAGCTTAGCCTGAACTTCATCTCAACCCTCTACTCAACTCCAAACTAAACCGCCAACGAAATTCGAATGGTACATGCGTGTATGAAATCAACTCGATACAACACTATTTGATCACCAATAAACCCTTAACTCGACCCCAAATTAATCCCCAACCGAAGCCTTTACTCTAATTCAATTCAAGTTTAAGTCAAACGCTATTCAACCCAGACTCGACCTCAACTGAACCCTCAACCCAACCCTAAACTCAAATGTAACTCAACCCCAACTCAACCTTCAACTCAAATTCAACCCCAAACTCAACGATCAACTAAAACCCTAAATCAAATTAATTTAATCTCCACCTCAACCTCCGTCAAATAAATCCCCAACTGAATATAAGATTAATACACAACGCTTACATTCGGATGTTAGGTTAAACCTGTTTATTGACAGTAAAGATACATACATTGTTTATGGTTAGGTGGATTCACATTGGTTTCTTAAGGTATGTTTACATGTTATCGTTACATCTCCCTTATTTTTTTTTATTTTTTATTTTATGTATACCTATTACATGATTTTAATATGTTCCGAAGATTGTAAGAGACACAGCACATTCTGTATATATAGAATGTAAATTGTGGTATAATCAGTCCAGTCGCCGCGGCCCGATGAGAAGATTGATTTTTTCATAATCATAAGCTCATCAGTTCGAAACTGGATTGAATTCTCTTACAATCTTCGAAACATATTAAAATCATATAATTAAATAAATAGAATTTTGTCTATTAGTCGGTTTCGTTGAATTACTGTTCGTAAATACTAAAAAACTTCTCGTGTTAATCGAAACACACTTAAAATGGTCTAATCACCGGTAGCATATTAGATATTACATGAATTAATTAATATTCAACACAAAAAAAATTAATAAAGTAGAAAATACCTATTACATGCAATGCATACATATTACATAATGATTTAACGTTAGTTCATAGGATGACATTATTATAATCTTATTACAATACAATTATTTTTAACGTTGTACAAGTTAATAGAAATTAACAAAATATGAAAATTATAACTGTTTCATTATTCTTGTACAATTCTTATCTAATTCAGTATCTTTAACTTAACTAAAATTTGACATACATATTTTTATTTGTTGCATAACCGTAAGAAATTAAAGAAAAATCATATTATTCTGTTTACGTAAGTTATAGATTCAATCTTGACACAGGCTTTATTACTCTTCCCGAACGCGTAGTCATTTCTCTCATACCACTGTCTTGTCGATCATGTGTTTTCTGACGTAGCTTGTCTTGTATTACTAGTATTTGGTTTGTAGAGAATCTCTGGGGTGATTTCCGTTTTCGGCGTAATATGCGCTGTAGTCCTAGCCAAGTGATGCTTATTTCTACGGAATATCCGTACGTCATCTAATTTTACTATTAGTGACCTTGGCGCGTCTGCTTTATCAATCACTGTACCCGAGGTCCATTCTCTGTGGCCTGTCTGCATTCTGACTTTATCGTTGATTTCTAATTCTGGTGCTTCTTTCGTCCCTCTGTCGGCATACGATTTTTGCTTCTCCCTTAAACGTTGTAAGTTTTCTGTTACATTTTCAATTGATCTGGGCTTCAACCAAATCTTTTTTAATCGGTAAATTCATACGTGTGACTCTGCTTAACAACCTTTGATTTGGTGACTCTAACTCATTATCTCTTGGTATATTTCTTAGATTCTGAAATGCTTTATAAATGTCCGTTTTATCTTCACTACATTTTCGTAGAAGTGACTTCGATGTCTGAACGGCTCGTTCCGCTAGCCCATTTGCCCTTGGAAAATATGGACTCGATGTTTCATGTGTAAATTCCCAGTCTTCGGCAAACTTCTTAAACTCACGTGATGATTATTGGGGACCATTGTCACTTTCTAGTACTTCAGGGGTTCCATGTATGGCGAACGATTTCTTCAAAAATGTTATTACTTCTCCGGATGTGGTAACGTCTAGTTTTTCGAAGTCTAGCTATCTACTATCACTATATACTCTTGAGGGTCACATGTAAATATATCTGTTGCAACTCTTTGCCACGGGTATTCCGGGATTTGCTTGCTTATTATTGGTTCTTTTACATTTCTTCTTTGTGTATGTTGGCATATAGAGCATTTTTGAACGTACTCAATCACGTCGTTGATTAGGTTTTTCCAGTAGAATAGTTGCCTTATCCTTTTTAAAGTACTTGTAATTCCTAGGTGACCCGTATGTGCAATCTTTAGTATCTTGCCTATTTGCACATTCGGCAGTACTATTTTGTCGCCTTTGAAAATAATGCATTCATATACAGCAAGTTCCTCCTTAAAATTAATGAAATGTTTAATATCTCGCGGGATTTTGTTTTCTTTTTCAGGCCACCCTTTCATGATATACGACATTATTTGAAAGAGACTTTTATCCGCGTTAGTATCTTCTTTCATTTTGTTTTCTGCTTCCTGTGACATAGGCAAAATTATTTGAATATCTAGTTCTTCTTCTTCTGTATTGTCGAGTTCTGTTTTGCTATCTCTGCTTAATGCATCGGTGATTGGTATTTCGGTACCTTTTTTGTACACAACTGTCGGTGCATATTGCAGCACATCGAATACTTTTCTCCGTAGTCTAGCCGGGGCATGCTCAATCGTCTTTTTAAAAATTGTCTCTAGAGCCTTGTGATCTGTCTCTATTTCCAACTTTTTACCGTATACATACTCGTGAAACTTTTTACAGGCGAATTTTATAGCTGTCGCCTCTTTTTCAATTTGGGGATAGTTTTGTTGCGCCGCCGTTAGAGCCTTGGATGCATATGCTATAGGGTGATCATTTTGGATTAACACCGCACCTATCACGCTTTGATTTGCGTCGACTGATAATTTCACGTCTGCATTAACGTCAAAATATTTTAAAACTGGGGATGAGGATAATAGCTGTTTAAGTTTTTCAAATGCTTGTTGTTGATCATGATCCCATACGAAACTAACATTTTTTTTTATTAGTTCTCGTAATGGCGCAGTAATTTCCGAGGAGTTTGGAATGAATTTTGCTACGCACGTGACCATTCCAAGAAATATTTGGAGTTGTTTTGCGTTTCTTGGTGTCTCGATTTTTTCTATAGCTTTGATTTTCTCGTCATCCAGTGATAACCCTTCTGATGATAAAATGTGTCCTAAGAATTTTAGTGATCTTTTATTGAACAAACATTTGTCTTTATTTAATTTCAGTCCCGCTGATGTTATTTTCTGTATGACTTCTTTTGTTCTAGTTTCGAGTTTTTCGATTGTGGCTGCATGAATGAGAATGTTGTCCATTGAACACTCTTCATTTGGTAAGTCCTCGAACATTTGCGACATTATTTGTTGGAACACTTCGGGAGCTGACGCTAAACCAAACGGTAATCTTAAACAGGTGTAACGAACCCACGGCGTTGAAAATGCTAGGAATTTTTGTGTTCTTTCACTGACTTTTATTTGCCAGAATCCACGTTTACAATCTAGCATTGTAAAGAATTTTGATCCTTTCAATCGCGCTGAAATTTCTTCGAGCGTTTTTAGAGGGTAATGTCGTCGTAAAATATTTTTGTTTATGTTAGATGGGTCTATACATACTCGTAACTTGTTTTTCTGTTTAATTATGACCATCGGTGATACTATTTGTGTCGGTTCTTTGATTGGTATTATCACTCCTAAATTTGTCATGTTGTCTAATTCCTTTTTTACGTCCTCTCTAATTGCAAGAGGAATTCGTCTCGGGGGAATAACGACGAAATCTGGATTGGCTTTTATATCAATGTCATAGACATAATTTTTTAAACAACCTAGTCCATTAAATACCTGTTCGTCGATTTCCAAACTTTGAATCGATCGTACGTATTTTTCGTCCGCCCTTTTAACTAACCCCAATTCTGTGCATGATTTAATTCCTAGTGGAACTGTATTTTCATCTACCACTTTACATATTATTTTTATTTATCTATTTTTTATTGAACAAAGGATTGATGCTTGACCAATAACGCTAATTTTGTGGCCGCTGAATGCAATTAAATTTTTTGTGTTTGATCTATCGATCATTAGATTTAAGTTATCCGCTAACTTTTTCGTTATTACGATGCATTGGGCACCAGTGTCAAGCTTAAAGTCTATCTCATGATCGTTAATTGTAATTTTTTCGAACCACGCATCTGAGTTTTCTCGTTTCTCATTAATTCTTTTATAGATTTTATCGTTTGTCATACATGCAATTGCCAAATGCCCAAATTTTCCGCACTTTCCACACTTTTTCCTATAAGCTGGACAACTTTTCTTACCATGTGTTGTTCTGCAACGTTTGCAAAAAAACGTTTTAGTATTATTTGTGTTTGCTTTTGTGCTTGGAGCTTGATCGTTTGTCGATTTTTTCATGACTTCTGACTTAAATGATTTGTTAACTGCGTTTACATGTATGGTTTGTTTTTTGTTTATTTCAGATAGTTGCTTGCTGGTCGATTCACTGGCTTTACATATTTCTATGGCTTTATTCAGCGTTAGTTCAGTATCAACCAACAAACGTTCCCTAATTTTATTTGAATATACACCTACCACGATTTTATCTTTTAGTAACTCGTCAGCTAACTTATCAAAATTACATTTCATTACCTGTGTTTTGATTCTTGTGTAGTATTCGTCAAAATTCTCGTTCTCAGCTTGTGACATTTTGTTGAATGAGTACCGTTCATATGCGACATTTTTCTTCGGTGTGAAATGGTCGTCGAATCTTTTTACTATTTCGTCGTATGTCATTTTGTCCTCTTGTAGATGGAATGTGTCGAATATTTTCCCGGCTTCTATGCCTAAACACGTCATCAACGTGGCCGCTCAAATTTTTCCGTCTTTTTTGTCCAACGTTGTTGCTGTGCTGTAGAATTGGAATTGTTTAATCCATATTTTCCAATCATCTGCGATATTTTCCGAGATGGTAAATTGTTTCGGTGGTCAAAAATATTCTGCCATTTTATTTTTCGGTCTTGTCGAACTTTTGGTTTTTCGATTTTAATTTCACGTGCTTTTTACTTTATCCTTTTGAAATAGATGATTTTATCACATATATTATTATTATTGCGTGTTTTATTTTAATTTTTAACACCTTTGGATTTCTAATTATTGTGATGCTTATCGATTTAATTTTTCACTTCGTCCAGCTTATATTTTCTTCGTTTTTATTTTGCACGTGTTTTTTTTTTTCTTCAAATCGATGATTTTAGCGCACACAGATATTATTTTAGTTTTTTTTTTACGTGTTTCAATTTTTAACACTACTTTCTATTTTATAATAATCTGGATGTTAATCGTTTTCTAGTTAATTTTCACTTCTGACACCATATAAGATTAATACACAACCCTTCCATTTGGATATTAGGTTAAATCTGTTTATTGACAGTAGAGATACATACATTGTTTATGGTTAAGTTGATTCACATTGGTTACTTAAGGTATGTTTACATGTTATCGTTACACTGAACTCCATCGCTTAACCCCAACGCAACACTCTACTCGACAGCAACTCAACCCTACATGCACCCCTCTCCCCACCAAACCCACAACTCAATTCCCAAATCTAAAAGATCAAAAAAACAATATGCAACGCGACTACCAAAACTACATTCATACAAACATGACCTGAACTCAAAACAACTCATGCTAACATCCAACTCGACCATCAACATAACCCCAAATAAATCCCGACTCATCCGATGACCCCTTTCAGCTCAATCCCAACTCATCCCTAGTTCAATTTTAACTCAACCTGCAACTCAGCCCTTAAATCAACTTGGGTGTATAACCGAAGCTCATTAAATCCTCATCCAACCCAACTTAACTCCAAGACAACCTCAATTCAACCGGAAAATCGAACCAAACTCAGCCCTCAACCAAACCGCAAACTCAATGCCCAACTCAATCCTCACACCAGCATATTATATCAAAAATTGGTCAACGTTTTTGATATGGTTTTGGGTTAATTCATATGGCAGGTACCTGATCTTCTTGATTTACTACAGCTTTCAAATTTTTCAATTCTCCGCCTTGATGAAAGAAACAGATTGGTGAAAAAAAATCAATATCGAACAAGATATTCTCGAGATTCCATGGGTGCAGACTATAGGGTTTCTCAAAATGGGATTGGGAAATTTCGGGATTTCCCGGTTTTCGATTTATTTTTAAACACTTGTTTAACTATAAAACGGCATAGGAATAATAAATTACAGTAAAACCTTGGGTTAAGAGCCTAATTGGGGATTGGCCTGCCTCTGATTTCCGACTGTCCATTAGTTTGGAATGTGTAGAAAAGTTTCAAGTCAAATTCAGGTCGATTTGGAATGAACTTAATCGTTTCTAAACCGATTATGATGAAATTCAAGAAGAGGATTTGATTCAATAATTTTTGTATAAAGTTCTGGAAAATGGTCAATTAGAAAGAATTTGGCCGTTTCCTAACCCAATACATAATTTTTAAATAAAGTTCTGGAATAAGGCCAATTACGAAAGAACTCGGTTGTTTCTTTCACCAATATCATGTCGTATTAATTAAATTTAATATTCCATGGCCATTTTCATCGCCATATTCTGGAACTTTTTTTTCAAATATCATTTTCATGCTACAAATCGGGTTTAATCATAATCGGTTAAAAAACAGTCAAGATCCTAATTTTCCCTATTCCAGAACTTTATTTAAAAATCATTTTAGATTCCCATTTTCATCATGCATCCTGAATTTCATCGTAATCGGTTAAGAAACGGCAAAGTTTCTTCCTAATTGGCCTGAATTTGACTTGAAAGGCTGTAGTAAGTGAATACACTTCTATACGAGATGTTCAAATTGTCTATATGCGAACTCAATTAGTCTTTTAAACAGAAGTTTTACATAAGGTATATTATAAAATAAAAAAAACGGAAACCAGGAAATCCCGGAATTTCCTGGTCACCCTTTTGAAACAGAAAACGATTGATTTGAGTTAAAAGATTACTAGCACTAAATAAATAGAAAAGCGGTTTTGGACCAACAAAAATGTTTAGTCCCCCAAAAATAAATAAAATTTCAATGTCCTGTAAAAACAGAGGAATTATTGATTGTTTGCTTGAGAAAGGGAAATTTTACCTTTCTCAAGCAAAGAATCAATAATTCCTCTGTTTTTACAGGACTTTTGAAAGTGTCCTCCTTAGCAGATTTCCGTTTCGTCTTGCGGAACATGCAGCGTAGTTGCGGTGCAGATATATTTCCAAAAAATAGTTATAAATTGAAATCACGAATTTTAACGAACATGACAAATTTTAACCTAGAACGAAACAAGTCGCTAGCCAAGTACGTCACAGAATCATCATCGATGCAGCAAAACCGGGATTCTTAAAGATTATGCTTTCCAAAATCTGTAATGCTTGATTCAGGTTCTCAATTGAATTTTATAACGGAGGCATTCTCCAAACGTATAGGTATTGAATTGGTTACGTCATATGTCAATATAAGTGGTATCGGAGGCAGCACTCCAGCCAAATCTACTCAATGTACAACTTTGGATGTTCGATCTCGCATAAACGAATTTTCATGTCAAATTCAAGCGCATATTATGCGCAAAATCTCCGTGTATCAACCTTCAGTTGGCCAGTCCCAGCCAACATTAAACTCGCAGATCCACAGTTCTTCAAGTCACGAACCATTGATCTTCTTTTGGGAGCAGAAGTGTATGGGGTCAACTACAATCGGTAGGACAGATTACACTAGGAAACGAACTGCCTATCTTACAAAACACAGTATTAGGCTGGTAGTGATTGGTGATACCACAGCTTCATCATTTTCTAGATGCAGTAATGTGGTGTCTACGTCTACTGAGTCTGATTTTCAACGTCTTGATGATTTGTTGGAAAAACTTTGGGAGAATGATCAATGCGAAACTACTAATAACAATGTGCTTCAAGGTAATATGTGTAATCGCCACTTCGTTGAAACATTTTCAAGAGACGAGTCGGGAAGGTTTGTGGTTAGGCTACCATTTTCTAATTCTCCTTCCGTGTTAGGAGACTCTGCAGCACGAGCAAAACAACGATTTTTAAACTTAGAGAGCAAACTGGAGCGAGACGCGGATCTTCGTTCCGCCTACAATCAATTTATGGCAGAGTATCAACAGTTGGGTCACATGGAATTGGTAGACCAAGTGAAAGGATCAAACTTCTATTTACCTCATTCACTGTGTAGTGAAGGCTGAGTCATCTTCTACCAAATTAAGAGTAGTGTTCGATGGCTCAGCAAAATCGTCAACAGGCTACTCATTGAATGATATTTTAATGACTGGACCTGTGGTGCAAAACGAACTGTTTTCTATATTAGTTCGGTTTAGATCACATCGTTATGCATTCAGTGCGGACATTTGCAAAATGTACCGACAAATACTTCTTCACCCGAGCGACCAGCAATACCAGTATATTTTTTGGCGGTACAATGTGGGCGAAGAATTGCGCACTTACAAATTAAATACTGTTACGCACGGTACTACTACAGCTCCTATTTTGGCTACTCGTTCTCTTCTACAATTAGCGTTGGAAACCAACATAAAAATCCATTCGTTAGCTCAGTCATCCAAAATGACATATACGTCGATGACTTATTATCTGGGTCCAATTGTGTTAAGGACGCGATAAGATTGACTATCTCGTCTATTTTACAGTCAGCTGGAATGACCCTCAGAAAATGGTGTTCTAATGAAGCTGAGTTATTATTGAATACGCCAATGAAAGATCGAGAATTAATGGTGCCAATTGATGATGATCACAGGTATAAAAATGTTGGGGCTGTATTGGCAGCCAGAGCTCGACCAGTTCAATGTTCAAGTGGCTACAGCAGTTTGCCAAACAAAAATCATAACCAAATGAATCGTTATTTCCCAGCTAGCAACTATTTTTGATCCCAAAGGCTTTATTGCACCAACTGTAGTGTTGGGAAAAATTCTCTTACAGAAACTATGGGCGTTAAAGATTCATTGGGATGAAAGCCTTCCAATGGTTCATCACACGTACTGGATGAATTATTTGCACAACTTGTTTGATCTGACCAGAGTAAAAATACCTCGGCGCGGTTCCATGACACAAAAAAATTTTTTGTTATTCTATTACGTTCAATATCACGGGTAGCACCACTTAAACAACATACTTTACCGCGACTTGAACTCTGTGCGGCATTATTGTTAGTTAAACTCATATCTCATTTGTCAGAGATTATAAATTTTAAAATAGAGGTCTATTTTTACTGGACTGATTTTATGATATGTCTCCATTGGATCAATTCTTCATCATCTAGGTGGAAAACTTATGTAGCCAACCGTGTTTCAATCATTCAATCTCAATCCAAATCCAAAAATTGATTACATGTAGAATCAAGCTTGAATCCAGCAGACTTAGTCTCCAGAGGATTAACACCTAAATCACTAATATCCTCTAGCTTATGATGGGATGGCCCTTTATTTCTAACAATGGCGGATGAAGTCTGGAATGGTAAAAAGGTTACGTTTGGGGAAGAGATAATTATTTCAGAACAACGAAAGTTTGTGAGCACACTTGCGGCAGACGTTGACGATCCTCTCGGTCGTATTCATGCACGAAATTGCTTTAAAACGATTTGCAATTCAATGGCGTTTGTAGCTCGTTTCATTCGTAATACACCACAACCGTCTGAGAAAAATTCAGGTCCGTTAACTTCAGACGATTTAGACACCGGTTTAAAATTGACGCTGAGGTGAAATTTACAATGGGATGACTAACGAAAATTACAATATACGGGACCCTGCACTCAAATCACTATCACTGTTTTTTGATAAAGATAAAATACTTCGTGTTGGTGGACGGCTCAGATTTTCATCCTTATCGTACGCATCCAGGCATGCCATATTGTTACCAAGGGATCACTTCGTAACTGTCGCACTACTTAGACTTCTACATATTAAATACTTGCATGTTGGGCCACAAGGTCTATTGGCAGCGATCCGACAATCATATTGGCCTATGGCCTATCAACGGCAAACAGCTGGCGAAGAAAGTGTGCAAGGAATGTGTCCTGTGCGCACGCTCTAGACCAAGATTATTACATCAGAAAATGGCTAACTTACCGGCAGAGCGTGTAAACATAGCTCCACCATTTTATAATGTGGGGGTTGACAAGTGCTGGGCCATTATACATACATCATCATATTCGTGGCAAGATACCTACAAAGTCATGTCTGGCAGTCTTTGTATGTCTCGCCACTAAAGCAGTTCATCTTGAATTGTCATCAGATTTAATATCAGTTGCATTTATGGGAACACTACGAAGATTCATTGCCACGAGAGGATTGTGCCGTAACATATTCTTCCAAATTGGAGAAATATCGGAATTTTGCCATACTCTCGAAAAATCCATCAAATATCACGATTCAGATTTATATGTGTAACTATATGTGGAAGTTCCCACAACTCAAAGCTAAGCGAAGAACATTGCCATACAAAATTCGAATAAATTTGAAAATTTTTAAAAAGCTCGAATAATCCTTGGTCGAAAAATTTAAGAAATCTAGAATAAATCGCGGAACAATCTTGATTACCTCAGAAAAGTTAGAATATTCTCTATACTATGTGAATCTCGATTGATCTCGAACAATTTCAATAATACCTGCCTGGGTAATGTATGAAGTTAGAATGGTATTTTTGTAGTTTAGTCGTAGCTACCTGATGAGTATACCGAACTTTTTATTTGTACGCACTTGTCAGTGCGAAACCAAACTACCGCACAGAAAGCTGAAGGAAAATTTTCGTTTTTTGCAGTCGATACACTTTGTATTGACTTCGGGTTAAAGTACGGGGGGATTTTGATATTTCTACTTTTTTCTGGTAGATATATTTATATCGGGACAGAAAATCGATTTGTGGTACCAGACAGTTTGCCGAAAATTTTGGGGTAAAAGTCATTGAACCGACGGTATGGTTACACCTTTCCAAATTTGATCCTCATACTAATGAAAATGATATATCTATTATGGCTAAAACATGCTTGGAGGTTGAGGACTGCAAAATATTTAAACTTATTCCCAAAGAACGCAACATTGAATCGCTGGAGTTTGTTGTTCGGACAGCATTGCCTCCACGAGTGAAGTTTCGGGCAACACGTTAAATTGTAACAACTTGTATTGTAGTAAAATTGTTCCAAGTGATAATCTGCAGGTAAATGTAAATTGTTCTATAAAATTTGTCCATTTAAATGTCCGTAGTTTGGTTAAACATTTTAGTGAAATTACTATTCTGTTAGAGTTATACAAATTTGATTTTCTTGCTTTAACTGAAACTCTTCTTAACAGCAAAATTACAAACAAGTCGCTCCTTATCAATAATTATAAACTAATACGTTTTAATCGTATTAATAATAAGCGATGGAGTGGTATTGGTATTTATTTTAGGTCTACTTTGAGGGTTAGTAAATTGTTCTCGGGTGGCTTTGGTAAGGTTGAAGTTTTGGCGTTTTGATATTAATAATTTACAAACAATTTTTTCTGAATATTTATCTCAGTATGAAAAAATTATTTGTTGTGGTGATTTAATCTTTAATATGTTGATTACCAATAAACTAAGTGCTTGCTTGAGTTTACATAATTTATTTTATTTACCTTTACAACCGACTAGATTGGATAAAAGCCTATTGGATTTGATAATTTTGTATGAGGCTGATAAGCATAATATTATTTCTTTTGGGCAGCTTGCTGTTCCTGCCATTTCTGATCATGACTTGATTTTTGCCTGCTATAAGTTCAGTCGTACCAGGGATAAAATTTCATATACGGTTGTTCCTGATTATAAAGCAATCAATCATGAGTATTTTGTAAATGGTTTCTTTTCGCTAAACTGGTCAAATCTTTATTTTTATCCTGATGTGAATGATATAGTTGAAGAATTCAATTCAAAATTCTTAAAATTAGATACTAATTGTGTGCCTTGTAAAACGAGTATAAATAAATGTCCCACTGCTCCGTGGTTAAATGCACATATTTTGAATTTAATGCAAAGAAGAGATTTGGCATACAAAAAATATAAAAGATTTGGATTAGAGCTCGATTTTGAATCATTTAAATCTTTTAGAAATAAAACCAACAAATGCATCAATCAAGCTAAAAATATATTTTATTTTGGGAATTTGCACAAACCTAAAACAACCTGGAGCAATTTGAAGAAACTAGGTATTTCATGTAAGTCGACTGAAGCAGTCATTGACTTTTCTGCTGATGAAATTTTCGTAGGGATTAGTAAACTTAACGAATCTATAGGTGTTTTGCCTTTACCCGATTTTGATTTTATTAGTTCTGGTAGTTATGGGTTTGTTTTTGATTGTGTCGATGAACTTATGGTATTGAATGCAATTCATACTGTTAAGTCTGATTCGATGGCATATGACATGGTAAACTTCAGAGTAATAAAATTATTTATTGATTTGTTTCTGTCCCAAATTACATTTATCATTAACCAGAGTTTGACCAAATCAGTATTTCCTAATTTGTGGAAAGTGGCATCGATTATTCCTCTACCTAAAAAGGATGTAATTTCGAATATTTGTGACATTCGCCCGATTAGTATTTTGCCTGCCCTATCCAAGGTCCTGGAAAAAATTATACAACTTCAAATTATTCAGCATCTCAATAGCTTTAATTATCTATGCAAATTCCAATCTGGATACAAATCTGGCCATAGTACTACTACTGCACTTGAGCATATTGTTGATGATTTATCTGCTATTTTAGATAAAGGTAATTCATTTGCAATTTTAGTCCTATTAGACTTTTCTAAAGCGTTTGATTGTGTTAATCATAATATCCTTTTGCTTCAAAAGTTAAACTTATATTATAATTTTTCAGATTCTGCTGTTTTGTTGCTTCTTTCTTATTTGAGTAATCGTAAACAATTCGTAAAGCTTGGTGATGATCTTTCTGGTATAAGTAATGTAATTGCTGGGGTGCCTCAAGGATCAATTTTAGGCCCTTTACTTTTTTCCATTTAAATAAATGACCTACCTTGGCATATTTTAAATTGCCGATTTCATCTTTATGCTGATGATTTGCAACTGTATATTGGTGGTGACTTGTTAAAATTGGGGGAAATCGTTATCCAACTTAATGCAGATCTTAGGAATATTTCGTCATGGGCCAAAAATTATTCACTTTCCATTAATCCAACTAAAAGTAAAGCTTTATTGCTCACTAGAAATAATTCGCATAATATTGCACCTGTGCTATTTTTGAACAATGATATAATCTCATTTGTTCCAACGGTTCTCATTTGTTCCAACCTAGGATTACTATTGAATTCAAAACTTACTTGGAACGATCATATAAGTTCTACGTGCCAGCGTGTTAATTACGGTTTATATTCACTCAGACTAATAAAAAAGTTTTGTCCAGTTGACTTACGCATATATCTTGTGAAAAGTTTAATTATACCTATTTTCAGCAATTGTGATGTGATATTTTCTAATTGTGATAGTTCCTCAAAGCGGTTACTTGAGGTTACGTTTAATAATTGTGTGAGATATGTTCATGACCTTGGAAAGTTTGATCATGTTTCCGAATTTAAAGATTCAATCCTTGGATGTGACTTGTTTAAGTTTATACTATTAAAGTTAGCCGAAAGTTTTCAGCCGAAAGATATAAAATGTCGGTAATGCAGATAGTGTCTTGGCTATATCAGCCGAAAGTTACCAGCCGACATATTTCAGCCGAAATATATTTTAAATAAAATGAAAAAATAACAAAACAACCTAGAAACTGGTATTTTCATGAAGTGAATTTACGGCTGAAAAAAGGCTCATTTTGGTTTGTCACTATTTACCATAGGAATTATACTTAAAATTTCATCAGAAAAGCTAAATATAAAATTAAAAAATTTGTATAAATTCAACATTTAAAGTGTCATGTTTGAAAAGTATTTCATTTAATGTGCCTACCCAACAATTATTCGTAGAAAAATTATCAGGGCAAGTTTCATGTGGGGAGCTCGGGAAAATTCGTTTGAATGAAAATCCCATATAAAATTGAAACATTTGTATAAATTCAAACTTTAAAGTATCATGTCTGGAAAGTATTTCCAATTAGTGTGCCTTACCAATACTTATCCCTAAAAAAATTATCAGGGCAAGTTTCATGTGGGGAGCTCGGGAAAATTGGTTTGAATGAAAAGCCCAAATAAAATGAGCTTGAATTTATACAAATTTTTTAATTTTATATGGGATTTTCATTTAAACGAATTTTCCCGAGCTCCCCACATGAAACTTGCCCTTATAATTTTTCTAGGAATAGTTTTTGGGTAGGCACATTATTTGAAATACTTTCCAGACATGACACTATCAAGGTTGAATTTATACAAATTTTTTAATTTTATATGGGCTTTTCATTCAAACGAATTTTCCCGAGCTCCCCACATGAAACTTGCCCTAAGAATTTTTCAAGGAGTAATTACTTGGTTGGTAAGGCACACTAATTGAAATACTTTCCAGACATGACACTTTAAAGGTTGAATATATACCAATTTTTTAATTTTATATGGGATTTTCATTCAAACGAATTTTCCCGAGCTCCCCACATATAACTTGCCCTGATAATTTTTCAAGGAATAATTGTTGGTAGGCACATTAATTGAAATACTTTCCAGACATGACACATTAAAGGTTGAATTTATACAAATTTTTCAATTTTAAATGGGATTTTCATTCAGACGAATTTTCCCGAGCTCCCCACATGAAACTTGCCCTGATAATTTTTCTAGGAATAATTGTTGGGTAGGCACACTAATTAAAATACTTTCCAGACATGACACTTTGAAGGTTGAATTTATACAAATGTTTCAATTTTATATGGGATATTCATTCAAACGAATTTTCCCGAGCTCCCCACATGAAACTTGCCCTGATAATTTTTCTAAAAATATCTGTTGGGTAGGCACATTAATTGAAATACTTTTTAGACATGACACTTTAAAGGTTGAATTTATACAAATTTTTTAATTTCATATGGGATTTTCAATCAAACGAATTTTCCAGAGCTCTCCACAAGAAACTTGCCCTGTTAATTGTTCAACGGATAATTGTTGGTAAGGCACACTAATTGAAATACTTTCCAGACATGACACTTTAAAGGTCGAATTTATACAAATTTTTTAATTTTATTTGGGGTTTTCATTCAAACAAATTTTCCCGAGCTCCCCACATGAAACTTGCCCTGATAATATTTCAAGGGATAATTGTTGGGTGGGCACATTAATTGAAATACTTTCCACACATGACACTTTAAAGGTTGAATTTATACAAATTTTTTAATTTTATATGGGATTTTCATTCAAACGAATTTTCCCGAGCTCCCCACATGAAACTTGCCCTGTTAATGGTTCAACGGATAATTGTTGGTAAGGCACACTAATTGAAATACTTTCCAGACATGACACTTTAAAGGTTGAATTTATACAAATTTCTTAATTTTATATGGGCTTTTCATTCAAACGAATTTTCCTGGGCTCCCCACATGAAACTTGCCCTGATAATTTTTCTAGGAATAATTGTTGGTAGGCACATTAATTGAAATACTTTCCAGACATGACACTTTAAAGCTTGAATTTATTCAAATTTTTTAATTTTATATGGGCTTTTCATTCAAACGAATTTTCCCGAGCTTCCCACATGAAACTTGCCCTGCTAATTTTTTAAGGGATAATTGTTGGGTGGGCACATTAATTGAAATACTTTCCACACATGACACTTTAAAGGTTGAATTTATACAAATTTTTTAATTTTATATGGGATTTTCATTCAAACGAATTTTCCCGAGCTCCCCACATGAAACTTGCCCTGTTAATGGTTCAACGGATAATTGTTGGTAAGGCACACTAATTGAAATACTTTCCAGACATGACACTTTAAAGGTTGAATTTATACAAATTTCTTAATTTTATATGGGCTTTTCATTCAAACGAATTTTCCTGGGCTCCCCACATGAAACTTGCCCTGATAATTTTTCTAGGAATAATTGTTGGTAGGCACATTAATTGAAATACTTTCCAGACATGACACTTTAAAGCTTGAATTTATTCAAATTTTTTAATTTTATATGGGCTTTTCATTCAAACGAATTTTCCCGAGCTTCCCACATGAAACTTGCACTGCTAATTTTTTAAGGGATAATTGTTGGGTGGGCACATTAATTGAAATACTTTCCACACATGACACTTTAAAGGTTGAATTTATACAAATTTTTTAATTTTATATGGGATTTTCATTCAAACGAATTTTCCCGAGCTCCCCACATGAAACTTGCCCTGTTAATGGTTCAACGGATAATTGTTGGTAAGGCACACTAATTGAAATACTTTCCAGACATGACACTTTAAAGGTTGAATTTATACAAATTTTTTAATTTTATATTTAGCTTTTCTGATGAAATTTTAAGTATAATTCCTATGGTAAACAGCGACAAACCAAAATGAGCCTTTTTTCAGCCATAAATTCACTTCATGAAAATACCAGTTTCTAGGTTGTTTTGTTATTTTTTCATTTTATTTAAAATATGTTTCGGCTGAAATATGTCGGCTGGTAACTTACGGCTGATATAGCCAAGACACTATCTGCATTACCGACATTTTATATCTTTCGGCTGAAAACTTTCGGCTAACTTTAACAAGGTTTTAAGTTTTACTGTTATAGAACTGCTGTCTTTATTTTTCGAATAATTAAATCGGGTGTACCATTATACTTGCATGATAAATTACATTTTTCTATGCCATTGAGAACTAGGAACGTTAATTTGCCATTTAGTAGAACTAATGTTTACAATAACTCTGGATTAATAAATGCGATTATCACTTGGAACAGTTTGCCTACAGAATTAAAAATATAAGTTCCATTAACAGATTTAAAAAGGTTATGTTTAAATTAGTAACTTAATATCAAAGTTCTTGTACATATTGTAATTAATTATGTATAAATGTCCATTGTTGTATATTTGCTAATTATTGTTATATTGATATTGAAATATTTATTTATAATTTTAAGTTATTTTCTGCTGTCGTAAATATGTGTGATGCACAAAAGCCACGGTTTATACATTGAATAAAGGATTATTATTATTATTATTATTATTAAAAAAAATGATTGGCCTCTTCAATTTTTCTGATTAACAAGTCGAAATTGTTGTGAATGCCATTATTTTTAATATATTTTGTCCATAAAAAGCCGAAAGAATCTTATTGATTTAATACAGACTAACTTTCTCTTTCTTTGAATTATTTGTCAAGTAGCTAGCTACTAAGCAAGTTAAGGCTAAGATCAACAAAATGATGTGCAATAAGAATGGAACCCTCAATTAATAGTGTCGAATAATTTCGTAAGTATCGAACCATCATACTTTTCGAATGGGCTCTAAGATTCTCTAGTATCATCGAACTATCAAATACACCCGACAATCTCAAACATATACTCACGAATAACTTCGAAAATCTCGAATATCTGAATGTTTCGAAACAACGAATCATCGATTAAGTCTCGAACATTATGCATCTCATTTCGATGCAAAATGTTCGATATGCTCCAATAATCTCGAGAAATTTTAAAAAGTGATCAAAAGATGAAATAAGTATCCGCCGAAAACAACCAAAACCATCACTAATTGCAAAATTAATTTGGAATTTACCAATTCTTTGTATTTAAAATAGTTTTCAAAATAAACCGGTTTTACCGGGTTTGCCGGTCAATTTAGTTTTTATTTACCGTTTATGCGGTAATAAAACAGATTCAGTAAATGAGAAACTAAATCAATCACATTTAATTTTTTTTTTCAAATCAAATTCAACCTTTTCTAATCAAAACTTGATTTGTAAACAGTTGAATTTCTTTGGCAAATGGCCTAATTTTGATTTCAAAAACGGTTGAATTTGAAGTACAAAAGAAATAAATTTGGAGTGCGAAACGTATATTAAAATAAATCAACCCAGTAAATACTAAAATCGTTATCGTTTGATGCCGAAAGACAGATTACGTGTAAACTCTGACATTCACCTTCGGCAGAAATTGTTGGGATTGTCTTAACATATGGAGAGTGAAACTATCGGAATTAAATTAAACCCTACGCTCTGCATGCAAAATCATAACAGTCCAATCGTTAATTGTAATATTTTTATTTGTGTGTTGATCAAGCAAGCGTTCTACTCACTGTACTACCGATCAACAAACGAAAAACTTTAGAAGATAATTCTGTTTTAAAACCAAACCTGTTTGAAGTTGAACGCCTTAAAAAAATTAATTAAATTAAATTCATCAATCGATGATAGGTTATGGAAAGGATGGGGAAAAATTAAAAATTTCAAAAGTGCTTTAGAATTATTTTAGATGATATTTGACGAACACATTTTTTTAAATAATTTAAATTCCGAATAGCTTTCAAATAATACACTATACAATGATTTCTCGCATATTAGAACAATGCCGAAGTAAACAAGAAACTGAAATTTGTAACGCCTTTAGTTCTTTGTAGGGCAAAATAACTCATTCAATTCTCAAATCACTCAATGACAAAGCCTTTACAGTAAATCAATACAAACCCCAACGAAAAAACGCTATTTGACCGGTTTACAAATTATACAAAAATTTTAACATGGTTAGAATGTAAATTAAGTTTTCAGCGAAAAAAAAATAGACAAACAAAAAAACACCTTTATTGCGGCCCTTTTACCAGGGCTGCGGAGTCCGAGCAAAAATGTTCGGCTCCGGCTCCGGCTCCCACTTCGGAAATTTATAAACTTGTTAACGACTCCGGCTCCAGCTCCAACTCCGGCTCCGGCTCCGGCTCCAACTCCGACTCCAGCTCCGACTTCGGATCCGGCTCCAACTCTGACTCCAGCTCCTCCCCCGACATCAAAAATATATCTTTCTATGCGTAAAGCAAAAAGGATTTTCATTTCCGTGAAACGCTGTTATTTATGTGCTGAAAAGCTGTGGATATTTGGCAAGCAAGCAGTAGCTGGACGATAGCGTGTCGGTGTTAATTTACAAAGGCCGTCGGCTCAATCTCAAGAGCCGGTATTTTTTTATTTTTTATTAACTGCAGCGCTTTAACTGGGAGGGTTTCTATTGATTTATTACCGATTGCAGTCCCTGTTAATTTTTCTTGATGTCTTTCTTCTCAATACTTAATGAGATTAGCGTGCTTAACCCAAATTGCTCGACTTCTCGACTTTCTACACGTATCTCGATCTTAATTTCGCAGATTTCGAGAGTTAAGCCCGGTACGCTGCTGAAGTGAAATGAAATTTCTCATATAAAAATGACACAAGCGAAAACGAAAATGAAAATTTCACCGCTGAATTTCAGACGATAAATGTGAAGATAAATTTTGACAATTTCATTTGAGTTTTTGCGTTTTGTGGATCGAAGTGAATTTTATTGTATAAAATACATTGTCAGACACTACATGAAGTTGTACGCAATAAAATATTTACGAAGCTCGTCAAACTAAATTTTCACATCAGATTTATCTTCCTATATTTTTGGAGACCAGTAAAAACTTCATTTCACTGGAACAGCGTACTAGGCGTTAAAATAGACGAAGATTTTTCGAGAAGAAACCCTAACTTTGGCTAGTCCGATTTTGAATTCCAATTTGAACTGCGCTAATGCATATATAAATAATTGGGCTACGTAATCAAAAACAATTCGGAGCCGGAGTCTTTCTATTCCACAAGGCTCCGGCTCCGACTCAACAGCCCTGCCTTTTACGAAGTTTTAATATTTTTTGCAACTCAATTCAAGTGAAATAAAATTTTACAAATAAAAATGATAACCGAAATCTATCTAAGATGTGATTATTCATAATATGTTGTACAAAATTCGAATTAGCCCCTTCCTGTTAGCAGAAATATTTTCAGTATTAATTTAAAAGAAATTTGGACACCACTGGCACATTTCACAGTTCAATTTTAGTATTGGTAATAGCTTTTATAGTATGTGAATCTATAGATCTGATAAAACTCACATCGATAACCCCGTGGTTAGGCAAAATTTTATTTGTTTTAATCTTCAATATATTTGTATTTGTTTGTTATAGCTTTTATTAAGATTGGCCAAATCATGTCGATAAGCCGATAACAAATGTTTAAATGTGGTTGATAATGAGATAACATTTCGAGTTGGCAAAATTCACAAAAACAAAATGTGATCGCGGTAAGGAGAATGTTCGGGTTAACACACGTGTTATTATTAGTGCGGATAAACGCATATTCTCTATACATTTTAATGATGCAATTCGTTCATCGCAGAACGCAAAAACTACAATCATGAAATACGGTCAAAAATACAGTGCGTAACATTTGGTAAATCGATATGACATTATTCAAGAAGTAAGCAGCAATTAACTAAAATACAATAAATTCATAGCAACTAAACTACCTTAAAAAAAATCGTTTCGTAGCAGGCCACTTTCCTCGCTTCAAGTAAATTATTTGCAAGCCAACGCGATTTATATTTTCGGATTTATGCTATTTATATCATTTGTTTTTTTTTTTTAAATGCTCGAAATTGAAACACAATTCGTAATTCTCGATGGAGTTGTTGTTCACCTTGGATCTTGTACAATCTCCACGTTGAAAAGTAAAAAATATTTACCGCCACATGGTGCACAAATATCTATCCAGAACCCTACCCTCATCATGCTACTCACAATGAATATATTTACGAATAGAAACAGTTTGCAAATCAAAATATTCATCGCATCACAGAAGGTTTGATAATCGCCTACTAGATTTGAAAAATATCAAAACGAATTTTGAATTTGCGAATTTTATTTTGAAGCTGTCAATAAATTTTATTTGTTTTGGTTTCGTTTGTTGATGAAGTTTGTGCAGTTGTTTATTTAATTTTTACGAACTGTGATAATCAAAATTGCGAATCAAAATTTAATAGGTAAAATATGAATTTTTCAAATTATATTGTCATTGGTTTTATTAAATTATATTTTAAAGGCTAAAGGCGTTGGCAGTATTTCAAACCGTCAAATCGAGTTTCTGACAAAATTGTTATTTTAAACATCAAGTGAAATTTTCGTTATGTGGAATTTTTATTTTACCTAAGTACACGTTGTAACGGGATGCGATAGCGTGCTATCGACCGTTATCAGAAATACTACTCAATATTGACAAATTCAAAAATAAAAAAATACTGACCCCGTGCACATCCAAATCAGTCAATTTATATCAAAAACTAAACAACTGACCATCCCACTCACATAACATTAAACGGGATAAACAAGTATCTCATTCCCCTACAAACGGTATGCTGTGGTACATTTGGGAATGGTCAGTAATAACAATAATACAACCAGAATAATCTCAGGTGAGCGAACCAAGTGCGCTCTTGTACCGATCTGAAGAAGCGATCGTTACAATCGTGGGGACGACTCACCCCTGTTGATCGTCTCAACAAGCCGGGCAAAAGCAAAAGTTACAATAAAGTTAATAAAAAAAAACAAAATAGAATCATAATTAGAGTCTAATAACTTGAGTTCACTATGGTTGTAAAAATGTTAACAAGAAAAAAGAAAATAACTAATGTGATTTTTAGTGGACTTAGAGCTACACACGAATGTCCTTAGCGTGGTATATGCCCATAATTTTACCAGATTCATCATAAACCTCGTACGCAACATTTCCGATACGTTTATGTATAACACCGCTTCTAAATTTTGAGCAAAGCTTTGCAGAGATCTTATTAAGTGCGTTGCTCTGAACAAAATTTCGAACGAAAACACTCTGACCGGGATTTAGTTCTCTATTACGGCTCCTTAAATTATACTCTTGGAATTTTGTTCGTGAGCTTTTTTCAGTCGGAGTGAGATATTTTTCTGTACCTCGTTGTGTCGTTCTGCGTTATGTCAAGACTTATATCACCTAAATCATTTAGTTTCCGGATTAAATTATAGTCCGTGCCGTGTCCTACATAATGTTTACCGAATACTACATAATGCGGAGATTCACCTGTTGTATCATGAATCACATTCCGAATTGCCGCTCCTATGGAATGCAGGTGTTTGTCCCAATCGTTATGGGTATCGGATACATAAGCTCTAATGCCGGCGATAACGGAACGGTTAACTCTCTCACAAGCGTTCGATTGGGGATGGTATTTGGGTGTAAAGTGGTGTTTTATTCCATATTTAGACATTAGTTCTGCGAAACATTTGGCGGTAAATTGCTTCCCGTTGTCGCTTACAATGATTTCTGGTACGGCGAACACAGAAAATACTCGTTGATCGAGGAACTTGCATACATTACTGGCAGTGGCATCGCGCATCGGTTCCAATAAAACAAACCTGGAAATGTGGTCCATGACAATAAAGATAAAGCAGTTGCCATTTTTGGAACGAGGATACGGGCCTAAAAAGTATATATATAATTTTTGCCATGTTTTGTGAACTTCGAAGTAGTTTCCCATGGGCGGACGTAATGTTACATTTGTGGCCTTGCATCTTTTACAAGTTTCGCAAGAAGTAATGAATTGTTGAATGTTGTATCTCATATTAGGCCAGTAGTAAAGCCTTTTCAAAATTTCAAAAGTTTTTGCGATGCCAAAATGAGCAGATGAAGGTGGACAGTGCGCTGTTTCGATAAGATGTTGCGTCAGAGCATTTGGAATGTATAATCTCCAGAGGGGCATATCGGAATTAGTATCGAGAGTTTCAGATTTATTGTGTCTATAATATATTCTGTTCTCATAGACTTTCAAATTGGAACAACAAGGGTTCTCCAACAGAGTTTTAATGAGATTCAAATACTCAGGATCGTTAAAATGTGGGTCTTCCAGGTCAATGTGTAAAGGGGAACAGATAGATTTAGATTGTTGCAGCTCATCGCAATGGAGACGAGATAGTGCATCTGGCACCGTGTTTTCTTTGCCCTTGCGATACTCAATAGAAAACGTATATCCCTGCAGTTGGAGGCTCCAGCGAGCGAGACGTCCAGAAAGATCCCTCTGTCCCATTAACCACTTCAAACTTGCGTGATCGGTGATAATGGTAAAAGGGTATCCTTCTACATATTGCCTAAACTTCTTGACACTCAATACAGCAGCAAGACATTCCAGTTCAGTAATACTGTAATTGCGTTGCGCTGCATTGAGTTTCTTTGAAAAATAAGCAACGGGACGTTCTTCGCCGCTGGATGACCTCTGGAACAACACGCTCCCCACCCCAGTGGTAGAAGCGTCGCATTGTATGAAGAATGGTTTTGTGTAATCTGCATTACACAGAACTGGAGATGAACAAAGAGCCGTTTTTAAACAATCGAAAGCCTCCTGTGTCTCGGTAGTCCACAGGAATTTTTATTTTTCCTTTAGAGGTTCGTCAGTGGCTCAACGATTTCTGAGTACTGCGCGATGAAGCGCCGGTACCAACCGGTAACTCCTAGAAATCTGCACACTTGTCGGATGTTTTTCGGTCGAGGAAGGATAGTCTTTTACAGCTGCCACCTTCTCTGGATCAACCTTGAGTACACCATCGCCTATAATGTGACCTAAATATTTGATCTCCTTCAGAAAGGATTTACTATTTTCGACGTTAATCGTGAGATTAGCTCGCCGAAGTAAAAGTGCCACTTTGTTGAGTAAGTTAATGTGTTCCTCAAACGTAGCGCTGGTGATCAATAAGTCGTCCAAGTACACGAAGATTTGAGCGTGCAGCTCGTGGGGTATCACTCGATGCATTAAGCGACACATCGTTTGTGGTGCGTTGCACAGGCCAAATGGCATGACCGTGAATTGATACAGCGGTCGGCCAGGTACGGCAAAGGCAGTCTTATCTCTGGAACTCTCATCGAGTGGGATTTGCCAGAAAGCGTCCTTCAAATCAAGGCTCGAAATGAACCTTGTCTTATCCAGACGCCCCAGCAACCCATCGATGAGAGGCAGAGGATAAGCGTCCCCAACCGTAACCTCGTTGACCTTCCGTGCATCAAGACACAGCCGAACTTTACCATTTGACCTGCGCACGATGGCAATCGGTGAACACCACGAACTGACACTCTCCTCAATCACGCCCAAGGACAACATGCGATCTAACTCTTTATACATTTCGGCTTCAACTGCCGGCGATACAGGAAAATGCCTCTGTTTTACGGGCTTGGCATTCCCAACATCAATTGAATGTGATATCAAAGTAGTTTTGCCAAGTCCCAATTCAGAAGAAGAAGGAAACTGGCTAATAACTTGTTGTAACAAGCGTTGTTGATCACCACTCAACAAATGTCGGGAAGGGGCACCTTCCTGTAATTCACTTTCGCACAGCAATTCTGCAGTAACTACATCTGAGGAAGGCATTGCAATTTTATTCATTTGTTGAAAGCTAGACGAGGTAGTTGGAGAAAAAGAAATTTTAAAGTCGAACGCTCGCCAAAAATCAACGCCCAGGTACAACTCCTGTGTCAAGTTAGGTGCTAGATGAAAGGTTATTACTTCCGTCCGTCCTGCGAAAACCACCGGTATTTTTATATATCCAAGAATTTTTTCAGCTTGTCCACCTGCAGTTTTTACCGAGGACAGAAAGGGGTGAAATTTTACGGAAAGATTTGTAAGTAAACGTTCACAACCCTTTCCCAAAATTGAGATGTTAGCACCACTATCCAGTAATCCGATATGATTTTGTCCCAGGAATTTTACCTCGACGTACGGCCGACCATCAACACTATTCGATAAAATAGATTCATTGATATGTTTTCGCATCAATTTTTTAGTTTGCCAGTAATCTCTGACTCGTGTGGATTGAAATTTGGTACTTTTAGGATAGAACGGATCTGAGTTTGACTTTAAAATATGAGAATTGGGAGACGAATCTACGAAGCTTCTTTCGATCGGCGAAGTATTTCGCGGAATTCTGGATCTGTATTGCATACTGAGTCCACCATCTCTTTGTTGGTGTCGGGGGCGTGGTAACTCTTTATTCGAACCCCCGCATGTAAGTTTCCCGCTTTTGATCGGCAATTAGAACATTCTGGTTTTATTACGTCCTTAACGCCGCAACCGAAACAGAAACGTCGGTGAATCGAGGATGGACAATCTGGGTAGAAATGATTTGGTTCTAAACAATTCCAACAACAATTTTTCGGTGGATGTAACATAGGTTTTGCGGGAGTGTCTTTAAAGTATTGGTGTGAGTCTTGTTTTAGGTGAAGAGCAGCCACGTCTTCTACAACGGTCTCAGAGGGTTTTGAGAACGCATCCAACTCATTAATATATCGCTTCTGTTGACACAACATATCTGGAACCAACCCAGTTCGATTCCAGGTATCTTCGTAGGCCACACACTTACGAACCAACTCATCAACATCAGTAAGCTGCACATCCGTCAGCCGGTCTTGTAAACCAGGCCGCATGTTTCGACGCAATATACGTATTAATTCCGTATCAGATAGTGGGATTTCTAATTGTAAGGAAAACGATAGTATATCATTATAAAATTCGTAAAATGATTCCCGAGGTCTCTGCTTCCGACATTCTATCTGATGGCGAATGTCCAGATCAGAACGTCGGTCTTGGAACCGCTTTTTTAATTCAGCTTTCATCTCGGACCAGAAGATATAATTATTCTTCTCGATCATTGTCCAATACCATTCGAGTGCCGCCCCTCGAAGAATATAATGAAGCTCGCTAACGAGACGTAAATCAGAAATATTTTCTGATCTAGCAAGGTGTTCTACTCGGACCAAAAATCTCTTAATGTGGATGCCTGTAGGGGTGCCGTCAAAGGTGATATTCCATTTTGAGAGCGATCTTCCTGTATTATATATCGGTGGTGGAGGAAAATTAGGTAAATGTGACTGTTGAAAGTTTGTAGGCTGAGTTCCAGGCTGGCTTGCGTATTGAACCCGATTATCTGTATTATGCGAAGTTTGTGGTTAAGGTTGACGTTCTAAGACATCGTTTACTCTAGGTTGAAAATCAGGGCTATTATTTATTTGCGGAATAGTAATATTAGGCCCTTGTATAGATGAATGCTGAGTTGTCGCTCCATTAAGTGGTACAGGTTCATGAATAATAGAATCTGGCCTAACGTCTACCTCATTTGAACTGGATTCTCCGCCAGAATCGAGATTATCTTTGGGACCTACATCGATTACTTGTAATTTGGTGATACTTTGGTTTAACGGCTCATTCGTTTTAATGGTTTCGTCTACAAACGTTAATAATTGATTAACCTTAATAAGTGTTTGGCCTACTTCTGTGGCTACGACTCTCGATCTACTTAATCGAGTTAAACGACCTTTCACATGAAATAATCTAGAATTTAACTTAAGAAGATCGTCATTGGCATTATTTTGGATGGCTTCTTGAATAAGCTCGTAAAGATTCTTAATTTTAGACAACAATTTAGCAATCTCGCGTTTGGGGTTTTTACGCGCTACCTCATGGGGTTTGTTCGGAATAAGACATGCATGCTGTTCCTCTAATTTTAATCGAGACTTCAAATTTACCAGCTTGTCATTAACTGTCAAATCTTCGATGTTGCGTACGAGACACTCAAGTTCGAATTCTTCGAATTCCAAGTGTTCAATATCCATTATGTAAAAATACAGAAATAATAAAAAAAAATATTATATAAAAAAAATATTATGAACCAGAAGATTAACTTCCACTAAATAAATAGTAATGAAAATAGTAGATAAACAAAAAAAATTCAAGAAAATATAATATAATCAATAGGTAAGGTAAGTAACAATATCAATAACAAATTTGGATGCTTTTATTATCAGATATAAACGATGAAGCGGTAAGATTCTGATCACATTATAAGTTGATGGCATTAGGATGTTCTAAGTTAATCTTTGCCTTGGGGAAGGAATAACCCAGGAAGGGAATTTAAATTCTAACAAATGAATCAACAATAAAAAAAAATATTTTTTTGGGAACATTTGCGCAAAAATAAAATTAAAATAAGAATGTCTTGCGGTACCTAACAAATGTGTCTACTAAACATTGGAAACATTTGCGACGACAAGTCAACCTTTCCGTCCATGCTTTAACTAACAATGTTATCTACATTAACAGGAAACCATTGCGAAAGCATGAAAAGATTACCATGATACCTGATAAAATCACAAGCCGAACATTAACATCAACAATTGAATTTAAACAACGGAGATAACGTGATTCGATCTCATCAGATAACATAATAAGAGAATAAAATAAGAGAAAAGAGCGGAATGGGGAAGGTAAAAAAATTCGGAATCGGAAAAATTAAATTTAATAGGATTTACAAAAAAAAATGATAATAAAAATAAATGAGATAATTAATTAGCCACGTGTTTGCTTTAAGTTTGGGCGCCATCTGTAACGGGATGCGATAGCGTGCTATCGACCGTTATCAGAAATACTACTAAATATTGACAAATTCAAAAATAAAAAAATACTGACCCCGTGCACATCCAAATCAGTCAATTTATATCAAAAACTAAACAACTGACCATCCCACTCACACAACATTAAACGGGATAAACAAGTATCTCATTCCCCTACAAACGGTATGCTGTGGTACATTTGGGAATGGTCAGTAATAACAATAATACAACCAGAATAATCTCAGGTGAGCGAACCAAGTGCGTTCTTGTACCAATCTGAAGAAGCGATCGTTACAACGTAGTAAGTTAGACGCAGCTATTCCATTGACCACCGAACTACTAAAAATTTAGCAATCGAAATTCTCCGTCTTAATAATTTAATATAATTAATTAAACGAGACCAATCTGTGGTTTTAAAAATACCATATACAGATTAGTTTAATATCTCTAATCTAAAATCATTGTAATCTTAGCTCTCGCATTTAAAAAAAAAAACAAAAGTCTTATAGCAGAAATAAAACTGTGGTCAACAATTCCAAGAAAATCTTTACGAATCTATGCCACATAAAATCTTAACAAGAAAAGATAAAAGCAAAAATTTTACAGACGTTTATGTTATACGAGTATATCTTTATTATACAGATAACTTACAATTTCTTGTCAGCCATTAATCCGGTCGATACACAAATAGTAGTCTAATATTATAAAACAAATAAGTCCGCTTTATTCAATTATGCAGATATCCATGTGATTTTTAGATGAAATTACCTACAAAAAAAAAAAAAAAACAAAAAAGAATTCATTAGTATTAAATTAAAAAAACAATTTTATTGCAATATATTTTATTGTAATATTTTAGTTATAAATTATTTTTACGCCAATTACTCGAGGTGGAATGCCATCACTTTTCGTTCAGTGTATTTCATGAATTTGAACAGTTAAACCAAAAAATTCCTTTAAATTAAGAGTTTGCATTTTAACGAACGCAGTACATATAACGTAGTAATCAAATTTCAGTTACACATGTAAACTTAGAGAACCTCCCTTCCCTGGGAATTGGAAATTGGGAAAAATATTGCTATATATTTCCAAACTTCAATAATTCCCAATTTTTTATTCCTCAATTCCCAAAAGTGTATTCTGGCGTAATTGGGAATCGTTCAATGGGGAAAAACAATATTTCAAATTTTCCAGCCGCCATTATTTAAAAATTTTATTTTATACATATAAAATAAAAGTTTTACCGATGTTGTAAATAAAAAAATGAAAATACACAAAACAACAAGTTTCTTCTAATTCAAAAAAAAAAAAAAAGTTTGGGGAAAAATAAACGTCAACACTTACATAAAATGGAATTATTTTTTCCCTTCATTAAAAATTCCCAATCGCCAGAATACACTTTTGGAAAAAATAATTCCAAACTGCTAGAATACTGTTAAAACACTTTAATTCTCAGGGAATAGCCAGAATAGGGTCACTGGGTCAAAAACTCTAGCTACTGACCATATAACAAATCAACCGAAATTCTAACAGTGCGAGTTGAGTAGTTGTGGTGCGAATTTTTAATAATATGTAAATGTGACTTCTCTTGTTTGCTATGCGCTTACCATAACTGCGCTGATTGATCAATCATGGTGGCGGACGGCGGTACAAAGAAGAACGAAAATAATGCGAACTATTAAAAACCCATTTAAAAAGCCGAAGATTTGTTTTTTATACTTTATGTTTGATGTTTTTTTGTTTTTAACATTCCATCTCAAACAAGTACCACGGTAGTAATAAGCAGGAATAACGAAATAAGTCGAGTTACCAGTTAACGTGAAATGAAATATTTATTGAAACAAGATAAATAGGATGTGAAAAATTTTGTTTATCTATTTGCGTTTAAGAATATCAAATGAACCAAGCCAAAATAATGTGACGGTAACACCTAGTGTGTAATAGAATAAGTAAAACTAATGGCTCAATGTGTAACTGTACTAAAATGGAATTTTCCATGATAAAAATTGTTACGTAATGTTTCTACGCTATTCTAACTCGAAAAGTCATGAGCTTTCTAGAAGTTTGGTTTGTGTATATAAAAAGGCGAACGAAGTCGAATTGGATTATTAGTATTTGGAACGCGATAGAGTAAACTTGTAAGATTATTAATAGTATTTGGTAAGCGACAGTGTGAAGATTAAACAGGAATTAAAAAGTGATTTAAAAAGTGTTCTAGTGCGATAAATAAAGTAAAAGTGATCAGTAAAATTTAAGAACAATTTATATAAAGTGATTTTGTGATTTGTTATTGATAAACTGTGTTGTAATAAATTTTGTGAAATAAATAAATTCGTTGGTGATAAATTGAATTGAGTTTGTATTATTCACAATCCAGTGATACGAACCTTGAGTGACAAGGCAAAAACGTAACAAATTGGTGACAGCGGTGGGATTGTGAATAAAAAGATAAAGAAAATGATTCTCAACGAATTAAAAGTTCCAGAATTAAAGAGGGAACATGAGAAACGGGGTTTGGCTACTGATGGTAGCAAAGGAGCTTTACAAGCGCGACTACGTGACGCCATGGAGAAAGAAGGGTTAAACGCAGATCAACATGATTTTGGAGAAAAATAAACGGATGCGGCAACCCTAGAGCAGAAAGAACAATAAACAACCGTCAGCCGAAACAACACAACCACCATCTGGAAGTTTCGATTTGTCGCAGTTAATAGGTGCTATGAAACAGATGATGGGACAGATGAATCTAATGAAACAACAAAATGGGCGACAGTTGGAGACTATAAACTAGTCAAATCAGGAAATAAAACACCAGATGAAACAACAAATAGAGAAAATTGAACAACCAATCCAGGAAATTGCACATGGGCAAAAGAGAATGGACGAGAAATTTATCGAGTTATCCACTTCGCTACGTGAAGAAGTAGAAAAATTGCAAATGGAATTGCAAACTGAAATTCATCACGCTAAAACGGAATTTAAAATGGAGATTCAAGATGTGGAACATAAATTACAAGCTGAATTTAAAACGGAGGTTAAACGTCTCGAGAAAGAGCTGATTGACGTCAAAGCAAGTGGAACAACGACACAAGTGATACAAACCGTTCAATCAGTTAAGTTAAAACCACCAAACTTCGACGGTACAACATCTTTCGGCATTTTCAAATTTCAACGGCAGCCAATCAAAACCGTTGGAATGATGAACATCTTGTCGCAGCGTTAATAGTGGCCCTTAAAGGTGAAGCTGCGGATGCCTTACAAACAATTCCGGAAAAAGATCGCAACAGTTATCTCGAAATTATGAAGGCGCTGGATAGGAAGTACGGCAGTGATCACAAGCGGGAAATCTATCGAATGGAATTAAAAAGCCGCTACAAAAAGATAGGAGAATCACTTCAGGAATTTTCATCGGCAATCGAGCGATTAGTACATCTAGCACGCATACCAGTACATCAGCCGATTATATGGAAAGGCTAAAAATTGACGCATTCATTGATGGCATTCGAGATCCAGAGACACGCAGGGCGGTGATGTTGTCACCTAAAGCAACCTTCGCGGAAACCATCGCTTGTGCGTTAACAAATGAAACTGCACAAGCCATCACCAAACCGTCAATGAAAATACGCCGAGTGGAAATCGACACCAGCATAAACACAGAACGCTCAACACCAAGATACCGAGACGGAAGCGGCAAAATCAAATGTTGGGCATGTGATAAAATCGGTCACATCTCACGGGACTGCTGGGAATTAAGAAGAAAAAGGGGAAGATCACCATCTCCTATGCAGCGACGACAAAGAGGGGAGCAGGCAGTGGCCAGGCAAGAAGGCCAAATGACGACAGATTCGTTAAACTACAAAGAGTCAGCTTAAAGGGGCAGAAGCTGACTCCCACAACCGATTGCCACATAACCTCCATCCGCGTTTTGAAAGTAGAAAGAGGCGGTGACAGCTTAACAATTAAAGGCGACATTGATGGCACGGATTGCATCATCACCCTGGATACGGGAGCAAATCGCACGATTGTCCGGAAAGATCTGATCGATGGAGGTGTACAACCAGCAAATGGAGACAGTTCAATAATAAAAGGCAAAAAGATCGTGAAAATAAAAATCGGGAGAACTCTTTTCCAACACGAAGTGCTGATTGTAGATATTGTGGATGAAGTCATAATGGGGATGGACTTCATGAGAGCAAATGGCTTCGTGGTGGATGTTGGACGAGGAGTTTTAAGTTACGATAACATCGAGTTGCCACTTCAATCTAGCAGTGCCGGAGCAACTATTAGGCGAATTATCATTGATCATCGGGAGAAGCTGCCACCGAATTCGGAGACGATCCTATGGGGAAAATTGGAGGGAGGTTCTGGGTCACCCAGGTTGTGGGTTGTGGAAGCTAACGAAGAGGAGGACGGAGCCAAGGAAATTATAATCGGAAAAGCCCTAGTTAAACCAGACAACGACTATAGAGTACCAATTAGGACTCTAAATCTCTCGGATAAGACGAAAACCATCAAGAAAGGGACAGTCATCGGCAAATGTAACGAGGTTTCAACTATAGTAAAGTGTGAACAGAAAAGACCGATTGAAAAAGCCGACATGCAAGAGCAGAAAGAAATGGTAGAACAACTCATGCAGAAATGGACCGAAGATCTTACTGAGGCACAGAAAGATTCTGCACATCAACTACTCAAACAGTACACGTCCATATTCTGCAGTACATCGGATAATAACGGAAGGACCTCAATGGTAAAGCACCGCATTGATACGGGAGCAGAGATGCCAATTCGTCAACCACCCAGGAGACTACCTTTAGCAAAACAAGAAGAAGTCAATCGAATGGTAACAGATATGCAGGCAGCAGGAGTAATTGAACCATCTAATAGCCCATGGAGCTCACCGGTAGTATTGGTCGAGAAGAAGGACGGTAGCATGAGATTTTGCGTTGATTACCGAAAACTCAATGCTGTGACGAAAAAGGATAGGTACCCACTGCCAAGAATCGATGGCACGTTAGACACGTTATCGGGTGCTCGAATATTTTCTACATTAGATCTACAAAGCGGCTATTGGCAGGTGGAAGTCTATGAGGAAGATCGCGAGAAAACAGCGTTCAGTGTGGGTAACGGGCTTTGGCAATTTAATGTTATGCCGTTCGGATTACGTAATGCCCCTGCGACTTTTGAACGATTAATGGAGCACGTGTTAAGGGGATTACATTGGAAGACGTGTCTAATATATCTGGATGTCATCATCGTCATGGGTAAGGATTTCGACGAGCATCTAAGGAACTTGGCAGATGTTTTAGATCGGATACAGGCCGCCGGATTAAAGCTAAGCCCAAAGAAGTGTAAACTGTTTAGAACTGAAGTCAAATATTTGGGTCATCTTGTAACAACTAATGGAGTTCACACCGACGAAGAAAAGATCGCAGCGGTAAGGAACTGGCCAAGACCTAAAAACTTACACGAATTACGAAGCTTTCTATTGCCACGAGTTTACACGAGTTGACCAGGAAGAACAAGCCATTCGAATGGAAGAATGACCAGGAGGAAGCATTCGTGGAACTAAGGAGACGGTTATGTGTCGCGCCAATCCTCGCGTACCCTATACCCAAGGTGAAATTTATTTTGGACACCGATGCAAGTAATGACGGTATAGGAGGTGTGTTATCACAGGAAACCAATGGCCAAGAATGAGTTATTGCGTACTTTTCCAAAACATTATCAAAACCGGAGCGTAACTACTGCGTGACACGGAAAGAATTGTTGGCTATAGTGGAGTGTGTCAAGCATTTCCATAAATATCTTTATGGGCAAAAATTCCATTTACGAACAGATCACGGCGCTTTACGGTGGCTATTACAATTCAAGAATCCAGAGGGACAAGTAGCACGCTGGATCGAACGTCTTCAAAGCTACGATTTCCAAATTGAACATCGGAAGGGAAGTTCACACAGAAATGCCGACGCATTATCAAGACGGCCGTGTCCAGTAGAATGTAAACATTGTGGCCATGTTGAAGCAAAGGAAGACATGCCTGATGAGGAGTGGACCGACGAAATGGTCAGGAAAGAGCAATTGGATGATACGGATTCATCAGTTATAATGGAATGGAAGGAAAAAGAACACCGGCCAACTTGGAGCGAGATCGCGGACTCCCATTGTCAAGGCTTATTGGGCTCAATGGGATAGCCTCCGTCTTGAGAATGGCTGTTTAAAACGATTGTGGGAAAGCACGGATGGCAAAGTGAAGCAATTGTTGCTGGTGATACCAAAGTGCCGGATTGCGGAAATCCTGAATGAGTATCATGGTGGGGCAAGTGGGGGCCACCTAGGAATTAATAAAACACTAGCAAAAATACGCCAACGATTCTACTGGGCAGGATGAAGCAGTCTGTGATAGAATGGTGCCAAAAATGTGACCAATGTGCGACGGTGAAGGGACCCGCACGCAAAAGTCGTGGAATCATGAAACAATACAACGTCGGAGCACCATTCGAAAGAATTGCAATGGATGTAGCGGGGCCATTGCCCACCACCGAGAGCGGCAACAAATATGTGCTAGTAATAATGGATTATTTCAGCAAATGGCCGGAGGTGTACCCCATTCCCAATCAGGAGACGACAACAATAGCTGATGCCGTAGTAAACAACTGGATTAGCAGATTTGGAGTGCCGATGGAGATTCATACCGATCAAGGAAGGAATTTTAAATCGGTGGTATTTCAAGAGATATGCCAGATGTTCGGTATAAATAAAACGAGAACAACGCCTTTGCATCCACAGTCTGATGGTATGGTGGAAAAATTCAATGGTACATTGGAGGAATATCTAGCAAAGGTCGTTGAGAAAAACCAACGCAACTGGGATCGACATATACCGATGTTTCTGGTGGCCTATCGATCAGCAATACATGACACAACCGGAATAACACCAGCTAAAACGTTATTTGGAGATAATCTACGGTTACCTGGAGATCTAAAGTTTGGGACTGTACCATCATCGGCTTTATGTGGACAGGATTACGTAGACCGAAAGAAAGAGGAACTTAATCAGATTCATCAATTTGTACGGGAGAAAATACGGATATCAAGTGACCGGATGAAGGCTCGATATGACATACGAGCAAATAACCAGGGCTTCCAGGAAGGGAAATTAGTATGGTTTCACAACCCGCAACGGAAAAAGGGATAACAACCGAAGCTGCAACCAGCATGGGAAGGACCTTATACTGTCATCACAAGGATGAACGACGTGGTTTATCGCATACGGAAGGGACATCGAGGTAAACCAAAGGTGGTGCATTTGGAGAGGCTGGCCCTATACAGAAGAGGTGATTTGGGTCCTATTCGGGACGAACAGGCTTAGGTGGGGGGTAGTGTGATGGTGACACCTAGTGTGTAATAGAATAAGTTAAAATTAATAGCTCAATGTTAAACTGTTCTAAATGGAATTTTCCATGATAAAATTGTTCTACACAATTCTAACTAGAAAAATCATGAGCTTTCTAGAAGTTTGGTTTGTGTATATAAAAAGGCGAACGAAGTCGAATTGGATTTAGTAATATTTGGTAAGCGATAGTATAAAGATTAAAAGGAATTAAAAAGTGATTTAAAAAAGTGTTGTAGTGCGATAAATAAAGTAAAAGTGATCAGTAAAATTTAAGAATAATTTATATAAAGTGATTTTGTGAATTTTTATTGATAAACTGTGTTGTAATAAATTTTGTGAAATAAATAAATTCGTTGGAGATAAATTGAATTGAGTTTGTATTATTCACAATCCAGTGATACGAACCTTGATTGACAAGGCAAAAACGTAACAGTATAGTAAATGTAGTACATATGCCCTAACAGAGATGTCACCATGTCGACATATTATAGATAGACGAGATAGTAAGGTGATAGAGTGGAGTGAAGAAGGTCTGGAGTTCGAATCTAAGCAAAGCCAACGAAAAATTTGTTTTTTTAGATGAAAAATTTTGAATTGGGGATAGTCCGAGAAGATTAATCGGGATCGAGATCGCTACAAAAAAAAAATCAGATAAAATTCGTGGAAATAAAAAAAAATCAAATTTTAAAAAAAAATAAAGTCGGAATCGTGCGTTTTTTGTATTTTTATAATTTACAATGGTTACAGGATGAGAATTTAATGCGGTATCGAAAAGAAAATGGTAGGAACATTTGAGGTAAGAATAATATTTCGGAAACCACTATAGTTGCAAATAAGCAACGAAAAATTTATCTGCATTCTGTTTATAACAAGAAAACTGTATAAGAAACACTTTGTACTAAATGTAGTACGTATGCCCTAACAGAGACATTTATTTTGCTCTGCACGATTGCATAAAACAAACAAATTTATATTTACTTGTATATGATGTGGTAGCGGAGGTAGTAAGGTGATGGATTGGAGTGACGAAGGTGAAGGTCTTGAGTTCGAGTCCAAGCAAAGCCAACGAAAAAATATATTTTTAGATGAAAAAAATTGGAGATAATTCGAAAAGATTATCGGGATCGACGAGATCGCTGCAAAAAAAATTGATAAAATTCGAATAAATTCGCGTAAATAAAAAATAAAAAATTAAGTCGGAAGTTTCAAGAATCAAACTCTAGACCTTTCACACATCATTCCTTCATCTTACCACCCAACCACTCATCTCTATATCAATTTCTACTCATTTCTACTACCTCCGCAGTAAGGTGATGGATTGGAGCGACGAGGGTCTTGAGTTCGAGTCCAATCCTCGATCGAACAAGAAAGAACAAGTTGGCAAAATTCTCAAAAAAAAATTCAATTCTACCAGGCAAGCAAGAATCGCAGCAGTTATAAATAATTTGAATAAAGGGGGGTTCGTTTCTGTGATAAAACAAAAAGTAGAACACTTTGGGTTTGTGTTATATTTATCTGTATTATCCCAGAAACGAACCCCCCTTTGTTAAAATCATTTATAAACGTTTTTGATTCTGCTCGCCTGGTACAAATTGCTGGGTTCCATTTAACGTGGCAAAGTACACACACAAGTACTTCTGACTGCACGCAGCTACTCTTGCTAAATTTTAAGAGTAGTTAGTTTGCTTTTTGAATTTATGGCGACTTCGTTACCAGAATAATTAGTAAAACTAATCGGTAAGAAATGGCTGATCAGTTTTCAAATTAATAATTAATTTTCCAACTTTCCATGTTGCATGTAAATTTTTTTTAATTAATTTTTATTTTCACAATTAATTTTCTGCGTTCCATTTACCAACTACTCCCAAGTACTTATTTGTACTTTGTCACGTCAAATGGAACACAGCAATTTTAAAGTTAAATTATTGTTACGTTTTTGCCTTGTCAATTAAGGTTCGTATCACTGGATTGTGAATAATTCAAAATCAATTTAATTTATCATTAACGAATTTATTTATTTCACACAAGAATTATTACAACACAGTTTATTAATAAAAATTCACAAAATCACTTTATATAAATTATTCTCAAATTTTTTACTGTACACTTATATTTTTTATTTCCACAAAAACACTTTTTAATTCCTTTTTAATCATTACTCTATCGCTTACCAAATATTACTCCTACAAGTTTACTCTATCGCGTTCCAAATACTAATAATCCAATTCGATCTTGTTCGCCTTTTTATATACACGAACCAAACTTCTAGAAAGCTAAGATTTTTCTAGTTAGAATAGTGTAGAACAATTTTATCATGGCAAATTCCATTTTAGAAAAGTTTAACATTGAGCTATTAATTTTAACTTAGTCTATTACACACTAGGTGTCACCGTCACATTATTAAAGAAAAATTGTAGTTGTATCTTTTTACAACAAAAATAGAGAAACTCACCTAAAAAATAATGAACTTATTAAAATGTGTACTGTCTTTCTTCTATTAAAGGTTAGATGGAACCTCAGTAAAAATAATTTAAATTGGTTTAAGTTTCAGGTTTTGGGTTCCAGAATGAATTGCCAAAAATTAACGCGTTTTTTTATTCGCTCCGGATAGCTGCTATCGAGAGCCGTCATATAAAATGTCGCTCCCGATTGCGCTCCGTATAAATATATAGAGCCAAATATTTTTTATATGAAGTTTTTGCTAAACAATTGAATTAAAAATGATAGTTTGATGTTAAGTAAGTTTAGTTTACCAATAATTAGCGCGTCAAATTTAAATTTAGGCGTTGAAACATGACGGCTCTCGATAGCAGGTGTATCGGGAGCGAATAAAAAAACGCAGCTAATATGTTCGGTGGTACTAAGTAGGCTTTATAGTATAAAGTGGATAATTGGCCATTTAAAATTGACAGATAAACCGAAGTTGATTAAACGTGTGAACTGAATTATAATGTAAGTTATTTCTGTTCCCTTTTCTATTAATACAAAGGAGCAAACATTGGAAAATTAGTGAAAAACTAATTTTATTTGGTTGAAATTGGATTTGTGTAGAAAAAAAAATTAAATTAAAAAAAAATGTCTTAAAAATTTCGATTAATCGTTAATCAAAATTTGCACCCACTTATTACTATAGGATTTATATTTCTGTTTCATCTTTTAACGTGCCAGTTTCTATCTTACTGGCTGATAAGTTACTCAAGCTACATCAAGTAAAATAATCCCCGGATTTTTTGTAGAGAAATATTGTACAAACGAAACAGTTAAATTTTCAAATAATAAAGCAGCGTTCGTTAGAAGTGGTGTGAAGTATTTTACACAAAGTGTAGCTACACAAATTAACGAAAAGTCTAAGTGTACCGAAAAAGTGTAGATAACAAACAAAAACAATGTGTAAATAACTAGCAAAAACAGGTTCGAGTTAGACTCGTTAATCGGATTTGGCAAATTTTTAGAAATCTTACATAAAGCATCAATCAAATAAATTAGTTTGTATGATAAATTGAAGTGGCTTATTTTGTTCACAATCCATTGATTCGAGCCATAATTGACAAGACAAAAACGTCAGAATACTACATACCTATTTTGTTTAAATGCTTTGTTTTTCTTAAACATTTTATTCTTAACATTTTTCCAGTTGAAATTTTTTAGTTTTAATTTATGTCAGTTTTGCTACCTGCTATGAGTCTTTTATTTAGTAACCTTGTTTTCATTTTGTTCAGATTATATAATTGTTGTGAAAAATGAATAAATTTTGTTTTGAATAAATCTTTTATAAGTATTACAAGAAAAAAAAGCAATTTTTATATATGTTAAAGTTCAAACATTCACGATAATATTTCATAAATCATAATTAAGAATTTGAAACGTCTTCATTTAAAAATCAGTATACATATATGAAAATATTGATTTTTGCCTCGTTTTCAACTCTTTTATACGCTCAGTTTTCTATATTAATGCTCTATGAAATATAGTTGGTACTGTTATTACTACAATTATTAGAAAAAACTCCGACATTTTTTTGTCTAGTGTATTTTTTCAGCAAAGCAACAATTTTGGTCGAAAAATGAAATTTGGAGAATTGCGATGTCTCATTTTACGACCAAAATCAGTGCTCAGGTTTGTAGTTTGTTCGGTGAATTTCCTGTAAAGACAAACATTTTGAATAACACTGTAATGGCGGATATGTCATTAAAATAATTTCGTTGACGATAATCTTATTCTATTTCAACTGATATGAGGTTAAACCGAAAAATTTGCAATTTAAATAATATTATTTATTGTTGTCTGTATACACATAAACATATAATAATAACAATAATAATATAAATCTTTATGCTCATATACATATATGTGTATTGTGGTAATCATAAATTTCCCCATAATAATTTTATGTTTTTTAATAAACATAAAACAAGAATATAAAAAAATATGTTAAAGTACTATTATACATATTAAAAATATTAAACATAAAATTGCAATTATCAAAAAGCCACAATTTAATAGGATGTTTAGGAAAGGTAATTTTAGGTTAGGTAAAACAAGATGTAAACAAAAAGAAAACATAATTTTCTCAATTCTTCAACTCCTTAATTATTATTTATATATTTTCGGTACAAAATTAATTATTTAGAAACTATCAAAAATAGTGATAAATAATTTATGTCACACATATGTATATGCAACAAATATGTCTCCTCCCACATTAAATTTAATTTATTATTTATAAAGTTTCAATAACATAAAATCACCTCCTCCGCCTTCAATACAAACATACATATGTACATTAAATAAACAATTTTCCATTCATCCCAATGTAAGAATAATAATTAGAAAATAAATACGAAGAAGTTTTTAATTAATCTTAAACACAAATAAGAAGAATAAGAAGAGTAATTTCTAGTGGTAAATACAATGTAGTATTATAGTAAGAAAGAAACATAGAACATGATAATAGTAATTAGGTCAAAAAAATTATGTCTCCATATAGTGTTTCTTATAGTTCCATCCCCGCCCCGCCCCCCTCTCCTCAATCGTCTTTGTCTGAAAATATTTTCGATAATTTATTTATTTCGTTTTTGTTGTTGTTGTTGTTGTAAATAATGGTACTTATAATTTCAAAATTATTACAAAAGCAGACTTGCAATAGGTAATTATTATTATTTCAATTAATGGAGATTGTTTCTCATGAATTGTGTAAGATGAGTGTTTTCTGAAGAGTTGTTCATTTTAACTGTTATTGTTATTGTAGGATGGATGCATTTTTCAAAGCAACCAGCAAGAATTTTTTTTTTTTCACTTCATGATATTGAAATGAGGTGCACAACATCCACTTTACTTCAATAAATTATTTTCATTTAAATACCTCCTTAAATATTTTTGTTGAATGGCAAACTGTTGAATGGTTTATTGAAGTTTTCATGGAATTTTATAGTTTACTATTCTATTTGGTTATTAAAATTTTTCACAAACATAAACACAAAGTATATGAAGGAGTGTAACGTAACATTGGTTTTGTAACGTTGTTTATTAAATTTGCCTGAAAGTATGCTACCAAATCAAAATGTATACACATATTTTTACTTTTCCCACAAAGTTATATTGGGTAAGTATTGAAATCGTGAAAAAAATTTGTTCCAGATTTTCCGATTTTTCGATGAATTGGGTTACCAGGCCCTGGATTCTGATCAAAAGACAAACGACAATTTTTTGTGATATTGTACTAAAATTTTAACTGCTATAAAATGAAAAATTAAGTTAAAATGTTGACAATATATAAGACAATATAAAGCAATTGTTAATTTACTCTGCTATAAAACGACAATATAAAGCTGTTAAAATTTGTCATTTTATAGCAGTTAAAATTTTAGTACAAAGTTACAAAAAATTGTCATTTGCCATTTGTCACTTGATCAGAATCTACGCCCAAGACTCCAAAACATTGATTAGAAAAATGTCGTGTCCGTCCTTCCGTCCTTCTTTTGATAGTTTTGGTCGAAGTTTTGTATGGATTTTAGTAATAAGCAGTTTATGTTAAGTTTTAGGTTCGTTTGAGTCTACTGAAAAGAATACTGACAAAAACAGATTTTCTCAAAAACGGGACCGACGATTTTTTTTGTTATGTTGATGATAAATTTAACAATACATAATCTACCTGTTCACAAAATTTGAAGTCGATTGAAGCATTGTTTGGGAGGGGGGCATTTTAACACAAAATAGAAACAAAACTTGTTGAACTGTTTTTCAAAGTAATATCAAAATGTTCGAAGAAATATTTTTCTACGTCATATTAGACATTTTAATGATTGAAATTTCAAAGACAATGTATTATTTCTAGAGTAATAAATCCTCTTGATATTAAAGGTCATATATGAGATTAGATACCAACGACGATATCACTGACAGACACGATACCGCGAACCTAGAAACGAATACAGGCGAACAATCAAATTCAAGTCAAGCCGCAATGAGCATTAAACTTCAACCATTCTGGATGGAAGAGCCTAAGAATTGGTTTAATGCAGCGGAAATTATGTTCGAACTGCAAAATATAAAAAGCGATGGAATTAGGTTCGCGCACGTATTGTCAGCCCTATCTCCAAAAGCTAGCACCGAAATTTCAGATATACTCGCGGAGCCACCAACCGTTGATAAGTATAATACAATTAAGCAAGCGCTTATTGAGCAGTTGACGCCTTCCGACGAGCGTAAGCTAGAAGCACTGCTAAGTGGGCAGGATATAGGGGATAGACGTCCGACAGAATCACTCCGGCATATTCGCAACACTTAGCCGGCAAACAATTCAATCCAAAAATAATAAAGTCGTTGTGGATACGGAAACTTTCGGAAATCATAAAAATCGCCATGCTCGCACAACCTGAAAGTATGCAAACCGATGACCTCGCAAAAACAGCGGATAAAATGTTTGAGGCAATTTCCCAGAATACACAGAGCATAGCGGCGTACACCAGACCATACAGCTTCCCGGTCAACTCGAGCCACGTTCGCGACTTAAATCGTCAATCCACGAACAGCTCGATCGAAGAACGTCTCTCTCGCCTCGAATCGAAAATAAACACATATTTCAATAATAGACGAAGCCGATCGAGAGGTTCACGATCCTCGTCGCGAGGAGATCGCAGTGGTTCAGGGTCTCGCAGCCCCGGAAGACGCCAAAAAGCTTGTGCTGGTACCACATGAAGTTTGGTGCAGCTGCGGAAAAATGCACACGTCCATGCAGATACGGCCAATCCACGTCCACGGCTAGCATGGAGGTCGACCCAAATTCAAAAAACGAGTATATCAACGGGTAGAGATGGCGTCTCGCAACACCTTAAATTCAAACTGGCTATTTCTCCGGGATAAGACAAACAACTTAACATTTCTCATAGATACTGGCGCTGACCTTTCGGTTATCCCAGCCCAAAACTTCAAACAATATTTTTCATTTTCAAAACGAAATCATGATCTAGTCCTATCGGCCGCCAATGGCAGCACAATCCACACCTACGGCACAAAGTTGCTTCAAGTGGATATCGGACTTAAACGAACCTTGAAAAATAAACGGCCGGTTGATTCAGCGACTAAGCTGTCAATCAACGCCACAATGGTTCGCGTCGACACACCGACACCGATCCATTTCACAGTCAACAACGGTTACGGCACTCTGCTCAAACAATTCCCTTCACTCACAGCAGAGCCTAACTACAATTTGCCAGTCCGACACAACGTGGTTCACCATATTATTACAGCAGGCCATCTGCCCGTATCAAGACCACGCAGGCTAGATCCACTCCGCCACAAAGCCGCATTCGCAGAATTCCAGCAAATGGTGGAATTAGGGATTTACCGGCCATCCGCATCTCTCGTCTCTTGTCCATTACATATGGTGAAAAAGAAAGATCACGATTGGCGACCTTGTGGGGATTATCGTCGACTAAACACGGTCACAACACCTGATCGTTATCCGATACCCCACATTCAAAATTTCTCCATGCACTTGCATGGTTGCAAAATTTTCTCAAAAATCGATCTGGTCAGAGCGTACCATTTAATTCCCGTCGCTCCTGAAGACGTTCACCCCACGACCCCATTTGGCCTCTTCGAATTCACGCGAATGCCATTCGGTCTACGAAATGCCGCGCAAACGTTTCAGCGTTTCATGAACGAAGTCGTACGTGATTTAAATTTCGTTTTCGTATACATTGACGACATTCTTGTGGCTTCACAATCTGAGGAACAACACAAACTACACTTGGAACAACTCTTCCAAAAGTTAACACAGTTTGATGTTCATATCAACAGCTCAAAATCCGTCTTTGGCGCATCCACTCTTGATTTGCTCAGCCACAAGATAACACCTAATGGTATTTTGCCGTCTGAAGAACGAATTAACGCCATTAGGGAATTCCCAGCTCCTACTTCAATAAAAAGTATACAGCGATTCGTCGGTATAGTAAATTACTACCACCGATTTATACCAAAGCTCGCAGAAACACTCGGACCAATTCACAGTCACTTGGCAGCTTTACTCAAAAAGCCCAACACAGCCAAGAATTTCTCTTGGACAAGCGAATGTCAACACGCATTCACGTCACTTAAGACTGAATTGAAACAAATTACACTTCTAGCGCATCCATTGAGCGACTCAAAGCTCAGCATTGAGGCATCAAAAACTGCCGTAGGGGCAGTTCTGCAACAGTACAATAAGGAGTGTTGGGAGCCACTGGCATCTCGCCACTTGGATTATATTAGTCAATTTACCACGGACATTCAGCATGTTCACGGACACGACAATGTTGTCGCGGACACATTATCCGGCACAACAGACAATGAAACGGCCGCAGTCGAGACACATTTCGACTTAACCAAAATAGCAACCACACAAAAAGCAGACTTAGAACTTCAGAATTTATTTTCTGGTACCGAATGTCACACTAGTTCATCAATGAAACTAGATCTTTTTAAACTACCTGGCCTAGAAATCGTCTGCGAGACATCAACTGGGAACAATCGCCCATATATCGCAGAATCGGTACGTCGAACAATCTTCGACACATTACATAACATTTCGCATCCTGGTATCCGTGCTACTCGTAAGTTGATTACTGCTCGCTATTTTTGGCCCAGTATAAACAGAGACGTAGGCCAATGGGCTCAGCCTATTTATCCTGCCAACGTGCTAAAGTCCAACGGCACACAAAATCACCCCATGGACAATTCGAAATTCCAACTGGTCGATTCGAACATATCCACATAGACATCGTAGGACCACATCCTCCGTCTAATGGATATTAATACTTGCTTACCTGTGTCGATCGCTTCACTCGCTTGCCCGAAGCGTACTGCATGACCAATATATCAGCTGTAACCATTGCCACCACATTCGTCAATAATTACGTATCACGATTCGGCGTGCCCCTTCACATCACAACCGATCAGGGAACGCAATTCGAGTCTAAATTATTCAATGAGTTAACGAAACTCCTCGGATCACATCGAATACGAACAACGGCTTACCATCCGCAAGCCAATGGCATGGTTGAACGCTTTCATCGGCAACTCAAAGCCGCACTCATGGCCAGAAATACCAATCGTACTACTTGGAATCCGAGCAACGGTGAAAGAGGATCTGAAGTGCTCACCAGCTGAAATGGTTTATGGACAAACCATTAAGCTACCCGGTGAGTTCTTCATCGAAAATCCTCTTCCACTTATGCCAACTACTGACACAGTCATCGACCAACTGCGACAAACCATACAAAACCTTGTACCAAAATCAACTCGTCAATCCAAACAAGATGACGTTTTTGTTCCGAAATCACTTGACAATTGTGATTTTGTTTTCATTAGAACAGACAAGGTGCGCACGGGATTATCTCCTCCCTATGAAGGTCCGTATAAAGTTATACGTCGGCTACGAAAGCATTTCATCGTATCGATTAATGAAAAAAACTTTAACATTTCAATCGATCGACTCAAGCCAGCATACGGAATTCTTTGTTCGGCTGATCGAACATCAAGCCCTCGAACACACAAAACCATCCGTATTGCTGCTAGTCAAACAATTATTCCCTAGGGAGGGAGAAATCACTTGTGGGGGAGTCATGTAGCGGTCAACTCATTTATGCATTTCATTCATTCATTAATTTATTCATTTCAGATTACATTCACTCGTTGGCCACCACAATACCAATGCAGATTCTCTTTAAATAATCAAAACATTTCAATTTCCACTCAACTGATTTTTGGTGCCATCTCAGGATCGCTAGCATAAACAATCATTTGTTAAGAAAAAACCTTTTCGTTTGCAAAAACAAAACATTAAAAAAAAAAAAAAAAAATTCTTTTTTTTTTTTGGTTGGCGATCATGTTTTCTTGTGTTGACAGAAAAAAAAAATATTTTCTTTTTGGTAAAACATTTTTTTTTTCTCTTCTCGCTTCTCGACTGATACATATGGTGGTGTTCTATAATTTAAAATTTGTTTTCATTTTGTAAAATTCAATCGACATAACAAAATTATCAACAATAAAATTTCTTGTATAGTTAAACAGAAATACGGACGTGGTTTAATTTAATTAAAAATACAACTACACGATCCGATATAATCATCTGGGATACACGAGGAAATCTGCTCAATGGGTTCCACGAATTTTAAATGAGGCCTAAAAAGAGGCTCGAGTGCATTTTGCTAAATTTTTCCAAAATAAATTCGAAAATGGGCAGTCTAGCAAGTTTAGTAAAATCGTTACTGATGACAAATCTTGGTTCTATAAGTACGATCCGGAAACCAAACAGCAGTCCATGGTATTGAGCCCAACAGGAGCAAACCCATCCGTAAAAGCTAAGCAACAAAAGTAATGATGTCAGTTTACTTCACCCGATCAAAAATTGTAGCTGCTATTCCCCTGGAAAAGGGTCAGACGGTAACTGTAAAATGGTATACCGAAAACTGCTTACCAAAATTTTTCAAAAAATTGTTGGAAAACCGGAAGAAAGATTATTTGCGGCGCTACTTTATACATCATGAAAACGCGCCAGCTCACACTGCTAAAATAACGAGTAACTTTATTGTGATCTCTGGCATCGAAGAAATACGACCAGCACCATATTCCCCGGATCTAGCACCTTGTGATTTCTGATTATTTCCAAAAATTAAAAAAAAATTGAGGAGAAAGGTGTTTAACAGTAACACGGAGATAATTGATGCGGTTAATGCTGAACTTTATAAGCTTAAAAAGCAAGATTTTGAAGACTGTTTTGAGAAGTGGATCTATAGGCTTAAGAAATGCATTGAAATCAATGGCGATTATGTAGAGAAGATAAAACAAGACGAAGATTAAGAATAAATACGAAAAAAAAAATTATTTTTTTTAAGCGAACTTTTGTTAGTCCCCCCCCCCCCCCCCCTTGTAAATGTATATCAAAATGGAAAATTACTATGGGACGGCTTTTAAAATAATATCAGGCTAGGAGATATAAAAAATTAAATGCTGTGTGACAAGAAAGTTGTATTCGGTGACAAAAGATAATTAACGTTAATTCTGAATATGTATTGTTTGTGTTTTATTACTTTGTATTCTTGAATGGTCCACAGTCAGCGAGCCACGTCCAGACTGAAGCACTGAGTAAAGAATTATGTCAGCCAATTCTCATGTTGTTCACTTAACGTTGCGATCTTAATAAACGACACAAATTTTCAGAAAAGAAATTTTGGACATTGTGGATGCTCTCTGAACAGAGTAATTAAAATTTTTAAGGATTTTCAACAGTGTACTAGAGAGAGGTAAATAACTTGACCTATTTATTAAATTTGTTTGCTATTTAGCATGTCGCAGTTCTAAATAATGTATCATTAATTCTAAATCTGTGTTCTAAATTGTTAGAAATTTTTTTCTCTTAATATTAGTATTAATATTAATATTAGTATTAGTATATTGTTTGAAATAAAACGAAATATTAGGTTGGGGAAAAGTATTGAGAGGCTTTTTGTCATTTTTTCATTAAATTTTTCATTTAATCAAAATGAATTTTATTTAAGTACATTAAACAGAGTGAAGGAATGTACCAGATTTATGGATATCATTATTTCGCTCTTTGTGGTTGTGTTTTGAATAAGGAATATAACCTTACGATGTATAATCTATAATTCAACTTAAGGTTAATATATTACGCATATGCAGATAAATTAACATTTCGCCCTTTTCCAACTGCAGATAAATTTCGAAATTTCGAACTTACAGGGTTTTGGAATTATTTGTTAAAATTTGTTAAATAAAACACTCACATATTTAAATTCTTTAAAACTAAGAAGAAATTGGAGAGTAGTCCAGTGGATTGTTTTACGACAAAATCAACTATAAAATAATATCGAATGGTACGTACCTACATAGCTCCTACAAATTCTGCGTATTCATTTAGGAGCTCATACAGAATTTTATAACGTATTATACGCTAAGCATAACACTATTTTGAACCCTAGAACACTAGCCCCTCAAGATTTCCGTGGCGAATCTTAAAATATTCCAATATGCTCTTTTCGGCCCACTTCAACATCAGGTAGTAATCAAACGGCAATTTTAAGGGAACAATTCAAACCAATTCAATTTACTTTCTTCTAATGCAAATACTGCTAATAGTCACCACAAGAAAAAATAAACAGTCGAACGCAAATGGCCGCCTTTATTTTGCTGGCGGTTTTTTCCCGCTATTGAATAGATTGCTGAGAGGTATCATGTGTGGTGATCGTGGCGGAAATCTTGATAAGGGCTATGTGAATGACTTTATGTAAGCAGCTAAAAATTCTATAAGGGTTCTTCTTCCCTACTATCTACAACTTAATTTTTTCCAAAGCTTTTTAACTCCAACAAATAAATGAAACCATTTTTAGAAATTAAAGTAACCCTTTGCCAAATTAAATTAAACTTACAGTCATATTTAAACTTTGTCCAATTGATTTTAACAATTTTCCAAAAAACAGATTCGGGTTATTGGTTTTAAATTTATTTAATTTAGTTTCATATATTTCGGAAATGGTTTCATTCAATTCGGATAATTTTCATTCAAATCGGAAAACCTGTATATAAAACCAAATTAATTAACACCCTGTAAATTTAAATCGTAAGGGTAAAATATCTCACCTCAATTTTTACTAACAGACCTTAGATACATTTCCATGGTAAATTAGCCATTTTTGCCTTCCCCTTTAGGTTAAACCGCATTAATGTTGGTGCAACCGCGAACTCTACTTTATTTTCGCGTGCCATATTAGGAAATATAAATCACGTGGTCCGTAGCCGCACGTCGTAGAAGCACCGTCTTTAGTTTGCTTTAGAAGTTCTGAAATAGTCTGTTTACGTTTTTGGTCGAACACCTACAACGTTGAAAGTTTTAAAAGTTTTTCATACCGCCAATAAATTAACTTAATATTTTGTCGATAGTTTAATGTATGGGTGTTGGGTGAGTCTCAATAGGGTAGGGGTTGACCGTCTATAGCCATGTATCTCGTGGTCTATATTCCAACGCTGCAACTATGTAGAAACCACCAAATGTATCTAGTATACCTCCACGTTGTAACACCCGGGCAACGATGTGAAGCATCGGCGAAATACTAGAGGCGAGTGCAGTACACTATAAATGAGCAATGAGCAGAACAAATATGGAAACTAATACCCCAGGTGGTACACCTGTTGCTCAGGTAAATCCACCATCTTCGGAGGTCGGTCTCATGGATTCTGGGGGCGACCAGCCATTGCTATACTACAATTATTTTAACCAATCCCAAGACATGTTGGTGAATCAAAAAGCTCAATTGAGTGAAACAGAAAAGGATAATTCACATCCCTCCCAGAGGAGTAACAAAGTGGCGTATTCTCCTATAAGAGGCGGTAGTCCCTCTATTGGGTCCAACAGCCACAACACTCGTTCTCCAAACGAAGGAAAGCTTCACAATGAATTGTGTAAAGCTAATAATGCATTAGTTGAAGCCAACAATATAAATAAGCAACTGAATGTTACAATTGCATGGATGCAGGAGCGTATGAAGACGCTTGAAAACGAAGTTAAAGCTCTTAAGCCAAAGGAGGACATCGGTTCTACTCCTAACCAGAAAACAACTCCACAAGAGTATCATACGGATGAAGAAGAACTAGCTCGAGAAACTGAGTGGATTAGAGTTAAAGGTGGGAGAAAAAAAAAGGAGACGGAATAATACGCCCTCCCCACCTTAGTTAAAGGATAATGTTCCAAATATTATCCAGAAGCAAACAAAAAAAATAACTCCACCACCACCAATAGTAATAGATGAAGTCAAAGATGTACTCTATGAGAAAATAAAAACAATAACTGCTACTGAAAAGTTTAATGCAAAGGTGATGAATGGAAACACCATCAAAATAAACTTAGAAGATGCTGAAACATACAGAAAAATGACAAAAATGTTAAATGAAGGAAAACGTGCTTGGCACACATTTGAAGATAAACAAACCAGACCAGTTAGGGTCATGGCTAAAAACTTACACTCTACGTGTAAACCAGATAAAATAATTGATGACCTGAAAGCAAAAGGATTTAAGGCAACTGAAGCATCGATTAAGCTAAAACGAAGAGGCAAAGTACCTCTCAATATGTTTATGTTGACCTTCGATACTGATGAAGATATCGAAAAAATTTATCAAATTAAGTACATCTTGAGGTGCAAAGTGGTTATTCAGCCTCTAAGATCTAAGCTTATACCACAATGTAAACAATGTCAAACCTATGGACATACACAAAAATATTGCACAACAGGGGACCCAGGTGTGTCAAATGTTTAGGTAAACATCATACCAAAGATTGTGTAAAAGCCCAAAATGTTCAACCTAAATGCGTTCGCTGTGGAGAAAACCATCCGGCTAACTACAGAGGATGCAGCGTTGCTATTGAACTGCAAAACATCAAAAATAAGAACGTGATTGCTAAAAATCCCAGTTTATTCAGGAAGCAAGCGGTTAAGATGAATCGACCCGAAGTAAATCGTAGAGTGTCGGGAACTACTCAAGGACAATTTGGTAAAATGACTTATGCTCAAGTAATGATGAGCAACGGAAATCCAGGAAAAACTGCTCAAAATGACGATATAAGTCAAACACTTAAATTAATTTTAAGCAGACTAAATACATTTGATGAGCGATTACAGAAACTAGAGTACAGCACTAAGGGAGCCATCCCTAAACAGAAAAATGGTCAATGAAATCCTAATCTTATGTTGGAATGCCAATGGACTGATGCAACATCAACAAGAACTGCAAGTGATCCTGGACACAGAAAAAATCGATTTATGTCTCATCACGGAAACACACTTCACTAGACAATCAATCATTAAATTTAAAAATTATCAAATATGGTATATCACACTATTCACCCTTGAAACACTGCTAAAGGTGGTAGTGCTGTTATAATTAGAAATAGTATTCATCACTATGAGGAGTTAAAATATGAAACGGAAGAAATACAAGGAACTGCTGTTATTGTCAAATCCAAAAGTAGTTCTATTTGTATTGCTAGTATTTACTGCCCACCGAAGCACTCAATGCAAGAAAAAGATTATCTCGAGTTCCTCAGTAAATTAGGAAAACGATTTGTACTTGGAGGAGACTTTTACGCAAAAAATGTCCACTGGGGATCCAGATTAACAACGACTAAGGGTAAAGAACTCCTAAAAGCTATCAGAAAATGCAGGTGTGAAGCCCTCTCAACTGGAAAACCAACCTACTGGCCAACTGATCCAAACAAAGTACCAGATCTGATTGATTTCTTCATAATAAATAACATATCTGTAAATTATGTACAAGTAGATGAAAGTCACGACTTAATCTCTGATCATTCACCAATACTTCTAACGTTAAGTGAAAAAATCATTCAGAAAGAAAGAAACCCTTTCCTAGTGAATAATCACACTAATTGGGCATGTTTTAGACTATCGCTAGAAGAAAAAAATAACTTAATGGTTCCATTAAAGACTGAAGAACAATTAGACAAAGAAGTTCACAAATTTATAAACGATATACAGCAATCAGCTTGGGAAAATACTCCTGAAATTAAAACGAAAATCAAGAGAAACAACTACCCTATGGAAATTAGGGAACTCCTCTCAGAAAAAAGAAGAGCGAGAAGAGTATGGCAACAAACAAGGGCCCCCCAAGATAAAACTCATTTGAACAATCTCACTCAACAATTAAGAAGAGTGATCAAAGAATTGAAAGATGAATCAATCAGCAACTATTTAAGAAAATTAACTAATGATAACAGTACTGATTATTCTCTTTGGAAAGCAACCAAAAGAATCAAAAGACTAATAATGCAGATTACAGGTGAGAAATGGGCTAGAAATAATAAACACAAAGTTCGAGAATTTTCTGAACACCTCGAAAAAATATTTCAGCCACATGAAGACCAAACGTTGGAAGCCGAGATAATAACTGAACAAGCTGTGCAAGAAAGTAAAGAAATCCTACCCACAACACCAAAAGAAGTCATGCGTGAGATAAAAGCTAATATAAATACGAAAAAAGCTCCTAGGTAAGATCTTATTAAAAGCTCTGGTGAAACTCGCCAATCTTATAAATGCAGCATTTAGAATCAAATGTGTACCAAGCTTATGGAAAATTGCAGAAGTAATTATGATCCCAAAACCTGGGAAACCACCACACATAACATTGTCTTATAGACAAATTTCGCTATTGCCAGTCATGTCCAAACTCTTTGAGAAGCTTCTGGTAAAAAGATTAAATCCGATAATCGAGAGTAAAAACTTGATCCCAAATCATCAGTTCGGTTTTCGCAACCAACACTCAACAATTGATCAAGTACACAGAATAACCAGTATAATTGAGAAAGCATTAGAGGAGAAAAAAGTCTGCTCAACAGTATTTCTACTGGAACTCTGGAAGGAACTCTTCTTTATCAACATACAACAAGCTTCTACTTTATAAGCAAATATTGAAATTGATTTGGACTTATGGTATTCGGCTTTGGGGTTGTACCAAACAGAGCAACGTAAATATTATCCAAAGATTTCAGAATATGGTATTAAGGAACATCGTTGATGCACCTTGGTATGTCAGGAACAATGACCTTCATAGGGACCTTAAAATGAACTTTCTTAAACGAAATCCAGGAAAAAGCACGGAGACATGAAGAAAGGCTCCGCCAACATGTGAACATTGAGGCAACTCAGCTCCTAAGCATCACGAATTTAGTACGCAGACTTAAAAGAACCAAACCTTTTGAGCTGGTGTGATTGTCAGGTAAAGCAGCGTTGTGCTGATCTAAAATCCACTACAAAGATGTGGTTTACTTCAATTCACCAAACACTATGGAACGCCAATGGAAAGAAGCCATAAATTAATTTAAGTTAGTAAATTAAGTCAGAAACAAATTGCTCATTAGTCCAGGAGACTAGATTGTAATTACATAAAATAAATAAAAAAAAAAAAAAAAAAAGTTTAATGTATGAAATATTGGGAAATTCCAAAAGGCCCAAATTAACATGGTAAATTAATCTGAATGCAAGCTACAACGAAAAGTATTTAACGAAATTTCAAACATATTGTGACGGTGACATCTAGGGTGTGATAGAATAAGTTAAATTAATAGCTCAATGTTTTTACGGTACTAAAATGGAATTTTCCATGATAAAAATGTTCTAAATGTTTCTACGCTATTCTAACTGGAAAAGTCGTGAACTTTCGAGAAGTTTGGTGTGTGTATATAAAAAGGCGAACAAGATCGAATTGGATTATTCGAATTTGGAAGGCGATACTGTAAAGTTGTAAGATTATTAGTAGTATTTGGTAAGCGATAGTGTGAAGATTAAAAAGGAATTAAAAAGTGATTTAAAAAGTGTTTTAGTGGAAATAAAAATTATAAGTGTACAGTAAAATTTGAGAATGGTTTATATAAAGTGATTTTGTGAATTTTTATTGATAAACTATGTTTTAATAATTCTTGTGTTAAATAAATAAATTCGTTGGTGTTAAAATAAATTGATTTTGTATTATTCACAATCCAGTGATTCGAACCTTGAGTGACAAGGCAAAAACGTAACAATATGTTTTCACTTTTCAACCGCTCGCCGCTAGTAGCGCTACAGTCGATGTATGTCAAACTGCATAGAAAAATGATGCAATTTAAAAGTTTATTACATTATAAAAATTTTAGTGGAAAAAATGTTGTATTAGTTATGTTAGAACCCATATTGTACGTATTGTATTCATTTCATAAAATCAAGCATAAAATCATAAATATTTTTGTGTTTGAGTTCGGCTGTAATTGTGAAAATCGCGATGGATGTTTATTGAAATAATGTTTAAGACGTTAACAACCGTAGTTCCAAGTCAGTGTGACAACTGCAAGTAACCCAACAGGAATATCTATTAACAGCACTAAAACCGTCACATTATTAACTAAATTACCAGACAAAATTGCTACATTCTGTTATATTCGAGAAACAAAAATGAATGTTCACCTCACCGTGGTAAATTTTTATATATAGGCTGTGTGAGTATTATTTCAATCTTTCTGGCCTCTCTAGATGATCAAGATCTTTCTAACGACACATGTATCAAGTGGCTGCGACAACTTCAAGTCACAAATATACGTCCCTCACACCAGCACCATAACGGAGATTTTTTACAACTTTCGTGTTGATGTAAATCGATGTAATTTTTTCTCGGACTCACACGGGTTGCCATACGTGCTGCACTCGTCGCTGCAATTTCTCGTATTCGTCCGAGAAATGAAAGTGTGATAAATAATGTTACAATTTTCGGACAAAAATTCCTCAATTATGTAAAAATGTCATTGGAAACTTTAGTAAAAGAATACTGACTTGTAGAGCTAGCAGAGGAAGTCACACCCAACAAAGCTCAAATTTGAAAACTTTTTATAATAATTAGCATGGTGTAACATAATTTTGGACCCGGTTCACAAAGATGATGTCTTCTTCAAGCTTGCTGAACGAGTTGCGGCGCCCGGAATATATTAATTTATATTATATACTAATAAAAATGCCATTACATTATATACTCGTATCACCGTTTGCCGCCTTTATTTCATCCAAATATTTTATGATCGTCTAGTTCTAGACAAACAAGAATATACATCAGCATATAATTAGTAAATTCCAATTTCTCAAAACAATCATCTATATATAGTGCAAAATCTAAAGACTTCATTGTCTATTGTATCATAAAAATGCCGATAGACAACAGTGTAGTGTAAAATTGTTTTTACCGAATTTTCATTCACTATGTGGTAGTCAATATTTTATTAAAAAATAATTTTTTATGTATTTTGTATGAATAATGGATTTGTAGATGCTATGTTAAGGATTCTCTGGATATATATGAACTCTGTTTATTATACTATGTTTACAACTTTTCAAGTTTTGTAATTATGAGTTGGTTAAGGATAGGTATCAATGCAAAATTAAAGGAAATTATTTAATTGCATGAGTGTAGTGTAGAAGGTTTCTTTATTAGTTTTGTCTTTCATATTATATAATTTAAATAATTATTAAAATATTGCATACCCTTTTAGAAATTATTTACTTATCAAAAATTATATAACTTGGATAAAAAATTGTAAAGTAAAAACTCAAGTAGACTACTACGGTTCTTTATATTTTAAGAACTAACACGGATAAAATTTGAGAATGAACTAACAGATTCCACCGGCAGCAATTGAGTTAACATAATGTTACATTTTGCCTTGTCGACAAAGGTACGAATCACTTTATTGTGAATAAAATAACCAATTCAAATTATAACCCAAACTAATTTGATGTATACACAACAAAAATTAACACAACACAATTATTCCACAATTACCATACAATAGTTCAATCAAAACACTTTCACACTATTCAACTTACTAATCTTATACCGCAAATACAACTCAACTCTAATGCATACCAAATGTTAATCATCGTTCCACATGAAATGCCTGACTTAATATGGCAAAATAAGAACATTCTAGATTTTTCTCAAATTCTCATATTCGAGTACATAAATAAATGCCCTAAATGTTGATCTAGTTAGAACAATTTTTTTTACATGATACTCCTTTAGTATACGTTAGGTCTTGCCGAAACAATAAAATGAGTTTCAATTGGCCCCGAATGTGGATGTTTAAATAAATTTGTTTTTTTACTTATAAGGAAATATAAATATTCATAAAAAGAAAAAGGGAGCTGTAGTTATTTATTTAAATTAAATTTCCTATTAAAATTACAACACACTTCAAAAATTACTTACATCGGAAATTGAAGAAAAACAAATCAATAACAAAAGAAAAAAAATCCTCCCTCCCCCCTCCGCCCAAAATGGCGATTTCATATCTAGCATAAATTAGGGAGATTTCTTCTTACAAAAGCAACGTTTTCAAGAGCACATGAAATATTAATTTAAAGCTATATAATTTTTTATTTTATAATCACCAAACAAACTCAATGTTCTAACGCAAGAACACAATTTTCGATGTAGGATGAATATCGGCTATTTCTACAACTATTATGTTATATTGAAAGGTACAGAAAGAAAAAGGGAAAAAATAACTTGCGTTTTCCTCTTTATTCCTGTACCTTCTAATACAAAATGATAACCTTCGAAAATAGTCGTCGAATTGCATAGTTAGACTCCAGTATTTAAGTACAGAAGAATCTTAATATTGAAAATGATATTCTTTGTTTCATTATAAATTGCCGATATTGCCAATATAAAATATTTATGAAGTATGAAGGGTTTTCCATGTGTCATTAGGACGCAAAGAAAAGAAACAAAAACGAAAAAACCGCTAGTTACCATAAGTTCTAGAAAAAATATTAACAGTTTAGGTGTTTTCAAATTTTATGAAAAGTGGTGAGGAAGCGAAAGACAAAATATGTATGAAATAAGAAGAAACAGTTCAGGTTTCGGTAATTGTAAGATATTTGGGGTCACCAGGGGTCACCATTTGCGGAAGAACAAACAGTTCAGGTTTCGGTAATTGTAAGATATTTTAGGTCACCAGGGGTCACCACTTTTAGATTTTTGGTAAACCGCAGATGCGTTTTGTAAGTCTTTGGTTATTATTGATCGTCAATTTTGCCTAAACATGTTGTGAATGTTTTAGGAAAAATTGAGGCTATATAGTAGCCAGAAACTTAAAAACGCATCTATGGTTTACCAAAAATTCACAAGTGGTGACCCCAAACTAAAGATTATAGGTACCATATGAGAAATCGCTTCATAACCAGCTTGTTTACCACAACTAAGTCTGGGTAACTATTTCACTTAGCAATAGCAGTAATTTTTGAATTTTCGGATTTTTTTGTTTGGATTTTGATTTTTCTGCACTTTTTTGGAATTATATCGATATAAACATTTTCATGCGCCGGTTTTACGAAATTTGCCCCACGTGTCAGCGAAGAAAGTAATAAAAAATAATCAACGTGAAAGAGCAAAATAAAAATTCGTGATCATCTCTCTCGCTCATTAATTATTCCCGAAAAAACAATTTCTAACAGCTTGGTTACAGGGGTAACAAATTAAAATTTTAAGATATTATCACCCAAAACCAACATAAACGAAATAAAGCAAATACACACCCACGTGCCGCAATCTTTACACGACACGACATTAAAATAATTTGAAACCTAGTTATGCCATATAACCATCACTTGAAGATTTAAGGTACAATGGTACGAATGTAAATAAAATAGGAAGATTATCCAAGCAGACTCCCAAGTACGGCCTTTCAACCGTTAAAATCCCTTTTATTACAGCCACTGTCGTGAATTAAGTTAATAGAAAGCGGGACACCGGAACAATTTGCTATTCCTGTCTTTAGCAGTAATTGCTGAAAATATTATTAAATTACCTGAAATTATTGGAAAAATTGGGAAATTTCAAGAAGATATTAGAGTACTGCAACAAAATCAAACTGGCTTCTAAAAAATCAACAGAAGAATGCTTAGAAAATATATTACTTGCTGTACGGAAAATGGAGACTAATTTTAAAAAATTAATATTTTGCACTACCCAAAATTTGGAATGCCAATTTATCAGTAAAATGGTTACCATTAGGCCTTGTCAATGCTCGGTATTCTTTTGGACTTTAGACAGTTAATTGGAATGCCAATTTGTCAGTGAAACGTTTGCAATTAAGTCACCCTTATGTCGATCGGTTTTACTTAGACAATTCTTTCATATTCGACTTAGACCGATTATACAGTCATCCTAATGCGCTAATTTCTGCCAAACTACGGACTATTTGAGTACTTTTTAACCAAGTCTGAAAAATAACTAGACGGTCCTTCATCAGTCTCAGAACGGTTAAATTTATTTTGTTTTTCAGGATTCTTTGCTACTTTCTTCGCTGACGTTCTTCGAACAAATTTCATGGGGCATCGATTTTTATAAAGAACTAATTGATCCGTGTGTGATGGTTTCTGTCCCAATAACGGCACAACAACATATTTTTAGTTTTTCCTTTTTTTCCACTTTAATTTAAGTGTAAAAGTGGGAAAAGCGCCTCAGAAAAAATGGATCATCGAGATACAAAAAATTGCGAAGCAACCATAGTAAATGAGTTATCAGCGCTTCTGCGCAAAATAGAAACAATGAGGCAGAAACATAAAAATCGAAACCCTCCAATCGTATAAATTGCGACAATTTTCACAAATAAAAATATTTTTATAAAGAAGGTAACGGTTTTTGTCCCATTAAAATCCATCCGTTCGTTGTCGAGATATAAATAAAAAAAATACAGAGTACAGCGAAAAAAAAATCGGAAAAAAATCTCGTTCATTTTTGAGAAGTTACCAGCTGGATCAGGCGCAACTCATCAAAATCCTTCGGATATTTTCTGAATCACTATTCTTTCCTCCATCCAACGATGGAGTATAGTAGCCGCATATCACTACTTAGCTTTTCCCAATTCCGAGCAATAACATACCATTGTATATAAACGGCGATAACGGAAGAACAACCGTTATTGTGAGAAAATCCGTTACACACGGCACAACGAGGTATTTTAAAATTATTTGTAATTGACGCAATCGCTGTCGTTAAAAAGTAGAAAATAGGAAAAACGACGAAATTTTTCTTAGATGAACGGCCGAATGAAAGTTTTTAGGGCAAAACCAGTCACAGGCCGCTCGACGAACTCTTTACATAAAAATTTGATTTAAATGGTATTATTAAACTATTCTAATTTATATCACCGATTTTATTTGTAATGTTGCTTATTTTTGTTTGATTAAATCCTTCGACGATATATTCCAATATCTTCAGGAAGTAAATTATATATAATCAAAAATTTCTTCATGTCGTTTTTTCCGGAATTTTACAGTTTTTAGATGAATTATTTTTTGTAGGTAAACCCAAACAATTTAAAATTGGGAATTATAAGTTATTTGGGGTCACCACTCGTGGATTTTTTGTAAACCATAGATGTGTTACTTAAGTTTCTAGCCACTATACACTGCTAATATTGTCTAAATTTATTGGGTGTGTTTAGGCAAAACTGACAATGTATAGTAGCCAAAAACTTTCAAAATCGGTCTATGGTTTTCCAAAAATACACAAGTGGTGACCCCAAATTTAATATGTATATACTAAAAGGTTGTAGTTTTATTTAATTCACTTCTTAATAGCAGCACCTCTGCCCCATAGCTACCCTACAGAAGCGTAATGTGCTGGAGATTCAGCTTCGGTCGAAAGTAGCATACATTTTTATGAAAATTATAATTTCCTCTGGCACATATACGTATATGTTCCAAGGCAACGTTTATTTAGAATCACTTCATTTGTTTTTTTTTATGTTGTTCCGAATTAACTTAACTGTGTAGATAAATTCAATGAAATTAAAGAAATGTTGGTCTTTGTTTGTTTTTTTCTATATTTGCATGTTGATACTAACACAACTCGAAAGTCTATGTTAATATCTGTATACTTTTGTAAGAAGATTATTTGAACCAAATCTGTTCCATAGTAGCCCCCAACACATCAAAATAACTGGTTAAGTTCTTTGGACAAAGATAAGAGAATAGGAAAATAATTCAACAGCGGATCTGCTGATTAGGCTCTTATTATAAAAATATTTAAGTCCCCAAAATCTATTTTCGTGTAATGAATAGCTCAATCATCATATTTCAATCAAAACAAAACTCTTATTATTTTCTTAAATTTAAATTATAAATTCCACATATTGGCCGAAAATTTCAAGGGCATTGTTTAAATTTAGTAATATCTTCAAAATTATAAAAATCGGATGATTTAGAGGTCTAAACAGATTTTCTGGTAAAATGATGGTGTGGGGTTTAAAAGGAATATTTGGTAGAATTAGACCAGTGAAACTGCTAACATTCAATTTTGATGAAGTCGGTACCTTTTAGGCCCTTACAAATATCTTCATAATTAAATGTTTTATAGGTAATAAAATGACAGTTGAACTAATCCTATACTTCAACACTTTATAATATTTAAAAACCAATGTAAGTGGTGGTCAAATTTGTGAATTAGTTTTTGATATACACACTTACTTTTGACAACATAAATTATTTGACAATGAAAAAAATGACTACAAATAATACGAACGTGGGCACGTATCCAAAACATCATCATGTTGTAAATTTATCATTTTTTTTTTATTTTACTACCGCATAATCACAAAATATGATTAGAATTTGGCTAATTTCCAAAATATCATCGTTGAATTTAATATAATACCGGTTGTTCTATTGAGTTTTGACATAGACCAAATCTTCCTGTCTCAATTCATACATATTTCCTTAGATAAAGGTGTATAACATCTGTCCTTGGTAACATGTAAGGTGCAGTCCAAAGCTTGTCCAATGTTTACTAACAAATTTTAAAAGTATTGCCGAAAGTTAGTATTTTGACTGTTAATTATCTAGATTAGATTATGTCATTTAAACGAGTATATAATGTATGACAACAAATTTATAATATTACCGTATACAACAAAAAAAAATGTTAATTTAAACATTAGGTGTGTATAAAATAGCCATCTGCATTTACATAATTATCGCACATATCCCTGCTTCAACAACAAAAAAAAACACATCAAACACAATTAACTTCACCGCAAATATGTTCACCCAATTATGTTGAATGGAACAAAATCCCAATCACGAAACTACGATATAATGTAACGTATACAAAATTATGATATTCACAAAATCAATAATTGACAACAATTAAAAATTATTACATTTTCACCAATATTACACGAATTAATTTATTTTCACATTTTACACAAAAAAAAAAAAAAAAAAAAAATCGCTACATAGAACACCGGTGTAAAACATACCGCGGCACAATGTTCACAAAATTGTTTTTCGACACTAAATATTTAATAAAAAAAAAATTTTAACATCTCCGCTGAGATTAAAATAATTTTTATAATACACACAACATTTTTTTTTATTTTTTTTATTTTGTATAAGCGATGATAATATACTTGTGATTACAGACAATAAAAACATAAATAAAAAAAAAAATTAACTCGAGAAAATTAATTTAATTAAAAATACAAAACACAACAACAAAACTGCGTTTGAGTAAAGCGATCGTAGCGAATTAGAAATGAAAAACCAAAAAACCCATTTTCTTTGGCGATGCGCGCCCGAGTGAAAATTAAAGTGCTTGAGTTACGTCACCGTTTTAAGAGAGAGAGAGTAACAAAATGTATTAATTGGACACGATAAAAGAAAATAAATCGGTTTTGTTCTTGAAATATATAAAAAATAATTCAGAATTTTTATGATTTTATTTTTGGCCAATTTACGAGCAGCATCATGGTGTGTATATTTTGAGCAATTAAAATCTACAAAAAAAAAAAAAATTAAATTGATTTATAATTCGCTTTTAATTCTTAAAATATTTTTTATTTTATTTTTTATTGTATACAATTTTCGATTATCAATGAGTTTTCTTTATTTTGTACGATTCTTTGGTTTTGATTCTGGTTTTTTTTTTATCGTTAATGGGAAAAAATACACGTGGCCATGAATATTCGCGTGTGTGTGTTTATATTGTATTTTTCCATGGAATAACGTATCGATGGTCTTAATTTTTCCCTACTTCAAAATGTCATCGTCAAATGTGATTTATTAGTTGGTTGGATAATTTACTGGTTTGTTTATAAACAGTAGCGGAATTTCCAATCGATAAAAAGAGTTATACGTGCATGGCAATTTTGAAAGAATCAGTGTTTAAAATCTGTCTATGGTGTAACTGGAGCCATTTGACTGCGTTAAAACTACTTGAGAAATTAGTTCTCCTAGCTACCAGTTGGTCACGACTAGAGTTTTTAGTCTAAAGCGAAAATGTCGAGTTGTAACATGACTGGTGAGAATGACTATCACGGTCCAAGCGTGTGATGTTCTCATAAACAATCAAATCCAGTCAGTTAACAGTAATTAGATTTTAGATTTTTAGGCGGTAATTGATTGTCGGCTAGAACTCAGGGTCTGGGGTGGATGATTTCCGAACATTTAAATGATCCTTGGCACGAGGGAAGGAAATTTACCAAAAGGAAAAAGAAAAACGAGGGAAAAAAAGAAAAGATCACCAGCTGAAAACAACTCACCATATATCGACCATGCTCACCTTATGATGTATGTGATACCTGGTGGTATTATTGACAACTAATAAATAATACATTAGGTAACACTAATTATACAGGTGGTAGAAAAAACTTGACTAACTTGAGTAAGATGGACACATGAATATTTTAATGAAATATATAATAAATATAATTTCTTAAACAAGTAAAATAAATAAATCTTTTAATTTAAAAATAAAAGATAATAATATAACATGGCGCTGCCGACCAAAGACAAATAACGTAAAGTCAATTAAACAAATGACGTAAGTGAAACCCTTAAAATTCAAGAAAAATCTCAATGAGGAATGGCTACGATTCAAACAAAGTTTTGAAATCTATTTGGAAGCCGCAGACCTCGCAGAAAGCTCAGATAAAAGAAAATGTGATCTTTTATTAAATACTATGGGACCACAAGCAATAGAAATCTACAACAATTTCAAGTTCACTGGAAAAGAAAAGGAGACATATGAAGAAACGTTAAAAAAATTCGAGGAATATATAACCCAAGGAAAAACATAATATTCTTGAGATTTACATTTTATACACGCAACCAGATGGAGGGAGAACCATTCGATGAATTTCTAACAGAAATTCAAAAACTTGTTAAGAATTGCGAATCTGGCAACCAAGCCGACTCAATACTTAGGGATCGCATTGTGTTAGGTATCACCGACCAGGATCTTCAGGCTAATTTAATCAAAAAAGATGACTTGGATCTAAAGGGAGCCATCGAATGTTGTCGTGCCGCAGAAATAACACGTTAACAAATCAGGTGTGTGCAAACAAATAATAGTAATAAAATAGTTTCAGAAGTTTGAAGTAATAGAAATAGATTTCAAACCAATTCATTTACGCCACAAACAAATCGGCAACATAATATGGTATGCCCGACAGACGTCCTGTGGGTAATCAAAATACATTTGCAAACAGTTATGCACCCAACAAAAATAATACGGGTGGTAGTAATAATAAATATCATTCAGTACCCAATCAACAATTACGTACGATTTCGTGCAAAAAATGTAATAACAATCATAAATTGGGTGAATGTCATAATAAGGGTAAAAAATGCATAAATTGTGGTAAATGGAATCATACGGCTGATGTTTGCTGGCATAAAAAAGTAAATGACATTTGTAAAACAGAAAATGAGAATTTAGATAGTAATGTTAATGAATTATATGTTACGAAAACAATTAATACTCGTACGTGGTATAAAGAAATCTTAGTAGAAAATAATGCAATTAATTTTAAAATAGATACAGGAAGTGATGTAAATATCTTACCACTGTATATATTTCGGAAGATTGGTGCGAATTTTGAGTTGGAAAATAGTACTGTAGTTTTAAAAGCATATGGTGGTTTCGTAATCGAGACAATCGGGTCAGTGACTTTATCAGTAAAGTTAGATAAAAAAGAGTTCGAAGAGCGATTTGTTATAGTAAAGAACGATTCGATACCGATAATGGGATTGTCTACTTCACGCGCGTTGGGAATAGTTAATAAAGTAAATGAAATAGTCTGAGAAGGAAAATTTTATACAGACTAATATGGATATTTTTAATGGTTTAGGTTGTTTTCCGGATTTTTACAATATAAAATTAAAAGATAATTCAATACCGATATCTGATCCGCCTTATAGAATTCCGCTAAAATTAGAAGAGAAAGTAAAGAAAAATTAGGTCAAATTGAGTCTTTAGAGATCATATCCAAAGAAGAAAATCCAAATGAATGGGTCAGTAGAATGGTTATTGTCGAAAAACCATTGAAAGACTATTGTGTAATTCCTAGTTTAGCAGACTTATGTGCACAGTTAAATGGCAAAAAGGTGTTTAGTGTCTTAGATTTAAAAGACAGTTTTTGGCAGATACAGTTAGATGAGAAATCATCCAAAATTTGCACATTCAGTACTCCCTACGGCTGCTATAAGTTCAATAGGCTTCCATTTGGTATGAATGTAGCATCAGAAGTATTTCAAAAATTTAACGTTAAAAGTTTCGGTGACATAAAAAGAGTATTTATATATATAGACGACCTGCTCATTTCGGCTAATTCTCATGAAGAACATGATCAAATTTTGAGCCAAATAGTGAATCGAGCAAGACAAATAAACATAAAATTTAATATAAATAAATTCCAATACAAACTAAATATTTTTAAGAAGTATTTTGGTCATCTGTTTTCTGCAGATGGGATTGCTCCAGATCCAGACCGTATCAGTAGTATTATCAAATACGACATGCTAACAGATAAAAAAGACTTACAGCGGCATTTGGGTAAGATAAATTATTTGAGAAACTTTATACCTAATTTCGCTGAACTATCAACCACGTTAAGAGAGCTTTTAAAGAAAAACTCCGAATGGTATTGACTACCAATTCATACAAAGGTAGTGGATGACTTCAAAAGAATCATTACCAACACACCGGTATTAGCCAATTTTGATCAAAGCAAGGAGATTACAATCCAGACCGATGCATCAAAAAATGGCATGGGCTGTTGCCTATTTCAAGATAAAAAGCCCATTTGCTATGCATCACGAAGTCTAACTCCTGCGGAAATCAATTACGCGCAAATAGAGAAAGAGTTTTTGGCAATACTTTTCTCCTGTAGAAAATTTCATAACTACATATATCTATGAACGAAAAATAAAGATAAATACAGATCATAAGCCATTAGTTAATATAATGAGTAAAGCGGTGAGCGAAATAAACTCGAATCGTCTTCGAAGAATTAAAATAAAACTAATGATCTATGAATTAGAAGTGGTGTATCTACAAGGCAAATAAATGCACATTGCCGACGCTTTATCTAGAGCATGCACCCAAGTAGTTGACGAAAATCTTGCAGATCAAGACTTAGCTGGACATAGTTCACACCATTAAAATGTCAGACGAACGGAAAACTGAATTCCAGACTGAAACTTTGAAAGATTCAATATTATTGAATTTAATAAACACATATCATATGGGTTGGAGCCATTCTAAGAAAAATGTACCCAATTCTCTTCGAATTTATTGGAAAAAACAAAATGAAATTTATGTTGAGGACAATTTAGTTTACTACAAAGACAGAATAATAGTACCCTTGTCACTCCGTTTAAAAATGATCAAAACCGTTCACCAATCACATTTTGGAATATGTAAACCAATAGCTCGTGCCAAGACCATATTTTACTGGCCAAATATGCAGGCAGACATTGAAAATGAAGTAAAAAGTTGTCAAATATGTGAAAAATACCAAAATTCCAACATTAAAGAAAAAATGATAGCTCATGAAGTGCCAAATCTACCATTCCAAAAGGTAGGAGCGGACATATTGGAATTAAGCAACAGAAGCTATTTAGTTTTGGTTGACTATTTTTCTAAACACATAGAGTTAAAACCGATTGAAAATAAAACCGCTCTCGAGATAATTAAAAAATTAAAATAAAATTAAAATACATATTCTCTACTCATGGAATGCCACAGACATTTATTAGTGACAATGTCCCATTTAACAGTTACGAATTTAAAAAAAATCCAATGAATGGAAATTCAACATTGCAACCTTAAGTCGACGGTACCCTCAATCAAACGACAAATCAGAAAAAGCAGTAGGTATCTGCAAAACCATGCTGAAGAAATCAATAGAAACCGAAACCGATGTTGAATTATTTCTCTTAGAATATCGTAAAACGCCGATAACAGGTTTAAAAGCATCACCAAATAAGATGTTAATGAGTCGTTTAACACGTTCTCGTATTCCAATCTCAGATAATTTTTTAATACCAAAGATTGCTCCAAATGTACAAGATAGCTTAAGAGCTCGAAAGGTCGAAAGAAATCGGGAAATACTATGACAGGTCTGCTAGAAACCGATTAGATTTAAAAGAAGGGGATAATATAGTATTTCAAAACGGAAAGGTTTGGGAACCGAGAGTCGTCATACAAAAACACGAAACACCACGTTCTTTTATCATTAAAGATGAAAATGGTCGTATTAAACGAAGAAACACCAGACATCTTCGTAAATCTGCAAATTTTCCAAATTTTAGGGACACGCATTGCGAAATAATGTAAATCAGAATTCAAATAATTATACTAATAGATTTGGTAGAGTAATTAAGCCTCTCGACAAATTGAATTTATAAATTTAAAATTAATAAAGTTAAATACTATTATATAAAAACAATGTTTAGATATAAGATAAAATAATTTATGAATCAAACATCTAAAGGGGGAAGATGATGTATGTGATACCTGGTGGTATTATTGACAACTAATAAATAATACATTAGGTAACACTAATTATATAGGTGGTAGAAAAAACTTGACTAACTTGTGTAAGATGGACACATGTATATTTTAATGAAATATATAATAAATATAATTTCTTAAACAAGTAAAATAAATAAATCTTTTAATTTAAAAATAAAAGATAATAATATAACACCTTCATTCCAAAAGCGTAATATTGAAATACTGGGAATACAAATTATTAGGGGTGAACAAATTGAAACCAAGAAGAATTCATTAGTCCAGTTTAATGAAAATTTATAGCTGTGGATAGAAAGCAATAATTTCGTTGCATTCGTTAGGACGTACTCAACGAAGGTCTCAATCCACTCGAGCCATTAACTCAACCACAACAACAAAAAGTCAAATTATGTAAACAAAAATCTATTCTTTCGGGGATATTGATTCGGTTGACGCTGTGATTAATAATCTAAATCAAGCTTTATGTAATATTTTGGAATGGTCCAAAGTGCACAAACTTCAAATCAATCCTGCGAAGTCACAAGCCATACTAATAACTAATAAAAAACGTATAAATTTACCGATAAACATTCTTTTAATTGACAATCACAGAATTGAGTTTTGGTGACGTTATCAAGAGTCTAGGGTTGATCATAGACAGTAAATTAAATTTGAGTACCCATGTTAATAACCTATGTGGTAAAATTTATGGTATCTTAGGTAAATTGTGATGCACGGTGACATTTATTTCAAGTGATGTGAAATGTCATATCATTCGTGCTCTTGTGGGACCTTTACTTTCATATTGTTCTTCGATATATTCGCAATGTTCCAAGAAGTCCCTACGAAAGTTAAATGTTGCTTTTAATGAAAGCGAATGGGCGATCCAATTTCGCACCTTTCTGAACAGATATTTGGTGTAAGCTTGAACCAGTTTTTGAAACTATCGGTATTGACTGTGATGTTTGGTTTGACTAAAAATAAAGTTCCGAACTACCTTTATGATAAACTGAAATTCTTGAAATCGAAGAGGACATTAAATTTAAATTTGTCTAAATCATGCCAAACTAAGCCAAGACAACGTGCTTTCTTTATCCATGGAGTGAAGCTCTGGAATAAAGGCATAAAGGCAGCATCTAATTTGCGTGGTTTCAAGGGACTGTACCTCGAGGGGCTGATTGGCACATCATTCGTTTCCATTATTTTTCTTTTTTCTTTTTCCCATTATCACGTCTTCTAATGTTTTATCTTTTGGTCTTAATCTTTTCTTCTGTATTTTTAATTATATTATTTACTGTTCTAATTATTTTTCTGTGTAATTGCTGGAATACACATAGGAATATATCCCTGGATATTGTAAAAAGGCTATGCCTTATTTGTGTATAATTAAATAAATAAATAAAATAAAAAAATATATAAATAAATGCGAAATTAGGTTTCAATAGCCATGAAATGGTATAATCCCAAAATATCACCTTCATCGTTAGTCACATCGCATGAGAGATTCCCGATAAGTCGTGTAATTTTTCATTTCAGGAATTGAGTTAGCGGGGCTAACTTTGCAGAATAAAACTCTGCAGCATTACTTTGGGAGAAATGTTTTACAAAGACCAACATGCTGACCAACATGAACCTTTTCTGATGTCTTAAGTAATTTAAATAATCCTCGTTAAAAATTCGATAACGATATGAACTGACCGAATTGTAAGGTTCGCCATCTATAATCAAGCACTTAACGAAATATGTATTTTTGTTTTATACAATGAATTTATTTGTACGTTCCTTTTTTGACTTGAGACGTCATCCGATTGTGTGTAAAAGAACATCTAAAAAGGTTTTATGTTTTTTGTAAAATAATAAAATAAAATAAAATCATCGAAAATGCATACAGTCCATTTTAAAAAATAATTAATTCAAGAACATTATCCGCATATTTTTTTTTCGAATCAAAAACATAATTCGTCGGGCTTATGTTCTGGTAGCACATAATTTCTAGTAGAAGTGTAAACATTCCGTATATTAACAAAATACCAAAAATTGGGGAGCAACACTGATCGACTCATGAATTGTTATTCGTATAGCTTGTGTAACAGTGTCAAGGTGACTTTCCCATATCGTATGATCCTCGCCAACAAATGCTTATGTTGAAGTCAGTATTGTTCGGTTTACCCGTTCAGAAGAATTACCCTGGGAGTAGTATTTGGCGCTAAATAAACAGGTCACTCCGTATTTTTTTTTAATAATTTCTGAACCGTATGAGAAATAAATTGTCACCCTTTGTCCGGCACAATAGTTTCTGCGGCACTTTGGCGACTTCATTGGTAGCTTGAAAGACCACTCGGGTTATCACAAACTTAGAGTAGTGATCAACAGCTATAAAAATAAAGGTGTTAACTACAAATTCGATCTTCAATAAAGTTTCAGAAAGTCTAAATAGTCCCTCTGCCATGGTCTAAAAGTAATAGGAAGCGAGCTAAGAAGTGGTCGTAAAATCCAATTTGGAGATGCTAGACGCTATAAATAGCCGAATATCTTAGTCATACTGGGCCAAAAGTAATAGCGTTCCACAAGTTCTTTTTGATAGCCTAAATGTGCAGATGTGAAAGGAGAATGTGCTAATTTAATTATTTGTTTATACGAAAAGGCTTCGGAACAATCAACTTCCAGTCTGGCGTATCCGATTCTCTATCATATCTGTTTTATTCTCCATCAAGTTTATTTTACTTAAAGAAGATTCGACATGTTGGATTTGAGATGGATATTCTGGAATTCGGAAATGCTCAGATTTAAGATCGATATGGAGGGGAAAATTTTCTTCATTAGAACAGTTCTTCTTCAATATTCTAATCAGTACACCCATAAAATAGACGAGAAATCCATCGGAAACACCATTCTGGATGCCCTTCTGCTATTCAGTATCAAAATCAAATCCCTATAATTTCAGGCTCTACCGCACTAACCTTCCTGCAAGATCTTCTTCAGAGAGATTAGGCAGGTGAGGCTAGTGTGGTCTGCAATTACAGTAATAGGTAATCCCTCCATATACGCTCGAAACTTTCTGATAGCTAAAACAGCTGTCAGACAATCCAATTCTGTGAGTTAAGCTTGAGTAACATGTATTCAATAGGCCTACCTTGACCATCATCCGTCCTTTTGAACAATAAGGAACTCACCCCAGTAGAACTTGCATCGTACTATATATAAAATATTTTATTAAAGTCAGCAATGTTCAGGATGAGAGCAGTGGTAAGAGCTAATGTAAGTTTATTGGAAGAGTTCTGCGCTAGTTCCGACCAGATGAACTTTTGGTACTTTTTCAGGAGGTTACTGTTGGCGTACTGTTTTAGGCACCTGATACTCTGAAATGACCCTTACCTGTTCCGGATTTGGTCACAAAGTGCCTCCGCCAACCACATGACCAAGATAATCGATCTCTCTCTCAGTAAAAATTTTCTTTTTCCACATTAATTGTGCGACCCGCTGCGTTTAACCGAGTGGCTACATCGGCCAGAATACCATAGCGATTATGGGATCTGCCAGAATGCACCCTTAAAGTCAAAACTCGACATGAACAGCGTCCTGTCCAGCCGACTTAGCATACCACCTATGAGAGGTAAAGGAAACGCATCTTTATTCGTGTCGCTATTAAGTTTGTGGGCGTCAAGGCACAGGCGTATCTTCCCACTAGACACCAATCCTCACTCTCTTTAATGACTAACTCTAACTCCAAAAACATTTGCGAGGGATGTCTGGCCAAGAATCGGCTTTGGAATCCTTTAAACATGTTATGAGTACTGATGCATGGCCGGAACACATACTTATAAAGAATTCAATTTCAATCAAAAGGGACGAAATTTTCAGAGAAGCCACCAGCTCACTCAACGGATACCGTAAAAAAATCAACGCGTAAAACTGTTGATCTAAACAGCAATTTTATATACGGTATACGTAATTGTGGGAACCAATTTAAGTCCTGATAAATATTGTTCTGAGTATTTTCCGACAAACTACGTTGTATTCGTCTATTGTAAGTGTAGCTGTTGACAGTGATCCAATAATAGAACTTAAATGTATTAGGGTGAATTATCTTCAAGAAATTGTTTTATTATTATTGGCTTATACATTCCAACGAGAACCTGTTTGTATAATAAGATTCCCAAACTCAACTTGACTCGTGTTTTTCGTTGGTGGACATTAATCGTGATGTGCAAATATTCTATGACATTTTATCCATTGTCTTCGACAGGTTTGTCCCAATTTCTGTTTAAAAGGTTAATGTTAACAATCCTCCGTGGTTTAACAACGACCTAATAAATCTTCGAAACCGTAAAAAAAAACAATTATATCGAAGGTGGAAGTTCTCCAAGAGTGCTGACGACAGATTATCATTTTTTTGATTTAACGAAACAGTTCGATAGTTTACATTGTACTGCATACAAGAATTTTATTGCCAAGGTTCAAAATCATATGGTATCAAATCCAAAATCATTCTGGAATTTCATTGACTCCAAAAGAAAAACTTTTGGGTTTCCGTCAACAATGTCGTTCAATGATATAACTGGGAATAATTCTGATGATATTCATACTGCTTCATACTGATATTATTGAGTATGAAAGTGATGAAGGCAGTTGTACCAACACTTGCTTGTATACCTCCAGATGATATCATTAAATCCCTCCATCTTTTTAAGGATGGATGTGGCCCGGATGGTATATTTCCCGGCATTTTGTAATCGTCATTTCGACTTGATCTGTGCTAAGGCCAACTCTATGTTAGGATTCCTAAAACGTACCACGTAAGAGTTTAATAATCCCAGAGTATGTACAACGCAATTATTTGTATTTTTGTTATTAATGTTTAAAATTGTACTTGATGGAGCATCTGGTCCCTAATTAATTTTTCTGATATAAAAAAAAAAATTTAAAAAAATGAAAGACCAAGTTTCTCTATCGATCTTTATTCAAATCATGATATTTAGAGGAAACTTCAATTTTAAGCTCAATAGCTGGATTCGTCAGGCCTTCTATCAATATAGGTTTTAAACCAAACATGATCCAAAAATCGTAGCCTATATAGTTCTTGTTGCAATCCCGGCACAACAAATATTTACATTTTTGAGGTTTTTGTTACAAGTTATAGGGACATAAACGTAGCCTAGCACGGATTGTTTTGCACCGTCTGTTCACATACAGATAAAGGGTAGAGTGTTAAATTATCAAGAGTAATAAACTCAGTACTATTTTTACTCAAGGCACTGATTGCAGCACCGCTATGAAGTAAACCATTAATGTTAGTTCCGGCAACATTCACCACTCCGCAGGAACGGTTATCTGAAAGGGCATCTGCATTTAATACTGAAGCAAACGTAGCCTTTCCTAATTTCTTATACATTAGTCTCCTAATTCGGAAATATTTGACAGACCTATTTTTGTAACTATCATAAGGGGCAGCTGTCTTAAATATTAATAAATTTGAAATTTTGGAAGTACCAGTTATATACTTGCGCTTCAGCTGGAAGAAAAATCTGGATCGGTACTCGCCACTGAGTCCGTTGTATTTTTTTGAAATTGAAATTGAAATATTTGTTTTATTGAAATATATTTTGTACCCCAAGCTAACACACCCTGTTTTGAGCTGTAGCTCATTGATCACAGATTGTGCAGCATGAGGTGAATTAACATAATAAATAATTTAAAAAAAAAAAAAAAAAAAAAAATCTATAAAACTAATTGCTTCAAAATAGCAGCACTAATTCATATCCGTGGTGGTGTCTCATCTCTATTTGCATCTCTGTATTACACGATTAACCTTTAGGATGATTCATTACGTCCCCGTGTTGGGCATTTTCTTATTATGGAATTTTGAATATAAAATGCCAATTCCATGTGAACCTGTGATATCAAGTGGCCACTCAAGTGGTCTGGGGTCTAAGAACATTAGTCCTATGAGAAGCAGTTTCAACTTGATTTTTCAATTTAGAGCTTCGACGCCAACATTTTTACGGCTGTAACGTTTTAAGCTAACCCGACCACGGCCCACCTCCTCCACCATCGCTTCGCAAGCTGTCACTCCCTGCGGTAGCTCCAGAAGTGGCCTGATGAGTAGAGCTGAAGACAACTAACCATTTTTATTTCAATTAGCTTGGGGTCCGAATTAAGTTAAATTCAAACAAAAAAGAAATTAAATAAAAGTTTTGCGGAAAAAAAAATTTACCCTGGCCTGGGAGGGATTAGAGCTGGCTGCTCGAAATGAGGATTCCCAGGTATTCTCATTCCCATCTGTTGCTTCTAGCAAATAGAAACCAAAAAAGCATTGCATCGAAAAACATCCGGGATATAAACCAATTCAAATTAATAATTTTAGTAAAGTTTTATTGAAGATTTTCTTATATATAATCGTACATAGATGGATTTACAATTAAAATTTAAATATGGTTTCTATTATGAGGTATGTACACCCAGCGAACGTATTTTAAACAATACCTGCAGCTTGATTCTCTAAAAATAAGATAATGTGTAAACGTGTAAGCTTGTGAAAAGCAAAGCTTACTTTTATGAGTTTGAAATGTTTTGACATTATTTAGTAGTAAGGCTGTGTTCCAAACGAAAAAAATATCGCATAAAAAGTTATAAAGTTAAATTATTGATATTTTATTCACCACAAATATTTTATGTGCTCGACGACCAGTTAAAATTTTTTATCTATATTGCGATATTTGTGATTGATTTTTCTAACCTCACAATACAAATTTTAAAAAAATATAAGAACAAACTAAAACGAAAACGGACAGTTATAAGTGCTTATTCATGTTATAATCATAAGTTGAAATTTAAAGTTTCAGATATTTTTACAACCACGCAAAGAAAAAGAAAAAGAACTAAAACGTCAAAATTTTAACTTTTTATCTAGTTGCATTTGGGACATCAAAACGGTTAAGAAATTAGGTAAATTAAAATTTTTTTCACCACGGTTAAAATATTTCACTTTTTAACCGATTGGAAGGTGGTTTGGCGTCTATTGGAGGGGGGGATCAAAGTTGAGTAGATTAATCTACCAGCTCCGTAACCTTCCAGTAGGGTGCGCATCACGTGAGCTGTTCTGGTCTTGTCATTAGGCAGCTGCGTGATGGGTACAATTGTGTAAGGGGTAACCTGTGCACAATTCGCAAGTGTACGTACTGCCTCCTCGTGGCAACCACTGGTAACTAAGGCCACTTGGCACATTTTAGGCCATTTGGCACAGGCCAAAGTACGGCGCTAAAGGAGAAAACCTTGACAAAAAACCCTAATCTAAGGTGGAACAGCATATGCCGAAAGATGAATGGCTGATAGGTTAATCAGCCCAAAATATGCGGACTCTGGATACCAGGCACCCTCCAGTTTTATTTTTAGCCTTCCTGTAGTAAAGCTGGGTGACCTACAGGTGACTTGCAATTCCCAGCAACTCGTAAGAGTAAAATCAAACGGAATACGGGGCAGGAGTAGGAATATACGGGAGTGGCACAACCCTCTCGAGGTCCTTGAGCTCCATTGCTACCGTCTTTCTAGCGGAACTACATGCTGTAGTAAACATCTAGGAGGGAGAGCAATATGCCCAGATAGTATGTATCACTTACCGGGAGGCAGTATTGTCAGGTTCATTAAGAACCTGAATATTGACTGGACGGATAATTAAGCAGGGGCCAGCACAATAGATCTATTAGGTCGCAGTGCGAAGTGGCTGATCGCCCGCATGGCGCCCCCAATAATAATAATAATAACCGATTGGAACACAACCAAAGTCAAATCGAGAAATTGCAAACTAATAAAAGTAAGCTTTGCTTTTCATAAGTTTACACGTTTACACATTACTTTATTTTTTAGAGAATCAGGGTGAAGTATCGCAATATTTTTTCGGATGAAGCAAAAACATGGCAACTAGATTTAATGGAATAAACAAATGAGACAAAGTGAAAATAAAGCAATTCGTATAGCAGCAATTCGTATAGGAGCAATTCTATAGCACGAATACCATAAATGCACGTATCCCAATATTCAAAGAGCCAATTCGATTTTATGACAATTTAGAAAGAAATCACATTCTTATCTAACGGTAAGAGTTGCAAAAGCGAAACCTTATGAATTGTGCATGTTTATGCTTTTATGAGTTCGGGTGTTACATTTTACAAAACAAGTCATAAAAGAAACAAAACCAAATGAAAAAAATTAAGGTGTGGCCAACACACGACTTTCTTTTACGAACAGAGAATTTTGAGAAATTTTATTTTTTTCTTAATTTTTTTTTTTAATTTTTTGTTTTTTTTTTATTTGTTTTTCATTTTTGGAAACATTTTGTATTAAGTAGTTTTTTGTAAACCTTATACTTTTTAAGATATTTGCAAAACAAATTTTCTGGACCAAGGGAGTGGCCACTTCCGGTTAGCCGATTTGGAGTAAAATTCACTGGGACCTCCCAATTTATCAAAAAAGCTTTAATCTGAAGTTTCAGTTCGATTGATTAAACCATCTGGGCTGTAGAGAGGACACAGACAAACTGACAGACTGACAGACTAACAGACTAACAGACTGACCGACTGACAGACAGACAGACAGACACCATTTCGAAACCTACTTTTTCGGACTCAGGGGACCTCAAAACAAATAAATTTCTAAAAACCTCAAGGTTCAAAATTTTCATGATTACTATACTTTATTTTACTAGAGTCAAAGAAAGTAAAAAACCCTAATCCATACGAATCGTTCGTTTAGTAAAAGTTCTGCAAAATTATTTTTTGGAAATCGCACTCAACCCCCAAGGGCCAATATCGGCCATTGCCAACAATGATGACAAAGGTTTGGCTAGCACATAGAATAGGTCCCTCAAATACCTAGTTAGAAAACCCTAATCCATACGAATCGTTCGTTTAATAAAAGTTCTGCAAAATTATTTTTTGGAAATCGCACTCAACTCCCAAGGGCCAATATCGGCCATTGCCAACAATAATGACAAAGGTTTGGCTAGCACATAGAACAAGTTCTCAATTACCTAGTAAAAAAACCCTAATCCATACGGATCGTTCGTTTAATAAAAGTTCTACGAAATTATTTTTTGAAAATCGCACTCAACAATGATGACAAAAGTTCCGCTAGCACATGGAATAGGTCCCTTAATTACCAAGTTAGAAAACCCTAATCCATACGAATCGTTCGTTTAGTAAAAGTTCTGCAAAATTATTTTTTGGAAATCGCACTCAACTCCCAAGGGCTAATATTGGCCATTGCCAACAATGATGACAAAAGTTCCGCTAGCACATGGAATAGGTCCCTTAATTACCAAGTTAGAAAACCCTAATCCATACGAATCGTTCGTTTAGTAAAAGTTCTGCAAAATTATTTTTTGGAAATCGCACTCAACAATGATGACAAAAGTTCCGCTAGCACATGGAATAGGTCCCTTAATTACCTAGTTAGAAAACCCTAATCTATACGAATCGTTCGTTTAGTAAAAGTTCTGCAAAATTATTTTTTGGAAATCGCACTCAACTACCAAGGGCCAATATCGGCCATTGCCAACAATGATGACAAAAGTTCCGCTACCACATGGAATAGGTCCCTTAATTACCTAGTTAGAAAACCCTAATCCATACGAATCGTTCGTTTAGTAAAAGTTCTGCAAAATTATTTTTTTGGAAATCGCACTCAACTCCCAATGGCTAATATTGGCCATTGCCAAAAATGATGACAAAGGTTTGGCTAGCACATAGAATAGGTCCCTCAAATACCTAATTAGAAAACCCTAATCCATACGAATCGTTCGTTTAATAAAAGTTCTGCAAAATTATTTTTTGGAAATCGCACTCAACTCCCAAGGGCCAATATCGGCCATTGCCAACAATAATGACAAAGGTTTGGCTAGCACATAGAATAGGTCCCTCAAATACCTAGTTAGAAAACCCTAATCCATACGAATCGTTCGTTTAATAAAAGTTCTGCAAAATTATTTTTTGGAAATCGCACTCAACTCCCAAGGGCCAATATCGGCCATTGCCAACAATAATGACAAAGGTTTGGCTAGCACATAGAATAGGTCCCTCAAATACCTAGTTAGAAAACCCTAATCCATACGAATCGTTCGTTTAATAAAAGTTCTGCAAAATTATTTTTTGGAAATCGCACTCAACTCCCAAGGGCCAATATCGGCCATTGCCAACAATAATGACAAAGGTTTGGCTAGCACATAGAATAGGTTCTCAATTACCTAGTTAGAAAACCCTAATCCATACGGATCGTTCGTTTAATAAAAGTTCTACGAAATTATTTTTTGGAAATCGCACTCAACAATGATGACAAAAGTTCCGCTAGCACATGGAATAGGTCCCTTAATTACCAAGTTAGAAAACCCTAATCCATACGAATCGTTCGTTTAGTAAAAGTTCTGCAAAATTATTTTTTGGAAATCGCACTCAACTCCCAAGGGCCAATATCGGCCATTGCCAACAATGATGACAAAGGTTTGGCTAGCACATAGAATAGGTCCCTCAAATACCTAGTTAGAAAACCCTAATCCATACGAATCGTTCGTTTAATAAAAGTTCTGCAAAATTATTTTTTGGAAATCGCACTCAACTACCAAGGGCCAATATCGGCCATTGCCAACAATAATGACAAAGGTTTGGCTAGCACATAGAATAGGTCCCTCAAATACCTAGTTAGAAAACCCTAATCCATACGAATCGTTCGTTTAATAAAAGTTCTGCAAAATTATTTTTTGGAAATCGCACTCAACTCCCAAGGGCCAATATCGGCCATTGCCAACAATAATGACAAAGGTTTGGCTAGCACATAGAATAGGTTCTCAATTACCTAGTTAGAAAACCCTAATCCATACGGATCGTTCGTTTAATAAAAGTTCTACGAAATTATTTTTTGAAAATCGAACTCAACAATGATGACAAAAGTTCCGCTAGCACATGGAATAGGTCCCTTAATTACCTAGTTAGAAAACCCTAATCCATACGAATCGTTCGTTTAGTAAAAGTTCTGCAAAATTATTTTTTGGAAATCGCACTCAACTCCCAAGGGCCAATATCGGCCATTGCCAACAATGATGACAAAGGTTTGGCTAGCACATAGAATAGGTCCCTCAAATACCTAGTTAGAAAACCCTAATCCATACGAATCGTTCGTTTAATAAAAGTTCTGCAAAATTATTTTTTGGAAATCGCACTCAACTCCCAAGGGCCAAAATCGGCCATTGCCAACAATAATGACAAAGGTTTGGCTAGCACATAGAATAGGTTCTCAATTACCTAGTTAGAAAACCCTAATCCATACGGATCGTTCGTTTAATAAAAGTTCTACGAAATTATTTTTTGAAAATCGAACTCAACAATGATGACAAAAGTTCCGCTAGCACATGGAATAGGTCCCTTAATTACCTAGTTAGAAAACCCTAATCCATACGAATCGTTCGTTTAGTAAAAGATCTGCAAAATTATTTTTTGGAAATCGCACTCAACTCCCAATGGCCAATATCGGCTATTGCCAACAATGATGACAAAGGTTTGGCTAGCACATAGAATAGGTCCCTTAATTACCTAGTTAGAAAACCCTAATCCATACGAATCGTTCGTTTAGTAAAAGATCTGCAAAATTATTTTTTGGAAATCGCACTCAACTCCCAAGGGCCAATATCGGCTATTGCCAACAATGATGACAAAGGTTTGGCTAGCACATAGAATAGGTCCCTTAATTACCTAGTTAGAAAACCCTAATCCATACGGATCGTTCGTTTAATAAAAGTTCTGCAAAATTATTTTTTGGAAATCGAACTCAACAATGATGACAAAAGTTCCGCTAGCACATGGAATAGGTCCCTTAATTACCTAGTTAGAAAACCCTAATCCATACGAATCGTTCGTTTAGTAAAAGATCTGCAAAATTATTTTTTGGAAATCGCACTCAACTCCCAATGGCCAATATCGGCTATTGCCAACAATGATGACAAAGGTTTGGCTAGCACATAGAATAGGTCCCTTAATTACCTAGTTAGAAAACCCTAATCCATACGAATCGTTCGTTTAGTAAAAGATCTGCAAAATTATTTTTTGGAAATCGCACTCAACTCCCAATGGCCAATATCGGCTATTGCCAACAATGATGACAAAGGTTTGGCTAGCACATAGAATAGGTCCCTTAATTACCTAGTTAGAAAACCCTAATCCATACGGATCGTTCGTTTAATAAAAGTTCTGCAAAATTATTTTTTGGAAATCGCACTCAACTCCCAAGGGCCAATATCGGCCATTGCCAACAATAATGACAAAGGTTTGGCTAGCACATAGAATAGGTTCTCAATTACCTAGTTAGAAAACCCTAATCCATACGGATCGTTCGTTTAATAAAAGTTCTACGAAATTATTTTTTGAAAATCGAACTCAACAATGATGACAAAAGTTCCGCTAGCACATGGAATAGGTCCCTTAATTACCTAGTTAGAAAACCCTAATCCATACGAATCGTTCGTTTAGTAAAAGTTCTGCAAAATTATTTTTTGGAAATCGCACTCAACTCCCAGGGGCCAATATCGGCCATTGCCAACAATGATGACAAAGGTTTGGCTAGCACATAGAATAGGTCCCTCAAATACCTAGTTAGAAAACCCTAATCCATACGAATCGTTCGTTTAATAAAAGTTCTGCAAAATTATTTTTTGGAAATCGCACTCAACTCCCAAGGGCCAATATCGGCCATTGCCAACAATAATGACAAATGTTTGGCTAGCACATAGAATAGGTTCTCAATTACCTAGTTAGAAAACCCTAATCCATACGGATCGTTCGTTTAATAAAAGTTCTACGAAATTATTTTTTGAAAATCGAACTCAACAATGATGACAAAAGTTCCGCTAGCACATGGAATAGGTCCCTTAATTACCTAGTTAGAAAACCCTAATCCATACGAATCGTTCGTTTAGTAAAAGTTCTGCAAAATTATTTTTTGGAAATCGCACTCAACTCCCAAGGGCCAATATCGGCCATTGCCAACAATGATGACAAAGGTTTGGCTAGCACATAGAATAGGTCCCTCAAATACCTAGTTAGAAAACCCTAATCCATACGAATCGTTCGTTTAATAAAAGTTCTGCAAAATTATTTTTTGGAAATCGCACTCAACTCCCAAGGGCCAAAATCGGCCATTGCCAACAATAATGACAAAGGTTTGGCTAGCACATAGAATAGGTTCTCAATTACCTAGTTAGAAAACCCTAATCCATACGGATCGTTCGTTTAATAAAAGTTCTACGAAATTATTTTTTGAAAATCGAACTCAACAATGATGACAAAAGTTCCGCTAGCACATGGAATAGGTCCCTTAATTACCTAGTTAGAAAACCCTAATCCATACGAATCGTTCGTTTAGTAAAAGATCTGCAAAATTATTTTTTGGAAATCGCACTCAACTCCCAATGGCCAATATCGGCTATTGCCAACAATGATGACAAAGGTTTGGCTAGCACATAGAATAGGTCCCTTAATTACCTAGTTAGAAAACCCTAATCCATACGAATCGTTCGTTTAGTAAAAGTTCTGCAAAATTATTTTTTGGAAATCGCACTCAACTCCCAAGGGCCAATATCGGCTATTGCCAACAATGATGACAAAAGTTCCGCTAGCACATGGAATAGGTCCCTTAATTACCTAGTTAGAAAACCCTAATCCATACGAATCGTTCGTTTAGTAAAAGTTCTGCAAAATTATTTGTTTTGGAAATCGCACTCAACTCCCAATGGCTAATATTGGCCATTGCCAACAATGATGACAAAGGTTTGGCTAGCACATAGAATAGGTCCCTCAAATACCTAGTTAGAAAACCCTAATCCATACGAATCGTTCGTTTAGTAAAAGTTCTGCAAAATTATTTTTTGGAAATCGCACTCAACTCCCAAGGGCCAATATCGGCCATTGCCAACAATGATGACAAAGGTTTCGCTAGCACATGGAATAGGTCCCTTAATTACCTAGTTAAAATTGAGGTGTGGCCAACACACGACTTTCTTTTACGAACAGAGGATTTTTAGAAATTTTATTTTTTTCTTAATTTTTTTTTTTTATTTTTAAATTTTTTTTTTAATTTTTAATTTTTTATTTTTATTTGTTTTTAAATTTTGGAAACAATTTGTAGTAAGTAGTTTTTTGTAAACCTTATACTTTTTAAGATATTTGCAAAACAAATTTTCTGGACCAAGGGAGTGGCCACTTCCGGTTAGCCGATTTGGAGTAAAATTCACTGGGACCTCCCAATTTATCAAAAAAGCTTTAATCTGAAGTTTCAGTTCGATTGATTAAACCATCTGGGCTGTAGAGAGGACACAGACAAACTGACAGACTGACAGACTAACAGACTAACAGACTGACCGACTGACAGACAGACAGACAGACACCATTTCGAAACCTACTTTTTCGGACTCAGGGGACCTCAAAACAAATAAATTTCTAAAAACCTCAAGGTTCAAAATTTTCATGATTACTATACTTTATTTTACTAGAGTCAAAGAAAGTAAAAAACCCTAATCCATACGAATCGTTCGTTTAGTAAAAGTTCTGCAAAATTATTTTTTGGAAATCGCACTCAACTCCCAAGGGCCAATATCGGCCATTGCCAACAATGATGACAAAGGTTTGGCTAGCACATAGAATAGGTCCCTCAAATACCTAGTTAGAAAACCCTAATCCATACGAATCGTTCGTTTAATAAAAGTTCTGCAAAATTATTTTTTGGAAATCGCACTCAACTCCCAAGGGCCAATATCGGCCATTGCCAACAATAATGACAAAGGTTTGGCTAGCACATAGAACAAGTTCTCAATTACCTAGTTAGAAAACCCTAATCCATACGGATCGTTCGTTTAATAAAAGTTCTACGAAATTATTTTTTGAAAATCGCACTCAACAATGATGACAAAAGTTCCGCTAGCACATGGAATAGGTCCCTTAATTACCTAGTTAGAAAACCCTAATCCATACGAATCGTTCGTTTAGTAAAAGTTCTGCAAAATTATTTTTTGGAAATCGCACTCAACTCCCAAGGGCCAATATCGGCTATTGCCAACAATGATGACAAAAGTTCCGCTACCACATGGAATAGGTCCCTTAATTACCTAGTTAGAAAACCCTAATCCATACGAATCGTTCGTTTAGTAAAAGTTCTGCAAAATTATTTTTTTGGAAATCGCACTCAACTCCCAATGGCAAATATTGGCCATTGCCAACAATGATGACAAAGGTTTGGCTAGCACATAGAATAGGTCCCTCAAATACCTAGTTAGAAAACCCTAATCCATACGAATCGTTCGTTTAGTAAAAGTTCTGCAAAATTATTTTTTGGAAATCGCACTCAACTCCCAATGGCCAATATCGGCCATTGCCAACAATGATGACAAAGGTTTCGCTAGCACATGGAATAGGTCCCTTAATTACCTAGTTAAAATTGAGGTGTGGCCAACACACGACTTTCTTTTACGAACAGAGGATTTTCAGAAATTTTATTTTTTTCTTAATTTTTTTTTTTAATTTTTAAATTTTTTTTTTAATTTTTAATTTTTTATTTTTATTTGTTTTTAAATTTTGGAAACAATTTGTAGTAAGTAGTTTTTTGTAAACCTTATACTTTTTAAGATATTTGCAAAACAAATTTTCTGGACCAAGGGAGTGGCCACTTCCGGTTAGCCGATTTGGAGTAAAATTCACTGGGATCTTGCAATTTATCAAAAAAACTTAAATCTGAAGTTTCAGTTCGATTGATTAAACCATATGGGCTGTAGAGAGAACCCAGACAGACTGACAGACTGACAGACTGACAGACAGACAGACAGACACCATTTCGAAACCCACTTTTTCGGACTCAGGGGACCTCAAAACAAATAAATCTCTAAAAATCTCAAGGTCCAAAATTTTCATGATTACTATACTTTATTTTACTAGAGTAAAAGAAAGTAATAATGACAAACTAGAAAAAATGCCAACTTTTCATCTTTATCCATCTTTTTATTTATTTTTATTATTTTCTAAGCTTTATGACTTTGTGTATGTATAAGTTATTTACATAATATTGCTTTATTCCGAGATGTGCTTGTTTTTGTCGCTCTTTATACTTACATAATTTCCATAAAGCTCTATATAAAGTTGAATTAACATTTTTGCTTCTCGCTATTGAATTTGATTTGGTGACATATTTTATGTTAAAATAAATATTTGCTAACAAAATTAAGCGATAAATAAATTTTTGGATGGTGTTAGTGTTGTTGCCCTATTATATGTGTCGCTTATGTTATTGTATATGGATGGATTTAAAGGCGCACACATACACACACACATACACACAGTAGGAGCGTAATATAATTTATATACTATAAATCACTCTTGGAAGGAATTAAGATTGGACATTTATTTTTTTTGTGTTGGTTTTGCGTTAATCGTATTTTTAATTAGAAATTATGGATTGTCATTTAATATGATTTTGACTAAATACACACAACATAATTATGTATTAAGATGCTATGGTAATGGATTTGTCTGTTTTTATATACTCGTATATCGGATTTGTGGTTTTGCCTTTCTCTCATCCTTTTATAGACACAAGGGTGAATGTAAATATTGTGTTCCGATGGCAAATTTCTGTCCAAACTTGTTTTTGCGCCATAACTTTTTACTTTTTGTCCAAATTCGAAACAGTGGAAAATCGTCACATATCCATTAGCTCGTTAGTATATTCAAAATATTAAAAAAGAGTTTAAAAATTATCCAATGAGACAAATTGACTCGAATATAGCGAAATCCTTCATTCTTGGAAAGCCTATTTTTGTAACCTCGCACTTTTACCTGTGTGGTTTAGTGAATAGGGCATTTGTCGTTTTCCCTAAGAGCTGAGCTTTAACAAAAAATTGAGTTTGGACAAATAAAAAATACACCCTGTTCATATATAGAAATAGATTGATACCTTAGATGTGTGTACATAATTCAACTAAATTTATGTCAATTTATTCATTGAATTGAAATTCATAGAAAACGGGAAATTTTTGTATTTAAAGTTACTAAAAAATAAAAACTTTGCATATCAATATGTACGAATATACGATATGAAATGGTATATTTTCGAGGAGATAGATTTTGCTTAAAATGCTTTTATATTCCTTTTCAAGTTCAGTTCTTGGCTTAATAATTCTTTTTGTATATGTTTGGACTTGGAATTAGGCTGCGTATATACGATTGTCCCAATAAATAATCTGTCGCACATACACGTCCCTCCTAACTGTGAACGTCTATCCATTGAAAATGTTAACAAAAAATAAATAAAAGTCGTATATTATCGCAAAAAAAGGCAATATTATAATAATTCGAAATAACGATGATAATGATGATGATGATGGTGATGAACAACTATGAGTATGATGAGAAAATAGAAAAAAGCAATACCGATTTGTATCATCAAATCATATATAAAATGTCTTCTAATATAAAGAAAATTATTAGAAAAAAGATTTTTTTACACTACATAAACAAGTACACACACAAAGACCTTAAGGATAGTAAAGAAGTTTAAGCCTTATTTCAAAATATTTTTTGTGTTAGATTAATGAATTCTTCTAGAAAACAGTAGAGACATTGATTGTTAATTGATTACAATTTTCGAAATATCGGAAAAAATGTGTAATTTAACCAAAATGGTAACCGAAAAGTAATCAACAGAAATTGAGGTGGGGGGGTATCACGAATTGCTGAAACTTTCAACGCAACAAAGTCCGACTCCATAGATAGCAGCTCCACAATTTACAACTGAAATAGAGTTTACTAAACTTTTAATTTCATAATATTCATAATGTGATGTTTCGTTTTCGATGAGCAACACTACAATATGGAAACCAAAGATTTATTGATGTTTCTTAATTATAAATTGCTCCTTGTTGATTTTAAATAACCCCGTTTACGTCAACCAAAGATTGACTTTATTTAAATGTCACAAAAATCTCAAAGAATGTTCATCGAGAGAGCTTACCACTGTTGTCTGACAGATGGCTTTGGGTGTTTATTTAACGGGAAAACATTTTTATTGAAATTATAGACCCATTTTCAGTTAATAGCAAAAGAGGAAATATCGTAACAAAATTATTACACATTTCGGGAAGCAGATTAAAAAATTGTGAACGCAGCAGGGGAAACATTTTCAAATAAATGTCAGAAATTTGTACCAAAAAATATTTTCGGACACTGTTTAAATTTTAATATTTAATTATTTGAAATTTTCTAAAATATTAAATTTTAAGATATGGTTTTCGATGTTTTATATTTCGATGCTTTATCAAATTCAATTTTCAAATTGAATTAAAATTGAATTCGGTAACTTCATCCAGGTTTTTATTTAAATATCCATTTTTGCACATAAATGCATGTAATTGTATGTATTCTATGGTTTTAGGCCAAATAAAGTTCACACCTCACGAATTCCGCACTTCTTTCGTTTTTACCGAAAAGTGGAATAAAACGTTTAAAAATTAGTAGAAAACTTGTTTCCTCGGTTATAGCGTCTGTGGACGTCGAAAAAAACTTTTCGAAATTTATTCGTTGAAATATAAGTTGTTAAGCGACAATCGCTACATTTGAAAATTTTTAAAAATTGTTTATTTCAGCAAATTTATATGTTACAACGGAAATTGATATTTTTCTGATTAAAACAAATTAAAGAATTTAAAGAATTTATAAAATTTGTAAAACTCACAAAAGTTACGAAATTTATAGAGTTTACAGAAATTAAAGAATTTTTAGAACACGTAAAATTTGATTTTACAGAATTTAAAGAATTTATAGAACTCACAAAATTGAAAACACAAATTTGAAACGATTTGTAGAACTCACAGAATCTTCAAAATTGAAAGAATTTAGAAAATTTATAGAACTTACTAGAATTTATAAAATTCACAAAATTTGTAGAAATTATAGAATTTATAAAATTTTTAGAACTTAAAGAATTTATAGGATTCGTGGTATTTATAGAATTTAAAAAATTTATAGCAAATAGGGTTTATAGAATTTATAGAACTATTAAAGTTTAAATAATCTATAAAATTCACAAAATTTATAAAATTCAAAGAATTTATTGTATAAAATTTAGAACATTTACAGAAATTGGGAAATTTTTAAAATAAGTATTTATAATATTCACAAAATTTATAGAATTTTTAGAATTTAGAAAATTGATACAATTGATAGAATTACTAAAATTTACAAAATTTTTAAGATTTATTAGAATTTAAAAAATTTTAAGAATTTATAGAATTTATGAAATTTACAGATATTACAAAATTTATAGATTTGATTAAAACTTTATTTTTTAAATTAAATTTTAGATTAAATTAAATAAAATTACTGAATTTTTAAACTTTACAAGATTTACAAAATTCAAAGGATTTAAATAATTGATAAAATTTTCAAAGAAGTTATGAAATTTATAGAGTTTAAAGAAATTATAGAATTTTTAGAATAAGAAATGTTTGATTTGGTAGAATTTAAAGAATTTATAGAACTGGTAGAGTTGAAATAATTTGTAGAACTCATAGAATCCACAAAATTTAAATAGTTATTATACATAATTATACATATTCACAAAATTTATAGAATTTGTAAAATTTTTAGAATTTATAAAATTTGCAGAGTTTATAGAATTTATAGAAATATTAAAATTTATTAAGTTTATCGAATTTATTTAATTTATAAAATTTGTGGAATTCATAGAATTTACAAAATGTAAAGAATTTGCAAAAAAATATTGAAAACAAATAATTAATTAAGAAACCGAAGTTTAAGAAACCCATCTACAAAAGTAAATCTACAAAATTTACAGAATTTATAGAATTGATAAAATTGATAAAATTTATGGAATTTATAGAGTTTTAAAATTTACAAAATCTATAGAACTTTATCGAATGAAATTTTTAAAATAAGTACAATTTGAGTTTGTAGAATTTATAAAACTGGCAGATTTGAAACAATTTAAAATAGTCGAATTTATAAAGTTTATCGAATTTATTGTATTTGTAAAAATTTTGGAATTCAAAAAATTTACAAAATTTAAAGAATTTGAAATTATGAAATTATTAAAACAAATAAATATTGAGTTTATAGAATTGAAAGAGTTTAATCAATTTAGAAAACTCATAGAATCTACAAAACTTACAGAATTTGTAAAATCCATACAACTTATAGAATTTCTAGATTTTTAGAACTAGCAGAATTTATTACATACTTCTAGATTAGAGGAAATTTACAAAATTCAGAAAATGTATAGAAATTATAGACTTTACAAAAACTTATAAAACTTTATAAAAATTATAAAATTTCTTTATATAAATTATAGAATTTATAGGATTTATAAAATCTAAAGAATATTGAATTTTTAGACTAGAAAATAAAACAAAAATCTCTATAAAATTTATAGAATTTACAAAATTTGTAGGATTTAAAGAATTCATAGAATTTATATAAGTTAAAAAATTTACGAAATTTATAGAGTTATTAGATATGAGAATATATTAAATTTATAGAATTTATAAAATTTATATTTTGATTGTAGAATTTATAGAATTTATCGAATTATAAAATATTTAGAAATTTATAAAATATTTATAGAATTAGTAGAACCTAATGAAATTTTAGACTTCACGGAATTTATAGGATTAACTGTATTTACAGAATTTACAGAGTTTATAGAATTTAAAGAATTTTAAAAATTTAGAGAATTCAAAGAATTTAGATAATTTAACCAATTTATAAAAATTATGAAACTTTTAGGATAAGTAAAATTAGAAGACAAAATTAATAAAATTTATGGAATTTATAGAATTTTAAAATTTACAAAATTTATACAACTTTATCGAATTTATAAATTTTTTAGAATTTATCGAAGTTACAGTACATATTTATATGATTTATGGAATTAATGGGATTTATAAAATTTAATGAACATTGCATTTTTAGGCTCAAAAATTATATAACAATTTCTATAAAATTTATAGAATTTACAAAATTGATAGAATTGACAGAATACATAAAATTTAAAAAATTTATAGAATTTATAGAAGTTAGAAAATTTATAGAACTTACAGAATTTAAAGGATTCGGAGAATTTAAAAAACTTATTGCATTTTTAGACTTTATAGAATTTACAAAATTAATCAGACTTATAAAATTTATAGGATTTAAAGAATTTATAGAATTGGTAAAATTTATAGAAATTATAGAATGTGTCGAGTTCATAGAATCTACAGAAATATTAAAATTTGTAGATTTAATTGAATTTATAAAATTTGTAGAGTTTAAAGAAAATTTATAAAATGTATAGAATTTACAGAGAATATGAAATTTTTAAAATAAGTACAATATGAGCTTGTAGAATTTACAAAACTGACAGATTTGAAACAATTTGAAATAGTCAAATTTATAAAGTTTATCGAATTTATTGTATTTGTAAAATTTGTGGAATTCATGAATTTACAAAATTTAAAGAATTTGAAATTATGAAATTATTAAAACAAATAAATATTGAGTTTATAGAATTGACAGAGTTTAATCAATTTAGAAAACTCATAGAATCTACAAAACTTACAGAATTTGTAAAATTCATACAAGTTATAGATTTTGAAGATTTTTAGAACTAGCAGAATTTACAAAATTCAGAAAATGTATAGAAATTATAGACTTTACAAAAATTTATAGAACTTTATATAAATTATAGAATTTATAGAATCTAAAGAATATTGAATTTTTAGACTAGAAAATAAAACAAAAATCTCTATAAAATGTATAGAATTTACAAAATTTGTAGGATTTACAGAATCCATAGAATTTATATAAGTTATAAAATTTACAAAATTTATAGAGTTATTAGAAATTAGAATGTAAAAAATTTATAGAATTTATAAAATTTATATTTTGATTGTAGAATTTATAGAATTTATCGAATTATAAAATATTTAGAAATTTATAGAATATTTATAGAATTTATAGAACCTAATGAATTTTTAGACTTTACGGAATTGATAGGATTAACTGTATTTACAGAATTTACAGAATTTATAGAATTTAAAGAATTTTAAAAATTTAGAGAATTCAAAGAATTTAGGTAATTTAACCAATTTTTAAAAATTATGGAACTTTTAGGATAAGTAAAATTATAAGAAAAAATTAATAAAATTTATGGAATTTATAGCATTAATTGATATTGGGATTTTTGTCGAAAATAGAGCCGACCTCTAGAACGCTTCTTACGGCCTCTAGATCGCTTTTTACCGCTGTCCACAAATAATAAAAAAAGAACTACAATTTGCACCGACAGATATATAAAACGATTGTGCGAAAGAACATTCGTTCGGCTGACCGCCTACAAAGTTTGGAAAATACGTATAAATCAGGTATCAGTTGAGACGCAGTAAGGGTCGATTACTGCATTTATTGAATTAATAGAATTTGCTACTTATTTTAACGTTTTGGTGCCTATTTCAAGATTTTTTAATACATATTTTACTTAATTTTACAGCATAGACAGACAGCGTGGTTCTATTTATTACTAAATAATTTTACACATTTTTAAGTTATCGAATATCAGTTAGTTTCGTCTCTGTTTACTTTTTCATTCTGTCCCGTCAACTTCATTTTCAAACGAAATTAATTTGTTTTATGTGTGATCTATTCTCATTTATGAAATTATAGTTTGTATAACTGTGATTTTGGAATTCGATCTGTGAAAATTCCGAAATGCTTTTGGTCAATCTGAGCAACAGAGTAAACAAATAGTACGAGGTTCAAACTTATTGATTAATAAAAATAGAGCCAAATACATTTTCGCTTCAAACATTGTTGAGCCGTATTCCGGAAAATTCAATGTTCTGAAAATCACCTTTATATGTATAAATCATCATCGAAATGTGCTCCGATTGCGGTTCTTGATATCTCTTTAGATAGGTTTCGAGACTTGTATTTATTCTGTCATTCATAATATCTCTAAATACAGGTTTCGGGACCTTTGATTGTTGTGGTAACACGCATTTAGATTTATTTTTTGATTGATTTCCATCCATTTCATAGATAATTGACCATTTTAGTCAGATGACCAAATTATAAATAAAAGTAAGAAATTATCACTCAACTAGTTTTGTTGAATCACGTTATCTTAAGGATTTCAGTGCCGCATTACTACAAACGGAGGTATTATTGGCGAAAACCAGGAAAACTTCCATAATAAATTGTGGCGACATGAATCACGTTATCTTAAGGATTTCAGTGCCGCATTACTACAAACGGAGGTATTATTGGCGAAAACCAGGAAAACTTCCATAATAAATTGTGGCGACATGCTAGACGTCAAGAACTAAAAAAAAAATATATCAGAACGATACTTAATAGTATGCCAGTACTGGTTCTCTAAAAAGTAAGACAACGTGTAACTATAATGAACTTATGATTTCCCACTCAATTTTTATTGGGTTTCAAATTTTTAGAGTTACCCATATGAACCCATAGTGCCTTGAAAACATTTAAAATGTTTTACATTTCATTAATAAAGCCTGACGTTACCATTGGATTTATTTAAAGTAATTCCACCAAAAAGAACTTCCAATTGCTCAATCTCCAGGTCACTAGGGCAAACAGTCTAATGTATTTTAGTATAACCTCACAGTTCAGATGCCTCAAAATTCATAACATGAATAAATATTTTTCAATTTGTATAATAACCCAACTGGGTGCAAATAAACAACCAGCAATACACCACGAACAAGAAAAATTGGTAAATGTGAAATGTGTGTCACTAGCCTGTCGTTCTTGTTCTCGTACAACTGCTGATGTCGTTTTTGTACTCTACTTGTGCGATATTTCCGCACAAAAATAGATTTAGTAGTGATACATATAAAAATGAAGCTTAGAATAGTCGTTTAATCATTCAAATGCAATAATAAATGATGGTTGCGGGATTGAAAGTGTTGTCACAGCGTGAGAAGGCAAAAAATTTCACGTCGGATTTTTGCCTACATATTTTGTTGCTCGCAAAAAGATTTATTTTGTTGCCTTATATGTACATCTCATTTTACTTATTTTATTCCAGGACATGATGAATCTTTTAATGTCATGAGAATGGAAAAAAAATTATGCAATTTTTTTTTTTGTTTGTACATCTGCAAAATAAAATTCTGTAGAGAGAGTAAACGAGATTTGGCACTAAATTTTCGCCCGGATTTTTCCCGCCATATATTTCATGAACTATATCAGTCAAATATTAATTCAATTTCCACATATGAATATTTATTATAAAAAAAAAATTGAACAACAGAAAAAACTTACTGGAATAATTTACAATTAAATGGCCTACCGGTTTTCAGATTTCCTTTCTGGTTTTTGGTTAGCAGAAACTACAATAACAACACATGAAACCAAAAATACATGAACCACAATCAAAATAAATAAATACAAAATTAAGTTTGAATACCACCAAAAAAAAAACATAAAAAAGTATGTTTTGTATATCACATTTACGGTACACAACCAACATCATTCATTAAAGCATACAAATCTCGCCGCTATAAAATGTACTGTTGGCTGCTGCTCTCTAAACACACACATTTAACAAAATGTAGACCGACTAAATAAATATACATTTCAATTTCATCCTACTCAACTTTTTAACTTCCTTTTTAGTTTCCTTTTTGTTTCTTATTTTCCCCATTTTCCAGTATTTTTTTTTTGTTTTTTAATTTAATTTCAATAATACATATAAAACATTTACTCTTCCTATTTTGCCATCATCGTTTTCCGTTTTTCCATTTTTTTTGTTTTATGTTTGTTGTTACCGAAAGATATTTTTATGTTTGTTCTAAATGGGAAATACGGTTTACGGTTACTACTAACTATACTGTCTATGTGTAACACGATATATGTACATAGTTCGTGTCGAAGTACAGTACAAACTTTATGTTTTGCAAATTTAAATAAATCGGACGATACGGTGTTTGAAGGATATTTTGCTAATAAAATGAAAAACCGACAAATTTGGGTGTTTCGTGGAAGACTAAAACGTAGCGAGATATGTAAAATTCCAATCGGTCTTTATTTTTGCATCAAGCAAAAATTCCAGATCATTACTCCTAAATATTGAACCAAGTGTTATAACAGTTCTAGCAAACACACGAAATTCGCTTGAAAGTGAGCTTCCAATTGTAGTGTAATACACAAGCACTGATTAATTTATTAGTTACAGGTGGCTGCGGCCCACCTGGATCAAAACGTTTACTAACTAAATTACTAAAATAGTGTGAGAAATACGACAGAAAATTATTAGCAGGAGAATAAACTCGACGTGTTCGTAACCACACAACTTTATCCAAACACTAGAAACGTAAGTAAATCTCGACAATTTCAAAAACCATGCAAAAATTTTGAAATATCTTAAAGTTTGTAAAAAAATCTTACGTTTCCACTCAAAACTCACACAATCTCAAAAATCTCGAATTATTTTGAATAACCTCGAAAATCTCGATTAATCTTGAAATAATTTGTAACAATCCCAAAACTCAACAAATTTTAATAATCTTAAATTTGGCGACAAATAACATAAAGCTGCTTAATGTTCAACGCCAAATAAATTTTGAATACCTCCAAAACATCGGATGTTTCACCTAATCTTAGAATTTTGAAGCAAACCAACGATTTATGCAATACTGCGAAAATTTCGAATAATTTTGAATAACCTCATTAATCTCCAAATATTTTAATATTTACGAAAAACTCGCACTTTTCCAAACTTCTTAAAAAATGTTGGAAAAGTTATGTCAAAGAGACTAAATTAGCTTCTGATAATAAATAATGAAGCTGAATGAAAAGTTCAAAGGTTTTAGATAAAAAAAGCAGTTGATTTTTGACATGATGGTTGAGAACTTTATCAATATTGTTTTACTATTGAACTCAAACTAATAAATAATAACCATGTTTCTAAATAATTCCGCAAATAATTTAAAAATTTTATCAATTCATAAATTTGGTTATTGCATTTTATGCCAGATCACAAATTAGCTAACTATACAGATTGAAACCTGAGAATAAATCGTATTTTTCATACAATTTGTATGGTAACCCACATCGTGTATATAATTCGTGTGAAGCAAAAATACGAAAACAAAATCATACAAAATATATATTCTTAAAACTGTAATATAATGCTTAGCTATGTCACTCAATTATATAAATAAAAAGGGCACTTACCAAACCAATAATCCTTATCAAAACTGACCTAATATTAATCAACAAAAAAAAAAAAAACTACTCCACAACACATGGTTTCAACTTCACAATTTTAATGTAACTGAGTTACTATATACAACGGACAATTACAAAAACTAATCGAAAAATCCACACGAATAACAAAAATAATCATTCAACATAACGGGAATTTAATAAATCTAAGAGAATTGTTATTTCACGGGCGGGTGCCAATAGTTGGGTCAAAATATGTGGATGCCAATAATTGTGTTTGGTACGCTGGTCGTAATTTTATTTAGAAGATAAACAACCAAATGTCTTGTTTTATGTGTCCATTCCTTACAGTTAAATTTCTTATCTATTTACTACTGAATTCGTCCTAATTCAAAAAATAATTGTAGTCTGTTTCAATGACAGAAAAATCAATCCTAAATAATTCGCATTCATTTTTTTCTTGTCGAAATGTGACTAATAGTATTGACAGTTAAACAAGTTAGCAAACTTCTTGTGAACGCACCCTGTAACCTTCCAACACGTTGAAACATGCTAAACCACAATAAAATGCCAAAGCGTTCACTATATTGATAAATAATGTTTGAATGCGCTCTTAATAATTGTTTTTAGTACATAAGACAGTCAATTCAATAAAATAACATCAAAATTACAAATAGGTGCCGCATTATAATGTAATTAGCGAAGAATTAAAAATGTAGCAAAGACACATTTCAAAAATCTCTGGGTGCGTCCGAAATGAAAAATGTCCATTTAGCGAAGACTCATTTCAGGAAACTATTTACAATGTAGTTTTTATTTGTATTTCTAACACGTTATTTGATGTCGATTTATTTTTTAGTTTAGAGTTGTCCAATTTTAATTAATTTAATAATTATAATGAAATTTAATTTAATTCAAAAGTGTCGAACGCATCAAATGTAATCCAAATTGACGAAACCACTGACTTCACAAACACAGCTCAACTTTTAACATATGTACACTACTTCTCGCTTTCACAAGCAGATTTCTTTGCTGGATCACTATGTAGAATGGAGAATAACAGGCTAACAATTTTCATAGGGGGCAACGAAATAAGGTCGCAGGAATTTGTATAGTAAAAAACTGGAATTGAACTCGGAAATTGCTACTTTAATTCCAAAAAAAAGTGGAATTAAACTCTGAAATTCGGATTCTGAGATTTCACAAGATTCGCAGAGCCTCTGAAAGCTGTAAGTATATGTAAGAAATTTTTCAAATCGACGGTTAACATGGCGAGCTTACATTGGGGTTCGCAGTGATGGAGTGGCTGCAATACGGGGAAATTTTAATGTGCTTCAAGCAATAGTTTGATTCAATGGGAAGCATTCATAGCTAAAAAAATCGCCCACATCTGAATAAAGTTTTAATAGAGGTTGAAAAAATGGCGCTCTTTTAACAGGCGTCTTTTTTCTAGTTTTTGCAAAGAAGTTGGTCCGAGTATTGAAATCATCTTCTCCTTCTGCATTGCAAGGGGGAAAACGATAACAAAATTAATAATTCTGAAAGTCGAGAAATCATATACAATAAGAAACGACAATATCGGAAGCAGTGGTTCACATCATTCAAGAAAATTAAAAACAGTAACGGCCCTAGGTGGGAATGTTGCGTATATTTTAATATGTTTAGACAGACAACCGTTTATATTCATGAGTTCCATCTCTAATATAATCATCCAACCAATCTAATAGGTTACCACAAATTCCAAAATTTACCAATTTACTTCTTAATGTGTTATGACAAACACGACCAAATGCTTTTGAAATATCAGTAAAAATTACATCAACCTGTAAATTATCATCCAAAGAGTTTCGAATGCATTTGGAAAATAAAAATTAATGTGTATCAATCGAAATTCCCTTAATAAACCCAGGCTGTTGGTGTATAATAAACTTGTATTTTGTTTTGGATAATGTGTTATACCCTAGACACACTGCCATTTAATAAAACCGATTTAGTGAATTTTTCGAGATTAGTCGTTGTGTGTTAACCTCGATTTAGCTAATCCCTTTGTTTTTGCATAGAATACCTAAACTAGTTTAGCTATAAATCGGATTTATTAAACCACAGTCTGTCTAGGGTCACACAATGTTCTCAAATAACTTGGGGTTAGGTGAAATAATTCACCATTTTTATATATTGCAGTAATGAATTAAGCCTTCCATTTGAAAAGGCAAAATCCTTAAAAATTATACATAACGGTAAAGATATAATTGATGTAAATTTCTTCCAAAATATTAGGATATTGTAAGAACCAGGATTAATGACCAATTTCTGTTGATCTAAAGAATAATAAACCTCGAGTGGTATGATTGATTAATTAGACATGTCAGTTTTACGGCAGAAAAGTTGTTTTGGAAAAACTGAGCGAAAGCTTCAATCTGCATTGTTACTTAACTCAATATTATTGAGGAATACTCGAAGGGAGTTGAGATTTTTTATTTCGTTTGGAATTTACATAGCACCACAAGTTCAGTTTCGATACGCAAACAGTCCTAATAAAAATTTTTGAATTTTGTATAACGTTTATGTATTTTAAGTTTCACATTACAAATCTTAAGAGTTAACTTTGAAAACCAATAAGAATATCGAGCATTTGAAGAAACAGTACAGTGGAATTTACCCCAATTATTAAGGCTTTGATAAGTTAGCACCAAGAATTTAGTCCAGCTTCAAACTGCTCAACTAGTTCACGTATTTTAATACAATTCTCTCGTAAGTACTAATTCCAATATATTAGAATAAGCGTTGCATATTCTTGAATTAAAAGTTTCTGTAAATGTTGAATATTTCCCGCAATTTATCGTTGCATAATTCTCAATGATATCAAACAATAGAGACAAATTATAATCTCCAATTACGAGGATGATGTCGTCAGGGTTATTAGAGCTGATATATCTAATGCGGACGAAGCTTAGGAAAATTTGAAATCTTGCTTAGTAGCAACTGGAACTACCCTCCCAGTTCTTGATGCTACTATACAGCAAACGTAACGACTGCCAAATAATTCAGCATAATGAATTGAATTAATTATTGTTATTATACGGACTACTTCAAAATTTTTAAATCAGTTATGCTCGGCTACAAGAACTCCACCAACATCAGATTCAGCACTTGTTAGACAAGAAACATATGAAATTATTACAAGTACGACGAATTGATGAAATAAATATGATACACTTGGGGGGCAAGATAAAGAGCCCAACAGCTGAATAAATTTATTTCCAGTAACACCGATTTTTCATATTATGAACCAACACAAATTTCCCAATCTAAAACTTCTCTTTTTATATACATTGATATCATCACCAAGCCCTTTGCAAAGACGAGTGACAAAAATTAATTTTAGTGGTTCAACAGAACTCTAATAATTATAGGTGAATCAATATTATCCTTTGTAATAGCGCCTGTCCACCAAGCGATAGTTGCGCATGACAGAAACACTCTTTTTAAAAAAAAAACTCTATAAATATTATTTTATAAACAAAAAAATTTACCCACATTATTTTGGTCCGCCATTTATCACAAATTATTAAATTTGCTGTAGCTGGTTTCAACAACATTAAAAGTAACTAAATATAAATTAAACATAAAGTGCTGGAGGCATGGCGACGTAAAATCCTAAAAAATAAATAAAATAATTACCCAAAATACTAGGATTGTTGTGGGTGAACTGCCTATAGCGACGCATAACAACTAGCCCTGTACACAAACACACATAATTTAAATTCCGCAATGTACAAGATTTTTTTAATATAATATGTACATACAATAGTCAACTATTTATGTACTCGTAGATACATAACAATAAACAAATTACACAACGAAATATCATTTGAGTGGCCTGACCAACAGACAAAATCTAACTATATAACGATTAACATAACAGCGGATTCCTCTTTTACCCCAATTTCGTCAAATATGATTATAAACCAAAAAAAAAAATTGAAACGGGAAATATAATTTTAGATAAAGTAATTGCGAAATAAAAATCTGACCAATCTTACCTAATGTATCAAATTTCATAAATGTTCTTAAACGACCAACCCAAAATATTTTTTGCGAATGAATTCGAAAATTGTCGTACATATTTATTAAACAATATTTTGTGTCACCCTAACATACCGCACTTATCGATAGATTTATTCATAATACACACTGAACCTAAATAATCTTATACCTTAATGACATTTTAACTCTGCATAATGTATAACATTTTCTCTACAATTTTTTTTTTTTTTTTATTTTCCAGTCGAGAGGAAAATAAAAAATCCCAACAACAATATGATTGACATCGATAAAAATCATAAAAAAAATTATTTTCTCGAATTTTTATTTATTTATTTATTTTATTTTATTTTTTTTTTTTTTTTGCGAATCAAATATTGAGAAATAATCAATTACTTAAAAAATACTAAAAAAATACATTTTCGAAATCAAGATAGAGTACAACAACAAGTAATCATAAAACCTCATAAAAAGATTGGTATATTTCCTACTTATTCAATATTCGATTCTGTCGTTTGATTCGATACTAAATTTTATCTCGCATATATGCTTAGTGTATCGTTTCGGCGCTTGGTTAGTCGACGATTTTATTTGGAAATCGGGACGCTACCTACATAGCTACACTTTAAGAAACACCACTTCCTTTAATAAATTCAACAAAAAAAAATTGATCAAACGTTCCGGAAATATTTTTTTAAATTTTCGATTACAAAGTGAAATATTTTTCTATGTATGATTTTACGGCACCTTTGCACCTGTTTAAAAACTTTCAGAAATAAAAGAAAAACGGAAGAAAAATATTGCGTTCCATGTCTCTGAATATTTTGATGTAGGGTAAATTCGGGAGATATGGCATACCATTTTTGCGTTTGGAATCAAACAAAATATTAGGTGTTCTTTATTAAAAATAATAGAAACGAACAATATGTAAAAATTCAGTCTTTAAATCTGAAAATAAAAATTCATTCCGAAATACCATTTCACCCTCTTATATGGGTGGTATGGTATACTGATTAAGGTGATTTGGCGCATTAAATTTACTTTAAATTTTGCTTGCCGCATTTGTTGCATGTATGTATTCACGAAAGAGGTGCAAGTATCGTGCGACCACATAGTACATAATATGCACTGAATCCAGTCATCCTTTTTGAAAGTAGAATTGTAATCCTCCCCACATCCAGCGCAAATATTCTCCTCAAAGTCCTCCAAGCCATCTGACTCGTCATCAAATGGAATTACAATATTCTCATCTTCAGATGAGGATTTTTGTACCACCTTCTTCCGTTTCTTGTGAATTTTTACGGTTTTATTAGTGTTTATTATTTTCCGCTTTATTGATTTTAATTTCAGTTGATTGATGTTATCTACCGCGGTCAACATTCGAGATTTTTGCTTCCTGGAATTATTTGTTCTACCCTTACTAGTTAATGGTATTGGTGATATTATGTCCAACATTTTTCCAGAGGTTACGTCGCTGATATTTTCATTATCAACCGTTTCAAAATCCTATCGTTGATTTTTCTGGGGAGTTGCTGGCGACTGAAAAGGTGGAGTCTTGACCGATGCATTTTCAGCGAAATTTCCAACTATTGGTATCAATTCGCTGATTGTTGTAGAAGCTTCTAAAGATATAGTCAAATTTTCTGTATCGACTATACGTGTTTCCAGGCCTTGTTGCTGTTGTTCAGCATCATTACCACGCATGTGAATAAATCCATAATCTGGAATGGCGTTCGGATTAAACGGGAAAATTCCAGTGGCTGAAAATGCTGAGATACCATTACTTGGAGTTGCAGACCTGTTCCAAGTGGTGGTTTATTTGGATGATTTTTTATGAACAAATTGCATGCCGCGTAATAATGTGATTTGAAAGATTTAAAAAAAGATCGACCCAATGGCTGTAAAAATTGTGTCGTATGTGGTGGCAAACACAGCAGAATTATATTGTTTTCTGCAGCAAACTATAATATATCTACATTGCTGCAGTGCGAAGAATGACCGTCCAATATAATTAAAACTTTTCCTTGCGGTTTTCTTGGAAGAAAATGTTCTTTACGCCAAATGTAAAAAATATCTGAATTAACATACGCAGATTTACCACCCATGTATACCACCGAACCTGGAGGCATGCCATCTTCAAATTCGACTTTCTTGTTTTTACCTTTAAAAACACAGGCTGGAGGCAAAAAATTCCCCTCTGCATTACAGCAAGCAATAACTGAAATTGTTTCTCCCTTTTCAGCTGATGTTATTACTAGTATATTTTTAGACCCTCTTTCGGCTATCACAAAACCAGGGCGATTATTTAGCTGACATCCGGTCTCGTCCATGTTAAAAAAGTGTCCTGGTTTAGCTATTAAATCGTGTTCGAGGAGAATTTTTTCCAACAAAATAAAATAATCGGATATTTCACTACGACTCATTCCTTGAGCACGGTTTTGTGAAACTCCTTCGCATTTCCTTACAGATAAGTTAAAATGGTGCTTCATAAACAGTGTAAACCACGCTTTGCCAGCTTTTTTCTCCTCAGAATTAAATTTATGAACTATGCAGACTTTTCTGCCAGTCCGAATGCCATTTCCCGCACCTCGTTTCTTGTTGGAGCAAAACCGTGTGCTTGTAGATTTTTATATGGCGTACGATCTTTTCTTCAAAATTGTCGCCTAAACAACAAGAAGCACCCAATGCGGGGTTCTTGTCATTTTTATTTTTAAGCTGCCTTCTTAATGTCGTGGACGGGATATTGTATCGTTTGGAAACTTTATTAATAATATCCTTAATGGCCGCTTTTAATTCTAGCCAAGCAGCCCGTCTAGAGTTCTGTTTCTTTTTATAAATCGTAGGCATTTCGATAATTAAAATTTTTAAAATATAAGGTTACATTTCAAAATCTGTTTCTATAAAATCACGAAAAAACATAGACAAGAAACAAATTTCATGTTGGGGGAAATGGTATACCATATGTACCATATCACCAACCATAGGTACCAACACCTGACATTTCTACATACTATAAAAAAACACATGATCACACAATTGGTACTTGCAAAATAAAATTCTGTTATACAAACTGTCCTTCTCATTTTGGCAAATGAGCAGAGCAGATGCGGGATATACTTACCAAATCACTCACACACAAAAACACAAAATAAAAATTTACAAAAAATTAACTGTTTTTTTTTTCGTTTTTCGGTTATAAAAAATAAATTATTTTACGCAACGCGACGAGATGTCTAACGATCTAAGTCTAGTGAGTAACTTTCTACTAAGATTTTTTGAAATACGGCAGAAACGGATGATTTGCATGAAATCTTGATGAAAAGGACGATTTTTCAGTTCTGCGAGATAAGTGTATTTTGTTAATAAAATATTGAACTACGCTTTCAAAACTCATTCTATGTACAGTCTTCGCCACAATTGTTTGTACCTCACATAAATTTCATATTGATCTAATTAAAAACTAAAAATTTTGTTGAAGAGTACTATTTAATCCCAAAACTTTATTTGCCATTTTTCTTGTTATTTAATGATAATTTATATAAAAAAATAAAAATCTATAAAATGAGTTCAGTTAATTAGATAAAAACGAAAATTAAAATGCAAAAATTGTTTGTACCTACTGTTTTTGCTCCACAATTGTTTGTACCTACGCGAAACAACGGCTATCGCAACGGGAATACTAGATTTTTTCACTGGTTTTTCCTTGAATATTGCATGTGCTGATTTAGTAATAATTTTCATCTACAATAGTGCAGTCCATATTTTAAACAATGGTAAAAAAACCAGAAATTTCATTGGAAGTGCGTGCAGCGATTGTTGCTGGGTATTCCGCTGGAGTACCAATTTAAGAACTGGCCAAAATGAACAACTGCCATAAGAATTCGGTACTCTACCAAATAAAAAAATCAAAGTGCCAACATAGTTTCAAAAATGTTAAAGGAAGGGGTAGAAAACGAGCCACAACTACTAAAGAGGACTATAGAATAGTTACAATATTAAAGCGAAATCCTCAGGAAAGCCTCAAGTCTGTTCAAAGTAACATCAATAACCTCCGAAAATTCAAAATCAGCCAAACGACTGTTCGAAGACGGCTTCGTGAAGCTAATGTGAAATCGTACGTAATCAAAAAGAAGCCTTTTATAAGCGCCCGTAATAAAGAAAAGCGACTGAAGTTTGCACGTAGTTATTTAACTAAGCCCGTGGAGTTTTGGCGGAACGTATTATGGACCGATGAGTCCTGCTTCAGTTTAGACGGAACCTACGGCAAAAAATATTACTATTCTACTGCAAAAGAAAAGGATGCACGCAGCGTTATCATGCCAACTCGCCATAGTGGAGGAAGGAAAGTGATGGTATGGGGCTGCTTCTCATATAACGGCGTCGGTGATCTGATTTCGTTGCCTGAAAAAGTAACATCCAGTATTTATTTACACGTACTCAATGATAATGCTCTTGTTTTCGGGTGTAAAGGGATTGGGCCCCACTTTATTTTGCAGCAAGATAATGCACCAATTCATAAGAGCAGAATGATCATGTAATTTTTACGAGATTTGGATCACGAAACCATAGATTGGCCACCTCAAAGCCCAGATTTAAATCCGTTGGATGATATATGGCATTACATAAAGCAAAAAATGACAATTGCTATTGGGAGACAACCCAGTGAAACTTTTGCCGAAATAAAAACTATTTGTGATCAAATTCCAAATGAAATCCTCCAAAATCTAGTGAATTCAATTCCAAGCCGCCTTCAAGAAGTTATTTCCAATAAAGGAGGGAATACTTCATACTGAGTAGAACGATTTTTAGATTAAAATGAGATCCCTCTTGTTTTTCGTTCATTTTTTTGTCAGGTACAAACAATTGTGGAGCAAATACAGTAGGCACAAACAATTTTGGCATTTTAATTTTCGTTTTTATCTAATTAACTGAACTCGTTTTATAGCTTTTGAATTTTTTTTATATCAATTATCATTAAATGACAAGAAAAATGGCAAATAAAGTTTTTGGATTAAATAGTACTCTTCAACAAAATTTTTAGTTTTTAATTAGATCAATATGAAATTTATGTGAGGTACAAACAATGTGGCGAGGACTGTATATATCTATGTATTCTATTTTAGGTCACAAACTCAAAGAAAACTGAGCATGTTTTATATGGCGAAAACGTTGAAATTAACTTTTTAGTGCAAGAGGTTATATTGCTGATAGTAAACATTTTATTTTTAAACAATAATTAATTTTGGATTTATCTTACAATTTTTATAACCTTTTTTTAACTATAGCTATAATATTGACCAATTGAAATAAAATTTAAGTGTTTTTCATTTAGTTTTAGTGTGCCCATCCCTAACAGACAACTAGTGCTAATCGGTTGGACTAATTGAAAAATCGCCCTATTTCATAATATTTGTTCATTGCCATGGAAACAGTTATTTTTGTGGAGTGAATTGTTTTTATAATCTATGGGTCTGTTTGATAATTCGCACGGTGCGGTGCAGTGCATACTGCGGTTTCCTTGTCTACTTTGATTTATTTTTTAGTGGTGAAATACGACACGATTTCCATTTTTTTATATTTTTTCATATACCCATATAACTCTAATCTCAGCATGGGTTGAGTTTGGCAGACTCATTTTAATTTTATTAAAATGATGATGGTGGTTCTTTCGAGTCCAAATTAAAAGCAAAGGTCTATGAAATTCGAACATGGGGTTTCCTCGTTTACAATTATTTAGTTCTGGTATTGTATTGTTAAATAGAAAATCACTGTTTGTTTTGTTTTATAATCACTCTGTTATTCACTGTATTCGCTGTTTCTCTATTTACTGTATTTATTCGCAGAATGTTTTATTTAGAAAAGTTTTATTTACAAGAATGTTTCTAGAATATTTATTAGAGTATACAAATAAAATAATTTACTGATTAAACAAAATAACTTTTATTGAATAAAACAATGCGTTGTACTTGTAATATGAACAAGGAGGAAGTGAAGTCAAAATAAAAAGTAAACTGAAAAATCAAACTACTTATCGCTTTAACTTAATTCACTTTTGTCGCCATCTATTGGCAATAATACTAATTAGAAATTAAATTGAATTTAAACTACGTTATCCAACATTCCTCCTCAACAAATTGCGAAAATAGGCCAGTTTGGTTCCAGATAATGGCTTTGTACACATGTCCGCAATCATTTCTCCCGTTGGACAATATTGACATTCAACGATCCTCTTTTTTATGCAATCTTTAGTGAAATTATATTGTACGTCAATATGTTTCGACCGGTTGGTGAAACCTTCCCGAAAAATTAGTGCTAGGCAGCTTTGGTTGCCTTCATACATCACAGTTGGATCGACGACATCTATTTTAAAATTACGCATAAGAGCACGTAACCAAACTACCTCACGGCAACCCTCTGTTAAAGCTATAAACTCTGCTTCGGTTGAAGATAGAGCTACACAAGTTTGCTTTTTGTAACTCCAACTGATAATTGACCCAAAAGCCATAAAAATGTAACCACTATTAGATTTTCTATCTGATCGATCTTCTTCGGCCCAATTGGCGTCTGCGTTTCCAATCAGTTTTACATTGTCACTCCCATTTAAAATCATCTTCAATTTTATGGTGCCTTTCAAATATTTTACCACTCGCTTTAATTAATCCCATTCTTCTTGAGTTGGATTCATTGTTTTTTGAGCTAATATTGCGACACTTGCTGCTATATCAGGACGTGTATTAATTGATACAAACAAAAGACATCCCATAAGTCTTTGATATTCAACATTATTTAACAATAATTGAGATGATGGACTCTTTTGATATTCGACCTTCAATGGCCTTTTTGAACACTTCGTATTTTCCAAACCAAATCGTTTGATAATTTGATTTATGTAAGATGTTTGACTTATTTGATAGATATTATCCATAATTTCCACTTCAATTCCAATGTAACATTTGATTTGTCCTAAACTGTCGACTTGGAAACTTTTATTGAGATTGTTTTGGACTTCTTTGATTTCATTGATTTGTTTACTGGCTACTATTATGTCATCAACGTAGATAATCATATAACAACTGCCATTTTTATTATGTCTGGTGAATAGACATGGATCTTCGTCACTTTGCACGAAATCAGCTTCGACCTTAACTTTTTTGAGCGCCAAATTCCATACTCTTGCTGATTGTTTTAATCCGTATAGGCTCCTCCTTAAACGACATACTAAATTTTTGTTTTCGACTTCAAAACCCGGCGGCTGATTCATATAAATTTCTTCTTTGAGCTCACCATTTAAGAATGCGGTTTTTGCATCTAGGTGATGAATGAACCAATAAGTTCTCTCTGCTGGCGATCGTCAATAACAAACGGAATGTGGTTTGTCGTGCCACTGGTGCAAATACTTCGTCGTATTCAATACCAAATAGCTGCGAAAATCCTTGAGCAATTTAAATCATTTTCGTTGTTGTTTTCATCCGCTTCTGATTCATTATTTTCCTGGTCATCTGGTTCATTTTCTTTATTGTCCGAATTATGGTTATCGTCGTTTTCTTTATTTGCATAATTTGATTTGATTTCATTGGGATTCGATCCGATTGGATCGTCGGCAAAACGCACGTCACGACTTATTAATAGTTTTCGTGCAGAACGATCATAACATCTATATGCTTTAGATTCCAAATCGTAACCCATAAAAATTGCTTCCATACTGCTTTTGAATCCAATTTGCTCCTTTTTTCTTTTGGTACATGTACATAACATTTCTGTCCGAATATATTTAAATTTTGCAAATTCGGCATATTGCCGCACCACAACTCATATGGTGTTTTTGGAATCGACTTAGATGGTAATCGATTTTGGAGAAATGTTGCCGTCATAACTGCTTCGGCCCAAAAAATATGATCTAAATTTGCATTGGCTAACATGCAACGTGCCATTTCAATCAAGCTTCTATTTTTGCGTTTCGCAACGCCGTTTTGCTGTGGCGAATATGTAGCTGTATATTGAATGCTGGTTCCGATACCTTTAAGATAGCCAACGACTCGTTTATCGGTATACTCTGTACCTCTGTCAGATCTGATGATCTTTGGATATTGCGAAAACTTGGTCTTTGATAATGCTACATATTCCTTTAACTTATCAATACATTCATATTTATGCTTTAGTAAATAAATCTTCGTATAACGTGAAAAATCGTCAATGAATCTAAGGATGTAACGATTACCATTGTGTGATGCAGTCTGCATCGAACCACATATGTCTGTGTGTACCAGATCCATCGGTGCCTTGGTTGACGTCATTGAAACTTTCGGAAATGGCATTCTCGACATTTTTCCTTTTAGACAGAATTCACAAATATCGCCGCAATTGCATTTTCTGATTTTCATACCGCTCACTAAATTCTGATTGTCAAAATGCTTTATGATATTTATTTCTCTATGTCCGAGAATTCGATGCCATTGATGTGCACATAGAGTACGCTCACTGTTTACCATATCTACCTTATGCATTTGCCTCAGACGGTATTGATTACCAAAAGCCTCGCCAATATTATTGATTTTATTATTCCTCTTGATGAATACTTCGTTTTTGGTGAATTCAACATTTTTACCTTTTCTTGCCAATTGCTTCACTGACAAGATGTTAGACGAAATTTCCGGAACGTATAAAACATCTTTTATTATGGCTGACATTGGTTTATTTCTATGATCGCAGAATTGGACATTTACTGTACCTTTACCTATTGACCAATATTCTTTATTATCTGCAACACGAATGCTTTCATTATAATTTGAGATAAAATCAACAAAACCTCCTTTATTATTGCTAATATGATAGGTAGCTCCTGAATCAATAATCCAGTTACTTGATGAACCATTTTCCTTATGTGTCACGATAAACAATTGATTATTATCTGAATTGTCAATTGTATTCGCTTTATGCATCTCTGTTAATTTCTTCTTATGTGATTTCTTTTTAGACCACTTTTCAAATTTTCTGCATTCGCTTTTAATATAGCCTTTCTTTTTGCAAAAGAAACATTCCAAAATGCCTGAATGGACTTTCAGAACATTACCACATGCGCCACCAGATTGATTGTCACGATCCAATTTGCATTTATACTCTTCAATCAATTTCGCTTGCACTATTTTTAAATTTAACTCGTTTGCTTTTTTGTGTTTGTAGCGCTGTAACCACAGTATCATAGTTGCATGGTAGTTGTCCAAACAATAGACCGATCTGCCATTTTTCAGTCAATTTCTCCTCACCGAGTGCATCTATCCTTTGAAACATGTCTGTCAGCCAATGAATATGCCTCTATGTTGCCACCTTCATCGAGTTTACGTGTGAAAATTTCTTTAATTAATTGAACGCTATTACTACCTGCACTTTTCTCGTGATATTCCATTATTGCATTCCACATCGATTTAGCGGATGTTAAATGGCCTCTTATATGCACAAATTGACTGTCCTCGATATTTAACCCAATACTCGAAACTGGATTAGTGTTAGCCTTTGTCGATTCACGTGTTATTGGCTCTGGAGCATCAGATATAATCACCGTCCAAGAATTTTCTTTTTGCATCAACAATTGCATTCGCAATTTCCAATTGAAATAGTTATCGTTGTTTAATTTATCAAAATGATATTTTATTTCAGTAGACATTTTTTTTTTTATTATTATTTTCCTTTAGTAGACACAATTAACAAATTAAATATATTTAAAATTTTACTTTACGTGGGTCAACTGGGCCCATAACCTATTAGAGTATACAAATAAAATAATTTACTGATTAAACAAATCACTTTTATTGAATAAAACAATGCGTTGTACTGCTACCTATCGCTTTAACTTAATTCACTTTTGTCGCCATCTATTAGCAATAAAACTAATTAGAAATTAAATTGAATTTAAACTACGTTATCCAACAATATTTTAGTATGCTCCTTATAGATTCTACTAAAAAAATTGTTATACAAATAAATTCATCCTTTTACAAATTTCCTTGCCGTCTAACGCGAAGATCGTTAAAGAAAGATGGTCAATCAGATGGTGAATTTAGAAATCGAAAAAAAATGTCAAATTCCTGTAGTATTCTAATCTCAAGGCCCTTTTCTTTAAAATTTAGTATTTTCTTTTATATTTTCTATATTAGGAACTTGACCGTTTCTCAACCGATTATGAGAAAATTCGGCACCAACTTTGGAAATGGGATTCTAAAATGATTTTTAAATTAAATTCTGAAAAAAACCAATTAGGAAGGAACTCGGTTGTTTCTTTACCGATTTCATGTCGCCTTTAATGAATTTCATCGGTTTAGAAATAACCGAGTTTCTTCCTAAAAGGGCTATATTCCAGAACTTTTTCTAAATATTATTTTAGAGCCCTATTTTCATCGTACAAATCAGGTTTCATCATAATCGGTTAATAAACAGCCAAGTTCCTTCCTAATTCGCCATATTCCAACAATTCTTCTAAATTTCAAACGTACAAATCGAATTATAGTTCCTTCCTAATTGGCCCTATTGCAGAACTTCATCTAAAAATCATTTTAGAATAACAGCCGGTTAAGAAATAGCAAAGTTCCTTCCTAGTTGGCCTAGGCTGAAATGCTATACATAGATAAACTTCTGTACGAAATATTTAAATCGTCTGCATTCGGATCTAAGGAATAGTCGAAAATAGAGACAGACCATCCCCAATTAGCCTTTTAAATCCAGATTTTTCTGTAGTCTATTATTCCTTTGCGAGATAGAGTTACAGAATATATTATAAAATATTCCAGATCGCACTTTTGATACAGAAAACGAGATCCCAGAATTCCGTTTGAGAATCCCTAAATTTCTAATGCAGTTTTGAGCTAAAACACTACCACTGGGATTTCTCGGTCATCATTTGAGATCGGGATCCCGTTTGAGAAACCCTAGTAGCAATTCCGAGAAAGATTTCTTTCCAGCACTAAATTCCATCTAAAGTTTGCGATAATTCAACAACCAATCGGACGAATTCCTTATTTTGGAAATGATTGTCCTGAAAGAAACGGAGAAGAAGAACTCCATATTCCTTACTACAATAGTCATTGCACTGTCACATTCGAGTAGTTTTAGTAGTTTCGAGTTGGCATAGATAGTGTTGAATATAGAATTGCACTTATAGATTTCGACAAATCAAAAAGGCTAGAAGATTTACTTCCCAAACGTGAAAGAGTAATTGAATGAAATATTTTGGTTTTCAAAAGTGGAACCTTGCTCAAGAACAAAATCGAGTCGTACAATAAATTAATTATTATTTTATGTTAAAATACGGGGAGTTGAAAGGATGGCTGATATACTGCATCATCCGTGAAAAATATTGTCTATGATTTAGTGCATTTGGTGTCAACTTTTAACAATTTTTGTTGTCGGTGAACTGTGATATAGTCCCTTGAAATTAGAAAATATATTTTTGGCCGGCCTAGATGAATACGGCATGAGATAGAGTGTAGTTATATGTATTTGTTATAAATTTTTAGAATTTTTTATGTCACCTATGTCGACCAAGCATATCCTAAAAAGTTTACAACAAATACATATAACTACAAATTCTCTATCTCATGCCGTATTCATTAGGGCCGACCAACAAATATTTTTAGACTTCAAGGGGCTATATCACATGTCACCAACATATACAAAATCTATAAGTATTCAATATCGTTGCCTTTATCAGATAAAATTTATATCACTAAAAACTATCGCAACAGTAATATTTTTTGAGGCTGAGAGCGAAATACAGGGTGGCCTATTTTAATCCATCCACGGAAAAAGAACGTTTGGGAGAGCCTTATCCGAAAAATAGTATTAAACTAAAATTGTATGGTTCGATGAGGGACATCGATTAATCATTTAGAGGTCAAATGAAGTTTTTAAATAGGAACCCTTATTGCCTACTACGGAAATAGAAGGAGCGCAAAATTTTCCGTTCGAATATGTATTTCTATGACCGTCAAACTACGTTTATTTGAATGCTTTTCACAAAATAAGCAGTTTTTCACCTTCTGGTGACCTTGGTATGTCAAAATTCATCATATAGACAATTAGCTTGACTTTTGACGTTCAGATGAACTTGGGAGGTCATGGAAATACATATTCGAACCTAAGATTTTGCGCTTTTTCTATTTCCGAAGTTAGATCACTCAAATAACACGGTCCAAAAAAATTCTTAAGAATTAAAGATTTTATCTATTTTAGATTAGAAACTGTTTATAGAATCGGCTAGATAAAATTTGCCTAAAATACATCGGCAAATGTGTGTACTCCATTTGGTGCTTAAGGCGCCAAAAACCAAAATAGACAGATCTAATTTCTGATATATGGTATCGACCATAAGACCATTTACAAAATACTTTAGACATAAAATTTCACTAAAATCCATTAATCAATGCGCTTGTTCCATTTGGTGCTGGAAACCGAGATAATAGCCTGAATTAGCTAAGGAAATAAAAATAAATTTGACGAATATAATTTTTGATTTATATCGTCCAAAAAATTTTTGGCAGTGTTCCGCCAAATTTCTTGAATTTGAGCCACTTAAAGCCTTAAAAAAGAAATTTCTTTTTGGCAAACCTAATTTTTTGCTTCATGTTAATATTTGTTATTTTATTTAAGAAACTCTTGGTATCTGATTAAATATCTTATTTCGACGAATCAAATTGGCGGGTTTGAAATTTTTCTAGAAGAGATTTCACCACACATATTTTGTAACTAGTGAACTAATTTTTTTTATTTTTTTAAATTAGATTCTGGCTGGTTAACAATTAAGCATCATAAGACTTCTTTAAAACCCTTAAAACTTAATTGATCAAAAATGAAAGATAAAAATGTAATTAAATAGCTCATAACTGTATAAATAAGATGGAAATTACTTTTTTGAAAATATTCATCTTGAATAGAGTATCAATCTTACACCATACAAAAACTAATGGAAAATTGGAAAATTTATAAAATCCATCCCAGGTACGTATATCAATACATATAATAAACTCTTTCTCTAAATTTCACTTCTAAAGTAAATACATCTGTATCTAGTTTAAATGACATATGCAATTAAAATCCAATTGAAAATTTTATTCAATTTTATCTCGTCTCTATACTCTCGTTTCAACATTGCAAATATCATTTTCCATTTTATAAGTAACAAAAAAAAAAAAATTGAAAATTGTAGATTTTTTTTTTCTAGCAACAGCATCAGCAACATCATAAAAATATTACAACAAAAAAAACATATCATTGATTTAACAATAAAATAAAATGAAAAATTGCAAAAAAAAAAAGGAAAATTGGAAGAATTTTTTATTTTATGTGTGCACGTTTGTATATATTGTATTTGGACAAAGTAGTATGAAGATGAAAATAAAAACATGAACACTTTTTTTGTGGCTGAATGAGAAATCTACATTTGTATGTATGTGCAACACTTGCAAGCGATCAACAGCTTCCAATAATTTAACGAGCAATAAATACTGGATGATATTTGTGTGCATTCATTTGAAGAAAATATTTAACAATTTTATAAATTTTTATTGGAAATATTTGAAGCGAATTTGGCTCACCATTTAATCTGAATTATTATTTGAGGTGCTTCCAAATCAAATAAAATATGGGTGCAAACAATGAATTTTTTTCGTATTTGCTGAAAGAGGACAGAGGAAACGGAATTGTGTATCTGTGAATTTTTGCGAAAATCCTACTTGTTTGTCCGATATATTATTTATTAAAAACGTTGTTTACCAATTTGCAAATTCCAATCTACATCAACGGCTTTTTCATCCGGTGTTTTTGTCGTTTGGCGAACGTTTCACTATAAGAAAATTAAGGTGAAATAAAATACAGAAGTTTTGTAGGGGGAACGCTTGCTTCTTGAACGAAAGGCTAAGTAAGTATGATGTTACCAAAATTAATTATCTCTTTTCGAAAAAAATGTATCAATAAATCTAAATGAAAGTAAAAACTTGGTAAAATCGTACCAAAAATTAACACCTGGAGAAATTTTAAGTTCAAAAATTGTAGGAAAAGCAAAACAAATTCATAAAATATTAAGAACGTGTGACAATTTTGTGATTACACTAGTAAAACTAAAGATAAATTTAGCAAGTACTGTTTTACTTCGCCAGAGGCATCTTTGAAGTATTTTTCAAAATGAAAGTACGAAAAATATATTTTATACATACGAAGGGATGGAAGATATGTGAGCAAGGGAAAATGTTTTAGAAAGTTTTAGAATTTTCTAGAAAGTTTCCGAATGTTTCAGAATTTTCTAGAATATTCTAGAATTTCCTAGAATTTTCTATAAAATTCGAGATTTTGAAGGTTCTAATTAGTTTAGAATTTTCTAGAATGGTCTCAAATGTTCCAAATTAAGAAACTAGAATGTTTTAGAATGGTTCAGAAATTTTTAGAAAATTTCAGAAGACTTTAAAATGGTCTAAAAGATTCCAGAATTTTTTCTAGACAGTTTCAGAAAATTCTAGAATTTTCTAGAAAGTTCCAGGTAGGGAAAGAAGCATTTTCAAGAATATTCTCAAATTTTCTAGAATGTTGCAGAATTTTTTCGAATTTTCTAGAATTTTTAAGATACACAATTTTCTAGAATTTTTCGAAATTTCCATAATTTTCTAGAATGTTCCAGGACGTTCCAGAATTTCCTAGGATTTCCTAGAAAATTTCAGAATGTTCTAAAAGAGTTCAGAATTATCTACAAAGTTTCAGAATATTTCAGCTTTCTAGAAATTTTCAGGTGTATTCGAATGTTCCAGGATTTTTAGAATGACTCGGAATGTTTCAGAAATTTCAGGAATATTCTCAAATTTTCTAGGATGTTCCAGAATTTTCTACAATTTTCTAGAAAATTCCACATATTTCCGAATTTCCTAGAACATTTCAAAATGTTTCGGAATTTCCTAATATTTTCCAGAATTTCCAAAATTTTCTAGAATGTTCCAAAATTTCCTAGGATTTCCTAAAAAATTCTGAATAATTCAGAATATTCTAAAAGGTTTTATAATTGTCTAGAAAGTTTCAGAATATTCAGGTGTAGAAATTTCCGGGATTTCCAAAATTATCTAGAATGTTCCAAAATGTTCCAGAATTTCATATGATTTTCTAGAAATTTTCAGAATATTCCAGATTTATCTAGAAAGCTCCGGGTGTATTTCAACGTCCCTGGTTTTTTCGAATGTTATGGAATATTTCAGAATTTTCACGAATATTCTCAACTTTTCAAGAATATTCCAGAATTTTCTAGAATTTTCGGGAATTTTCAAAATTTTCTAGAATATTCCAGAACGTTCCAGAATTTCCTAGGATTTTCTAGAAAATTTCAGGATGTTTCAGAATGTTCTCAAAGGTTTCGTAATTTTCTATAAAGTTTCAGAATATTTCAGAATTTTGTAGAAAGTTCCAGATGTATTGGAATGTCGTAGAATTTTTTAGAATGTGTTCACATATTTTTTTGAAAATATGGAATTAAAAAGAACATATTTCTCAGAAAAATCCAGAAAAGGTTTCATTCCCAAATTTTGAAGATTTTATTAACACAAATTCCTAAATCATCAAACCACACGTCGTCGTAAACGAGTATGCAACCATAAGTATATACATAAACTTGCTTGACGTCAACCGGAACACACAAATTTCTAAAACAATTGTAAAAGTGACCATCAGATCTTATCATCTTCCTATCATAACCATTCTTTTTTTTTATACATACTTTGTTTTACTTTCAGCTTTATAAAATTAAAAAGACATAGCCATACATACCTCCTCACTCCTACGTAATCATTTTGTGCAAAAAAAAAAAAGCAGAGAAGCAGGCGAAAACCCACATTTTCCATAAATTATTATTTTTAATTTTTTTTTTTTTATATTTTGCTGTTATCCCTTTTTATAAATAAGTTCATTGCGTTGGTGGATAATCAACTTCTTATGTACCTATGTACATCCACAAAAAACCGATACAAAAATGTTCATATACCGTTAAAATTTTTAAAATGTCACCGATGCAACAATCAAAACGAAAACAATTATCTCCTTTAAACAAAACTAAAAACCGAAAATTTTAAAACAAAAGATTTTTTTAAGACAAAACGTTTTTTTTTTTTTACCTTATCATATATCCATTTGTATCCTTAATTGTTGTTGTTTGTGATGTTGATTGTAATCTAAAATTCTCCATTTTATTGTATTACAAAACATTTTCTAGATTTTTTCAACTGTGATGCATACACAAAACGTTTCTTCTTCCTTGCCTTGTTTTTCGTTATAACGGTTTATTACTATATTCGCTTTCTTTTTTCCACTATTACAATAAATTTGTTCAAGTGTGTTTGTGTGTATGTGTGCTTTTGCAAAATTTATGTTGTTTTCCCTTTTGTTACTTCTCGAGTTTTTGGCTTAGAAGATAATCCTTTAACATATATCCTTATACATTAACATACATACATAATGCATATTATGTATTCAATAATTCTGCGAAAAGAAAAGCAAAAAAGAAGAAAATTCAGATAATTTAAACAAAAGCTTTCTTGTTTTATTGCTGTGTAAAGTAAAACAGGTCAATTTCAATGAAATCAAAAAACATTTAAAAACAGACGAAAAATGGAAGTGATTTGTTAAACGTTAAACAAAGACGAAGCGTTTTAGTTTTAACGCTTGACTTTCTTTTACTTTTATAAAACGCCACCATAATATTTTCGGCGTTAATTGTAATTAATATTACATAATTTATAACATTAAGAACATTTTACAAAAACCACTTTCATTTTAATTGGTTAATTTTACTAAATTATTCAAAACGTATCAAAGCGTACCTACAATATCTACATAACCTATAACAATTGTTCAATGGTATAATCTTGACATTTACTAAACCTGTACAAAACACATAAAACGTTTTTACTTCTAAGAACACAACCTTTAGAAAAAGATTTCAATCTCAAGTTTGACATTTTGAAATTCCTCTTAGAATCACATAGCGGAATTAAAAAAATTAAATCACTAACACAAAACGTTATTTGCATGTGAAATTTTCCATAGATTTGTTTATCAAATATATTAAACTTGATTTTCGAACGAAATTGATGTTATGTTAAAGTTACATAATTTTACTTTCCCGTTTCCAAATATGAATTTATATTGAAAAATAAATATAAGGGAATATGTGTAGTTAAAAAAAAACGGATCTCCCAATAGTCCACAAATTTTTGATACAATATGTAGTGCGTTTTTTTTATTCGCGCCTGCTCTAGAATACTAAGACACGCCTAACACACATCCACACACATAATAATGGTGATCAGTCGAACTTATTTTTACTTTTGTCAGTTAGTTTTAAATGGTTTTGTAGTAAGCTTTGATTTTTATAAAACGTAATATTTTTTCCTTGATTTTGTTTTCTAAGAAAAAAAAAAAGATTCAATTCCATTTAGTATCGAAAGTTACAGAAGAAATATTTACATAAGAAATTAAAAATAAAAAACCAATTAAAAAGATTGTAGCATAACTGTAGTATTGGCATATGTCGAGTGGTGTTGCATGTAAATATTAAAATGCTTTGTACTAAAAATTATGTATGTAAAAATCTCAATCTAGTATGTGTCGAAATAAACGGGATTGAGGATTATTGTTTTGAATAGTTAAAGAAAAAACATACAGTCCATAAAAAACATAGTCAAAGTCGAAGACAATTCATAGTCCAGCTCGAGCCAGATATTTATAGTAGCAATCTGGTGGAATTTGTTTGATTTGGTTTGGAGAAGAAAAGTTTCATCTATAAAAGAAGACGTCCATATTTGGTCCACTACAATGGAAATAGTTGGAATTTAAAAAAAGGCATTTTGGATACTTGATCATTTTGTTGTTTGATTCATCAATTTCAATATTTTTTGGCAACAAAAGTAAAGATATTTAGTTTTGAGATATATAGATATTGAGCTTTTGTGTGTAATAATATAATTTGGCAAAAAATGGCAACAATTGAATCATGGAAAGTTAAAAGAGCAACCGTTAAGAGGAAACTCACGTTGCAAATAAAGTTTATAAAAAATCCTGATGAAATAGGAAATTTAAGCAAAGTTAGTGCTAGATATGAAAATTTAAAGCTTTTGTTAAATGAATATTCTGAAATTTATTCTGGCCTTTGTTCATCGGTTGACGATCCCGAGATCGAAAAAAATGAGGACGAATTTAATACGGATTTCGAATCATTCGAGCGTGAATTTTATGATGTAAAGGGTAAATTTGAAGTGGTTTTAAGTATTAATAAAGTAGTGAGTAATATAGGTGATAAATTAGGTTTGGGTGATGATGCGGCTATAGGGAATGGTGACAGTGCAGGTGGTCATTTTTCTAAGGCAAAATTGCCAGAGATTAGAATACTCGTATTTGATGGAAAATAAGATGACTGGTTAAGATTTCGTGATTCTTTTGAGAAAATCACTATAGATAATCATCAAATAAATTCAAAGATACAAAAAATGTGGTATTTAGATATGTTTATTGTTGGAAAGGCCAAAGAGATTATTGATAAAATCGATTTTTCTGATGATGGCTTTGATATCGCCTGGAAGGCTTTGGTAGATAGATTCGATGATACCCATGCTTTGGTAGAGAAACACATTAGTGAATTATTTAAATTACAGAACGTCAATAAATCATCTGGTACAGATACGCAAAATCTGAATGATCGCACTGAGCTCAATTTGCGTGCATTACAAAAACTAAAGCAGAATGTTGATTAGTGGGATATGATGATAGTTACTTATAGGTTAGATGATGATTTTCGAAATGCCTGGAAATCCCAACTTCATAAAAAAGGCTCCCTACTTGGAAGGAACTTTCTGAATTTTTGCAATCCCATTGTAGGGCTTTGAATGTAGTGAAAAATAATCGTCGTTCCAATAGACCTAAACAAAATTTGGTGGGTCAAGGACAAATGTCTAAATGTTCTAAAACTTTCGTGTCGGTTTCAAGGCCAAATGAAGTAAATACAAAAATGGTTTGTTCGTTGTCTAGTGGTAGTCATTCTTTAGAAAATTGTGTTCAGTTTATGAATTTACGTCCTGAGGAAAGGTATGGAAAAATAAGATAGCGACAGTCATTTAGTTAGAACTTGTCAAGCAAAAAAATGTGAAATTTGTGATTATAAACATCACACATTACTTCACATGAGAATGGATAGTCGAAATCACAAAACGTCAAACGAAACAAATAGAAAACACCCTAGTAGTAGTACGGATAATAATAGAGATGTCGATAGTACAAAGGCTGATTCTGCTCAAAATAGTTGTACAGATTTGTGCAAAGAAATTGTGCACAAATAGGTCGTTTTAACCACTGCTATGATTTTGATAAAAGATTCTAATCAGAAGTATATTCAATGTAGAGCTCTCTTGGATTCAGCCTCTCATAACAATTTTATATCTATGGACTTGGTCAAAAAATTGGGAATTAAAGTCGAAAAGGATAATAACACTGTATGTGGTATTAATGGTACAAAAACTGATAGAGTAGAAGCATCAATTCATTCTCGCGTTGATAATTATTACAAGAATTTTAGATTCCTGGTAGCATCTGAGATCAGCAATGGATTGCCCTATCAGTATATCAATATTTCCAGATGGTCCGTTCCATCTAATTTAGTATTGGCCGACCCAGATTTCAATGTACCTGGACCTGTAGATATATTATTAGAAAGTGAAGCATTTTGGGAAATTTTGAAAGATGGTCGTTTAGAATTGTCAAAGGAGCTCCAAGTGTTTCGTAATACAAGCTTTGGTTGGGTAATTGGTGAAAAGTTGGAAAGTAGTTCAGACAACCAGAATTTTTTTTTGTCATCAGAACCGAAAACAACGGATACTGGGTTGGATAGTTTGTTAGAAAAGTTTTGGGATATGGAGTCCTACTGTAATGATAAGAATAAAATTCGTACAGCTGAGGAATTAGCATGTGAGCAGCATTTTGGTGACACTCACAAGAGAGATATAGACGGTACATTTATTGTACAACTACCGTTTAAAATAGATAGTAGCTTGTTGGGTAATTCTTCTAATATGGCTTTTCATAGATTCATTGTTTTGGAAAGAAGATTAAATAAAAATTTGGAATTGAAAATGCAGTATATCGAGTTAATGAGAGAATATGAGTCAATGGGACATATGAGGCTTTGTACTGAAGTGGATGATGGTCCGGGTTATTTTATACCTCATTTGGCTGTATTACGTCCTGGTAGTTCCTCAACTAAGTGTCTAGTTGTTTTTGATGATTCGGCAAAGTCTTCGTCTCAGTACTCGTTGAACGATTTGTTAATGGTAGGTGCTGTAGTTCAGGAGGATTTATTTTCAATTGTGTTGAGATTCAGGAAGCAAGCCATTGCTTTCTCAAGTGATATCGAAAAAATGTACAGGATGGTGAAGTTGGAGCAATCTCATACAAGGTTTTATAGGATTTATTGGCGAGAGAGTTCCTACTTATAACTCGTGTTATCCAACAGTTAGCTGTAGATGAATCAGTAAATTGCCCAAAAGCGTCAAATATTTCAAGGACTGATTTTTATGTAGACGATTTATTTTCGGGCTGTCAAACATTAGAGGAAGGTATTTCAATGTATGACGAATTAACTAAAATGTTTTCGTCAGCAGGGATGAGATTAAGAAAGTGGTATTCAAATTCTAAGGAATTATTAAATCATATTCCAATGGAAAATCGAGGAGATCCCAATGAATTGGATGTCAACGATACAATTAAAACTTTGGGCTTACGCTGGTCACCCTTATGTGATGAATTCACATTTTTGGTTTAGCCATTGGATGACAGTAACAGAATTACAAAAATATCGGTATTGTCTGATATTAGTAGATTGTAGAGAACTTAAAGGCAGATTGGATTAATTTTAGAGATAGTTTGGAATGTTTGAATAATTTGAGATTGAACCGATGTGTCATTCCAGAAAATGTTAGTGATATAGAAGTACACGTTTTTAGTGGCGCGTCGCAAAAAGCGTATGGCGCCTGTGTATATCTTCGTTGCAAAAATAGTGATGATAGTGTAGTTATAAATCTCCTAGATAGAAGTCTAGAGTAGCTCCTTTAAAAGTGATCTCTTTGCCGAGGTTAGAATTGACTGCAATATTGCTCCTTGTCAATTTAGTTCAGAATGTAGAGGCGTCTCTCAAAATAAATGTTGGAAAGATTGTTTTGTGGTCTGATTCGACTATTGCCTTGTCCTGGTTAAAGATTCCACCCACAATTTGAAAACATATGTGGCCAATAGGGTTAGCGAGATTTTGGATGGTAGTAAACATATGAGATTCAGACACATCGCTGGGAAATCAAATCCTGCAAACTTGGTGTCTAGAGGAGTTTTACCTCACGAGATTGGTCTTTTGGATGTTTGGTGGCACGATCCCTTGGTTTTAGAGGATGATGAGTCAAAGTGGCCAGTTAGTAAAATAAATATTGCAAACAGTCAGGAGTTGCCTGAATTGAAAAATGAACAGTCATCTTTTGTTTCTGTAAGAGTCATAGAAGACTATTTGCACTGGTGGCTTGGAGGCTTGTGAGTTGGAGGCCGCGTTATTGTCAGTCATTCAGACGGTTCAGAAGGGTAATTTTAGAGGTGAGATTAGAATGTTGTTAAACAATAAAACGTTGCTGGAAAATAGTAAATTGATTAGTCTTTCGGCATTTGTTGATGGAAAAGGAATGCTTAGAGTAGGAGGAAGGCTGGAGAACAGCAATTTGGATTACGATCAAAAGCATCAATTGATTTTGCCGAAAGATCATGGTCTGACAAAGTTGATTATTCGACTTGAGCACATAAAAAATATACATGCTGGAGTTCAGTGTACTTTGGCAGCTGTGCGCCAGAAGTATTGGATAGTTAATGGCAAGAATGCAATTAGGCGAGTCGTTAGAAGCTGTGTCTCTTGTTTCAAGTTTAGACCAAAGTTAGAGGAACAAATCATGGCATCGTTGCCCCCAGATCGTTTGAATGCTGCCAGACCATTTAATATAGCCGGAGTTAACTTTTGTGGTCCTTTTCTAGTCAAATATAAGGGACAGCGAAAAGATACGCAAAACAAAGTTTATATTTGCATATTCGTTTGCTTCGTCAATAAGGCCGTCCATTTGGAATTGGTCGAGGACGCAACGAGCAAATCTTTCATCGAATGTTTGAAACGATTTTTTTCAAGACGAGGACGAAGTGCAATCATTTATAGTGATAACGCCGGAAATTTCGTGGGCGCCAACAGAGAAGCCAAAGAGATCGAAAATTTAGTTCGTGGATCAAACATAGACTTGCAAGCATTTTATTCAAATGAAGGCATCACGTGGAAATACATTCCGCCTAGATCGCCACACTTCGAAGGCCTCTGGGAGGCAGCAGTTCGGATGTTTAAATCTCACATGAAAAAAGTAGTTGTAGTTCAAGTATTGACCTTGGAGCAGTTAACAACATAGGCTATAGAGATACAGGGAATTCTTAATTCTCGCACTCTTTCATCACTTTCTAGTGATCCACGTAATCTAGAGCCACTAACACCTGGGCATTTCACAACAGGGGGTCCAATTAATCCGTTAATTGAATGACTAAAATAGTAATAGACATTTAAAAAAAAAAAAAAAAAAAATTTTGCATTGATAATTGTTATCTTAGTAGTTTAAGTTTGTGTATAAATTTTGAATTAATAGTTGGTAAAGACTTAACCTTTCCAAGGCGGGGAGAACGTCGAGTGGTGTTGCATGTAAATATTAAAATGCTTTGTACTAAAAATTATGTATGTAAAAATCTCAATCTAGTATGTGTTGAAATAAACGAGATTGATGATTATTTGTTTCGAATAGTTACGCTGATAGAAGCATTTTTATTAAAAGAAACAACAACAAAAAAAAAGATTATTGGATTTTAGTAGAAATACAGTCCATAAAAAACATAGTCAAAGTCGAAGACAGTTCAGCATAAGTGTGTTGACGCAAATAATTAATTAAATATGTTTGCATATACATAAGTATGAATTCAATTTCTCTAGTTTGGAAAGAAAATACAATTAAAAAAGAAGTGAATATCGAATGGACAAAATGGCGGATATAATCGATCAAACAAAAATAAAATAAATTTGGAAGTTTCAAGTGATAATTTTATTTAAAGCACATAGTTTTTTGATGTGACTAGCGGAAAATTAAAACTGGAAACATGTGAAAGTCATGTTGAAGTAGATGCATGGAATTAAAAAAATGGTGTGAGTCTCGGGACCCAATTTGAAATTGTTTGCTTATCTTGGCCTGAATTAAACTTCGATGATAGATATGAATTTGGGTGTTGGGCCCAAGATTAAACCCGAGGAAAATTTAATCATTTTAAAAATGTTTGATGTCGCGGACTTGGTTCACATTGAGGATGAATTTGTAGTGATTCACTCATGCAATCAATTTATTACAATTCGTTTATCCCTACAATTATTCGAAATGCAACTCATTTCGACTATAAAATATAATTGTATTTGAACAGCCTCACTCAGCTTAGTAGTGACAGCTATAGAGTAGATTTGGACCCAAATCTGTTACTCTTTGGTGGAAATCCATACTTAAATACATTCCACATATCACTACTTTGTACTGAATATCTTGGACACTTCAGTACAACAATCAAACAACTTCACCACCATCTTTTGTGGTTATTCCAAACTAATCACAAATTATTTCTTTTAGCTGAATTTTACTTTTATTTCAGTGCGTTGTTTTTACGTCCAAATTCATCTTATATTTTTTGGTTCATCGTCTCGAACAACTTTACACACAGATACTCTCGTTACAACTTCTGACGCGACATACTCGCCCTTTTCAAAGAATATTTTTCTTAAAAATAATTATAAATATATTTATAAACTAATTATAAATTAAATATAAATTAAATTGAATTAATAATTAAAAAGTAATATCGCGCTTAGTGGTGGTGGACTTTATCCACATTTTGTGATTATATTAAATAAATGTGTGGCCGCATACTAAAAATTGTGCATTGTGTGGCCATAAACTAAATTTATTTTGTTCGTTATTTTGTGCCCCCATCGCTCTATATACTAAACCAACAAATTAATATTTCGCCATACAAAAATTTTAGTTTTGTTGTTGTTCTCAACTGATATTTTTAAGTCCATTGGCCTATCAAAACAAGATTTTAAAATCGAATTGAACTAGCCAGTTTTTAAAAGACCCGTTCTGAATAGGGCAAATTAAATATACACAATACCGCAACGAAACATAAATTAATCAAAACGATAACAACAATAATAATTTGCAAACAAAATCAGTTAATGTGTTTATTTAATTTTCGTTAGGTTTGTTTAACCATTTCCTGCATTGTATGTCATATTTGATATAACCAAAAATGATAGCTTAATAATCTTTACTACAAGGAAATGTACTAATATTTTCGCTTTTCAACTACGATAACACTATATTTATTCACATAATAAATTATTACAGTGTAAAATCAACAACACTCTTAAAATTCGCATGTTTGTTCAAGTTCGTCATTGTGTTGACGTCGATCATATATTGGGAAATTTTAATTCTTCAATAAATTGTATTAAAAAAACTGTTCAGATAGGTAAGTTGTATTTTTATAATTAAGAATGATTATTAAATAAATTCTATATATAAAATATACAAATTTATTTAGAATTATAACCGTATTATTGCGATAAAGTGTATAATATCAAATATGATATAGTGCGCAATGAGTGTTCTAAGAAAAAATCTATCATATTTGATATAATATCATATGTGAAATAATATGCAACTAAACAAGTATTTTTTCATAGACATGCTAAGAGGGCCTCGACCAGGTATTCATTCGGAAGAGGAAATAATGAAAATAATTGATGGATGGGACGAAAGTGAAGATGAATTTGGAAACGATTTTGACAAAGATGAGGTCGATCAGCATGTAGAGATTGAACATTTAAGCGCAGAGCATATATTGATAGAAAATGATACAATTGAAATAATCAACATTTCCACAGAGAATGAACGTTTTAACATCGAAGATATGGAGGTGGTTTTTGCTGAAGATTTAGGTACAGAAAATTTGAAAGATCAGTTGCCACCAGATATAAAAAAGTTACAATCACCTTACGAATTTTTTAAATTTTTGTTTACCGATGAATTGTTGGAGTTAATAGTTCACCAATCAAATGTTTATGCATGCCAGAAAAATATTAATAATAAGATAAATTTGACGGTTGCCGAACTTCAAAAATTCATTGGCATCTGTTTGTTAAAATCCACTGTTCAAATTACCAACACACGGAAGTATTTGACCCAGCCAATCGGCAACGAATTAATACAAAAAACTATATCACTCAATAGGTTTGAGAAAATCAAACAGATGTTGTATTTTAATGACAACAACAGTATGCTGCCAAGGGCACATATTGAACACGATCCGATACATAAAATTAGACCTCTAGTTGAAATTTTACAAAAAAAATTTCAACAAGACCGTTACGAGCAATATGTATGCGTCGACGAACAAATGTGTTCTACAAAAGCAAGGCATTTTATGAAGCAGTATTTGCCAGCAAACCCGCACAAATGGGGTTATAAGTTTTTTATTTTAGCTGGCATATCAGGATACTGCTATAATTTTGAGCTATACACAGGACAGGAAAATTATATATCTAGAAGATTGGTGGGCGAGACCAATATTGGTTCCAGTGGAAATGTAGTAATACGATTAACAAGGAATATACCAAGACATCAACGTTTCAAGTGTTATTTTGATAACTACTACAGTAGCATCCCTTTGATTCTGTAACTAGAAAAGAATGGAATTTTAAGTTTAGGAACTATACGTAAAAATAGAGTAGCCAGCTATGCACTGCCAGATGAAAGGAGTTGGAAAGCTAAACCTCGTGGAACTTCGTTGGAATTGACTACAAATATAGATGACATGAGTCTTTGTATTGTATCATGGAAGGTTACGAAAATTGTCAATTTGATATCAAATTTTATTGGTGAGCAACCTGTACAAAATACAGAAAGGCGAGATAAAAAGACCGGATTAACCACTATACCGTGCCCAGCCATTGTTTTCGAATATAATAAGTTCATGGGGGGTGTGGATTTATTGGACAGTTTTTTAGGCAGATGCAAAATAAAATTAAAGTCCAAGAAGTGGTATCTTCGTGTATTTTTCCACTTCTTGGACTTATCCATAAGCAATAGTTGGATTTTGTACAGGTACGTAATTTATTTTTACTATATATTAGATTGATTTAAAATGTTTTTTTTCTATTTTAGGAAAGTAGAAAGATTGAACGGCACCGCAGAAACAAAACTGTTATCATTGGCAGACTTTAAATCCATAGTAGCAGAATCGCTATGTATGATCGGCCAGCAAACAAGAGTAGGAAGACCTTCTTCAACTTTAAGTAAACTATTAGAGTTAAAAAGGAAAAAAGCAAATGCCACTCACATTCCACCTAAGGAAGTACGCAGAGATAACTATGATCACTTTCCAGAGTGGATGAAATCTCGCCTTGGTTGCAAAGTGCCTAAATGTGGAAAATTAACATTTATTAAATGTTCTACATATAGTGGGCATTTGTGTCTCAATAAGGATCGAAATTGTTTCACTAACTTCCACAAATAAAAATGCTCGTTTTTCATTTTGAACAATATTTGTGATTTTGTGTGATATTCTTGTATTTTGAATTGTAAAAGTCTGAACTATTAATAAAGTTATTATTTATTCCTTTCATTGAATGAAAATAAAATATTATTTAAATTTTTATTTTTGATTTCATTTTTGCATAGTGTATCATATGTGAGTGAGACACATAAATGGAAATCCCGGAAAAACTATCAACATTACAAGTTTTTCTTGACCAATACAATCCAATAGAAAATATTTTACATCTCAGGATAATTTTTAATTTAAAAAAAAAAAGTTATGCAGGAAAGGGTTTATATCCATGCATGTTTTCAATTTTTCATGCAGATTCAATATGATTGCAGTATTATACGACGAAGTAACTTATAAATTACCCTTTCAAGTGTTAGATTATATTTTTAATTCTTTTAACTGCAGTATTTCTTTTCCTCGTCAATCAAAATTTCATCAAAATCGGATAAGAAATGGCCAAGTTCCTTCCTAATTGGCCATATTTCCGAACTTCGTCTAAAAGTCAACGGACAACTGTTTTGATTGATATCTAAAATTTTGTTACTTGTTTTAGTGGCGACCGACAAATTTTCGTTACATCGGTTTACATTCATTCTAAAATGCTATCACGCAGCTATAAAAATGAAACTTCAAAAAGGCACACGTGGTCAAAAAACAATAGTAACAACATTTAAAAAAAAAGCTGATGATTAAGCAATAACTTCTGGCCAACTTACCAAATTGTATTTTGTTATTTATTTGATTTTGTCTCAATCGTTAAGTAGGATTAACCAATGTAGGCTGTAATAGATTATCATGAACTGGAATTTTAGTTCTTAATAGTCTATTCAGCAACATTTGTGAGGGTACCCTGTATTTGCAACTGGAGTCGTTCGATATTCAAGTAAGGCATTTGATACATCACCTTGACTTTCTGTCACTTTTTTGATCATACTTTTTGCAATATGCACCGCCTACTCAGCTAGGCAGTTCGATCGTGGATACCGAGGACTTGAAAATATAAACTTGAAATTCCACGATTTTGCAAAATCATTCATCTTATATGAATTAAAAGGATTGTTGTGTGTAACAATATATTTTGGAATTCCATGATTACAAAAAAAAATTTTCATCGCAATAATTATACTGTTAGCCGTTTTATCAGGTACCTTATGGATTTCGAACCATTTGGAATAATAATCCATCATAACAAAATAATTGGTTCCAAAACACTCCATTAGATCACAACCTACTTTTTCAAAAGGCAAATTTGGGATTGTTGGCTTATCATTCGTTGAGAATAATTAGACGATTGATAGTTTTCACAAATGCGGCACTTCGATATGATTTGTTCAATGTCGGCGTTAATGTTAGACCAATACAGAATTTGTTTGGCCCTTGCTTTTGTTTTGGACATTCCAAAATGTGGTTTGTGTAAAGTATTTAAGATTTCATCTCGTAATTTAATTGGAATAAACACTCGATTTTCATAAAACAGCAACTCGTCTTCAACATATAATTTGTCTTTCATAGGCCAATAAAATGTTAATGCATCTGGAACTTTGGCTTTTGTTTTTGCCCAACCTTCCTTGTAGTACTTCATTAATGAATGCGTAATATTGTCTTGAATTAGTTCTGCTTTGATAATTTTTTGTTTTTCCTCGCTAATATTAATAGTATGTACGAGGTCTTTCAGTGATGTTTCAATATCCGTTGAATCAAAATTAGAATTTCTAGATAACAAATCAGCAACATGTAAATATTTACCCGGGGCGTACTGAACATCGAAACCATAAATCATCAATTTTATTCACATACGCTGTAATCTATTAGAGGGAATTTCAGATATTAACTTTCTCATAATCGATATTAACGGTTTATGATCTGTTTCCACTTTGACCATTCGCCCATAAATGAAATTGTGGAATTTTTTACATCCAAACACTATACCAAGCATCTCTTTTTCAATTTGTGCATAATTGAATTCAGCTGAGTTTAAACTTTTTGATGCAAAACAAACTGGCATACATTGTTGCATCAAACAACTACCTAGACCATCTTTTGATGCATCAGTTTGTAAGGTAATAGGTAACTTTTGATTAAAAATTTGTAGCAGCGTATTTTCAGCTATTTTGTCTTAAATTTTGTTGAGTGCTTCAGTTTGTTTATCCGTCCATAAGAACAAATTATCCTTTTTTAATAAGAGACGTAATGATAGATTAAATTGTGAATAATTTGGAATAAAATTACGAAGATAATTGATTGTACCTAGAATTTTTTCTAATTCGTTGCGATTTTTAGGTTCCTTGATATTTTGAACCGCCCGGATTCGTTCAGGATCTGCTTGTATACCATTTGCTGAAAATATATGTCCCAGATATTTTACGCTTTCAACACAATACTGAATTTTATTTGGATTAAATTTTATATTAATTTCACGTGCTTTGTTCAGTACATTTGTTAAGTTGTTATTATGTTCTTCTTTAGTACTGCCACATACTAGGATATCATCAATGTATATAAAACTTCCCGGCAAATTACCGAAATGTTTTGAATTTATTTTTTTGCTATTTTCAAGCCAAATGGAAGAACTTTAAATTGGTAACAACCAAATGGTGTGGAGAACGTAGTATATTTTTTGATTTGTCGTCTAAAATTATTTTCCAAAATCCTTCACGTAAATCTAAGACTGTAAAATATTTCATGCCTTGCAGGTGCCATAACAGATCATCCAAAGATGGTATTAAATAATGTTCGAATTCTAAATAATTGTTTAATTCTCGTGGATCTAGACAAATTCGAATGTATTTGTCCGGTTTCTCAATTAGTACCACATTATGTGTCCATTCAGATGGACCGTTAACTTTTGTTATTATATTGGCATTCTCCATTTGCTGGAGCTTTTTTAACACTTTATCACGAATTCCTAATGGTATGCGACGAGTAGCTTTGCAGATCGGTGTTGTATCATCTTTTATTTTCAATGAGCATTTGTCAGGAAAACCACCCATACCTTCAAATACATCTTTATTTACTTGAATGTAAAATTTTACTTCTTGCAGTTTCAGCAAATTGAAGCCCATTTCAACGCATGACTGAAAACCAAGAATTGGTTTTGCCTCCAAATTAGACAAAATCTCAAACTTTGTAAAATATTTTTTGTCCTTATACTGAATGTTGACAGTAATTTCACCAATAAAATTGAGCTTGAAACCACCAAAAGCTTCCAATGACAATGAAGAATTTCGAATAATTGGTTTAGGTGAAATTGCTTCATATAAGCTTTCAGGTAAAATGTTGACATCCGCACCAATATCCAATTTGAATTTGATTATCATATTTCAAATTTTTAAATTTTCATACCATGATTTATCATGTAAATCTTTTATGACATCTACTTTGCAGTTCACCGCACTAACCGAATCCACAAAGAATGTATCCATAATGAATGACCGTTATTGTCCTCATTTGCAAGGTCATCCATTTTGGCTTGAATTTGCATCACCGAACGACATACATCAGCAAATTGGTTAAATTTGTTGCATTTCTTACATCGCTTTCCAAACGATGGGCATTGTCCATATAAGTGCTTGTAAGAACAATTGTTGCAGTTGAACGTTGTTCTATTTGCACTAGCAGTACCAGTTTGACTGTTTTTAGAATGATAGTATGAATTTGGTGTATTCGAATGTCTTTGGAATTGATTTGGTTGCATTTTACTACCATTATTTGCAAATTTTGAATGATACGAATTTTCTTGATACGCATTGAATTTGGATGGACCCGGTTTTGAGGTTATTTTATCAATGCCACGTGGTGTTGCTAACTTAGCACCTTGTTGGATTTCCTTTGCTTGGACATTAGTTAATTCGGCTATACGGCTTATCTCTGTTGCTTTATCAAGCGTTAGATCATCTATTCGCAATAACTTGACTGGTAAGTCATTATTTGCTACACTCTGTGGTACCAAAGTCACAACTTTTAAATAATTTTGGAATATCAGTTAAGAAATGGTCGAATGGCTCATCATCCTTTTAACTTCGTGTATAAAACAAATACCACTCGTAGACTACATTTTTACGAGGGTTGCAATATTCTTCGAATTTAGTCACAACTTTTTTCAATATTTTTTTATCTGTCTCGATTACTTTAAATGTTAAAAATACATCAATAGCCTCCTCACCTGCGATACGCAACAATTGTGCGACTTGAACCTCTTCACTTTCTTCCGTTAATTTCGTGGCTTTTGCATATAAAAAATGCATATAAAATTTTTTCCAATTCTCATGTAGATTACCATCAAGACAAAGTGGCTTGAGTGTATTGAATCGACCCGTTGGCTGCGCCATGTGGTATTTTGTTCTAACCGGCTTGCGGTTTTTATGAACACGAATATGAAAAGCAATTTACAACACAAATTAGAAATAGAAATAAACACACTACAACTTTTAAATAGATTTATTGTTAACCAATTATACCAAAATTAACTGCGCTCATGCCATGTACTATATTATGTTCATAAATATAAAAGAGTTATGATCTTCAATATACTACTTTGAATATGCCTCAACTAGAGAAGTGGTGTTATTCATGCAACAATACTGGTCTTATATGTAAGTCGTTTTTGTCCCAAAAATAAATCATAGATAAATAAAGAAAATATAAAGTAAAAATACTATTGCGGCGTAATAATGAGGATAATTGTTAATTTGTATTTATATTGCGACAAAATGCCACATCTAGTATAAATGATTTTGTTGTGAAATCAGCTTGCTCTTCACATATGACAAATAATGTCGGTTTGTTACGGGATTTCGACGGAAAGCTCAACGATTTCGAACTATAATAAAACAGGACTCATTTAATTTTTTGAAATAATTTTATTTTATATTATAAGGACAACTGCTGAAGAACGATTATATTCAGAGAAGTGTTCCAAATAGAATAAATTAACGGTGGGCTAAAATAAAAATGAATAATTTAAAAAATTCAATTTAATTTGGTTATCCTTTCTTCCTCCAAGGCCATTTATTGGTGTTTTATATAAGAGACTCAGATATGTATTTTTATCTAATTGTTCAAAATCGAATTTATACAAGGTAAGGCACGATCAACACTTTAATTAAACACACAAATTTGTAATTATGTATATAGGATTTTTGTTTTGAAATAAACACAATGTGCCGCCATGATTTTAAATAAATACGTTTCCGAATATGAGCTTTCCTTAAATTTCTCAATCCAACATAACTCAACGTTCAAAGAATTACGTTACTAGTATCAAAGTGTCGTCACGATGTTCGAGCCAAATGAGTATGGACGACAAATTTTCAAAATAACTAGGTCAATAAAATTATTTTGGTATCCACGGCCACAATAGCAGTTTGGAATTAGTCTGAGGAAAACCTCAATCATTATTCCGCCTTGCTGCCATCGGTCAGCAGCCAAACTGCTAAATTTTGTGGCCCCTCGCTACAAAAAAAATTACCTCATTGTCCAGCTAATTTTTATTCTGTTTTTTTTTTAAATTTGGCCTCCTTTTACTCATCTGAGTTAATTTATGTGAAATTATAATAGCATTCAGAGGGGCAATTGACCTAATTTATAAACAAACATTTTAGGATTTTCTTAAGAAAACAAAACTACTTTAACACCGAAACGCCATTATATTTGTTTTCAGGTTATAATTGCAAACATACAATGATTTCCAAGATTTCCGATTCGATTACACTTAAGCGAATTTATTCGAAACACCCAAGCAAAATTAAAATTAAATAGGATGTTAAAGCTTATTTAACACATTAACTTATACACCCATATGTATATGCACTAATAAAGTTGTATTATTGTGGGATTTCTTAATTTCGACACGTATGACCTTTCTTTATGAATACTCTTATAAAAGAATTACCGATTTAATAAGAAATCTTTAAATTTCACCCACAAATAATAATCAAAAGAAAATCAAAACCATATTCATTACGAGACGAGAAGAGATAAACCAAAATGTGAATTAAATGTTTTCATTTTTTGGTATACAAATGTAAGCTTTTTAATATGATATGAGGGGCATGATTACATATAACTTTGATTTGATATTTTCCAAATATGTACATAAAAAAAACTCGTGTTATTCATGCAATTGAGCATTTAAAATCTATCTCGCTATATTATCGTTACACATTATAATGATAATGTCACATTCTGACATAAATACAAAAATAAAAATGTTATTCAGTCTACACAGGAATACCTATATATACTCGTAGTCGTAATGTATGTGGTTTATATAGTGTATATGGTTTCCGATCAATAAAGTGACAAAAAAATTCCATTGATAAAAGGAAACATTACAAATTCTAAACATGAAAATTTTTGTTTTCTCTTCAATGTGTAACATGGGATGGAGACTTTATAGTTAAGACGCAACGACGTTAAATGCATATTGTATAGTAGAAGACAAAAAAATTTTATATTTTATTGAAAAGAACGATCTTTGATTTCTTTTTTTATGACTCACCGTTTTTTACAACTTTTTCCACTTAAGAATTACAAACTGTTATAAAAAAGAAATATATTATTGAAGAGTACTCGCAATAAAGTATATAGAGCTGAAAAGAGCTTTTCTACTTTGTTCGTTTAATGTTTTGTTGCAGTTTATATATAGTTAGTCGAGAGATGAATATAACACCCGTTTACAATATAACACAAAAACTAAACTGAAAGTATCAATTCGATTATAGTTTTTATATTTGATATAATTTTTATTAAATTAATTTAATAAGTTTCGCATATTTTTTTTTTTTTCAAGTTGGTTGACATGACTACTAAAAATTGGAAAAATGCTTCATCTCCACGTTCAACGACGGAACAACAAAAAACTGTAGTAAATTGAAAGCTTTCAGTTTTTTTTTTTTTTTGTGTTTGTGTGCTTATATAATATTTCTCAAATAAAAGTTTTTTTCTCCGCTACAACAAGTAGAAAAATAAAATTCCATATCACGAAAATTTAATAAGAAAATGAGCAAAATTCTTATGCAAAAAGTTTTGTTTTTTTATTTTAGAATTTCCTTTCTATTTCTTAAAAAAAAAAAAAACGACTGCTGTTCAACCCTCACCCGCGCGCTTACTTAGTTGGTTTATTAGAAAATCCGTAAACTTTTTTTTTAGAGACAAAAAAACATTTGAAAAGAATTTTTGTTTTAAAAAATCCAAAAATTTCCATTTTCCTTTGTCTTTCGTTCACTTTGTTTTCATGTTGTTCGTATATTCTCTGCCTGTCTCTCCCTATCTCCTTTTTTCTCTACAGACTATTAATAACACGGTCTTCTTACTTTTATTTAAGATTTAACTGGTATAAAGTGTGAATAAATAAAAAAACAACTCGTGAATGAAAAATCAACACGAAAGGTAATAAAGAAAACTTCAAAAGTAAAAAAGAGATCAATTTTTTTTTCCATCTTCACAATTTCACTTCTTTTTTTGCTGCTGGTTTTCTTGTTCTTCTTCTGCTTCTCTTGTGTGCTTGTAACATAATCACAGGTGTTTTGATTATGATAAAAGGATCATAAAAAATAAAGACGAACGGAAAAATGTTAAAAAATTTTAAGTAAAATGGATGTTATCTCAAGTTGGTTGTATGGTAAAAATAACTACATAAATATGGCAACACGAAATAAATTTTTTATGTGTACATACTTGGGAAAATAATGTACGGTATAATTTCGATGAGTGTGTACGGTAATTGAGCTGAGAACATTCATATCATGGTTTAACAAAAAATTACAATAATTTTTGGTTTGGTTTGTACATGCTACTCGTAGACATTTGAGTGTAAGTTATTTTCAAGCAGGAGGAAGTCAATTCAGCTTACAATCCAATTTCCATCACGGAAAGTGAATTTCCAATCGGTTAAATATTTTCATTCTATCTATTTTCAGTTAAATGTTGATAACTTGAGTTTTACCCTAGACAGACTGTCGTTTAATAAATCGGATTTAACTAAACTCGTTCAAATGCTCTATAACACCGCGATTAGTTAAAATCCTGGTTGACGAACTAGGATGGAACCCGAAAAATTCACTAAATCCATTTTATTAAAACGAAGTGTGTCAAAGGTATTGAATTGAAATTAGGTTTTCGTGAAATTTCAAAATAGCATTGATCCTTGAAAGTGGTTTAGGTTGAGTTGAAATTTTAACAGCCACTTATAAGTGGTTATAAGTGGAATTATGTTCTTATTTCTTTATCATATTTTTTGTTGCGCAACATAATAAAAATCCTTAATATACATTCCTCTCGCCATTTTGAATTTCAATCCTAATCAATTCCTCTAACCTCGTTGAGTTCAAAATGACTTAACGAAAACCTAACTCCAACCACGTTTACAAGAATAATAATTCCAACTCAAGTCGATTTAAACCTTATATGGAAGCAAGGTAATTAACCGTGCGATTCTAACGTACAGTCATAGAGGTGTTAACTAAGAGATTTCTCTTAGTTAAGGCTATTTTGCGATTCTGTTGATGCTCTTAGCTAAGAGATTCTCTTAAAAAATCTCTTAGCTAAGACATACGAAATAGGTGGTCATAAGCATCACAACTTTGACGTTTCTCGTAGTCTTATTAAATAAAGAAAAACAATTTTATCGTAATAAATTTCAAAATAATATTTAATGTTGTACTCGAAAAATAAAATATTTATTGCGTAAACTACAATTATTGACACTTAAAAATTTTAACAAAATTATTGACACACCTGCATTTAAGAGCTTTATAATAAATTTTACTTTTTTCTATCCTCTCCAAATCATAATTTTTTATAAACAGTCTGTAATTCTCATTCTCTTTAATCTTGGTTTCGTTGTATAGAAATTTAGTTTGGTAATGAATTTTGCGTAGCAAAGTCGCGTGTTTGAGAGTTCATGATTTTGTGGTGAAAGTAGCCAATTTTGCTAAGGATTTCGAATATGTAAGTACTTTAAAATAATTGAATAAGTAAATTTAAATAAAAATCTAGTACAATTATTAGTTATTAAGATTAAAATTTATAAATTTGGGATTTAAAGTTTGATATATTAAATTGGAATACTAGAAAATCGGGGTGTCAATAATTGTATTCTATTTTGATTCATATATCCAAATATTGACGCTTGATGTCAATAACTATATTCTATTGGAGTATGATAATTGACATAGTGTCAGTAATTATAGTTCAAAGGGTGTCAATAATTAAATAATATATTTAGAAAATTATTTGCAGAGTAAACATGCCAAAAACTAATAAAAATTATTCCGAGGAGGATGTGCAAAATGCTCTTAAAGCTATTAAAACGACCAACATATCTCAAAAAGCAGCTGCTAAAGATTATGGAGTTCCAAGAACGACATTAATATTTCGAATGATCGAATGGTAATGGATGGTTTCGTGCTTTTTTAAAGAGGCACCGGTCTATTTCTTTAAGAACACCAGACCCAGTAACAGCAGCTAGTGTCACAGTAGGTGCAAGCGACATTAAAGCCTGGTTTTCTTCAATTGAAATGTATTTGAAGGAAAATGAATTTTTCGAAATATTGAGTGAATCCGCAAGGGTTTTAACGGCGACGAAACCAGCTTCCAATTATACCCTAAAACAAAAACAGTATTAGCAGCAAAAGGAGCCTGGAATATACTATATACGAAATCGATCGAGGATTAGCGAAATCAAACTTAACTGTTACGTTTTCGTTTGCTGCTTCAGGAGTTTTGGTTACCCCTATGGTCATTTATCCATATAGAAGAATTCATGACGATATACGGAAATCGTTGCCAAAAGATTGGGCTTTGGGGATTAGTGACAATGGGTGGATGACCAAAGAAGTGTTTTATGAATACATTTCGAAAGTTTTCCACCCTTTTCTTGTCAAGAATGGAACGAAATTTCCCATAATTTTATTTGTAGATGGTCATAGTACTCATCAAACACTCCCATTGAGTAAATTGTGCGTTCACTTAGGCATTGTTCTGGTTGCTCTGTATCCAAATGCAACGCGCATATTGCAACCCGCGGATGTAAGTGCCTTCAAGCCGCTCAAAAATGGGTGGAACAAAAGAGTGCGTTAATGGAGGCGAGAAAACCCTAAAGAATTTTTAACAAAGCAAAAATTTGCACCGTTGCTTGCAGAGGTAGTTGCAACCAGCATTACACCACAAACTATTCAGCACGGTTTTCGGGCATGTGGAATCTTTCCGTGGAACTACCACGCGATTGATCTTTCTCGATGTTTGGGGAAGTCCTCTGACAATCGTATTGAAGGCTTGGACACTACATCCGGAAAAGAAATATTCTATAAGAAATTTCAAGAAATAGTAGGTACACAAACCGTGGACGAATTCGAGAAAGCCTACACCAGTGGCTGCAACATTTCACATTGATTAAATGACAAAAAATCTATGTATAAACTGTTTCTTCAGTTTAAACCTGAGATATCTACTACGAAAACACAAGTAACTTGTAATATCGCCAGTACCAACACAGTTTTGGATTGCGACATATTAACTTTTGAACAAGTAGATAATTCGTACATGGAAATATCGGAAATGCACGATTTTATGTTCGTTAATGAGGAAATAATTGTAGAAGAGACTGTGGAAAATATTGAGCCAGTAACTCTAGGTGAGCGCTTTGTTCCTCAAATAACTCCGCTTAAGGTAGCACCAGTGATTGAAGATTTCTTGGATTGGCAAATCTACTGTGGATTAAAGCCGAGCAAACAAAAAAGGAAGCGAAGCAAAAAGAACTAATAGATAAAGAGCAAAAAAAAAACGGAAAAGCTAGAAATCAGAAAACTAAAAATTAAACAGAAATCGCAAAACTCAAAATCAAAAGTAATGAAGCAAAAAATAAAGAAAAATACTCGACCGAATTCTTTTTCTTCTGCCAGTGCTACGACAGTAGCAGAGCCATGTCATATGCGTAAGGATTACTTTAGTAATATCTGTATGGAATAATTCTATTTTGTCATATAATTTTTAGCACTGACACAAATAGATAACATTTTGCCAAGTAATTTAGCCAATAATCAAATTAATGATCTTCAAACCAAGGTACAAATAAAGCAAATAAGCGGTCCTGTCGATGGTAATTCTATGATTATTTATTTGATTAACATTAATTTTAACAGTCCTATAAATTTAATATAGACCATCAAGGCGCGGGTGATTCTCATATTGAGGACGAAACTAAAATTCTGGCAGTTGAAATAGATAATCTTGTCGATAGCGCTTTTTTAATTATCAATTTAGTTTACAATAATTTTACTTTTTATTAATTTTTTTGTTGAATTAACATAAATTCATGTAATTTCTAATATGCGACCGGTGGTTAGACCATTTTAATTGTGTTTCGATTAACATGAGAAGTACATTAGTATTTACGAACAGTAATTCAACGAAACCGACTAATAGACATAATTCTATTTATTTAATTAAATGATTTTTAATATGTTTCGAAGATTTTAAGAGAATTCAATCTAGTTTCGAACTGATGAGCTTATGATTATGAAAAAATCAATCTTCTCATCAGGCCGCGGCGACTGGACTGATTATACCACAATTTACATTCTATATATATAGAATGTGCTGTGCTTTAAGTACTAGCGAATCGTACTAATACAGATGAATTTGTATAAATAAAATTTGTGTTTTTTTAAAAAGACATGTCCACATTGACATGTCTTTTTAAAAAAACACAAATTTTATTTATACAAAATAAAAAATTTGTATTGTTACAAAATAAAAAAATAAACAAATTTTTAAAAAACACTTGTGGTTAAAATTATCTTTCTTAATGTGAAAATAATAATAAATTTAAATTAGGAAGACCGGTTTCGGATTTCATCCATCGTCAGTTCCAATAATTTTAACTACTGAAGTTTGCATTGACTAAATTTCATGCAATTACCTGTACAGAATCATATTGTACAGTTTATTTGTTTTTGTGTTTAATTTATCATTGAGAATGTGTGGATTGTGTCGATGTTTGTAAATCTCTATCTCTTCTAAACGGTCCATCCATCATATTGCTTTTCCTCAGAGTGTGTAATATTTGTAAATTTGTGTTGATGTCTGTAAACGTATGTTGCTGTGTGACTAGATGGTGAGCGTTTTTTGATTTAAAGTTCGTATTTATATTTGTATGCAATGTCACGTTTGTGTGTTCATTGAATCTTTGTGTAAATGTTCGTCCCGTTTGACCGACATAAAACATGGAGCAATCATTGCATATCAATTTATATACGCCGCTATCACACACACGGTTATGTTGTGATGATAATTTGTTTTGCAGTTTTTGTGACGTTCTGTGTGAAATGGTATAATTGTGTTTCCGAAATATCTTTTTTAGAATATTGCTAGTGTTTTTATTGAATTCCACCGCAATGTATTTTTTGGTCTCATCATCGGTAGTATACATACCTAGTGGTCAAATGTTTTTGTTGATTTTTGTGTTTTATTTTTGAATTGATGCGATGTATCATGTTTGTTGTGAATCCATTCTGTTTTGCAACGTGTAATATTGTGTGTAGTTCCTCAATGTAATCAGCTTCGCTCATGGGGATGTTGTTAAGCTTTATGAGCATATGGTTGTTTATGCTGTGCTGGGTGATTTGAAGTATTGTGGATGTTCTGAACAGTTTGTGTGGTTTTCCGATATATTGAAAAGCTGTGTTTATTGTTATTATTTTTGATTGTTAAATCTAAAAAGTTGATAGATTTTTCGCTTTCAATTTCCAAAGTGAATTTTATATTTACATGAATGTTGTTGATGTATGTGTGCAGGTTGTCGAGTTGTCTCTTGGTGCCTTGGAATAATATTAAAATATCGTCGACATAACGATGCCAATAAATTATGTGCTTTTTGTATTTGTTTTTGTTGATATTTATAACTGTTTTTTTGGAAATGGTTCAAATATATGTTGGCAAGGGTACCTGATAATGGGCTGCCCATTGGTAGTCCATCGTTTTGCATGTAAAATTTGTTGTTGTGCTGGAAGTAATTTTGTTGCAGGATGGTTCTAAGGAGCTGTACTACCTGTGTTACTTTTTTGCTGTCAATCCGATTGTGTGTTAGTAAACCCTCTATTATAGTTATAGTTTCGGCAACAGGTATATTGGTATACATGTTAGCGCCGCTAGGTACGTCAACTTACCTTATTTTATCTACGAGTTCGAGATTATTTTTGATGGACGAATTGTTATCTAGTTTTATATTGTCTGTTAACAATTTATTTAGGAATTTAGCAATCTTGTATGATAGTGAGGTGGTAAAATTTATCAGCGGACGTATAGGCGTGTTAGCTTTGTGTATTTTTGGTAAACCTGTGATGGTGGGTGCTGTCGGTTTGATCATTTTATTAAAAAATGCCTGTTGTTTACTCAAAATGGAAGTTGAGTTGCTGATTACTTTGTTAACTGTTGTTAGATAGGTTTTAGTGGGGTCGCAATTGAGAGTGCGGATATTATTATTGGAAATAAATTCATCAATTTTTAGGTGATATTCCGGTTTGTATATGATGACTGCGGTATTTCCCTTGTCAGCTTTCGTTATTAATGCGTTGTTTTCGATTAGTTTCATTTTAATGTTTGCCATATTCTTTGTTGATGAAGTTTCCTGTTTGCTATTGAAAGGCTGTTTCGTTTTTATTTCATTAATTATGAATGTCCTGATGTCCTCTTGGTGTTGCTTTTCAGTTTGTAAAATTACGTTTTCAATCTCTAATAAATGTCAGTTTTGTGCCTTTTTGGAATATTTTAGTTGTAGGTTGTGTTTTAATCCTTTTTCAAGTAAATTAGTTTCAGAGGCGTTGAACTCGATTTCAGTTAGATTTTGTATTCTATTATGGAACTTGTGTTTTATAGAATAGGTTGGTGTATCTGATATGTCGGTGTTAGTGAGTTGAATGAATTTTAATTATTTTATTTTTAAAGAAATGTTCCTGCGTTTTTTCATCATATTTGTTTCCGTTATGTTTTCCACTTGTTTTATGATGTTGTTATACTCTAGTGGGTGGAAGATTTTGGATAACATTAACTGTGCGTTGTAAGTTTTTAACGTTAACGTATCTATTTTTGTGTATAAATCTTTGATGCTTTTGGATAGCCACAATCGTTGACATTTTCTTTTTGTGTATTGTGCTGCCGGAGAACTGTTTTTTATGGCGACTTTTATGTAGTTTGGTGTGATTTTTAGTCTTCTGCACGAACGATTGAAATGGAGGTTAATTTTGTTGCGATGCAATTTATCAAATAAATTTGAGTAGTATTTCACAGCTCTGAGTGATGACTCATTATAATTACAATAAAAATGGAAGGAATCCATATTATTCATATGCCGTGGCTTTCTTCATAATAAAATGTATTTTTAAATAAAAACTATTTTTTATTTAAAATGTCCACATTGACATGTCTTTTTTTTTTTTTTTTTTTGTATAAATGAAATTTGTGTTTTTTTAAAAAGACATGTCAATGTGGGCATTTTAAATAAAACTAATAGTTTTTATTTAAAAAATACATTTTATTGTGAAGAAAGCCACGGCATATGAATAATATGGATTCCTTCCATTTTTATTGGGATACAAGATATTTCGTTCTGGAGTTATCAAATTATGAAGTTTTAATTTCAGCGGAAAAAAGATTCTTAAAAGTGGTGAAGAAGCGTAATCCTTGATGAAGTAATAGATAAATTCTTCTATCAAAAACCTACACATAATTTATATTCATAATGTTTTAAGTAAATTAAACAAAAACTTTGACATATTTGAAAATAACTTTGAATTTTGCAATAATTATCTTCTTTAGATAAATGGAATTGCACTTTAAATGGAGCCATTCAGTTATCACAACATGTTGGCTTTGAAAATTTACTGTTGTATTCAAAAAACAACATGTTTATTGCATTCAAAAAACAACATGTTTATTTTGCTCAACATGTTGCCAACAAACAGTTGGCGGACATGAAAACGACCAATGATAACAAAACTAAATATTTTAGAAAATTACCAGAATTCTGTTGATCTACGTAACTCTGCTTATATGAAAAGAAATTATTCTTAATTAGGCAAGATCCTAATGAGAAATAGATTGAGAAAATACAAATTTCTTTCACTGTAAATGAACTTCCTTATTACTATCCTTGGCAGCCATTAAACAAAATCCCTGATGTTGGTCGCCACTGAGAATGACGAAAGGGTTCTGTTGGACCCCTAACGTAGAAGCCTGCACATTGAAACTGCTCAAATTCTTTTCAATTATGATGTAATGGTGTTTGATTACCAAACCCAAATGCAAAAGCTTTAACCAAACTGTTGGGATTTTTTTTTTAAATTTGTGCAAATTGGTGACGATTTTTAATAAAGTTTACAAAAACAAACTCGTCTGAACTATGAAGATGGAGTTAAGCATATTCTCAGGTTTTTCTGATTCTTCCGATTTTTAGTTTTATTTTGTACAAGATTTTCTTTAGATGTCTATAATTTTGAGCGACAAAAATGTTTGTGCTTTTAGGTAGAAGAGATACAAAATTACGTAGGCAAAATTAGTGCTCGTAAACATTGTGTTTAAGCGTTGTTGGCCACTTAAAATGGGGGAAATTATGTCATTTCGAAAATGAATTTAAACTGAGTTGAATTTAAGGTTAATAATGACATATTTGGTTGAAACTAAAGTTAAATCGAAACTACATTCTAGCAAAAATTCTGAAGAACAAAATTCGAGAATCAAACCTAATATCTAATTTACTGAAATTCTATTTTTAATTTTTAATTTCTTGGTAATATTCAAATATATTCTATTCAAATATGAAATCCTTGGAAAAAGAGATGAAAGATGACATAAGACTGTCTTAAAAATATTTCTACGTTCATGATATGTTTCTTAGTGATAAGTCCAAATTAATGTCTAAGGCTGTTGAATGTGTTAAAAACTTGTTAAAAATTAAAATTTTGACAGTAAATTTAAAATATTTTTTTTATTCACCACAATAAAAATTTAACGCGATCAGCCGTATATAAATTTTGACAGATCTTGTTAAAAAACATAACCTAATATTTCATTAATTCGGTGTTAAATGTTGTTTTAAATCTTTATTTAATCCATGTATGCCCTAAACGTGTCCATTTAACATTTCATAAGATATACATATTCGGACAGACAGGGAAAACGGGCCAAATGTAATTGTAAAATTTCTACTATGGTCGGATATCGCAAACTCTATTGTGGTAGAACGAGTAGATGTATTTCAAAAACAGAATGAATTCATGTTTGATTTGTTTCAAATTGAATACGCTTACAAATTATGAGAAATTAAAGAGGGCTGACTGTATTAGAAGTGTATTCCGAAAATGTATAACTTCCATTATTATAGAAAATCTACATATGTCGCATAAACATGTTATTTAATATTTCAAAATTCAATTAATTATTATTAATTAAAATAAATGATTGAAATTCTTTTTGTTGTCACATAAGGTACATTTTGTACAGTTCAAGATTGTCAAAATTTTAACCAATTCACTCAGCAAAATATGTTTTGGTAGTTAAAAATATGTCACCTCGATTATTTATTTTCACCTAATTTTTAACTAAATATTTTTAACACATTAACTAACAGCCTAAGACTATGGCCGAAACCTGCGACAAATATTTTTTAATACTAATTATTGACATTTATTTGAAAAAACCGAATGCACCCAAATTATCACAATCAAATCTCACGATAATTTTTGGAACATAAAAAATAAATCCATTGTGTGATTGTTCTAGTCGCGTGTTTTTTGTAAAATCGAAATTTCCCAGATTTCCCACTCGAAACTTGAACTGAATTTTTTATTGGAAAATCAAATTTTCCGAGATTTCCCACGGGAAATGTATTACATATGTAACACTCTACAGGCATCATCATTAGATAGACCGTCTAGAGGCTGATTTTATTCCAATTTTGTGGAGTCTTCTGATTTTCCGATATTTTTCATGTTTCCTATTTACTTTCGACTGATAACCACCAATTCTTTTATTTTCGGCTGGAATGTTAATAGTGTAATCTGCATTATCGACTTTTTACTTTTGACTGGAAACTTTCGGCTAACTTTAACAGGGTACGGAAAACGTATTCCAATCCATTGTTTTATTATATTACGTACGGAATATTCCAAGGTCGCGTAATCAATATTCTATTCCTTCTGTTCCTTCTGTGGAAAGAATAAAAGAAAACACCCACTATTATTTTTCTTTGACAAAGGGATTTTATAAAACGTCTTTGACATAGAAAAGTGATGGTGTGATTTTAATTTTTGACGATTTATTTTTTGTTCGATATGGCGGTGAAAAAAATCGTCGGTGTCGTTTATGAGAAAATCTATTTGGCAGATTAATCTTCTAATTCCAATTTTAAACTAGAATGGACCCAAAAGTTAAAATAAACTGCTAAACTCAACCAAAACCATCTATATTTGTAGGAAGGGGAGGGGTGGGAGGGAAGGCACAAATAATAAAAATAACAAAATTGTATGACTGGGAGGATGCAAGGGTGGAAGGCGGACACGGCATTTTTTAATCGATGTTTTCGAATCCTGGTAACCTAATTCATCGGGAGAGTAAAAATATTGAGAAAAGTTGAAGACACAATTCAGAAAACAGAAGTATCTTTAAGTTGCTATTAAAATTTCAACTCAACCTAATCTACTTTCCCGACAACGGCCGAGGTTATTTTGCAATTTTAATAATAACTTATTTCAAATATTTCACATCAGCCTTAATTCATTAGACTAGATTCCCTATGCTCACACCTAAAATATTTTGTCGTATAGTTGTACAAACTCATTTTGGCTTAATTTGTATATTATTATTACCTTGTCATTTATAGGCCTATTCTTCTGCCTTGATTCTCGATACACAACCTTAAATATTCTAGATATATTACGGCTATTTCAATCTGAAAGCGTTATATGTATATTGTAAATTTCAATCAATTAGCCCGACCTTTCACAGTCATATCAAACGTAGTAACTAGTAATAATATAAAACACCCACATCTAGGATAATCCCATTAAGGCATTTTCCTCCCTCGACCTGAAAAATCTTGTTTAATCCTGTATAAATAAAATAAGAATATTAATCACATAGGTATAAAAAAGCAAAATGAAACCAACAGAACTCCCATGACAATGACACTTTCATATCATGTACCTATGTTACATGTATAGTACCATACATATCCGCATATCACGCAAAAATATATTTTAATGTATACGTGAAATTAAACTAAGTACATCTCATTTCTGACCTCATTACCTTAATTGTCATAAATTTAATGCTATAAATCTAATGTCATCATATTTAGCTTTTTTACTTTGCTTGCTTACTACTTCTTCGTCGTCGTTTAATTTTCTTATTTTTATTCTACGCTACGTTGAGATACATGTATGTATGTGTACCCGTACATCATTTAATTTCAATCACATCACAATCTTATCCTAATCTTTTCACCTGTAAAATTACGCTTAATGGTATAAAACCGGAACGCGAATTGCATGCATATTCTAACTGTAGAGTATAGAGATGAATGGTGTTACAACAAACAAGTTAAAATAAACAAAAATCCATTACAAAACTTTAAAAAACACTTTCAATTCATAATCCTTTAAAAATTTAAAGAAACATACGATTTTGTTTTATTTTTACAAACATACATTACATAAAAATAAAATAACATAAATTTCCATTTTCCAAATCTAAGAACGAAAAGATACATATTATATATTGTACAGAAGATGAATAGAAAATGTTTAAGACACAAAAAAAAAAAAAAAAAACTGAACCATGAAGAAAATATTTCACGAAATGAAAATTGTATTCCGCCTACATGTGAGTATATGTATGTAACATACCATATATGAAGGATACACTGTATAATGGATATATAGGATATAAAGGATACGGTTGGTGAAAATATTGGAAAAGAGATTAAATTTTTTTTTTTTTTGTGTCATTTATACGTCTCCCGTTTTTCGATTTTTTTCTCGCTTCTTGTTTTTGGGGGGCTAAATTTTCCAAATTTAATTCGACGAAAAATGGGGGGTTACTGCTCTTTAATCTTCATATATTGCTGATATGTCTTTACAAAATTTATTCGGCTGTTCTGAACGGTAGTCGTTTCTTTTTCTTTCCAATTGAGCACAATTTAAAATTATTTTAAATCGTATACTGGTTAATTTAGGGTGCATTTTGAGAAGTTTGTTAAAATTTTAGGTTTTGATTTACGTGGTCTATTGTAAATGTTGGAATTTGAAATTCTGGCAATTAGATCTTTGAAGCCTGAAATTTTTTTTCTTGAGTTTTTCAGGTCAGATTCTGTCATTGCATCAGAGTGCTTCTAATCGTTGTTAAAAATTAAACATAATGAGTTCATTAAACAAAAAAATGTTTTCTTTGGTTCCTTATTCTTCATTAGTGATAAAATTGTGGATTTTATTCATTCAGAGAGATAAGTCAATGAAAATGAACAAAACATTAAGGTTATTCAATCTGACCTATCAAATATAAATAGCGTAAATCAAACTGCTCAGAAACGAATTAATAAATATGAATTCTCATTTTGAACGACTCGATCGACATTGTTACTCACCAGTTTACAATTAAATGGCGTGCCTGAAGTGAAAAATGAAAAGATAGGTGAACTTGAACGTGCAAGCAAGTGTCCATAGATTCTGCTGAATTGTTTGATTGGAGATTCAACGTTTATCGAAGAGATTGCGATTTCCTACAATGTGATAAACAAGATGGAGGAGGAGTGCTTGTTGCTATTTGCAAGTATTGGGAATTAATCAGGTTAACAGGTTTGGATAACTGTAGTATTATCGATGATCAACTTTAACCGTTTGTACTGTTTAATTTAGCATAGGGATCTCGTTTAGGGATCATAAATTATTCTTGGACCATTTGTCAAATGTTGTTAATTCTAGTAAAATAAACTCTAATTTTAGTATATGTAGTAGGTGATTTCAACCTTTCGTCAATTGAATAGAATACGGATGACCCAAACCATATATTTGACTCGAGTTGTGAGGGACGTATTGCGAATTATTTAAATATGACACTTTGGAGTTAACACTTTTATCGCAGTTCAACCATGTAAGAAACGCGCAAAGTAGGCTTCTTGACCTATTCCTTTCAAATATTAATACGAATTATATGAATCTTGAAATAAGTGATTATACACTAATTAGAATTGACAGTTATCATCCACCAGTCAACCATATTTCTATTAAGTTATGTGTTCTCAGAAAACCGCATTCATATACATTTCCGCAACTACATTTTTATAGGTTAGATTACTCAAAGGTGACAGAGGATCTAGCTAGTGTTGACTGGCAGTCTTTATTTCAAAATTTGCCTGTTGATAATGCAGTTGATGCTTTTGACGACAGTATAATTTCCTTAATTTATAAATACACTGATTATTTCCCTAAAAAAAGGGCGTAAGTTTTCCTTTTAAAAAATTTAAATCGAGAATCTCGATTTGTTGGAAGCTGTACGACGCGCGTATTGAAAATAACATAAAACACAATCCAAAATGTTTTTGGAATTGTCACAGATCGTTTCAAACGAAATCTGAGTATCCCAATAATATGTTTTTGAAAGATTATAAATCAAATAATCAATCGGAGATTTGCAGTCTTTTTGCTGAGCATTTTAAATCGGTATATGTAATTATAAAGCTTCAATCCTGAGTTAGGAGTTTTAGCGCTGTTGGAATCGCTGGATATTAATAAAGGTGCAGGTCCTAATTAATTAACTAAATTATTTTTAACAAAATCTTTATAAATAATTCCGTTGTTACATATGAATTATCGTATTTAGTACCTGTTCATGAAACTGGTGACTTGGCCAATATTGAAAACTACAGGCTCATATCAATTTTAAATATGTTAGCTAAAATTTTCGAGAAATTGATGTTTAATATTGTTACTTTCTTTTACTCTAGTAAAATAAAGTATAGTAATCATGAAAATTTTGGACCGTGAGATTTTTATAGATTTATCTGTTTTGAGGTCCCCTGAGTCCGCAAAAGTGGGTTTCGAAATGGTGTCTGTCTGTCAGTCTGTCGCCTCACTATAGCCCAAATGGTTTAACCAATCGAACTGAAACGTCAGATTTAAGCTATTTTCACAAATAAGAATAGACGGATGTGGATCTTGTTTGGGCCATATTTACAGTCCAAATTTCAATAGCAAATTCCAATCCAATCTGTTTAGACCAGGACGTATATATAATTTACATTTCTATCTTTTTTTATCCTTTTACCCATGACTATTTTTATTACATCAAAACAAAAACGAAGCATTTCGTTTTTTTTTTGGTTTCCGTTTGTAATAAAAATTGTCATGGGTAAAAGGATAAAAAGGGATAGAAATGTAAATTATATATACGTCCTGCTATTGAAATTTGGAATATAAATATGGCCCATACAAGATCCACATCTGTCTATTCTTATCTGTGCTTTTTTGATAAATTGGAAGGTCCCAGTGAATTTTACTCCAAATCGGCTAACCGAAAGGTGCCTTGGTCCAGAAAATTTATTTTGCAATTATCTTAAAAAGTATAAGGCATACAAAAAACTACTTACTACAAAATGTTTCCAAAAATTAAAAAAAAATTATAAACGAAAATAAAATTTCTCAAAATTCTCTGTTCTTAAAAGAAAGTCATGTGTTGGCCACACCTTCAAGTTTTTTTATTAAATTAAAAATCAAATCACATCAGATCAAAATGGTTTCTTCCAGAAACGTTCCACATTAACCAATTTTACTGACTGTTACAGCATATAGTACATTCGATAGAAATGGGCAACTGGATTGTAACTTTACACGTTAACCAATTTAGCTGAGTTTTACAGCACATAGCACATTGGATTAAAATGGGGAACTGGATTGTAAATATAGATATATAGTGAGACACGAAAGTCTACAAACAGCACTAAAACTCACAAAATTGAAACAAATGATCGGAATTAAAATTTTTAATTTTAATTAAATAATTTATTTAATCAAAAAAAAATATACTTTAATAAAAAAAATAAAAGTATTATTACGGGTTTCAAAACAAAGTAAAAAATTCGATAAAGTCCCATCACAAAAATTTACGTACAGTTGCATTATTGTATTAGGCTCGTTATTTTTAAACAAGGATAAATCGACGGATTAATCTGCAGTTTTCGAAAATCCACTGATTTAGCCGAGGTTACTTTTGGTAATTTTAAACGTAGATAGATCCGTAGATTTTTTGTGTCGTAATTTTGAACGAAGCTAAAACCGGCGATTTTCGAAATCAATTTTCGAATTAATAACTGCTTGCTGGGATTTTTTTGTTTGTTTTCTAATGTCCTTTTCAATGGGGCATGCAAAACGACATTATTACTTTTACCAGACACCAGGTGACAGCATGTCATTTTAAAGGATAGCTTTAAATTTGACGTTTCGATTTTACACTGAAATATATGGTTAAATTTAGGTGGATCTAATAAATTTATTCATTTTTATTATATTAAACGTTAAATTAACAACAGCACAGGAGAAAAATATACAAAATATTTGTTACTTTCCTGTTTATTAAAAAAATTGTTGTTCTTTCGTTTAATTTTATTTGAAAAGAAGACTACAAAAATGGTTACAACCTGTTGTGATAATTAATTTTATTTAAATATGTTAACATTGAATGTTCTGTATAGTCGTGCTCGTGAAATGTTTTTTAAACTGGCATTACGGCAATGTAATGCGGGCCACAAAATCCCAAAATTGATCAGCCCATTAGCGAAATCATCCGTTTTTGATGTAAAAGAAGAAGGTACGAGTACGAGTATGATTTCTGAATTTAACATTTCATCAACGGTGGTTTTTTTCAAGCTTCGCCCAGCTTTATGTTGGTGCCATGTTTGGAGTTGATCTGTACAAATTTTATTTAACTTAATCTCGCCAATTAAACCATATAATTCTATAGCATATAAGCTAGCACTTACATGCTTACAAGCTGAACTTATGCCAGAACCAGCAGGACAAGTGCTTGAAGCCTTCATAATAATTCTGTCTGCTTTATTTACATGTAGGTGAATGTTATAGTCGACCGATTTTTTGGTCTCGGCGCTACAAGTAATTTTAAAAAATATATCGAAACCAATTGAATAAAATGTTATTTTCTTACAGAAGCGTGAGTGGAATAGCCTTCTACCTTGCTGGTCACCTTTAACTGCCCCCCGTTTCTTAAAATATAATTGAATACCTGTCGGAGTCAACCATTCCACTTCTTTGTAGTTTAACAGTGAGAGGTCTTGATACGGCTCCTTATCAACTGGGAATGACTGCTGACAGGCTGCAGGGACAACTTTGATGGACATCGGCTCCTACTTAGGTTGCCGTAAGTTTAATCTAGAAAGTATTTGTTTATAATTTGATTTATGATTAGGTAATAACAGAATAAAAATCACCTGTTTAATAAATCTTTTTTAATTCCTGTGGTTTTCGCTCCTAAGAGATTTAGTTTTTTTTTTAATTCAACAACATTTGCCATTTTCACTGCTATATGTACTCAAAAATTCTGAAACTATTTTAAATGATGAGCAACACTAAACTACATGTTACTTAATACTAAGCAAGCAATTAATATGCAACCAAAAACCCAACATGAAACAATTTTTAAATATTTATAAGTAGTGCGATAGAACCGGAGGAAACAAAACTTTTTGAGGTTAAAGGTATTTCACTATATTAAATAGAATTTAATTAAACACCCGAATGGTTTTTTTGTTTAAAACAGTTAACCATATAACATTTCACTTATTTAAAACTATTCTTTTTATTAACACTATTTAGAAATATTTTAAAATATACAAATTGTTTCATGTTATTTATTTTTACTATAGATTTTGAAGGAAAACACAAATGACATTTTGATTCTATCCTGGAAACGAACGTGCTGCCACAAAAATAGCGGCAAGTATTTTTACTATATGCATGCCCCATTGATTATTTTCCCCTCTATGGAAAAGCAATCTTAATTTCGGCATCAATCGAACAAGAACAACTCATTGCTCTTTTATGTTTGTGGGTTATCTGTCAAAATATAAGAAACTAGAAAATTGCAAATATAAAATCTAAATAATTCGTTTTCGAAGCAATGTCGAGATTAATTTAATGATATTTCTAAATAAACAATGACCATAATAAGTTTTCAAACTGAAAACGGCACTCAATCAGCCAAATAACAAAACCAGAATAGACCTACGAAGCAGTGGCGAAACTACAAATCCCGGACCCCCCACCAAATTTTTCTTGGGCCACAAAAATAATCCTTGTACTTAAGAGCAAGTAAAGCTTTTAGATAAAAACTTATTTCTTTCTACTGTCGAGCCTCGCATTATTTAAAGGTATCTCATTTCGTGACTAGACGAAAGAGAATGTGATTCATTTCAATGGCCTTAAATAAAACGAAACATCCAGCAACTATCAGTGCTATGACGTTTTCTAAATATATCGATGAAGCATCACAAATTTCGAATATAATTTAAAAATATCAATAATATCGAAATAATCTCAAAAATGTCAAATTTTCAAAGTATATACGTATCTTGAATATTCCTGAAAGTTCTCAAATATCGAATTATCCGTAAGTATGTAAAACGAAACAAGATCCTCGCCTAGGGATAGATATCGAAATTTTGGCATAATCTCGAAAAAATCTAGAATATAACGCAGAACCACGGAAAAATTGGAATCTCTTTATTTTGTGAATCTCGATTGATCTCGAACAATTTCAATAATACCGAAAAATCTGGATATTAATGAATAATTTCGGAAAGCCTGTCAAAATTTAGAAAATCCACGATAATTTCGAAATATTCCGAAAATTCATGTAAATATAACTTAGGCCCCATTGCATGAACGAGGATAAAAATGATTAATCCTTTGATTTAGCGTAGTTTGCATTGTACGAACGATGCTATACAGATTGAAAAATGAAACATGGCAAAAAATTACTATAGCTTATAATTCACAAAACATTAATAATAAAAGTGAAACGCAGCTACGCAATACTTTCAGAAACTCATTGAAGAATAATACTCCTCTAAATAACCAAAAAAAAATTTAATAAACATCAACAAAATAAACGTCATAGAAAAATTAGTGCCAGTCATACAAAAAACTGCTAATCAAAACTTGATTTGTAAAAGTTTCAATTTGTTTTGCTAAATGCTTAATTTGATTTATAAAAGGTTAAATTTGAAGTGCAAAAGGGTTAAACTTGGAGTACAAAACGTGTTATATAAATAAATTAACCCAAACACTAAAACCGTCATGTGGTTCTAGTCGGAACTTTTTCACCTTCAGTAATCGAAAAGAAATTATTGGGCCTGTCTTAAGAAAATATTTAATAGCAACAGGAATCATTTCTTCTTTCTCTAAAAATTAGACGATTAAAAATTTCATTTTGTAAATTTGAAATGGTGGGTTTCTTTAATCTGACCTACAATCAATCTAATCTTGACTTTGAATTAATATTCAAACGCTCGATAAATCTCGTGGGCCCCGTAGCTGCGGGTGTTGCGGGTACCTAGTTACGCCACTGCTACAAACATATTTATGAAAAAGAGAGGGGTAAATTTACAGAAAACTCGAAATTTCTAAAAAGTGCTCTCGAGCAAAAATATCTGGCCCTCAGAACAACGTTTTTTCTTCAATCGAACAAACTAAAAGCAAAAAAAAGCAAATTTTTCACCTTCTGAATGCCTTTTTGGGCTCAATCGAAAACGACGTAAAATAATTCTTTCTCCCTTAAGTATTCCGTCTTTTCTTGAATTTCATATTCATCGAGTTTCAAATTCTAGATTACGATAATCATGCTATGTATGAAACGCAACAAGCCTAAAAGCATTTAAATCGTGTTGTGACATAGACTGAAAAAATAACTACATAATTGTATATGTAATTTGACAGATCGTAAATGACGTTTTATATTTCCCAATTTTCGAAAATAGCCGTATCCACTGTTTTATCCATCGATATCGAGGTATAAATCCGCGGATACAATTTTAATCCAGGTTTGATTCACTGGATTTATCTTCGTTTAAAAATACGAAAGAGGGGATAAATTCGCTGATTTATCACTATTCTCATTTAAAATTACGGGCCTTAATTCTTAAATTATTACAAAGTGCCGTTATCTTTTTTTGTAAATTTATATAGGCACATATCGCCACATTCAATATTACATTAGCATTTGTCTCGTGCTTAAAGTATTCGATAATAATCATTTACCTCCTAATGTGTAAAATGTATCACTAAAACGTTTACCATGGTTTATTATCTAAGCTTGAATCAATAAAGGATTTGAGTGTTACGTTTGATTTTAGGGTATCTTGTGGTAAGGACGTTGATATAATTTGTCGAAAATGATTTAAAATATTAAGATTTGTTTGTAGACGCGGCAGATACTTTACGGATCCTTCGATTCTTATACTATTACTTTATAGCCTTGTAAGAACTACGTTCTACGATGAGTATTGCAACAGTATTGAAAATGTGCGGCGACGATTTTTGAGATTTTTATGTGCACAAATAAGTTCCATCGACCGGTTATATGACATATGAGATACGCACCGAGAAGTTCAAATTAATCACTTTAGAAAATAGAAGAATATTACTTGATGATTTTTTCATTTTTAAATTAATCAACGGGATCTAATCGAGACAACGTTATTATCAAGGATCAATCTTTACGCACTGGCTTACAAAACTCGAAATCATTTCAAGTAACGACATCAAGAACAAATCTCGGTTTGGCTGCAATTGTCAGTCGATTGGAATCCAACCATATACTGTATTTTGGTATTTAGATTTATTTAAAATGTCGTTGTCGGAAAAAAATACAATTTATCTTGTACAGTAATAGTAGCGATATTTGACAAAGTTTTATTGAGATTTTGTTTTCAAACTTTTGTTATCATTTTTTTGTATTTTGATTTTCATTGTAACTTTAGGCTTATAATATTTAAAATTTCATTATTACTAAAGATACATGTTAAACCGAAAGTGATCTGACTGAGTTTTATCTGAACGTGATCTGACTGAAAATTTGGGTTGGTGTTTACATGGGACTTTTTTATTTGATCTGAGCTGACAGTTCAAATGTCACTTTGTTATAAAATTACATTTAAATTATTAAAAAATTATTTAAAATAATTTAAAAACTACTTGGAAAATGTATAAAAACATTTTGCCCTTTTAACAGTATGAAAAAATCTGTCAGTTCAACTAAACTAAAGTTTACATGTTTAACTCAATATACAAATGGACTCAACCAACCAAATTTAAGTTGACCGAACTCAGACTACTTTCAGATAACTTTCAGTCAAGTCACCGTTTACATGTTGAATTTATCTCGGACGTTTTCAGTCAGATCACTTTCGGTTTAACATGTATCTTTACTATATATAATTAAAAATTGTAATTTCGATTTTACTGTAAAATTTTGATTTAGTGAGGCAGATTGTAATTGGGTTATCTTGTTTGCTGCCCAATTGTAATAAATAAATAAACTGCGCTGCTTTCCCCTACGTCCGACTCAAAAATTCCGCTAGGTTTTGCCAACGAATTTTGCTAACGTAAAATAATCAATAAAAATGTTATTTAGATTTAAATATTTCGATTTTTCGAAAAATCCCCTTTTTTCATTCTCAAAACCACATAAATAACAAACAAACCAGAAATAACAGCTACGCTAGTATCTTACAAAAAATAAAAAATTTAAGCAAAATGAGGTTAGATTTCCATAGTTTCGCTTTTCTCTTCGAGACGATTCGCTTTGAGACGATTACTACGTTTCCATGACAGAGTTAACCCGATTTAAGAGTTTCGTTGAGTTAATAACATGGCGGAGCTAATCCATATCGTTTCCATGCAATTATAAATTCTAGTGTAATTTAACATTTCACAACCATTTAAAGTCACTTTTGGAAATTTTATTTGTTTGGTAATTTAATATTTATTGCGATTTTTATGATTTATAGAGTATTATGGAGAGAAAGGAATACTCGCAATGCCATTTTGAATTTGTATAATTGTTTTTTTCGCTATTAACCGATAGAATTCCTTCTAACCCTACTACTTTCGTTGAGTTGTTTTTGAGGAAAATCCTAAACTCGACATGTTTCCATGATGAGATAATCCACGTTAATCCCGGTTAACTCCATCATGGAAACGTAGTAGATCTTAAAGAGCCAACTAGCGAACATTTAAGAAATTTAACAGAATTTAACGAAAGTTTTTTCTTACGGAAAATTTGACAGGCTGGCTAGCGAAACTGTAACACAACTTGTCAATTGCTTTGGTGGTGACGGTAGCTCGTATTAATATTTTTAAAATTTATGTAGAATTTTGAACTGGCGATGGAATTGGAGAAACTTCGAAAATTATTTCAATTATTAAAAAGCCTTAAATTCTTAAAGGACATAAACATAAATAATAAAAGACACAGATCTTGTGGCGTAAGAAAAAAAACGAAAATAAATAATTTGATGTTACAATTTATAAAGTCTTTAATAATTCGGTTTTCAATTTACCTACATGAACATAAATAAATAATTTTGAATTTAAGCTTAAAATGTACAATGAGCTCCCACAAGAAGATTTGCACAAAAGACAATTTGGATTTTTGACATTTCCTTTAGTTTTGCGCGATAATTTTCGCTCTGTTAAGATGACACTTCAATTTAACGAAACTGAACAAAGATTTCTTAAAGGTTCGCTGAGCAGTAACATGTAAACTGCATATACCGCACTGTTACGTTAAATTTCTTAAATGTTGGCTGGTTCTCTCTTAAGTTTACATATTTGATTTTAATAGAAAATTTTTAAAAATTTTAACGAAACAATTTTTATTGTTGTTTTTTTCTCCAATAGCAAAGCAAAGTGATGTGATTCGAGCAAATAGATTAAAGACTAAAATAGGTTAGGGCCATTGCTTAAAATCAAAGACTTTAAATACAATAGACTAGAAAAAAGCAAACTTCAAGCGTAGAAAATTCTGTGTGAGAAAGAGAAAGTAAAAACACCGTACAACCATTGTTTCAAGTAAATACAGCACGTATGAGAAAAATTATAGTTAAATTCAGTGATCATCATGTTCGAGACTCTATTTTGGCATCAAAGAGAAAGCAACGGCTATTCACTGGTAACATCAGGCTGTTACCATCAGTGGAAATCTTTATAAATGAAAATTAAACTAAACACAGAAATCATCTTTATGCTGTTCCTACAGTGATTACATTATATATATTTTAGCTTAATATCAATTAACATTCAACAAGGTGATACTGATTTCATTAATAATATTAGCGAGTCTAATGTGGGTTTTATGATTTTTTTTTTTTCATTCGTTTTAATATAAGAAGTTTACTAGCTAATTTTAATTCTGTTCTGGCAAATTTCTCTGAGTATGCTAAGTATTTCAGTAAATGATTTCAAGTATAATTTGATTACTGCGGATTGCATGAAGCTGGAGTTTTCGATAGCGAGTATTTTAATCACTACTTTATATATTTATCGTTATGATAATTATTCAATTGATAATTATTTAAATTAAATTGTCCTTGTTCTCTAATTAATGTTCTTACTAGAACAACAAATACAAGCTCTTCATGTAATTATTATGTGATTTGTCGGTACTCCGTTCATCCAATGTATCTATTACTGGTGATGTAGCGAGCCTTCAAATGATCAATCATCTACCAATAATTGTAACAAGCACTATTAAAAGTCCCGTAAGACAAAAAACGAACCAGAGTCGATTTCATACTTGTATTAACTATGATACCTTCAATATTCCGTTGCAGCAACCGATTTGGGAAGAAGTTTTTTCAACAACTTCTGCTAACGATTCATTGGATAGTTTCTTGGAAATATTTCATAGTAGCCTTGAGAGTTGTAAATTTCAAAAGTTAAGCAAACTAACTAAAAATAAATTGGCTCCGTGGATGGCTGTCGACCTTTATACTCTCAAGATATACTCTCTTAACTCTAAATTAATTGCCCGTTTTAAATATATTAAAGAACATTATAAAATACAAATTAAACATGAAAGGGAAAACTACTATCGATTAATTTTTAAAGATTGTTCTAAGGACAGCAAAAAACAATGGCAAATTATCAACTCGATCGTTGGTGATGATTCTAAATACAAATTTCCATATTTGATGAACATGGCTACTTAACTACAAATACTGTAAATATCTTCAATTTTTTCAATCGTTAATTTATCACTTTATGTAGTGAGTTGAATAACTTGAGTTCACCTATTAGCTTCAGAGATAAGGATACATTATGGTAGAAATCACCCCGGAGGAATTGCTTCTTGCAATCTCGTCTTTAAATAATAAGCAATCTAAATGCTACTCATGACGAATTATCGCCCTATTTCAAAATTGTCGGTGCTTTCTAAATTATTTGAGAAACTTATTCAAACCCGAATGTTGTATTATTTGAGTAATCTCAATTTCCTGAGTGATTGACTGATTGCCAATATGGTTTTAGAAGTGTGCTTTTGTCATTTTTAACTAGTATTTACGAATCACTAAACAAAGAGAAGTTAATTGGTGTGATTTTCTTAGACATCTCTAAAGCGTTTGATTCTGTAAACCACGTTTTATTATTAAAGAAAGTAAGGCGTATTGAGTTTAAAGGGTTCATGTATGACTGGTTAAAATCGTATCTCTTAAACAGACTGCAACAAGTAGAAATAAATGGTAACTTCAGTGATTTCGATGGAATTCTCTCGCTAAAAATCTAGATGTACGATATTTAACATCGGCTTCAAATCTTCAATACCTTGAGGGATTTAAATGTACTTTATCATGATGATAAGTGTACCTTATTAATGGACTCAAGTAATTGCTTAAAACTGCAGTTTATCCATGAATTTAGGTCTCTGGAATTAACCATTGATAATAAGCTAAATTTTAAATCCCATATCAGTAACGTACAGAATTATCTAAACCATCTCCTAAAGAAGTTGTATTTACTGCGATCGATTTGTCCGTTCGATGTTATTTTAAAAGTGTACTATGGTATTTTCAATTCAAAGCTTGAGTATGGTTTAGAATTATATGGTGGAATATATTTCTCAAATATTAAACTTTTAATAAAATCGCAAAAGTTTGCAATGCGAAATTTTTTTAATAAAAAGCGTTCTGTGCACAATCTACCGTTATTTCGAATGAGTCAGGTCCTACCACTGAGATGCTTATATATTTATTAAGTCTTAAGTTATATATCCTATCCCATTCACTCGGAAAGAATATTACAGGCAGTTTTATTTGTCAAGAGCACCGTCCCAACAATCATTATAACGATTTCGTGTTTTGTTGTTCAAAGGAATTGCTTTTACTGCAGCCTGATATTGAAAAATGGTTTCCGGTTAAAGAATGATTTGTATATTATACATAACTGTATATGTTACACTGTTTATTATTATTTAGTTTTATTGAACATTTGTATTAGAGTAGCAAACACTTCTTTGTAGTCTTGGGTTACCTACCTCTATTTATGATAACATTGTTACTCAAATAATTCGTAGATTGTTATATTAAAATGTTCATATCTGTTGTGCAATCTTCCGAAATATTATTTGAAACATTATTTATATTTAGTTAACATATTGGAATCAATGTAAATTATGTTGAATAAAGTGTAAAAAAAAATTGTAAACGAATCGCAGCCAACCATAATAACAACAAAATTGTTGATACCTTATAGCACACAAATGTTTTACAATTTGTAGTAAATACAAAATTAAGATGTCAGAAAGTTATTTTTTTATCAATTATGGTTAAGTTTGTCTGGTGCTACAGTCTCGGACATTGATCTAAAATTTTGAAGGACATTGAATAAAAATTAAAAATATTTTCGAATTTAGAGACATTGTTGTATTCGGGCCACAGAATTACCCTATCACGTCAGGTTTTTGAGATATTCTAACCTAAAAGTGTCAAAAAGCGTGTTTTTGCCATTTTTGCACTTGTAGTCACTCAAGACAACAATATGGTTTGCTTTTTTTTTGTCAAAGAAGAAAAATGTGTTTTTGCTCTATAATTTAATCTCTTTGGATTCGACATATTATTATAATATGGCATTTAAATTGTTTTAGGTGATTTTTTGAACTGTCTCTACACGCTCATTACAAAATCCGGTAATTGCCTACTTGATTATCTGGTTTTGGAAATTCTAGTGAAAATCCAGTGAATTTCTAGTTAAAAATCAAGAAAAATTAATTTTCTAGTTAAATTTATTAATAGATTTAACCGATTTCCAGGGAAATTGCAATCAAAATCAGATTTTGACTGTTTTCTTGTTAATTTCCAGTAATATTTTTAATTATATTGGAATTCCAGTGATTATCTAGCACAAAAAATTACTAGAAAAATACTAGATGGTTAGTTTTACTCTATAAAATGGAATATAGTATCTAGTAAGTTTAACGAAAATCTCGTAAATTTTATTACAAGAATTCTAGTAAAAATAAAAATTACTTGAATTCCAGTTGCATTTTTGCAACGGTTTATTTTTTAATGTCTCACTGTTTTAATTCTAGTTAAATTAAATTAAATACAAGATAATTCCTGTTCGCAAGTGCAAGGAATTTCTAGTAAATTAAACAGATTCTAGTAATATTCTGGTTAATTTAAAAATTCTATTAGAATTTACTAGAATTCTAGTAAATTTAGACTTTCGCTCGCATATTAATTTCAATTTCGTCGTCATAGTCAGTATCAGTAATAGTACGTTGAATTCCTTGCTGTGGTATAGTGAAATGAAGAACAGGTGAAAAATAAAAGTTTAAGTATATAAATTGTGAGTGCTAATATAAAATAAGTATAGTGAAATATTACACATAATTATTGATGAGATGCATCAAGCAAATGCGGATTTTTACCATGCACGTGGTTTTAATATTTTATGCAATAGCCACTGCCGTACATATTTTAACATTTGGTTGACGGCAGATTTTGCGATTAAATTTGACCTCCGCGACGAAACTCATCAAAAATGTTCCCAATCTGAAGGATTTTGACGGTGAATGTGTAAGTTTTGACATTATATTAAATGATTTTCAGATTAACTTTCAACTATTAACATTTCAGATTAATTTTGAATTCGGTCTCTTGTAGGATTACGGGAATGAAATAAAGAACAATTTACATATATGTATATATGTAGATATTGATTCGCTCATTGCCTGCAAAAAATTCGGGAGAAGGTTTGGAAATTTGAAATTTTGACGGGAGTTCCTTGTAGAAACGTTTCCTTAAAGTGCAATATCCTGTGCATGACTATATGAAGAAAAAGATCAAAACACCAGACATCGAGTAAAGACTGATTTATATTTAACGACAATCGACGTCTGCAAAAAAATTGAAACACAACATAGGAAAAAGTACAAAGACAAAAAGAGAACAAATATTCATCTGCTTAAAAAAATCAATTGAAACCCGAGAAACAAACCAAAAAACCTCGTCTGCTTTTTTTTGCAGATGTCGAGTTTCATCTTTTTCCTGTCAAATCGTCGATGCGTGAATAAATAACTATAATAAGGTTACATAAATAACAAAACCAATCATTTACATTGGTTTATAACATTTTACTTTTTATGTGTAAAGAAAACGAATTTTTGATTTGACATCTGCATCTGCGAAATTTTTTGAATGTAAATCAGTCTTAACACTACACTTAAAGCGACTGCTGCTTTGTCGGATAATCAATTTGTTTTAACCTGCATATCCGGCGAGTGCATTTGGGCTAAGGTACTTAATTATTTATTGATATGATTCTAATTATTATATGCTTTTTAATAGTCTTGTTACGTTTAAAAATTTCAACGTTGGATCTCTTATAGAATATTTAACTAAACTAAATTAAACTATGTACATTATATTCATCATTTTTTCCCCGGCCACGGAGCCGGCATACAGGTCTAACAAGGCATTTCAATAAAAAAACTAACTAAATCCAAAAAGAATTACAGTCAAAATATTTTGACTTCAATGCCTTTCCTAGTTTTTTGATTGAACTTCCTTCTAAAAAGGCATTTCGTCTAAAACTATTTTCACTGAGTTGCCTTTTAATTTTTGACTGAAATGTTTTTGACTAGAATTCCCGGAGCCAACCATTTTAATATAAAATTACGTTATGTTAAATATGGACGTTACAATAAAAAATACTTAGTACGTAACTTTCATTACCTATCAACTAATGAACATAGAAGTACATTTGTATTTTAAACCTTGTACATTATCGAACTCTAGAATACTACTCTACAATACTAATAATACTCTATAAAATATAGATTCAATACATACAGAGTATGACAATGTACAAGTTATAAAATTCAAATGTATTTTTATTTCCGTTAGTTGACAGGTAACGAAAGTAACGTACGTAAGTAATTTTTATTGTAACGTCCGTATTTAACATAACGTAATTTTATAATAAAATTATTACCCTGATGATCACGCGAAAAGTCCAAAATTGGGGAAAATGATGAATAAAATCTACATGGTTATTTGTAAGAAAGCCACGTTGAAATTTTGATTAAATATAGTTCATATTATTACTCTTGTTATTAAACCAAAACTTTTAATTTTTGCAGGTAGATGAATCAATAAAAGATCTCACCCAAAAAAGTAAGCTGTCGCAGCCGTATCTGGTATGTTTGTCGGAGAATGGTTTGAGCCACGAAGAAATCTACAAAACTTTTTATGCACCTTAGACCAACTCTTTAAAATTTTTTATGTTTTTGGATTGAAATTTTCCCAAAATGGTTTATATTTCTACAATTTTATGGAAGGTGTTTTTCTTTTTAATTAAAGATGTGATTCCGACGCCTCGTGTGTCGAAGTTAGATTCCAAATTGTGTGCGAAATATTTAGAACAACTATTTTAAAGCTTTGTTATTTTTGTAATTGTTGAAATAAAAAATATTTAATTACAACAAAATCCAAAATGGTTTTGGATGTAGGATTAATTGGAATTCTGCTAAAGAATATAGTTTTTTCCGGTTATTTTACTAGAACTTTAGTAGAATAAATGCCAGAAATGTAATAGTTTTGCAAGAAAATGTAGTATTCGATTTTACTTGAAATCTAATTAAAAAATTGTATTTCTCATAATTTTACCAGAAGTCCAGTCGCAAAAACACATAGTATTGTTTACTTGATTTCCAGTACTACATATTTGTATTTCAAGTAAAATTACCAGATTTTATTACAACCAGAAATTTAGTATTATTAATTTTACTTGATTCAACTAGATCGTCTAGTATGCTCACATCTAGTGTAGCTTAAAATAATGCGTTCCTGATACCATTTATGTAGGGCATTAATATAGTGTGCATATTGCATAAGGCCTTTGCTTTCTTTTACTGTGAGTTCACATATTTAACGAGAAAGTGCTGAGACCAAAATTTTATTATTATTTTTTGCAATTGTAAAATGTAATCGAATATTTGCTGCAAATATAAAATCATATTAAGTTCCTGATATTTTTCAATGAGACAATAAATAAAGAGGTTTGTAGCAAATCAAAAAGCAATAAAATTCCCAGTTATTTACTACAAACAACACTACCCACTTTAAATTTATTTTTATCTTAGAAAAATAAAAGTGAAAACCAAATCCTGTTAATTGATTTCGATCTTTTATTGTTCATTTATAAAAAAAAGTCCTTTCTTCTGTATTATTATTATTATCATTTTCAAATTAAAATTTATAAGAAATTATAAAGGACTCTTATCAATAATAATAATAATAACAAAAGAATTTTTTTAATAATGAATATTGATTTTTTAAAATATTATTAACAATATAATATAAGAATATCATCCTTTTTTTGTTTTATATTCCTTAATTATTTTACATTTTTCATTTACTCTTCATAGTATTTTAACGGTTTAATGAATTGGAAAAATTGAAATGAAAAATTACGATTTATAAGAAAAAAAAACGAAAAAATATGAGAAATTCTAAAAATAACTCGTGATTTATCTAATTTTTGATTCAGCGACGTCGTTACCATTGTTATATAAGATAGTTTATTATGAATAAAATTTATAGGCATAATTATACGGCAGCAGCTTTGTTTACTAAATTTAATACTTTCATAAACATATATGGCTTCCAGCAACTGATATTTAAGTAATTTGTTCCGAAACCATTTACGGTTAAACCCATTACTTTTGAAAATAATTAAATATGAAAACTTAATAAATAAAAAAATAAAAAATTCCGACGTTCAATGTAGCGTAAATAAAAGAATCTCTGGATTTAAAGCCGATTTTATTTAAAAACAATTTATTTAATTGCACATGCTGATGTTTCGGCACTTTTTCGAAACCATTATCACAGCTCTAAAGAAAATACATTTTCAAAAGATAAACAAACATAACGTCCAATAATTAAAAGTAGAATAATGTAGGTACAAGAACTAATACATAATTTCTTAACTTACTTATTTAAATAAAATTCAAATAAATTTGCCGATTTCATTGATCCATTAGTTTGGATGCTAAATACACCAATCCGATAAAATAAATTCAAAATTAGTTTTTTACGTCAAAAAAATTGGAATGAAATGAACCAAATTAAACTGTAAAATTAACAGGAAAAACAGAAATCAAATGATTCGCGCTAAAATGGAAAAAACAGAACGTCACAGAAAATTTAATAAAAAGAGAAAGGTATAAATAATTCAAATAAAAATAGCATATCTTTGTCTAAAAAAAAAAAAGCATCGAATATCAATTGTGGTTTTAAACAAACTACACATTGCATTGCTTCATGCCACCCTGTAGTGCTGACATGAAAGGTGCGTCGGCCCATGGAATCTGCACTCTCCAACAGGAGTTCATAGTTGTGTTCATTGTCATCACCGATGGTAATCAGATGATGAGAAATCAGTTTTGCATCCCCGCCCCCCCTATCGGGATTCGAACCTGGTACCTCCCGATCCAACCACCGCAGCTTTAACCACTGCGCTGTTTGGTCAGTTTTTTGCTGTTTAATGATACAAAAAATTATAGGTGTCGAGCATTTCGAGGATACGACGCTTGTTATAATTCCACTCATGTTCCAAAATATCAACATTGTCAATGTCAATAGTGTGTGACGTAAGAGCTAGATGGGCAGATAACGCACTTATATTTTCTTGCACATTTTTCGGTAAACTTTTTCGTCGCATAATATTTATGATGATACGTGCAAGTCTTAAGATATTGCTTCGTTTGACCGACATATGAACGACCCTAGTCGCAGTTAACTTTACAGCCTAGGTTACTTAAAAATTCTTTGTTAATTTTATTTTTAAGTTGCAAAAAGATTGACATTTACAAACTATGGTTCGAGCCGCCCACTAGGATTAAGTTGATCATTATTAAACAGTCTTCTATAAGTGGGATTTTGAACAGTTTTATTGATGACAGATTTAATTAAATATAAAGGGTAATTATTATGAAGCAAGGTTTGGGTAAGCAGTCGAATATTCTGATTATGGGAAAGATTGTTTGATAAAGATAAAATTTTCTTAGTGAGAAGTGTTTTAGTGTTGATTTTATACGATCTGGAATAAGTGGGAATTATAATTTAAATAAGCCGGACCAACCATCTTTGTGATACCAATCCGTAACTAACGTGCCATCACATTTTTTAATTATTAGTTTTTCTTCCTCTATTGTAAACTTTAAATGTTGATTGAAAGAGTTGAAATTATGTACAATAACTATGTCGTCAACATAACAATAGAAGAACAGTGGCCGAAAATCAAGTGAAGCAAGAATACTGGATTCTAAATGTTCCATTAACAAATTGTCTATTCGCATTCTTACGCAGAGTACTTGACATCTGGTGTACGGTTTTACAACTTAGCCAAAGGTGATCAACCGATAAATAAATGCATAATTAGACACGTTTCTTGGTCAATTTGTTTCAAAATAATCGTTTTGTTCAATTAAACAATTAAATTTATTTTCAATGGTAATTAATTTATCAATTAATATTTGAATTTAAATATAATTACGGTAAATAAATAACCGATTAGCACCTCATAAAAATTGTGGCGCCTCTCGCGGCGCTTTCAAGGCGATTACTGTATATGCTATTCCATGAGAAAATTTTACTGAATAGCAAAATATAGACAAGGTGTTTTTTATTTTTATTTTTTTATAGCAAAAGATTTTAGGGAGAAATTTGACATTAAACAAAAACATAACTAATTATTGCTAAAAAAATTAAGTATTTAGTAATGTAGTATTTATTCGTTTATTTTTTCGTCTCAAAATCATCTAAAATATTAAACATTATTAATACTCATATGAGAATTTTTTTTTTTCGAACAATTTGTAAGTGTGTTGGTCTCCTCTAAAAAACTCTCCTATAAAAAGTTCTCGATTTGATACTTTTTAGAGGAGTGTCAAAACTATATACAAAAATATTTTTTTTACTGATTCGGTTTTTTGTTTCATTCCCCCGTCTAGCAAATATATATTTTTTTCTTCCTTTAATTTTACTATTCAGTAAAATTTTCTCATGAAACAACACCTTAAAGGAAAATTCGCAATTGTTCAAAATCAAATCAAATGCCTCCACGAATTGTGCTTTCGTCAACTTCATAAACAAAGATCATATTCATTACTACTCGTATGGAGAGAGCATTCTTTTTGTTTTGCTCCTCTCTTAGTCAGACAGCTAAAGCTCGATGAATAACATCGGGAACGACTTAGGAGAAAAACCATAGTATTGAGTTGAAGTTAGTAGCTGTTGAGTTTTTGAGCAAAATCTTTGTCTATTTTGTATGTCATTTTATTTGTGACATTTCTCTTTCCATTTTTCAATTTGCATTTGGCTTTGGCCGTGTTAATACCAAATTTTTTATAGTTTTGTGATTATTGTGAGATTTTAAGAGTATCTTTAATTTTTGTGTCGGGTATCTACATCGATTTTGTTTGAATTATATTCTTGTTTGTCGTTTTAATTTTTATAATTCATTTTACAAGTTTTTTTTTTAATTTCAATAGTTTTTGTCTATAAACTTTGAATTTTCCTTTATTAAACTTTTTATTTACGCCTTTTTAATTTATATCAATAATGATTTATTACTTTTAATTTACTCACAATTAATTTTATTATTCTAATGTTTCGTAATTTTTATTTTTACTTTTGGTTCTCACATCTAACATAAAATTTTGTTTCATGTCACTGTGTTAGGCTGGAATCACACTATAATTTTTCTATGTCATAGATGTTTGATCAAATATCTTTGTCAAAGATAAATGATAGTGTAAGTTGAATCTTTTATAAAAGATTCCTTTTATAAAATAGATTTTAGAAATTAAGAAATTTTGAAATTTGTCTGTAATCAATATGATTTTTTCGGCTTTTTATAGACAAATATACTATTTTTAACAGCATTCCCAATATTTACGAGTTGGTTATAATACATCTACTACAAAAAGTAATCATATAAAATATATTTTATCAAAGTTAGCTTCTGATCATTAGCATTTGATCATATTTAGCTCCATAGCTGAATATGATCAAATATTTCATAAAACATTTTTGACCTAGAAAAGTGATAGTGTGATTCTAACGTTAGACTGTGACCGAACACTGGTTTCGATAAATCGGTAAAATTATGATAAATATTTTTTAGTACAAATTTTTGACATGTATTTGAAAAATATTCCCCTACGTTCACAAATTTTTATTACCCTGCCCGAATCGTGTAATATTTTTTTGAAGTATTTCCCCTTCTGTCATGATGTTGTTTGATTTTAATGGTAAGCAATACTTTTATACGCATCGAATTGGCTTTCGTTTAATATTATATATTATAGCGTAGGACTGTTTTTGTTAAGGCATAGTATAACAGGTAGATATGAAATAATTTTCGCTAAAATTTTGGAAAATATATTACGATACAGTTAGGTTTTTATAAAGGTAATGGGAAAGTCATGGGTGGTGTCAAATCAGAAATGTAACACAAATTAAAATATATGTCGATAGTGGTAAGACGATAGCGGTAACTCTCACATTTACTCACTAGATCAATATGCCATATAAATTGTTGACATCCACGGACAAATCATCTCACTAGAAAATAATGCAGTTGAAAATAGGAAATTATCATGTTGCTGCAAACGATAACATAATCATTGGATAAGAAGTAGGCAGGACAACTTTTGATTGCGAATCGCATTGTAAATTTGTCTATGATTGCGTAGGCAAATTTATTTATCGATATGTATCTTTTCTTTTTAATGTATATTATCAGAGCACCCTGTATTTTATAGAGCCATAATCAAAAAATCTGAGCTTTTATAAGGGAATTAGAAACGAGGAAAAAACGAAACTTTTCATAGTAAAACACACAAAACATATGGGAAATCATTTTTTTTCCTAAGACAAATTTTTAAATGAAAACGTTACAAATTCATATTTATGATTTCTGAAATACTTTCATAAATGTTTGAATTTCAACATATTTGAATATCGTTTAAGTAAATCGTTTTCATTTTCTTGTAATAATTGTTTTATTTAAACCAAAATATTAAAAAAAATTCATAACAACAGCATTCTGGTCAAATTGAAATAAAAGCTTACTACGATTCGTTTGGTCATTAAGTCAATATACATTACATAGATGGCAGTGATGGCCGTAAAAATTTGGAAAAATCGTACCAAAAATTACCACCTGGAGAAATTTCCAGTTCAAAAATTGTAGGAAAAGCAAAACAAATTCACAAAATATAGGAAAGTGTGATAATTTTGCGATTAAATAATTTTTTTTCGTATTTTTCTGTAACCATTTTAGACATCTTACGTACACTAGTAAAACTAAAGATAAATTTAGCAAGAATTATTTTAATTTGTCAGAGCCAACTTTGATGTATTTTTCAAAATGAAAGTTCGAAAAAATATATTTTAGAAATAATTTAATTTTAATATTTCTGCAATTAATATTTACTTAATACCAATATGGTCTTCTTGTGTATTGTTCTTAAAGATATGTAGAAAACTCTTATAAAAACGTTTTATAATATATTTGCTTTTTTCATTGAAAAACATGAAGCTAAAAAACACCATTTTTACTATGGATTCCTATGGAAATCAGTGAAAAGTTATACCACTGTAGTACTCTCCGTTTTTATTAAAAGACATTGTTTAAACTTAAAATAACTATTTGGTTTATTTTATTTTACTTAACAAAATAACGTGTTTTTTTATTCCACTGTTAGCACTACTCTGCTTAAAAAACTATAATCTAATCACATTTCAATAATATAAAATTCTGAATGATGTCTACTGACATCTTCATTTGTCTAGCAGAACTAAGAATAATTATCTTAGACAAAATACAAATCATTTGTCCGAACTAATATAACTGCGATTACTACATTCGGCCATTCTGACATAACAATCGTCCTCGATTGCATCATCCTGACTGCCGTAAAAGGGCTTCATGTTGAAGGCGGCGAACACACCGTGGAATGGTCTATTTGAGAGTTTCTGCCCTGGCAGGTCTTCAATCACAAAACGATCTCCTGGTAAGACAGCAGTAACTGAATACGGACCTCTGTACTTGGGTAAAAACTTATGATTCACCCCTGCTTCATTAACGCTATTTCTAATCAAAACTATGTCCCCTACTTTATATTCGTATGCTGGTTTTCGTTTAGCATCGAAATATTCTTTATTTTTTAATTGATTCTTTTTGGTTACTTCCGAAATTGTTTCACGAATTTTCTGTAAATCCCTTTCTGTGTCATTCAAATTCTCAATATGTGCTATAAGCATATCGTTCTCCTTTCGTTGATTTACACCATATAATGCCATTGCTGGTGTAGTATTGATAGAACGATTCACAGTATTATTCATTGCAAATTCGGCATCTGAGAGAACCCTATCCCAATTTTTATTATTTTCTAAATCAATTGTCTTAGCTATCATCGGCACAAGAGTTTTGTGCATACGTTCCTCCTGTCCATTAGATTGAGCTGAAATCGTGGCGTTAAGGACATGTTTCACCTGGTACTTTTCCAAAAAGCTCCTAAACTCGACTGAGGTAAAACAGGTTCCCCTATCGGATATCACACGTTGAGGAACACTAAACTGCAAAAAATATTTGGTGATAATATTTTTGACCTCACGGGTGTTAGTCGTTCTGGTAGGATAAAGTTTTATATACTTGGTAAACCCGTCTGTTATGCCCAAAATATGTCTGTTCTTCCTATTAGTCTCTTCCAATGGACCTACATGATCGATATGGATAGTATGAAAAGGTTTATCGTACTTTTCAAAAATGTTTAGCAATCCTTCCTTCCTGCCATCCTTGGGCTGAAACATAAGGCACTTCAGGCAGCCCTTAATGTATTTCGTAACTTTGTCCCTCATATTGGGAAACCAATATGTTCGACGAATCAATTCGATTACCTTGTTCGCACCAACATGGCCTACATCGTGAAACTGTCTTATCACACTAGATTCGAGAGTTTCCGGTACGTAAAATAGCAACTTTTCCTTAAACTTTCTGTACAAGAGATTATCTCTTACTGTGTATAACTCACTATCGCAATCAGTCCTTAAGTCCTTTTTTATATCCCTCACCTTTCTATCGGTTAACTGATAATTTGCCAAAACCTGAGAAAACCCGCACTCATGGATTTCCAAGACACCTGGGATACGACTCAACGCATCGACGTGCCTCATCTGAACATTTCCGCGATGAATTATCTCGTACTCGTAATTCTCTAAAAATAGAGACCAACGCATAATTCGACAATTTGTATCCTTCTTCTCAAGGGTCTGCTTGAGTGAGTTACAATCAGTAATGATCCTAAATGGTATACCGTGTAGGTATATATGAAACCTTTTTAAGGCGTATATAATAGCCAACGATTCCAACTCAAAAGAATGGTATCTGCTCTCAGCCTCCGTCGATCTTTTGCTGAAGAACGAAACCGGGTGAAAGAAACCATCATCCTGTTTCTGGAGTAGTATCGCACCGTAACCAGCTTTACTGGCGTCTGTGTGAAGTTCTGTCTCTCTCCTAGGACTGTAATATGCCAACACAGGAGCACTAATCAATCTTGATTTAATTGCCTCGAACGAACTGACCTCATCAGCACCGAATTCAAACGCAACATCCTTCCTTAGAAGATCCTGAAGTGGCTTAGCTACCAATGAAAAATTGTGAATAAATTTCCGAAAGAAACTAGAAAGACCCAGAAATCTCTGAAGTTCAAAGACATTCTTCGGAACAGGATAGTCCCGTACCGACTCTATATGACGCTGAGATGGTTTGATTCTCAGAGAACTGACTTCATAACCTAAATAATCGAGATTCGGTTTAAAGAATAAACATTTTGCTGGCTGAATTTCTAAACAGTTGTTATACAACAACTCAAAGACTTGACGCAATACCTCGAAATGCTCTTCGACTGACACAGTTGCAATTAAAATATCATCAATGTATATAATGACATTACCAGTCCTAACTAACGGTTCAAAGACTTCTGATACATACCGCTGAAAGGCTGCTGGAGCATTGCTCAAACCAAATGGAGTTCTGAGATACTCAAATTGTCCGTCGGGTGTGATGAAAGACGTGTATTTTACAGAATCCTTGTGTACTGGGATGTGGTGAAAACCGTTTTTTAAATCAATAAGGGTAAATACTTTTTTGTTCTCTAACCTATCTAAACAATCCTCAATACGCGGCAAAGGGTATCTATCCTTAACAGTTACTTTATTTAACCGTCTATAATCAACGCATAATCGTTGCTTGCCGTCCCGCTTGTTAACTAAAACTATACGGCTTGTATAATCACTGTTACTTTTCTGAATAACTCCTCTATTGAGTAAATCATCAACTATTTGCTTTACTGTCTGCCTATCCTTTACAGACAATCTGTTCGGTGCACAATAAATCGGTTGACTAGATGTCAAGTTTATCTTCAACTCGTGCATCAAATCTGGCCTTTCTTTCGTTGGTTTAGAATTATAATGATGTATCATATTAATCATGTCCTTCTCGATACTACGATTTTCTTTAAATGATTGGTAATACGGACCAATATCATACTTTAACTCTACTTGAAAATCCGTATAATCCATACTTAAAACCTGATCGAACAACTCTACCCTACTCTCCAAAATCCCATCTAACTGCTCTTGACACGAATTTTCTATACTCTGAACCTCCCGCCCTGAATCAACTGTTTCGATAACTAATTGACCTACCTCTTTGTCACAATCTAAATTCTTATATACCTCATCAAACAAACCATTCCCGTGCCTATTAAATATATCAAAATCTACCTGCGGATCCCGAAGAAACTCGCGTCCGATGATACAATCGTAAACCATTGTGCTGTCAGTGACCACGTGGAACCTAATAACAAATTTTTTTGATTTAATTTTACAATTAATTTTAATAACCCCTAATATACTTAGCTTAGACCCATTTAAACCTGCATACAGCTTTCCATCAGATGGTTCAAGTTTGATTTTATCTGGTGGACTTCCAGTATCCAATATTGCTGAAACGTTCTGTACGGTATTCTCTTTCATGCACAACTGAAGTTGAATAATGAATTCGTCATTATCATTTATTAATGCTATCGGTGACGTTATTCGTTCATCACATTTTCCCGCTAAATGTCGTTTATTACATTTGGCACACTTCTCTTTTATCGGTTTGAGACATTTGGTTGCAAAGTGTCCCAATTCATTACAGTTGTAACATCTTATGGCTGATCTCGATGACTGTGACGTTTGTGACTGTGACGTTTGTGATACACTTGATTGCTGACTGGGATTCTGCGAAATCTCACCTTTGAATTTTCTTGATTGATTGTTATTCCAATCTACTTTTCTCAAAATTGTCTGACGTTGAGGCATTTGCTCAAACCATTGTAATTGTTTTAAAATTTCATCGGAGTTGTTGAATGGAGTTAAAGACAATGTTTGCTTAATCTCGAGATTCGTAATTCCAGATATCAAATACTTCATAATAGCACTTTCACTCAAATTACCCGACCTTGCCATTTGACGTACATCGTAGAAATAATTTTCAAATCTTTCATCCGGTCGTTTAATACGATTTGAAAGACGTTGGTGCAAATCCGCTTCATCGGAAAACACCGCAAAACTTTCAGATAATTTGGTGCAAAACTGATCAAAACTACTGAATGGGTTTTCCATATCGAAAAACCACAATTTTGCTGATCCACGGAGCCTGATTGCCCCATAATGCAGCACCTCTTTGTCCGACCACCCATAAAATTGTTGAAGCTGCCTCATTCGTCTGATCCACTGGATTGAATTCGGACCACTTTTATTACTCGGATCATATTCAGGGACAATATGACTGACATCATTTGGATGTAACATTTGAGGATGCCTTTTCGTTTGTTCGACATTATTGTGAAGAACTAGATTTCTTTCACGCTCGAACAACATTCTTTCTCGCTGCATTATTTCTCTCTCTCGTTGTAGAAACTCACGTTCTAATTCAATTCGCTGAACATATAAGTTGGATCGGATTGCATCTGTACCAGCATTTGTCGATGGTAAATTATCTGTACCATTTACAGGTGGTAAATTGTTGAAATTCTCCGTTATACAGTGCTCGGATGCCCGTACACAATTTTCCGTTGACGATCCACAATCTGGATTAAAATTCCCAACATATTCTTGAATTCTATTCGGCGACATTGGCATCAGATTACTCGGTGCTTGTAGCAAATTATTTAACGGCGACTGAATTCTATTTGTCGAAATTGGTTTCGAACTTTGAGCCTCATTTTCTTGACGCGGCTGGCACAAATTTGAGGTTGTGTACGGCGTCATTTGACTCTCTTCGAAATTTAACATTCTCGGTTGATAACTCAAATTCATTTGAGTGTATCCCACTTCTGAATTGTAGTACTCTCCGTTTTTATTAAAAGACATTGTTTAAACTTAAAATAACTATTTGGTTTATTTTATTTTACTTAACAAAATAACGTGTTTTTTTATTCCACTGTTAGCACTACTCTGCTTAAAAAACTATAATATAATCACATTTCAATAATATAAAATTCTGAATGATGTCTACTGACATCTTCATTTGTCTAGCAGAACTAAGAATAATTATCTTAGACAAAATACAAATCATTTGTCCGAACTAATATAACTGCGATTACTACACCAATAAAAAAGCTTCTAAAAAATACGTCACTAAGATTATGGCTCTATACTCTAGAAGGCTCTGATATTATCCGTGGGAAAAAATTTAAAACAGATTGCGAATATTCGTAAAGCTACTTAGGTGAGAACCCGTAGCAAAAAAAAAACATCAAATGAAATTTAAACAACAGAAAATAAAATCAAATGAAACGTCAAAAAAGAGCTATTTAACGCCCTTTGAGCCGATTTAGACGTGTTACCTTGCATCAGCTTTCTCTGCTTTTAAAAAATCAGTTTTCGTTTAGACGTGTTTGCTTGAATCAGTTTCACTGTTGTTATTTATCTATGTGTGTGTAAAAATCCTCTAGTTTAAAAAAATGAATAGTAGAGCATATAGTATATGTATTAGAAATTGATGAAGAAAAAATTAAATTAATCTAATGTTTGTCCCCGACTCCAATTGTCCGTTTGATATTCCAAATTTTCTGCCATCTTTACAAACTATCTAAAAAAAAAAACATGACCTTCGGAAATTTTATATAACTATTTTGTTTGTGTTAGTGCAAAGAAACAGAAGTATCAAAGAAAATTTTTGTTCAAAAAATAATCACAAAAATATGACCTTCGAAATCAATTTATAGAGAGAGAGAGGGGTAAAAAAACGAGGAAATGAACTGATGCAAGAAAACACGTCTAAATCGGCTCTTTGTACCTACACTATTTACCGGCTTTGTACTAAGAGCAAAATATTACTAATAATTTATTTATTCTTTTGGTTTTGGTTTTTTCATTGGTAACCCTGGGCTACCTTTTGCTCAAAGTAAGAATTTTCTCAACTCGATTATAAGACAAGTAGTGGGAGCTTATGTCATTTATAGTGATTTGATTGATAGAGAACTTGTAAATAAATGTATTTTTTCCTAAGTCTTTCCAAATGTTATGCCTGGAGCTTAGAAATTGTGCAAAAAATTTAACAACTTTTTATGGGAGAGAATCTTCTTGCTTACTTTCATCGAGCGGTGTTTGGTTGGTTTGTTAGTTAAGAAGAAAAATCATAATAAAAAAATAAAAAACCAAAGATTTTTCTTTTTTTATCGAAGAAGACCAGAGCACCAGGCCCTAGATTCAGATCAAATGACAAATGACAAATGACAATTTTTTGTGACTTTGTACTAAAATTTTAACTGCTATAAAATGATAATATATAGCAGTTAAAATGTTGACAATATAGCAGGTAAATATATTCAACCAAACCAAATACTAATACTGGGGAACCGGCTGGTCGAATGTCTGCAATCACATACTCCACTGCTCTGTTGATAACGTTCCGTCAGACTTTTCTTTCTCACTAATCACTGTTAGGGAGCAATGACCAATAATAACATCTATGGTATCAATATTAACATCAGAGCTTAGGGTAGCTATTTACTTCAAGATAAAATAACATTCCTTTGGGTCACTTTTGGTTAAATGATACTACCTCTACCGTTCGTTTTAATTTTTTTTTTTCTGGTTTATCTCAATAATGGAGGCCAATAATTAAATAATTTGAATGACCTTGAAATGACCAGTGAAGCGTCTATAATTTGTTGACGATATCTTATGTTGAGTGTGTGAATATGACTCCGCCCTTTTTCAATTGGTGTCGTTATTTTTACTGCTTTCGTAAATTATAAATGGGCAATACTTGTATTCTATTGTATTTGACGTCAGCTATCAAACGCAGTATACGACATTTGGTTGAAGTGTAAACAAATAGTATTTTTAACTCTTTCAAAATGTTGAATTTTATTCCAAATAAACATCATTTGCGGGAAGTTTTATTACATTATTTTATTGCAAAGAAAAGTGCACAGGAAACTTATCGTTTGCTTGTGGAAATTTACGGTGAGCATGCTCCATCGAATACAACGTGCAAAGAATGGTTTCGACGATTTAAAAATTATGATTGGCATGGAGAGCATGGAAAACCACCCAAAAAATTTGAAGATGCTGAATTGGAAACGTTATTGGCTGAAGATTCTTCTCAAACACAATCAGAATTGGCTGTAGCATTAAATGTTGATCGATCAACTGTTGCAAAACGTTTACAAACAATCGGAATGGTTCAAAAAGCTAACAACTGGGTTCCACATGAATTAAAAGAAAGAGACCTCGAACGTCGAAAAACCATTGTGAAATACTGATTCTCAAAATAGAATGTGTAAGCATGAGGTGGAAATTGTTTGAAAAAATTTAAGAGGTTTTTATGCCTAATGGAAGCAACTTCATTTTTATTTTTGTTTCGATTGCTTTGTTTCCATGTGTGCTTTTCCTTTTAATACTAAATTATTTATAAAATACTATAAATAAATAAATAAAGACAACAAAGAAAAGGTTTTCTGCATTGGATAGTCACTGGAGATGAAAAATGGATTTATTTTGATAATCCCAAACGCCAAAAATCTTGGGTGAAGCATGCGGTGAAGCTATAAGGTTATGCTCTTTATCTGGTCGGATCAGAAAGGTGTGGTATATTATGAACTGCTGGAATCAGATGAAACTATCAATGGCAATGTGCACCGACGACAACTAATACGTTTGAAGCGAGCTATAGAGGAAAAACGACCAGAATGGGTGAATAGACACAACAAATTAATTTTTCAGCATGACAATGCAAAACCACATGTTGCAAACGTTGTGAAAAATTATTTACAAGGACAGGACTGGGAAATTCTACCCACCCGTCATATTCACCAGACATAGCTCCTTCAGATTACTACTTATTTCGGTCGATGCATTGCAAACGTCTCTTTCTGAACAGCGGTTCAGTTCTTGCGCTGAGATCAAAAATTGGCTTAATGATTGGATCGCCTCCAAAGACCAAGATTTTTTCAGAGAGGGAATCCGTAAACTGCCTGAAAATGGGGGAAAGTTGTAACTGCAAATGGAGCATACTTTCAATAAATAATTCTTTCATTTTCTAAACAAGCAAATGTGTTTTATTTTAACAAAAAAGGGCGGAGTTATATTCACATACCCAATATTACACAAGAAATAAACAACTTTTGCCTGAAACGTATTTTACTCATCCTTTACTTTAAGGTAGTGGTAGGGATGGTATGTAAAGAAAGGAATAAAATTGAACCTTATAATTCAGGATCATCCAATATAATTTTGTTAGGTCTTCCCTCAAAAATGAACAATTTTCCAGCTATACTGAAACATTCCATTGAAACTCTTTTTCTCTTTATTTATCGAGATAAATTCAACATACACCGATTTTGTCAAAATCAGTTCAGTAGTTCTGTCGTAAGAGCCGGACAACGTTAATGTACATGTATGTAAAATGGTTGTTTATGTTTAGGCATCCTAATAATAACGTAAAAAATATAAAAACAGGCCCTTGTCTCGAAAAACCAACAGACACTCTAAATTTACTTATACCATATGTGTATGTATATAACCCGTACAAACAGAGAGACGATGCGCTTTATATTTTTGTGTAGAGTAGATAAATAATCATTTAGCTTAAAAACCGACTAAGATATTAATGAATTAAAGTGCAGATTTTCCTGTCTGGATTTCGTCCAAATCGATTCAACAGTTTTAGCGTGAAAGCCGGACAACGCTAATGTGCAGACAGACAGGCAAAAAAAAATAACGTAAAAAACTTTAAAAGAGGCATCTATTGCGAAACCAAATAGACAGACATCGTAAATTTATTTATATGTATAGATTAGACGATTTCCGCCTCTCCGTCAATAAATTCCACCGACAAAAATGAATTAATTTCGCGATATTTTCGTTTAAATTTGCAAGTCGTCTAATTCATTTTTAAATGTGTATTAAAATCTAATAAAATGTATTAAATCCGCTCGAAATTACTTCATTTAAAAAAAATTAAATGCCACGGATTTAAATCATATTGAAAATTAATTAATTTTGCAGACGTTTTTGGATCTTTAATAATGGTTCGATATTCGACAGATATATACCTCCAACATCTTTCCTATGTTCTATTGAATGAGGAAACCAAGGTTAGATTAGGTCAGGTTAGAGTGGCTGCTTCGCCACACTTAGACCGGTAACGGTCCAATGTGATACCGCAGGATTTATCCCCTTCACCCTTACTGGAACCATTTAGAGCTACTTATGAAGCGTAGAATATCTAGTAATTTACTGTTTTCAAAGTCCGGCAAGTTGTCCAGCTTGATCTTACCTTACGTATTTATGCCCCCTGCAGGCTAGTGCCGGACATGAGCAAAAGAAGTGACATGCTTCTACAGGAGTCATTTGCCTCCAGACCCAGCCTTCTTGCATGTTCTCCAAATAGGCAGTGCCCAGTATTTGAGTATTCCTACAACCGTTCCTAATTCACGCCTGCATAGATAGATTAATGTCCTAGAGCTGTAAGTGAGGTGCTAGTGTACTTTTCCTCTAAGGAGACCAAATTTACTCCTAAATATTTCAACGAACTTACTAATTCAAGAGGTATGCAGAGATTAGTACCGAAATCTGCCTGTGATAAACATTTGTAATTACTAGTTTTTGATATTTATTTGAAAAAAATGTACACACCCAAATTATCAATGTCAATTCCTATGATAATTTTTGACACATAAAAAATAAATTCATTGTGTGATTGATGTAGTCGCCTTAGCATTTTATTTCAAAGAAATTGATTTTCCTCATTCGCTGTTACGGAGATACAATTTTTCAACAAGGACATGATTTTAATTCTTAAGTTGTAATTTTTATTATCGATTTAAATGGCGTAATTATGCGCTAATGATTTTTATTCTGAGTGTAATTTAGTTAGAGAGTATAATTGAAGTGACACAACTAATGGAATAGGGGTGAAAAACTCAAAATGTAAAAAAGCCGATTTTTTTTAGTAATAAAATGTCATCCTTAATATTAGTAGTAGTTGTGTTTACTTTACAACGTTAAATAATATTCGTAGCAATTGTAAAGAATTATTAATGAAAAACGTGTCGTAATAGGTGTAATTCCCAGCACTTAAAATATTTATATAATCAAATCCATTGTATAAATTAAAACACTCGACAGAAGGAGGACAAAACTTAAACAATAACTTTTAAAATAATGTGTTAACTATTTTCTTTTATAATACAGTTTTAGTTAACAAAAAGTCGTTATTATACAATTATGTACGTGAATATTTTATGAATAAAAACCAGACTTTTATGATATTGTTAAATAGTTAATATAAAAAATAGAAGCAAATTTTACATTACGACGTATACCAAACATAAAAAGGAAATTTGGTTCAAGTCGAATATTGTGTATATTTTTATACACCCATCACGTATTTATGCAAGGTGATTATGTACTAAAACAAACATCTACCCCGCTTTAGAAGAAATGGCTCATGTGTTTAAGAAAATATTTAGCTAGAGAAACGTGACACAGGTTAACATAATATGTACCGGATATTAGTTAATGTTATTTTGCGGTTACTGTTGTAAACAGAAAACTGTATACACTTTTGGATGTAAAACCGCAAATTATTCGCACGGTAATCTTTTACATATTTTGGTACCCATAAATTTCCTTCAAACCGAGCTTTGATGTTTTCAATCCTTATACTTTTCTCAGAGATGTTGTTGATTAACTAAGTATTGCTGCTTGTGCTGTATATTGAAAAGGTTAATTAATTCTATTGGATTAGTTTAAATTTTGCATGCAAAACATATTAAAAATCAAACCGGTGCGGTGCCACCAGTTTAGACGATGAATACGTAATACACATGATATAGTTAATAAAGTTTTTTGTCCTTAGACATAAACTTTGGCTTAATGTAAACTGAAAATATTAGAAGGAAAAATGAAAAATAACTCATTAAAAAATAAACTATAAATATGTTAATTATGCAAACTAGTTTATCACAAATTTTTAAGATATTTCCAATTAACAAAGTTTTCTATTTTACAAAATATTGGTAAAATGAAGAATGCAACGCTCCTCTTGCCTTTTTAATTTAATATAAGAACTGAACTCTAAAGGTCATTCACCTGATTTTATGATACCTTTTCTAATCGACCTTTTGGTAATATTTTATTGTTTGTTTGGTTTTACTACACATATACCAATATGGTTTTTGATATAACAACAAACCTCCATTACGTCGCCATATTAACATTTTTGCTTCTGGGAAATCATTGAATCCTTTAATGCCTTCTTCTTTTCTCCAAAGCTAAGATTAAATAGTTTTATTTACAGACAATTTTTACCATTTCTTTTATATGCTTTATATTAGAGAAGGGAGTATATCACCTCTGTATTCCAAAAGGCTCAATTAGTCCAATGCATCAGTAGAAGAAAATTGTATGTTCTTACGTTTGTTGCAGGCAACTTGGTAGGATATTTTGAAATATTTGGATTTAAGTATATATCGTTGGATTTTTATATAAATTATTATTATTATTATTATTTTATATAAGTTCAAGTGGTAAAATATCTGATCTCTCTCTGTTAAATTTATCGGTCGTATTTATCAAGTGATTCAGGATGTCTGAACCCAAAAATGCCACCAGAAGTGAAATTTTATTAAAATCAAAACATTTTTTGAATCACTTAAACGGCGACGCGTCACTTACTATACTCAACTCACCACTTAAGGGGCAACAGGACTATGAGTATGTCGGAAATACTTCGCTGGATAAATTCAATGAAATTTAAAAATTAGAAAATGAAGCAAAGGAATCAACTAATTTCTTATCTAACGTTTTTCCACTTCTCTTCAGAATTTTATGGATCAGGTAGTTAAAAATTGGAATACTTTGAAATAGTTGCATATTCAAATTGATACATGAGACTTGATGTTGATACATCATTTAACAGAAAAACTTGACTTTATCAAAAATTTAGAAACGAACCAATAATTAAGCTTTGATGACTTTATAATTATTTTAAAAAATCGGGTTCGAATTTTAGAGTCGATTAAAATTAAACAACATCTTTGAAATAATAGGACTTCTTAGTTTCAACTAGTGGTCAATGTGTCTACTGTGATGAAACACATTCAATATTATAATTGGCCATCATTTTCTGACACCAAAATCAGTCTACAAATGCGTTTTCAATTCATTCGTAATAAGCAAATGTGTATCAACTGCCTAATTGACAAAAAATAAGGTTATGGTGAATGTGATAAGCCTTTGTTCCTTAAAACGTCACAATCTTCTAAATTTTGGAACAAATTCGATAGTTTTGAGTAACAAAAATACTTTCAAAGGTACCAGGTCAAATACTTCAAATGCAAATAAAATTATCGAGTCAAATATTAGTCACAATACTGAAATTTTTTCGTGCGTATCAGAGCAAAAGCCAAATTGTATCCAATTGTCTTCAAACCAAAAATGTGACATGTGAATCCCACAAGAACTTATTAGGTAGAGCATTGTCGGAACCTTATTAGTGAAAGTCTTGTGAATTTGTTAAACCTCTGAAAACTAACGACGAATAAAATTATATCTGTGGTGAGATGTTCTAACCATCACTATTTTCGATGTTCGATAGTGTTAATGTCTCCCATTTTAAAAATAAAATTGTACACCATTTCGATTTTTGAATTATGCATATTTTATTGCGATCTCATCATGCCCGAATAAAACATCATTCTGTTTCTACTTCCATTTATCATTCTTTATCATTCAAATTTTCATTTGTGGCGCTTTGTCGATGTGAAAAAATGAAACAGTATATACATTTATTCTACAAGAATGAGATCGCAGTAAAGAAACCATAATTCAAAAATCGAAATGGTGTACAATTTTATTCTTAAAAAGGGAGACATGAACACTATCGAACATCGAAAATAGTGATGGTTAGAACATCTCACCACTGGTATAGGTGCGGCAAGGAAACAATGATAAAAACCAAAGTGAATTTAACCGTATCATCCAGAGTGTCCAATTTTTCAACTAATTTGGAATTTTTCATTATTGATTGTCTACCGTCAAGTCGAGCACCAGTCGACATAGGCTTAATTCCTGTTGAAATTGAATTGGCTGATCCTTAATATATAATACATTATTTAACGGTAAATCTATTATTGTTTTCAAAAATCGTCGTCTTTCTTTTGGCCGATGTTGTATTTCAAAGCCTATCAATGAAAAGGTTGATCAGCTTAGCAGTAGTTTTGACCATAAGACGTCTATTTACCATATTACTACGTCATTAAGGAAGGCAGTACCAAACAACCTAACTTCGAGTTGTATTTAATGAATCGTTCAAATCTTCTTGCAAAATATCGCTGAATCCCATATGGAACTAGTAGTGTTCCATATTTAGCAACTCGTACATTGAAACAATTAGCTTTAGACGAAACGATTTCATTCCCTGTAACTTCGAAAATATTGATGTACGACTTCTATGTAGATGACGTTTTAACAGGGACTGATACAATCGATAAATCCTTAACCAGGAAGTCAGACTTAGCCATATTGTTAGAAAAGGGTGGATTTCAACTGAAAAAATTTTCTTCGAATTTCCCTTTTATTTTATCGTTTTCTGAATCTGCTTCGAATATTTCATTATAGTCCAGTAAATGAAGGGTCGTACCTGAAAGTTACTAGTTGCCATTTTTATTTGCTAATTGATGAATGGCATTTGGCACCCCCTTGAAAATGAGCCCGAGTTTGCGTAAAAATATTGTGCGGCAGGGGGAGAAAACGGCCAACGGGGAAAATTTGACCGTTTTCGAGATAAACGGGCCCAAGCGCACCCAGAATATTAAGTTTCTGTGTTGTATGCCGGAGAACTCTCAATAACTTTGTTAAAAATACAAATTTTGTCATTATTCAAAGTTCTTCTGGAAGGAGAAATCTACCGCTACCATATCCGGTGACTTGAGTCACGTTTTAAAAAGGGGTCAAATATTGTTTTTCCATGCATTTTTAGTCCTCCCCTGAATTTGTTCCTATTTTTTTTGTATTCCACTAATTTGCTCCAAATTTCCTTGATTATGGGTCCTCAGAAGGTCCTCTGTCATCTGTGAAATTTGTATAACCTAATTTTCTTGCATTTTGATTAAAACTTTATTTGTTGAACCCCAATTTATTGCTGTTTTTGGAGTGTGGAAAAACAACCACCAATTAAAAATTCATACATGATCGGATTGGTCTCTATGACATATCATTTGAAAGCTAAGAACTTGTACTTTTCGGCTGTGCAATTATTTTTTTTCACAAAATCGGCGATTTTTCAAGAAGTTTTAAGAACGCATGCTCAAGGAAAAAGCGCACTTTTTCTTTTCACGACATTTTTCTCCCTGCCCTTTATTTCTGACATTTTAACATCTTGACTAGTGTAAAAGAAGAGAAGAGTGATAAAAGAAGAGAAAAAAAGAGTGATAAAAGTCAAGAATATTGAACAAATTTTGAGGTTTTTCGTTTAAATTAACTTACATCAACAACCTAAAATACAGAAAGTGAAGATTCAAATCTTATCAAATTGGAGCAAAAGGTGAGCATTTGTTTAATTTTTCGGCAGATATGTAAAACATTTAAGAGATAATTATTCCCGGGATGTCACAGTGGTTTTTGATGGCTATGAATGCAATCGCGATAGTATAAAAAGGTCAGAACGTTTGGACGTGCAAACAACAAGTCATGCCCTGACATAAGGTTCGAGCCTAACATGGTTTTACCATTTCCAAAGGAAAAGTTTTTGTCCAATAATAACAATAAAATTCGCTTCATCCAGTATTTGAAGGGTGTTCTGGAAGAGAATGGCATTTCCGTTAGACAAGCAGTAGACGATGGAGACTCGTTCATCGTACATACGGCGCTGCAGAAATATGCTGTCAACGGCCAGCCGGTTGTAGTAGTGGCAGAGGATATTGACATCCTTGTACTGATAACAGCCCTGACCCCAAAAGATCAAACAATTTATTTCTTGAAGCCTGGAAAGGGGAAAAAACCCAGCAAATGTTTTCCTCCAAGAGCTTGGTTGCACCGCCCTTCGTTAGAGACAATATTTTATTTCTCCACGCGATTTCGGGAAGCGATACAACTTCTGCTTTTTTCGGGAAAAGAAAAACGCCAATAGTCGACAAATTAGAGGGAAAGGTAACGAAGAACAGAGACACGGAACTGGAAGCGGTCATTGAAAGTTTTAAAAACCATATAATCTTCCCCACGAGACCGTATTTCAAGACGGGGAAACTGTCATTGCGTCGATCTACAGTGATTATGATACACAAACCCTGACAAAAATTAGATACGAGATCTTCAAGCGATTCACCAGAGACAGAAACAGAACCCAAACCGCGCTCAAACTAGCAACCTTGAAACCCACACCTGAAGCTGCAAGGCAACACCTTTATCGGGTATATTTGCAAGTCCAGCAGTGGCTCGGAAACGAACTGTCACCAGAAAAATGGGGATGGAAACGTGTAGGGAGTACACTCATGCCGGTTCAAACCACTAAAGACCCAGCGGTTCCGGAACTCTTAAAGATGAAATTTTCTCAATGTAAAAAAGAATGTAAGGGAACATGTTCATGCAAGAACGCAGGGCTACCATGCTCATCTATTTGTGGTTCATGTGAGTCCCGCCAGTGTTCGAATTATAAAGACAGCCAAGATTCGTTACCCGAAGAGGTAGAACTAAAGGAAACTCTAGAACCAGAAGGAGTTGTTGGCGAGGGCGCTGTTGATGACCAAGAATTATTATTGGACTCTTGTGACGGGGACTGGTGATTTACAGATTTATGTCATAATTTCAATGTATTTTTATATATTTTTCTATAATAAATGAAATTTAAAGAAACTTTATAACTCTTTATTCCAAAAACCTCAATCCGGATGGTTGCAAAAAATTTTGCAAAAATTTGCTGAGAATCTGCAAGAAATTGTGTTGAGTATTATGGGTAAATATTCTTCACACTTTAGAGATTTTTAATTTTCGTTAGGAAAAACCTAATGAACTTCAATACTTTGCCACATGTGCAAAACTGAATGTCCCTAGTTTCTGGCCAATTGGTGGGGTCCATCCTGCTGTGATTGATCTTAAAGTCTGCTTTCCTAATAGGTATAGCTTGAGGCCTCATTTGCGAGAAAAACAAGACGCTCGGAAACATAAATATCCTTCAAAATTATATGGTTTACGGCGTTTCTCATTTATGGCCCCGAGGATTTTGCCAGTGGATAGAATGTGGTGGCGCCATCTACAGTTGGTTTACACAGTTAAAAACATTGAAAATAATGTATTTCAAACACCCCCCCCCTTGCATATTTCATGAGTCTCAAAATTTTGGATTTTTCAACCCGACTTTTTACAAAAAATATTAATGTTGCGAAAAAAAATCATAAGGTGTAAGTAAAATCATAAACTGATCTTCAATTTTTATCTGAACAAAAAATCTCTAACTGCCATATTTTGGGAGATATTCGCGGAAACCCGATTTTCCGGATCTTTAAGGGCCATTTTCTCCCCCTGTCACGCAAACTTGGGCTCATTTTAAAGGGGGTGCCAAATGCCACTCATCAACTAGCAAATAAAAATGGCAACTAATAATCTATAGGTTGGCCTTTTTTTCCCCCTTCATTTACTGGACTATTAGTACTTGGTCTGTCTTGGAACACTTCATCTGATGAGTTCTAGATGATTTTTTCTAAGTTTTCATTAGAAACTATTTGCTGAGCTGTTACAGCTTCAAGGATTCTCAGATGCATCCTAAAAACGCTTCGATTATGTAATACTACTATCAGCCGTGTTTTCCATGAGAACTGCACTAGAACTCGATAAACTTTAAATTCCTTTTATTCTATGTAAAACGAAAAAAAAATAAATTCATAAAGCGCGAATGTGTAGTGTATTTGATATAATTACATATTTTAAGTTTAAAAATTTCCCCCTTTAGTTATTTCATCAATATTATCTTATTTCTTGCTGACGTCATTACACGCAACTACACTCGATAAATTCATGGGTTTATCCAGTGTAACTAAAAAATAAGCTATAATTGTCATTATTTATTGCTGTAACAACTTAAAATGTGTATTTATGTGAAATGCACTACACATTATCACTTTATGAATTTAATTTTTTTTCTGTTTACATAGAATAAAAGGAATTTAAAATTTATCGAGTTCTAGTGCAGTTCTCATGGAAAACACGACTATATTAGAGTTACAGACATGTTGCTCACACAAACTTTAAATAAAGTAATTGAAAGTTTAGATATGCAATTTGGTTACCTTTATCTTTGGTCGGATTCGGAGATTACGTTGTTTCGTATTAAATCCGGGCCATTTAAGTATGTTGGTGCTACGTACCAACATCATTAATTCCTATGCAGACTTCATTTCTCGTCGCTTAATGCCAAATGAGTTTTTAAATCAAAATTTATGGTGGTCTGGTCCCAGTTTTCTTCAAGAAAATTAATCATATTGCCCGCAAAAACTCAAACCATTCGACTCTTGAATGTTGTCATTCGACTCTTGAATGTTATGTGGGGTCAACATCTCTGGAGATTTAAAACTAAATTTCTTTTGTTTTTTTTTTTTTTTGTTACGTATTTAATAAAAAATAAAATTAAAAGTAAAAACTGTTAAGTAAGAAATTAGCTGTTTAATGAAATAAAAATAAATTATGTGTACTAATTTTAACAGTTAAAGTGAAAATTATTGATTATTAAGTATTTAAAACTGTTTTTAATAAAAAATAAAAATAATAAGTGCATACTCTAAATGTCAACATAATAATGCACTGTGTTTGTAATACTAAAGTTGTGAGAGCTTCATGAAAAAGAATAAAAATGTGTGGCAATGTAAAAATTGTGATACTTTAAATCGAAAGCTTTTATCTGCCAATATGGCGTCACCCATTTCATCTAAAAATGTGAAATCTACCGAAATCATTGAAAATCCGGTTCAACAAGTGATAACGATTGATTGGTTTATAAAGAAACCGTAAACCTTAAACAAATAAATCAAACTGCATTGGAGCGCATATCTGTATTGGAAACAGATAACTGCTTACTAGAAAACAAAATAAGTAATTTGGAATATCGACTAAACACATTTGATAAAGCGAATTACAGTAGTAAACTAGATATAGTCAACGTTCCTGATGTTCATAAACACAATGTCGTTAATAAAGCTGTAGATGTTATTTGTAATGGTGTTGGTATAAGCATTTCTACGGATGACATTGAATACTGTACAATTAAATCTATGAGTATCAAGCCAAGAAATATTCGAGACAATGGAAATATAAACAACAACAACAACTTACAACCCAACCAGATGACAACAAATGTTATATCCGTTAAATTTAAATTCGCCGCAATGAGAAATCAAATCGTCGTCCCAGGACTAGATTACGCTAAGCGCCAAAACCACTATTTTGAGAAAACAAAAATAAAAGTTTAGCAGGTTATAATTATCTAATTTATGACATTAACTAAATGGTATTAGTTTGTTTTGATGCATTGTTGATTTGGTAATAATCATCAAAACACTAAATTTCCAAGACTAGGAAAACTTTTTCTAAGCTTCCAAATTTTCCAGCGACTCATTTTTTTGTTTGCGCTATAACATAATATTTTGGTGTGATATAGCGGAAAATGGATATAGATTACATTTCAATTTTCAAAGAATTTAGGTAAATTTTACACTAAAATATGGTCTTTAGCGGAATTTCCATTATCATTTTTTAAAAAAGAATGAAAGCAATTCTGATAATTTAATTCAATTACTGAAATTAAATCATATTTTATTCCAAAATAGAAAATATAATGCTAAAAAATTATAATATTTCACTCGTTAAAAATGTAAATAAAATTAAAATTCGTTGATAAATAATTTTAAGTTTTAGTATAAGAGCCCATTTTGTTTAATATACGGTAATGGGTTTACTCCGTTTTCAAAACTGTATAATAAAAGTTTTGATCAACTTTAGGCATGAACTTAAGAAGACTCAATAAATCTTTCCGTTTTTCTTCGCTCATTTTAATTTTATTGTTTTGAAAAGGTATGATTTCAAAGATACAATCCGTTTGAACCTCGCCGACATTTTTTCTGGCCCTTCGAGAACTTGGTGATTTAGTTATAGAATCGGTATTAAAATCATCTTTAAATGACCGCTTATATGAAATATTCATTATATTACGTGATTCATACTTTATATGTCGTACTTTAGTAAACGGAATGCAAGAAAAATTAAATTTTTGGATCGCTTGGCTGTAGTGCTTGAAATCGCTAGGTTGCATTTGCATTATTTTCAACTTTACTTTGGGAAACTTAGCATTAGAAAGTAACCGTACTAATCCAATTGGACTAAAGATTTCCATATTTCTCAAGTACTTTTCTAATGTACTATGAACAGCGTCAACTTCTTGCAACATAGAGTGCCCGGGCTCTGAAAATTTCTGCTCGATTAACTTCACATGAGGATTTTCCTTCATGAATTTTAAAAAACTTAGGGACACAATTGAATTGTGATTCTGTGGAACGCATGAATCGGTCCAAATAATAATTCTTTCTGTTTGTGGAAAATCTGACATCACTGCTTGCAAAATTTTCACAAAAGCACTCGCTAATTCGTTTCCACCTCGTCCTTGCATTGTTTCATTCCAGAAACTACAATAGGTAGTTCTATTATCCTGACAGTATCCAGTAAGATTGAAACATAGCAGCTTTCTTTTATAATAAAAACAGTTCATATTTGCTTTGGGTAATGCATAAACGTTTTGCAAATCAACGACAATTATTCGAGTACATATTTGGCTCACAATTTGTTCTGTCGACATCTTTTTCCGCTTTCGCGGCCAACTTGTTTTGCATATGATTTCACCGTTATTCACCTTCGTCTTGTGCTCTTCACATTTGTTGCACAAGTCCTTTTTAGGAACAAAGACAGCCAAATTAAATTTCGTCTCAAATATATGCTTGTATGCCCAAAACTTAATAGGGTCTTCTATTTCGTTGCAATATAATTCGTACATTTTCCTTATACTAAGATGTGGTTCTAAATACTTTTTGGTAGATGAAGAACGACAATAATGGGAATCCACTGTTGCAAATCCACTGATATGACTTGCAACTTCATCCAGTTTATTTGGTGGCAATTCGTTCTTCTTGTGTCTTCCTTTAGCTGGGGACTTTGATGTAGTAGTATTTGGATCTATTAGATGTGCGAAATAGTAATGAATTCGCGTTTTATTTATATCCAATGTACTGGTAAAAAACAATTGGCAGACTCTCTTCAGTTTACCGGCTTTTAGAAAATGGTAGATGAACGTATTCTTTCTGCGAGGGTTGTTATTAGTGGTTCTTGATCGCTCTACTGGAACCTTAAACACTAAATTGCCGAAAAATTCGCCTTTAGATTTTGAACTTAATTGCCAAAAATTATCAAATATGAATGTTCTCTCTGACAAATTAAATTCTTCATGGCACACAACCCATTTTTATTTCTCGTCGTTTACGATTTATTCCCAAACTATCAGTAAATTGGTCCCCTCTCTGAGATTTTACCGTTCTTACATTTTTTTCCCATTCTTCAGGACACTTAAGTCTTTTACTGGTCAATGTTTTAGAGCAACCTGGTACATCTAAGATTATTAGCAAAGTTAGTCATAACATTCAATTTCACATGTTTCTTACCATTACGCAAGACATCATCAATCATTCTTTCAGGATCAGGTGGAAAGTATTCAGAATCGGCGTCCGAATCAAGAACCGATGATTCTATAAATTGCAAGAGAACTTAGATAATACATCCAAATATTTGGAATTGAAAATTATACCCCTGGAATCAAAATCTTCATTTTCTCTTATAAGTTTCATTGTCGGGCTCACCGAATTTTGATTATTTTCAGGTGTTGGTGGAATTATAGTGCATGGAGAACGCATTGAACAATCGTGCTGTTGTGCCTTATTCAACAAAGTTTGATTTACACTTATAAGCTCTATAGTCGGGCTCACCGAACCTTGACTATTTACAGGTGTTGCTGGGAATATGGTACATGAGGTATGCATTGAACCATCATTTTCATCAAGCTCATTCAATAAATTTTCAAATGAACGAAACGCTCTAAAGTAACCGTAAAGGAGGTTATTTAATTAAATTTTAGTTATTCATTTTCTGACACTTCACCTCATTTGATCAACATCAAATTCTGGTACAGGTGAACTACTTTTATCACGATTTTGGATTGGTTTGATTATACAGCCATCCATTTTTACTTAAATTCAAAACTAGGAAATAATTTACGGAAACAAATCTAATCACGTGTTTTATGACCCACTCTTTCAAATTTCTCTTGTAAAGTGAATTTTTTTCGAGCTGAAATTCCCTTTTATATAGATTTTAGTTTATACCGTTAGACAGATAAAATTAATGACAAAAACTCGAAAACTATATCAACGGCTGGATATAGCTGAATAAAACTCAATAAAAATACCAACACAACTTCATTTGAGTTTGGATATAGCGTTTTTTAAATTGTAGCCGAATAAGGTAAATGTTTTTTCGAATATAGCTTATTAAATAAAAACACAATTGTTCAATTTAATGTTAAAATAAACAAGATTTAACCACACTTAAATAATTTATCGATTTGACTTAGTCACACCGGGACGACGATATCGCTTTTCTAAAAAACAATGTAAATTGGAGTTCGCCTAAAAAAATTCAATTGTAATGCATTTAGTGCTAAAATCAGAAAAACCTAAGTGGAGTTAGCGTTAAACAGGATTTGGCGTAATTTAGTCGCTACAAAGTGTTGAAAATGGTGGATAGCGGAAAACACAACACCAGTTTCCTCAGCAACGGGTAGTCTGATTAAAACGTATATACGCGCAAACGAAAGAGGATGGTTTGAAACCTAAGAAACCGTCAAAACCCGGAAAATGTCAATTTGGTGGTTAACGTAATCTAGTCCTGGGACGACGAAATTTTGAAAGCCAAACATAAAAATAAAGAAAAACTCACTACTCAAGTTTTTGGCGATGGATACGGTATGCAGAAAATATACATCAACGAAAGCCTTTCCTTATATACTCGTCAGCTACTTAATGCGGCACGAAAAATTAAAGTTGCTAAGCGTTTTAAATATTTGTGGGTTAGGGATTCAGCAGTATTAATGCGAAGGGTCGAGGGCGAAGCAGTTATTAAAATAAGAAGAAACGAAGATTTATTAAATCTGTAATTTAATTTCTGAAAAGTTTTTAAATGATTTCTAATATTAATGTCTACAAGTTAAATTGTGATAATTCAAACAACGCTTCTTCTTTGAATTCTTCTCTTGGTATTGTTGAGTGTAACGACAGCTTAGCTAATTTCGTTATACTACTTCAAAATATTCGCAGCATGCATAGTAACTTTAACTCTTTAGTGGCACATATAAATGCATTAAATAATCTACCAGATTTAATTATTCTTACAGAAACATGGATTTACGATACCGAATCAAGTGATTATTCTCTGCCAAATTACAATCTCTTTGTTTGCTGTAACAACCCATATGCCTCAGGTGGTGTAGCTGTGTTTGCTAAAAGTGATTATTCTTGTACATCAGCTAGTTTTAATCTGTTAAGTGCCGATATAATAAAACTGGAGGTAACCGTGTATAATGATAGTTATACTATACTTTGTATTTATAGATTTCATGAATATGATCTCCAAAAAAAATGTCTTTTTGAATGAATTAGATGAGATGTTGCAAAGTGCTAAATTCAACAGTTGATTGTTCAATTCTCGATTATAACATTACTGATCATTGTATGATCAATATTAAAATATCACTGAATATATACCTGAAGTCAAATCTGATGGTAAATGTATTCCATTTATTATTCGTAAAACCATTGACTTTACAAAACTCACTAAATTGCTTAAGTTTGAATTTTGGGAATCGGTCTATTCCGAAAATGATGGTTCTATTGACGATTGTAAAAGTAGAGAAAGCGCCTCTCGAGGAAAAAAGTTAAAATGAGGCAACAGGCAAAATGACATTTCTCATAAATGCGACGAAAGAAATTTTTGCAATCCGGCAATTAAAAATGGTTTTTATAATCCAAAATTGGAATTATTTACAATTATTAGCAATCTGGTAGGTAAAAATTGTGTTTACAGTTCAAAATTGGAATTGTTTACAACAATTTCGAACGTCAAATTAGCAGCTACCTCAGTTTAAAGATTTTCCACTAGGTAGAATCTGTGATGCTCCAATCGTCAATAGCATACGACAATTTTGTTAAAATATTTTCGCAACATTTTAGGATGTGTGTGAGCGAAACCACCGTAAACAACAAACATCTCAAACGGTTACAACCATGAGTGTCTATTAGATTGCTCAAAAAGATAAACAAAAAGAATTCGATACGTAAAAAACTTAAGAAACATCCTTCGAATGTTAAACTTGGAAAATTGTATCAAAAAGTATGTTCTGAAGTCAAGAATGATATTAAATTTACGCGTGAAAATTATTATGCTAGTGAGCTTCATAAATGTTCCGGTAATATGAAGGGTGTCCGGTAAAATCGAACACGATTGTTGAACTTGACATGGATGACGGTATAATTCAAAACCGTGTTGATATTGCGAATAACGTCAATGATTATTTTGTTAATTGTGCTACCAACTCAATACCAACATTGCGTTCTGAAACATGCTCATGTAACAGTTTTGACCTTCTAACATATGAAATTTGTCAACCTAATAGTTTCTTCTTTGAATCTTTCACTGCAATAGAAGTTTATAAAATGATTCAATCTCTTGATAATAAACACTCATGTACTTCTGATAATATTATTGTACTAATAGTCTAATTAAGCAGAATGCTTATTTCATTGTTGATGTTTTAACATATTTATTTAATTTAAGTGTTAATTCTCGCATTTTTCCAGCTAGTTTAAAGGCTGCGGAAATTTGATGTCCAACTACAGGCCGATTTCTTAACTTCCCACGATTGCAAAATTATTTGAAAAACTCATGAAAAAACGAATATTATCGTTTTTAAATAAAAATAATTTTTTTAGCAATTTTCAGTTCGGGTTTAGAGAGGGTAGGTCTACAGAAGTGGCTTTATTGAAATTTGGTGAAGTAGTCTATGATGGTTTAAATGGAAATAAAAGTACTGCTGCTATATTTTTGGACATGACAAAAGCGTTTGATATGGTTGACCATCAAATACTTCTGAACAAGCTTCATGCTATTGGTTTTAGAGGGAACACTTTTAAATGGGTTTCAAGTTATTTAATGAAAAGACACCAAAGAGTTAAACTGAATGGTATCTTTAGCGATGTACAGTTGATAGTTTCAGAAGTTTCTCAAGGCTCCGTTTTAGGTCCGTTTAGGTAAATTTTTAAACAAAAATTCAATGGTAATGTTACTGCTTTCGCCGACGATTTATAGCAATGATAACCATTTTTTAACAAATCTTGATGCAATGCTTGAAGGCAATGGTTTACCACGCACAAGCTACTTGTTAGTGAGAAAACAAAAATGATCTGTGAATGAAACTAACTGGATCAACTATTTACGATTGTGATATTTTCTGTCATTCAGCAGATTGCTTAAAACATACAATGAGTACCCAAAATTGTGACCGATGTATTATTGCAAACCGATTAGATTATCCCTGCTCTGTGAAATGTTTTAAAATTGAATCCGTATAAAAGCCCTAAAATATTTAGGTCTAATTATTGATATGAATCTTAGCTCTGGAAGGAGCATGCACATAGGGTACAGAATTATATGATATTCGCAATTCGTAAAATTTACCAATTGAAGTCATTGTGTTCCCAGAAAATTCTTATGATGGTGTATCATTGTATCGTTCAATCTAAATTGCAGTATGGTATTGTTTGTTGGGGAGGTACGTATTTTAATATGGTTGAACCAATTTTGTTAGCACCGAAACATGTAATTCGAATAATATGTGGTAAAAATAGGTTAACTAGTAGTTGGCCATTATTGTGTAGTCTTACAAAGTAAACATATTTTCTTCTATGTATATAATCTGAGTTCTCGATATTAGGAGGTTGAAATTTGTTAATAAATTTATTGTTTTAAAAATAAGCCCAAACTGTCGCATCAAATAATGGGCGATTTACCAGCCAATCGTGTAACGATACCAAGACCCTTTTCAATAGTAATATGGAATATGAGGTTCATTAGTTATTTTGCATGATGACAACATCCCTCCCATTAATTGGCCACTTGGTAGAATTATAGACGTACATTCTGGTCTCGATAATTATGTTCGTGTGGTAACTATAAAAACTTAGAAATCTAAATTTAATCAGATTTATACAAGTAAATCAAACATTTATTAATGGTGATCGCAAACTTTTGAATTCTTTGACTAACGTCACCAATATTATTAATGAAAACTTAACTTTAATAATACATGTAACCCTCATAAATAATAATTAATTAAATTAAATTAATTAATTAAGAAAAAATTTCTTTAAATGTAAGTCTCTTTTTTCTGCGTGCAATAAAGAAAACTGGCCTAAATCTCCGAATCCAAATATATCAGACGAATTTCTTGAGCTTCGTCAAATTGAAACTTTCATTTGTTGCTTAGGTCGGTCTAGAATTATATATCTTCGAAAAATATTCAAGTTATTTAAAACTTCTTCATGTTACTGCAATTTGTCTACGTTTGCATTATAATTGCAGCCCAAAAACTCACGATAGAAGTTTTGATTCAGCAAATTCTCCCATAATAATGTTTTAGTATCTAAATCAGGCGTGATAACCGAGTCCAGTCACCTTCCCTAGTAGATCCGATTTAGACAAAAATCTTTTCCTCAGACATTTTTTGCGAATTTTCATTTTGGACCCCTCCCTATACATACATATACGGTGAGCCCATCAGGTTTTCCAGACAGCAGATATAGTTACTTCTTATTTGGCCTGAATAATGAAATCATAAAAATCAAAAATGTCAAATTTCACTGCCAAATTAACGGTCTTGAAAACCAATAGTGCTAATTTCGCAATAATTTTTATCTTTAATATCAGTAACTACAAGATAAATATCCATATAATTTGAACATGACTGAATACTCAATAAACATTTGCTACTTTGTGCACACCCGTCTCACATTATTTAATTAACAGTAATGGATATCGTATCATAAAAAGCTCCGCCATTATCTATGAAAAAAGTTTAGCAAAAAACAAAACACAATAGTGTATACCAAACACGTACATATACATGAAAAAGAAAAATTTCTCTATATAACGCTGTTTCCAACCGTGTGGTGTTCATACAAATTACACCAATTTACATCAAAAGGTCAATATCAATTAAAATTAATTCCGATAAATATTACTGATAAAAAGGAGTGAGGCAAACACCAAACTATGAACATATTTATTTACATAAAGAAACCAAGAAAATAAGAAAAAAATGAAAAACTATACATGATGAGAGAGAACAAACATTTTGCACACCCAGGACCAAAAAAAAAAAATCATGGAGCAAAATCTTATAATTCTCAGTAAGAGTTCCCCCCACGAACACACAAATATAAAAAGAAGCAAAAAAAAGGTTTGCTTTTCTTTCTCATATACTAAACGACCATTGACACTTAAATCGTTTGACCCACTAACAAAAGAAAAACTGAAAACCTCACTAAAAATCAGCCCACGCAATCAAAGTGTATAGAAATTTATATTAAATCTTAAGCCCGTATCCCTCTCACACATCGTCTTGTTAAATGAATGCCAAAAAATAAAAAAAAAATAAAAACTTATCTCTATCGATTCGATTTATATCTCAAATACAATTTCCCTCATTTTCGTATCATGACATATTTTTATGACACATTTCTGTTTTCTTTTATTTTTTTTTTTTTTTGTTTTTTAAATTTGAACAATTTGTATTTATTATATTGTAACAGATAACCAACAAATTAAATTATGAAAAAGATAACATAACCCATTCATACACATAATAAGGAAAAATCAATATGGCGATAAATGAACATAACCTTAAAAAGTTAAAACAAATTATTTTTTGTGTCTCAGATAATAATAATAAACAAGTGGCCAACCATTGTGTACAGCAAAACAAAATATTTAAATTACATATACACATAAAATAGATAATATTGTATTATGAATAAAATAAATTACATAAAAATAAAAGCGATTTAATCTGAAATAAAATAAAACAAAAAAAAAATATTCTGCGACTGAAGAGCAAATTTCAAGCAACGAGAGATTTTTCTTATTATCCATTGCAAATGAAAATCTCTTGTCTTTCGGTAACGACCTTTCTCTGTGAAAATACGTGTATAGACAATAAAATTGGAAGATACAACAGAAAATAACAATAAAAACAATTAAATGGATTTGAAGGAATTATATTTTAAAATTTAATTAGCTTGTAAATAACAGTAAAAAATGGTGGTCATTTGTTTATAGCCGTACACAGCATTTTCCATAATGCAAACTTTTTAGTAAAATATTTAAATTTAGAGGAAATCTTTGCTTTTTATTGGGTGGGTGTGTGTGTGTGTGTACGAGAGAAAAATAGAAAAACTAGATAAATTGTAAAATTGGGTGATTTTTTTTTTTTTTAATGTTTCGGCATTTTCTTACATTAACACAAACGTCGTCGTTTAAAAAATAAAAAATATGCGTTTGTATGGGAATTGGTCCTAGGAATTCTGTTTTCCTTTTTTTTTTGAACATTTTTCTCGTCGAAGAAAAATGTGTGTAAAATAACAATAATAACAACAATAATAAAATTACGACCTGAGTGAATTTGCTTTTGAAGAGAAAAAATGTAAATTTTTATTAAATATATTCCCATGGTTTGAGTATTCGCTAAAAAAAAAATTAATTTACATTTTTTTTTTTTTTTTGGTAATATTTACTTTTTAACTAAAATTTAATTTAATAAACCATTTCACAAATTTATTTTATTGCAACAAAATCCACTTTTGTGTTGTTTTTTATTTATTGATACACATAAATTAATTTTTTTTAACTATTCTTAGAACATTATTTTTTATTTTTAAATATTATTTATTTAATAAATATAAAAAATACACATAAAACTCTTAATTATTATTTATTTTCTAAATTTTTTTAACTATACACACACTTTAAAATATTTTATTTGTAGCAAAAAAAAACAAAAAAAAATTTATTATTTCTCCAAAATTAATCCAATAATTTTACTTTTTTTCCACCGCGCACAATAAAATAATGTTCACTTTATCAATTGAGAAAAGTTAATTAATATTTTTACCAAAAAAAATATAAATAATTGAAAATAAAAAATTATAAAAAAATTTAATTAATTTAAAAAAAATTTTAATTTTTTTATCTTTATTCTTTTAGTTTAAAAAATTAAAGAAAATTCCTCCCGTGTTAGCGATAAAAATTCTCGTCCGGGACTGATATGATTATGTGTAAGTAAGCAGTGCTAGGAAAAGCTTTTTGTTTTGTTTTTTTTTTTTTTTTTTTTGTGTGTGTTCTATTGTATTTGTGTTATATATTTGGGAGAAACCAAAGTGGAAAATATATGTGTGGAAAATGGAAAAAACAAGAAAATTCTTTAGCTAGAAAAAGATACAACTTTGGTTTTTATTTTTTGTTCTTTCGTCGTACTGTGATCGGGATGCTGTTTGTTTGCCATTCTCTATATACACAGAGAAAAATCGGGGGCGCGTCACGCAAGCGTATTTTCATTGCATTGATCGTTTTCCATACACATTAAACATACTTTTCCACAAAATAAGAAGAACAATATTTTCAGTATAACGAACAAAGTTATATTTTCTCAAGCTTTTGATGGATGGGTGAATGGAACGAAGATGCAAATACAAATTTTTAATATTCTTTCTTACATATACTAGTTTTGTGTTCCCCAGTGGAGTAAAACTGTACAGACTACAAATACGTAACGTAATTTTTATTTAAATTTACAAACTTAATAAAGCTTTTCCACCGCTACATCTCACATTCGAAATATAATTAAACAAAAACAATTGTTACACATTTTGATTTGATTTTATTATTGTTTCCGTCTCTTCCATCCTTACAATAAACAACATCGGCAAATCTTAATTTAATTTCAAAATCAATTTCAAAATCAAAGCTTTTAATTGTTTTCGTTGAAATACAAATCTAAACAAAAAAAAGCGCACAGCATAAGCAAAAAGAGAAAAACACCATTAGCAGGGTCGAGGATAAATATGTAATGCAAAGAAGGAAATTTTAAAAAGTTCTCAATGATTATTTTTTTTAATAAAAAAATGAAAAGAGACAACAATAGTACAAAGTTCGTAAATTAATATAGAAAAATAGGAAATAAATTGAAGGTAATTTTTCTTATGTACATACACTCTACTCTAACTATGTAATGTACAAGCATAATTCTCCTCTTATTTGGGCACACAAAAATATAAACAACAAATCATAATAAAAATCGAAAAAGCTTTTTTGTGCTTTTATTTCTTGCCTTAATTTTATTCTCTCTCTAGAATTTTTTATTTATATTTATTTCGATTTCTTTCCATTGTTAGTGTTGTTGTTTTTTTGCGCTTTTCAAGAAAAGTATATATACATAATATACAAAAGGAGGACAAATAGAAAATTATTGTATATTACTCGGATAAATTGTAATTTTACTACATATTTTATTATACATACTCGTATAGTGGGTTAAAAAACAGGATATAGGTACACAAAAATATTTAATCGCTCAATTAATCGGTTTGTTGCTAATTAAGGTATTTATGTGTATACCTGAGTAGCGTACGTAAACAGAACGAATGAAAAAAATTTGGAAAATTATCTGGTACACTTAGGAAGGAAACCCTATATAGTAAAACGGAATCAAAAATGTAATGTTGGTCAATTTCCATTATAGAGGTTTGAAATTTTGAAATATTGATGTAATGAATCGTGAACTTATGAGAAAAAAGGGAAAAAAATAAAATCTGTGTCTTTTAGAAACTAGTTAATCGCATTTTGGTCGATTTTGATTTATGAATGAAAATAACTCGACAATTCAATTCTCCGGAAAATCTAAATAAAAATTAGTAATTACTAGTAAAATGTACTGCAACTTTTTATTTCAAATGCACTATACCTTTCCGACTTCAAATTGGAAATAATTAATGGCCGCTTTCAGGTTCACCAACTGTTGGCAACATGTTGGCTAAAACAATCATGATTTTTGCTGAATGCCTCCGATTTATCGAAAACTTCATGGTAACATGATGTATCGAATGTCATTTTTTCCATCAGTAAATTTTTATTGACAACATGTTGCGGAACCTGAAAGCGCCCATTTTCAAATTTAAAAATGATAAGCTAGCAAGCCGGACACAATGTATGAAGTTTTTCATTTGTTGTATTATCAGTATTGTTTTATTCTTAGTTTTGTATTGTCGATATATAAAAATAATATTTTTGCACTTAAAATGCCGTATATTAAGAAAAGGGAATCTGATAATATTAAGAAACAAATTTATGTTTTATATAACAATGGTGGGGATTGGGTTTATGGTTAGGTGAGTTAATGGGCAGAACGTAGAAGAAGTAAAATTACAAACGAACATCGTAATTTTATGGAGTGAGGAAATGTATTGAGGAAAATACAAGAATAACTTTAAAGCAATGAAAAAAAAAAGCTTATGTAGACTTATAAGTTTGATGTCTCCGTGGAAAGTGTGCAAAAGCATTTAGATAGTATGCTTTTTAAACTCAAGAATATGCGAAGCGAACCTGAAAAAAAAAGTCAATATGTTAACAACTGTGTTGGAAAAATTCCATTTTACCAAAGAGTTAAGGCGGGCAGTGTTTTATAGGAGATCGAGTAACAACATTTTGGAAAAACACAAGGAGGTTTGAAAATTTTAAGAGGTGTATCGCGAAGTACGATACAATAAAAAAATATAAAATAGGTACCTAAATATTAGGTCTAGTGCAAGAGTGAAAGACCATTAGGTACAAGAACCATAGTAACAATACATCCGAGAGAGCTATCCGGCGACATATTTAACTTTCGGGCCGTACGCTCACCAGTGAAAATAAAAGTATTTTGATCAAGTTGTGTCTACCCTTTATATGGTTATGAAATTTAATTAAAGAGTTTTATTTATGGCTCTGCTAAATCGGGTTATTTATGGAGCGGTGCAGAGTAGCGAGGAGTTCGTCAGTGATTGCAGTACTAAATCCGTTGTCGAATTGCGGGAGTAGTATTCGTAGTCGTGTCACTTATGGGGAAGTACGCGTGGAATTCGTAATAGCGCATTATCAGCATTCCCCCGATCTTATCCTAGGTAGATCCCGGAGCTGCGATGATTTGCCTCTATACCCTGTCTCTCGGAATAGAAGGTGACGTTACATATGAATGGTTCTCTGGCCTCCTCTTTCTAACAGTATCCTTTTTCTTCATCCCCGTGGTGTTAACCAAATATTGTTCTTAGTAAGATTTTGTGTCCGTCTAGTTTCGATGTTTGCGTCGTGACTCAGTGTACCCCAATGTTAAACCCCATAGAATTTGCTTGGTCGGCCCTTAAGGCTTCTATTAAACGAGATTGAAATGCTACATATTTTAGTAGGTGAAAATAAAACAGATTTGACCCAAATTGAATTTCGCCTTAAAGGCTTGAAAATATTATACAACGGAATTTACCAAATTTATTTGTTGGAAATTGTGCTAAATATGTTGCTTATATTCAAAAATTCATACCACATGTTTTAAATTTAATCGATATGATTTTTGAATTTCCTGTATATATTAATTAAGGTTTGATCATAAATATTGTTGTACACTGTGAATTTTTCATTTTTAAATTTTAAAATGATTATTTCCAATTTGATATTGATCATTTCCAATATGAAGATGATTATTTCCAATTTGAACTTGGAAAGGTATAGTTGCTCAAAAAAAAACAGAAATGTACAATAGCCGATTATCGGAATTAACCAATAGTAATAGGAATTAAGAATAGTAATAACGATTGTGATTCACAAGATTTTAATCAAGTTTAAATCGTGTGAAGGAAATAATTATTTTGGTCTTGGATAACAAATGTAAGAAAAATTTGGCAGATGGTTTAATTGAAGTCCAATTAGAGAAGGACTTAAATCGAGCAAAAATCTTACTCAACAATTAAAAAACAACTTGAAATGTAAACTTTATGATTATGGAATTTACAGTGCTTAAAGAATTTGTAAACTTATTAAAATTTATAGACCTCATTGAATTATAAAATTTTCAGAACTCAAAGAATTTATAACATGTATAGTATTTATAGAAAATAAGGAACAAAAAAATTGGAAAAGCAATTTGAGTTTAGTTTGTAGAATATTGATAAAATCTACAAATTTTAAAGGATTCATTAAATTCATAAAATTTATCGAATTTGTAGAATTTATATAATTAAAAGATAAAAAAAAGATTTATTGAATTTATAAAATTTGTAGAATTCAAAGATTTTCTAGAAATTATGGAATTTTTAAAATAAGACCAACTTTAGTTTATACAATTTATAGAACTGACATACTTAAAACATTTGAAGAAAGAGAATCCATAAATTCTATAAAATACAAACAATTTATAAAATTTATAGAATTGATGGAATTTATTGGATTTTTGGAATTTATCAAATTTATTTACAGAGATAGAGTTTATAAGATTTGTAGAATTTAAACTATTATTAAACTTTATAGGATTTATCGATGTTTTTAAATTTATAAAATTTGTCGAATTTATAGAATTTTTAAACTTTAGAGAATTTGTAGAATTACCAGAATTTATAAGATTTATAGGGTTTAAAGAATTTATAAATTTATAGAATTTATATAATATCTATTCTATAAAACTTATAAGTTCTATAAATTTTTAAATTGTGTAAATTATAGAAATTCTAAATAAATCCTATATATTCTGTAAATTCGATCAATTTTATAATTTTTTTAATTAATTAGAATCTATTGAATTTACAGTTTATAGAAACTAAAGAATTTATATAATTTATAAAATTTATTGAAGTTTAAGAATTTAGAAAATTTATAGGATTTATAGAAATTATATATATAGTACATATTTCTGAAATCTTGCACAAATATTCCTATTGATCTAAGGATTCTAGCCATACTACTGAAGTTGATGTTAAACGCTAGAAAATGGTAATTACTGCTTTGGAATGCTGCTTTGCAGTATGTACACGTTATTTTATTTATCAATTTTTATGTCAATTTTTCGAGTTTCGAGTTTTGTTGTTGCATTTTTTAGGAAAAGTTAGGAAAAAATTCACTCGCATGGTTTTTTATAATTGCTTGACAGGTTTACTGTCATGTAACCAACCCGTGGGTCACCAATATGTTGAAACAACTACTTGGAGGAAAAAATGAAAGATATTTTCTGAATTTATTTTTCGAACCGTGGTTATGTTGGCAATCTTTTAAAAACGATAACATCGAGGAAATTCCGGAAATTGCACAGAAACTGAATCTTTCAAATCATCGGAAACAATTTCGAACTCTTATGAAGATTATAGCGAGGATAACCGTTTCCTTAAGAATGCCTGTCCAAAAAATCAAAGAAATGATATATTTAAATGGATGGCGAAAACCATTTCAGAAATGAGCGTCGGACAACAATACTTTATCAAATTTTCCGATATTCCTGGGGTGCGATTCCGGTTCATTGATAAAATGAAATGATAAATTTTATACGGTGTAAACAAATCAGAAAACAGAACTCATCGTTTTCGTATTATGCCTACTTTAAAATTACTTCGGTCTAAAAAGACCAAAATATTGAAATCCTAAAAAATTTGGTTGGTCCAAAACCACTTTTCTCGACGTTTTGAAAGTCACTGAGTCTAAAAAAGCAAAAAAAAAAAATATAATGTCCGTCCGTCTGTTTGGATGTCTGTTGGTCTATACCCATGATATCTCGAGAACGGCTTGTTCGATTTAGAATTTTTTTTTGTCAATCTGTTTCTATATGGTCAATGCCGAGATTTGAAAAGCTTTTGGAACCTGTGCGTGAATGGCCAATTAGGATGCAACTTATTTATTTCTTAACGGATTTTAGTAAAATTTAGCATCCGCTTTGGAAATGAGATTCTAAAATGATTTTTGGGTGAAATTCTGGAATATGGTCTGTTAGAATAGAACTTGTCCATATTTTAACGGATTTTAATGGAATTTTACATGTGGGATGGTAATGGGGTTTTAAAATAACTTTTAGGTAATGTTCTGGAATATGGCCAAATAGGACGGAACTTTGCTGTTCCTTAACCGAGTACAATGAAATTCGAGATTGAGAATGAGAATTTAAAATAATATTTCTAATTGCGAAACTCTGCACCACCGTTATTAATTTCAATACTGAGGCTCATGTCCGCTATACACTATATTTTTCTGAACAAGGCCAAACTTATCGCTCTGACAGCAAATATTCAGAAAACATAACCCAAAGTAATACCTTTATCCAAAAATCATTTTAGAACCCCATTTCCAACGGACATGTTGATGGTAAGATATATATCACGGTGTGTTGGTTAGATGGCTCGACGTCACTATGGTACAATGGTACAATTGTATGATGGTTTAATGGTATAGTGTCATGATGGAATGATTGCATTCCACCAAAGAATGATTGTTTAACGTACGTATGCCATTATGATGGTGAGTAGGGTTTGAGTTGAAATTGAGTTGGATTTAAAAGATAAGTTCGGTTAGGGATTAATTTGAGGTCGAGTTTGGGGTTTAGTGGGAGGTTAGATTGAATTGAGTTCATTGTAGAGGGTTGAGATTTGGGTCGAGCTAAGTTGAGTTGACTTAGAATTAGGATTTAGTTACCTTACATTGGGGTGTGAGTTGTTCGGTTGGGAAATTGTTTAAGAGTTGATTTGGAGTTTGAGTTGTAGGTTAAGCTGAAGATTGACTTAAGAGGTTAATTTCGGGATATATTTGGTAGTTAAATTAATCAAGACCGAAGTCCTGATCACCTTATGAGGTTTCAGCCCTTTATATTTTAAATATTTAAATTTTATCAAAAAGTAAAGCAAACGCAAAATAATTATTCATTATGCTAGGTTTACAATGACAAACGACACTATTGTTTATGAATTATTTTACAGTTAGCTGCAGTTTCTGTATTTATATCATTCAATGGTTGAGCTGTAATTTCAGACATTTCTTCTAGAAATCTATTTACGATACCTTACCTCCTTACTAATCTGTTATTCCAAAAACATAGAGACATACAAAGCATCAGTAAAAAAAAGGTTCATAAAATCTTAATAAATTTATTTAAGTTCATACCCACTTATTGTGCTAGTGCGTACATACACACGCAGTATGTTCTCTTTCCTGCTCTCAATACAAACGTTGTGAAAGATTTTGTACTGCGACATAATTTTTTATTTGAACACAGGCGAGTAATGTGTGCGGCACGCCTCTAAACATAATTGTGTTGAGTTGAATTGACGTAAAGGCATAATATGGTTCTGTGAACATCTTACGATATCTCTTATTCTTTCGTGTGTTTTGAAACCTTTCAGCAAGTGATCTTCCAGTTTGTCCACTATAGACAGCAGGATAACCTGAACCCGTCAATTTATAAATCGTGCGTGGCATTGTTTACTATTCTAGAACTACTGAATATATTTGTAATTTTATTTTTGAAAATATTTATCATAAAATAAAAATCGAATGTAGTGGTTTTTTTAGGGCTTCGTTTGGTTTATTAATTTTTTGTTGAATATTAATTAATTCATGTAATATCTAATATGCTACCGGTGATTAGACCATTTTAAGTGTGTTTCGATTAACACGAGAAAGATATTAGTATTTAGGAACAGTAATTCAACGAAACCGACTAATAGACAGAATTCTATTTATTTAATTATATGATTTTAATATGTTCCGAAGATTGTAAGAGAATTCAATCCAGTTTCGAACTGATGAGCTTATGATTATGAAAAAATCAATCTTCTCATCAGGCCGCGGCGACTGGACCAGTGCTGTCGAAGTGAGTACGATCGGAGTATTTGTACTACTTTCGCCTAGGGGTTACTCCTGTACTCCGCTATTTCTTTTTGTACTCTCCTGTTTTATTAGCTGCTATACTAATAATACATTTACACGATATTTTAACTTATCGGCTTTTGTTTGCAATAATTATAATATTCTGGAAGATAGCTGGCTTTTTCATAAAGCATTTTTCAAAGCTCAATGATTTCTGCCGTTCTCCGGTAAAAACCTATAAAACGGTTTTCTTGCAGTAATATGCTTGTCACCTTAGCTGACACTATCAATTCAAACATGTCAAATTTTCGAATTAGATTACTTCAACTTCACAATGGTTTTTTTCAGAATCTGAAGATTTGTTGATAAAACTTATAAATAGATAATTTAGAGATTTTTGCAAGTTATAAAAATGTCAAGGCCTTCTGTATGGGGCACCAGATATAAGCTCAAACATGACAGAGATTAGCAGATTTTAACAAAAAAACTTTTATCTGCTTTGGATAAATATTTAGATTAGTATACAAACGTTATGCTGCAGGACAAATTATGCGACCATTTATCTTTACATCCATTTATCCATTTAAATCCTTCTATAAGCACAGACTAGAACCGTCTTTTATAGTGATATAAAAATTATATTGTATAGGAAATTTCATTCGTTCAATACGCCTTTACATCAATATCCTCAATTCCTTTGCTTACATTTGAATAAAATCGTAAAATCGAGTCTCCCATGCATCTTTCTTGTCTAGTAAGGTTTAAGGCTGACAGCAGAAATTGTCTTTCAGTTTTATTTTAATATTCTCCTTCTCGCCAAGGTAGGATATAGGTGGGAATAGGCTGACCATACCTCCTGGTTTTTAGATAATATTCATTCAAATCCCTAAATTTATTAGCGGTAATGCAAAATTCAGGAGGGACCAGAAAAATAATTTCACCAAAATTGAATTCGAACTCCAACTCCATAAAACAGTTTTCTTATAATATTCAAATTTGGCTCAAGAACTAAAAACAATTTTAGTGTAATTTGCTGAATCGTGTTTTTTAAACACAAAACACCAACAATTATTTATGTCTAAGGTGTAAACTATTGTAGTTCGAATGTACTCCCTTCTGACTAGAAACACTGCCCTGAAAACGTACTATGTTTAAAGGATACAGAGTAACTAACAGCACTGACAGACAAGGAGTCTGCCTGAGACCGAGATACTGACATGTGACATCACATGATTGGATAGAAACAACCGGTTGACGTGTTTTCTTCTTTTATCAGGCTGACTCTGACACTCTGTTCAAACCAAGATCAACCCTCGAACGAAGTTGAGCAAGCCCCTAACCTCAATCGAACTCTAAAAGTCTAATTTAGACAATTCCACAACATAATATTTATGTTTATCCGATTACTTATACAATGTTTTAGATCACACAAAACTATCACACAGATACACTGACTTAGTGAATTATAAACTATTTTCTTAAAATTTTGCCTGTGTCGATTTCTTTTTTTAAAAAAAGATGGCAAATTGTCAACATAAGCAGGCTGAGACTTTATCCACTTGTGAATATGATAGAAGAAATATTTAAATATTTTTATAAAAACTTCTTAAATTTTTTGCTCAAAATACGATTTTACGTATCATAATTTAACGCTAACACGTTATTCCTTGCGTATTTCACTTTCAACCTTAAAATTGTCGGCATCCTTAATAAAAGTTCTTTATTTTTTTATTTAAGGTTTGACTTCGAACTTGTCTAAATAAATTCTTCTAAAAATTCTAAAGTTTAAATAGTTTAAATAAAGTTATTCAATTAAATTTAGCGATTGAATTTACGGTTCTTAGGATCAAAATAATTGACAGTCTTGTCTGGTTACACTTACTTAAGGACCAATTCCTTGCGAATTGAAGTTAAAACAAAGTGTGTGCAGCTGAAGCGAAGCTTCTAATAGTACCACCAGCTGCCAGAATTAGAAACTTCATTTTAGAGTCCCATTTCCATCGCATACGTCGAATTTCTTCAAAACCGATTAAGAATAGTCCATTTTCATCCTAATCTGCCATATTTCAGATGAAAGTAATAGCCATGTTTATGCCCGCACAGAGTTTCATTAAAATTAAGTATTAAACATACGCACGTTTCTTTGAAAATAAAACGTAAGTAGAAAGTAAATTGGAGACTTCGAACAACTGTACTGTTTTTATAAGGCGATGTTTTCAGACTTCGTCCAGGTTTCCACTCTATGTAGATACATACCAAAATAATAATTCCAATAAATAATTCCACCAAAATATCTTCCAATTCTCAAAAATTAGCTTTGTGAAAATGATGAACATGTTCGCATATTTGACATATCTGATATATAGTAGTATACATCTGCCAAAATTACGCTTTCGAAAATGAAAAGGGTTCGAAGCTAAAGTTGCTTTAAGATAAATTTTCCATTAACCATTTACGGTTTCGCTGATCGGTATACTCTTCCCTACGAGGAAAACGTAAAAATATCAAAACGATAATCTAAAAAGATCTGTGATTTCGTGGGAAGTTGTGGTCGCGTTAAAAACTATTAAGCTCGAGCAGGCATACTAATAGTAAAATAGATAAAGAGTTCTAACTAAACCAATAAATAAATCACTTTTCTCTTAATATTCTAATTTGGCTCAAAAACTAAAACAATTTTAGTGTAACCAACAATTATTTATGTATGTCTAAGATAACTATTGGATTTCATGTGCTGTACTCCCTTCTGACTTGAAATACTCCACTGAAAATTTGAAACGTATTCCGTTAAAAGTTTTCAGAGCGACAGCACTGGACTCGGACTGGACTGATTATACCACAATTTACATTCTATATATACAGAATGTGCTGTGCGTTAAGTACTAGCGAATCGTACTAATACAGATGAATTCTCTTACAATTTTTCTTCTTCACAATATTCGCTTCGTTTGGATTGAGAATAACAGCTTTTGAAATTTGAATACCTAATATTTTATCTATAACTCGGAGTTGAGTTTTTTTTTTAGGTCAATTAATATCCACCAGACGGTTTCCATCTGCCATCACTATTTTTTACAGGGTGGCCCACAAAAAACGAAAAAGGCATATTGTCTGAAAAATCGCCGACTTATCTTAAAAATATCTAAACATGTCAATTTTTTTTTAGATGAGGACACCCAACTATTGTAAAATTCAGCTGGATAACTTATGAGAAATTTATTTATTTATTAATTCTCTTAAACCATACAAAATTACAAAACTAAATAATACAAAGGGTAAATTCAACAAAGGGTCCCCAGATAACTTGAAAAACACAATTTTAGATTTCTCACTTAGAATCATACCATGTCGATCAAACCAAATACGTAGCAATTTTAAATCATAATTGATATCGGTAGAAATATTATCCAAACATGACCCCGAATAACTTAAAGCCATATCGTCGGCAAAGGCTATTATTTTTCCACGTAGACCCAGGCTAAAAATATCATTTATATAAATTAAAAAAAGTAATGGACCCAAGACAGAACCCTGAGGAACACCACAATTCAATGTAAAAGGAACACTAAAGGAACTTTGAATTTTAACCTTGTAATACATACCTATTACTCAGATAATAAGCAAACCATTTTTGTGAAATACCTCTAAAACCGATAGAATCTAGCTTATTGAGAAGCAAGTTATGATCAACCATATCAAACGCTCGTTTAATGTCAATGAAAACAGCTCCAGCCTCAAGCTTATCATTCAAATGAAGATGAACACCATTAAGAAATTCAACCAAGGCAGACTCAGTACTTCTACCAGATCTAAAGCCGTACTGATTGTCACTTAAAAAATAATGTTTAGCAAGGTATTTATCTATTCGTGGTTTCATAGCTTTTTTAATTATTTTTAAGATAATAGGTTGAAGAGCAATAGGACGAAAGTTCTCTTTGAGCAAGCGATTACCTTTTTTGTGCAGTGGAATAACAATTGAAGTTTTCAAAATATCCGGGACAAAACCAACAGATAAACTGTCATTTATAAGAACAGAAAGGACCGGAGAAACAAATTCGCCAACCTACTTCAACATATCGGAACTAAAGCCCAATAAATCAGTACTTTTTCGAGATTTTAGACTGCTTATAATGGTTAAAATTTCGTCAACTGGCGCAATAAAAAATGAACCACTCGAATTACAAGCGTATGGTAATGAAAAATTCAAGTTCAACTCATTAACAATTCTTGAAAAATAATTAGAAAATTCATTGGCAATTAACACAGAATCAGAAACAATAATACCATCATCATTTAAGATTCTGTCAATAGAAACTTGTCGATTATTTGATAAAATATCATTAACCACTGACCAAAAACGCTTACTATCCCCAGAACAATCATCAATCTTGCGGAGTATAGTAACTAAGTTTCTCAGCTTTAACGCAAGAACTAACCTTATTCGACAACTTCAAAAAATATTCTTTGAGTCTAATGTTATTAGAATATTTGCTACATTTTACACTAATTCCCCTTTTTTTTCATTAAATTAAGCAAGCAGCAAGAAATCCAAGGTTTAAGCTTGGTATTTGATTTTCGAATGACAGAAATGTAACAAGACGATGCAATATTGTTAAAGCAACTTACGAAATTGTTAAGGCTAGCGGACGGATCACTATCTAGAGAGTTTAAACAATTGTACGATAAAACTATATGCCGTTATTATGAACCAGGGTTGATATATCCTTTCTCAAACAATCTTATAAGGAATGAAGATCAAGTGATTCGTTTTCGGTGGACCACCCTGTTTATACTATACTTCCATTTAAAGTTTAGTGTTGAATTATAAAACTAAACTTGAATATTGCATAGGTACACAATACAGTGCACATAATAAATAAGAAAAATGTTTCTGTATATATCTAATTTACCTTTTTTTTTACGAAAAAAAAAAACAAAAAATTATGCATTAATCAATTTGAAATCAGATGGAAAAATATAATAAAATTAAATAAATTTTTAAAGTGCATTACAAATACAGAAAAATTATTACGAGACGGGAATAAAAATGTTTAAGCTCGTCTACAGACACAGAAAATAACAACAATTTTACGTTTTGCTCATAGTTAGTAAATTTGTTTTAAAATGAAGCTTTTTTACTCATGGTGTTTCTGCTTTCTCAATTTATGTTTTATTTTCTAAAAAGCTACATATTTATTTATTTTTTTATTTGCCGAGAGATCGAAATTCAATTTAAAATTAGACAATAATTTCCAATTTGAGACGAACAATATTTGACAAACCAAAATTGTACTGGATTTTAATGACGCACTATTGGGATTTAATGGATGTATGTAGTTGATTTGATAAATACAAAATAAATGGGTTAAATTGTGTTACATTTAAAATTGACTTGTATGTTTTTTTTTTTTTAGTTTTTATCCATGAAAAAGTAATAACCTAAAAAAAAACTACGTTTGTATTTAGAGATTAAAAATAGAAAATACAAATTAGTTTATTTTTAATATGGTTAATGGACAAAATGTCGTTACTGATCTGTTCCATTTAAAGCCAACAATTTAATGTACACTTCTAAATACGTCTATGTAGTGCGAAAACTCATTAACTAAATTTTTAATGAAAACGGGGTTTCTGCATTTTCTTCTATAACTTCTTAACATCTATCTATTCAACAAACCAACTTTACTCTAATTTTATTATTTACAAAGAAAAAAGAAACAAAAAATCATTAAGTACTTTAATGATTTTTTCTAATACACTTTGCAATGTTTATAATCATAGAAAAAGTTATATTTCATCACAGTAAGCTAGATACAAAGGTTTTGTTTTCTTAGGAAAATAAGCTTCATTATTATAAACGTCCGCGTTAAATAAAACTCGACCTTTTAAAATATGTTAAAGAAACAAGCAATATTAAATGACGATAATTGGGAATCAATTACAACCGAAATTGGTGGAGTGCATAAATCTACAAATAAACAAACAACAATTCTACAATTCTTTAAACGAGTAAATGAAGAACATGAATCTGACGAGAGATCTCCAACGCCATCGTGTTTTAGTGTGAGTGACTTCTGCGTTGATTCTGATGATGGTCAGTCTCACATTTCCACAAAAGCCTTATATCGCTGGAAACGCTCTGAACCATCGAAGTGGAAAGTGAACATGACAAGAAAAGATCGTTCAAAATGTTTACCCTATCTGACCAGGTCGGGGTTGAAAAAATCAAAAGAGCCTAAAAATGTTGATTGTCGGAAATGTCGCTTTAAATGCCATTTGCATTTTACAGAAGAAGATCGAAGAAAAATATGTAGCGTGTATTGGGCAATGAATGACTACAAAAGACAAAAAGATTTTATTTTGAATTGCGTTTCTTTGACTGCCATAAAACGAAGAACTACTGCAGAAAGCCATAAATCTCGCAGCCATTCCAAATCATATTTTATTTACAATGGTAAACGCAAATTATGGAGAGTGTGTGCAAAATTTTTTTGGAAAAACGTTATGCATTTCAAATGGCCCTATAAATACAGCTATTTCTGAGTGTAATCTCGCTGGCTCTTTTGATGGGTGTGATAAACGTGGCAAGCAAAGTCCTATCAATAAAACTGATATCGATTCATTAAAGTTAGTAAAGCAACATATTAAAAGCTTTCCAACCGTACCAGGCCATTATGTAAGACAGTCATCGCAAAAGAACTATTTGGACCCAACGCTCTCTATTCTAAAAATGCATGAACTATATCCCAAGTAGCATTTTTATTTGTCCATTGGTTCTCACATTACTGTGACAACTAATTTCCCCGCCTTTTTATTGTAGCGAACCGTATACCACAACAGCATTACAACGTATCACGTAGCTATTTTGGCGAAAATAATTGTTTTCCATAGCTTTGTGAAAGCGGTATAAGGAGTTGTGGTTGTTTTTCACAACTTTTAATTGAGCGTGAAACGGTTGTAAAATATTTTCGAAATAGGTATTTGAATATCGTCACAACCTGTAGAACACGCTGTCACAGCTCTCTGTCAACTATTAGAAAACTAATAATTGTGGTCAAAAAAAGAACTACACAACATAATCTATAACTTCTGCACAAGTAAAATGGCAATAACAAAAGTTATGACAACCATTATAATAATAATCAGTTCTACTCATATTACAAAAATACAATATGTGTAACTAAATACAATATGACACTATAAACATAAAATATATGATGGAGAAAAATATTACATTATTCTGATTGATATTTATGCAATTCTAATTTTCGATAAATATCGCACATATACGCGGGAGAAATAATGGGAAATACATTTTTACTGTAAAATGAGGATTTCTAGGTCGAAAAATTAAGCATGGCTCCAAATTTTTTGTTTCTGAGGAAAATTAAATTATAGTTAAAAATATTTAAAAAAGTAATTGATATGACCGATTAGGTCATTGAACTACATTTTTTATTTTAATACGATTAATTTCAAAATGGAGTCGCATATTGGCTTTATAAATATGGCGTAATGCAAGTAAGGCACTACGACAACCGTTGTACAACCAGTACGACCAATTTTGTTAAATGGATTTGTTCACAACTAGTATAACGAAAAAAAATTGTGAAGTTGTTATGAAGCAAACTTTCTGCATCCTGTAGTTGTGCTCAGAACCGATCTGACAATATTTATTTGTGTTAGGGTTTTGAAAGATAGTTTTATTGACAATAAATGACATTGTTTTATTATCGTGATTCCATTCGCCCACTACAACACATTTTAGGCATCCATGTTTACCATTCAAATTTACAACACCTTTTAAAAACGCCCTCGCTGGAGAATCACAAACAAAACATCTGATGTTAATTTTCAAAAGTATTCAATAGCAATTTTAACTCATCCAAGAAAGGCCTATATAAAGACAGCAAATCAATAAGTTAATTTGTAAAGATCAAATTCAAAATATTCGGTTAAATAATTAAATATCACATTACCTTAAGAAATCTTCTACAGATTGAGGTTTCCCTACCCCACTCCAGAACCCAACTACCATTGGGCTGTATGTTGGCATTTCATAAATACTAAATAATACTGGCCAAAATTCTTCTCTGGAGCTTTTGTAAATTGGTAGGCCGTCGATATTAAAATTTAGAGATATACGAGTATCTAATGCTTTATCAATATCGTGCAAAATGTATTTTATACCATGACCAATAGTTCTCAATTTTATAGATTTTGGTGTCTCGAGTAACGTTCGTGCAGCGGATGGCATATATACCGCCGTCCGCTTCTTTATTATTTTTAGCAATTCATTGATTGCTGTATGTCTAATATTGTGTGTTGTAGCCAAAATCCTTAAATCTTCTGTAAAATCAGTGTCATTCTCGTATTTTGATCTTGTTTTTCACTGTCCGAGAAATTGTCCAAATCTTCATTAATGAGTTCATCTTCCACATTACAATCTCTATCGTCGAAGTCGTTCTGGCTGTTAAAAGGAATTGCTGCATTCGTCTGGTTACTCCCTGATAGATAATCTTGGGTTGGAAATTGATTATTCGCAGACGTCGAGTTTTCACCTGAACCATTTTCTATAAATCTGTGACTTTAATCGATTCCTTATCACCAACCGTCTATATGAACCACTTTTTTATATTTTTTCCATTCGGAAATGTCCAATTTAGGTCTTCTATACATTTTTATTTAAATACGCACATATAAATAAATACACAACTTGAAAATAAAATTCAAATGAGAATAAACAAAATGGCTTTAGTGCTCAATACATAAATGTGAAATATAAACAGCTAAACAAAAACTAAAGGATTGGCGAAACGGAACAAGAATTCAGATCACAACTTCTGATGTGAAAAGGGAAAGCGAATCTGAAATGGTGATGGTATTCAGCGGTGACAACTACTTGACAACAAATTTTGTGAACTGTTTTTTTCGGTTCTTTATTAGTGATTAAAGAAGTTGTCACGTGCATGTGCTAACCATCTTTGCAAACCAATTAGTACTGGATCTCAAATGGTAATAATATTAGTTGTGTAATGCATGTCCCAACCAATTTTGCGAGCAAATTAGCTGGATGTATGAATCAGTGGTGTATTTTATTAGAAACAAGTATTTTACAACTACAATTTTCTGTCGAAAATTTTAATAAGTTTGACAACCATTCAACAAGCAATTACTGGAATTACTGGTTGTGAAAACATTCTCACAACCTGAAATTAGTTGTGCACAACTAATAGTTATACGATGCTACTTGGGAGGTTATTGTGTATCCTTAAATAAGAGCCCAGTGAAAATAAATGTCTACAGAAACATTTTTTGTACTAAGTACAATCTATCATTCTTTAGACCTAAAATTGATCAGTGCACTACATGAACCCGATTTGATCTGGCAGACTCATCAAGAAAGAACGAGCTCAGAGATGAATACGGTATGCACGTGAAACGAAAAGATGATTGCAATAAGGCTAAAGCATTGGACAAGGAACATTCACAAAATGTTGAACATTTCCAAACAGCAACTTTTGATCTCCAAAGTGTTTTACAGATCCCATCCTCTGCATCGTCTCCAATGTATACTATATTCGGAAACTAAATGTTTACAATCTGACTGTGTATGAAGGTGGTCACGATAAAAAAGCATTATATGTTATGCTTGGAACGAGTTAAATGGAAAGCGAGGAAGTTCTGAAATTGGTACATTATTTAATTATATTAAGTCACTTCCAGTTGCCTTAAATCCTTTTGCTTTCAGGTCATCAATTATTTTATCTGGTTTACACGTAGAGTGTAAGTTTTTAGCCATGACCCTAATTGGTCTGGTTTGTTTATCTTCAAACGTGTGCCAAGCACGTTTTTCTTCATTTAACATTTTTGTCAATTTTCTGTATGTTTCAGCATCTTCTAAGTTTATTTTGATGGTGTTTCCATTCATCACCTTTGCATTAAACTTATCAGTAGCAGTTATGGTTTTTATTTTTTCATAGAGTACATCGTAGTTCGATCGATTAAGCTAAAACGGAGAGGCAAAGTACCTCTCAACATGTTTATGTTGACCTTCGATACTGATGAAGATATCGAAAAAATTTATCAAATTAAGTACATCTTGGGGTGCAAAGTGGTTATTCAGCCTCTAAGAAGGTCTAAGCTTATACCACGATGTAAACAATGTCAAGCCTATGGACATACACAAAAATATTGCAACAGGGAACCTAGGTGTGTCAAATGTTTAGGTAAACATCATACCAAAGATTGTGTAAAAGCCCAAAATGTTCAACCTAAATGCGTTCACTGTGGAGAAAACCATCCGGCTAACTACAGAGGATGCAGCGTTGCTATTGAACTGCAAAATATCAAAAATAAGAACGTGATTGCAAAAAATCCAAGTTCATTCAGGAAACAAGCGGTTAAGATGAACCGACCCGAAGTAAATCGTAGAGTGTCGGGAACTACTCAAGGACAATTTGGTAAAATGACTTATGCTCAAGTAATGATGAGCAACGGAAATCCAGGAAAAACTGCTCAAAATGACGATATAAGTCAAACACTTAAATTAATTTTAAGCAGACTAAATACATTTGATGAGCGATTACAGAAACTAGAGTACAGCACTAAGGGAGCCATCCCTAAACAGAAAAATGGCCCAAGATCTTAGAATCTTATGTTGGAATGCCAATGGACTGATGCAACATCAACAAGAACTGCAAGTGGTCCTGGACACAGAAAAAATCGATGTATGTCTCATCACGGAAACACACTTCACTAGACAATCAAACATTAAATTTAAAAATTATCAAATATATCACACTATTCACCCTGGAAACACTGCTAAAGGAGGTAGTGCTGTTATAATTAGAAATAGTATTCATCACTATGAGGAGTTAAAATATGAAACGGAAGAAATACAAGCAACTGCTGTTATTGTCAAATCCAAAAGTAGTTATATTTGTATTGCTAGTATTTACTGCCCACCGAAGCACTCAATGAAAGAAAAAGATTATCTCGAGTTCCTCAGTAAATTAGGAAAACGATTTGTACTTGGAGGAGACTTCAATGCAAAAAATGTCCACTGGGGATCCAGATTAACAACAACTAAGGGTAAAGAACTCCTAAAAGCTATCAGAAAATGCAGTTGTGAAGCCCTCTCAACTGGAAAACCAACCTACTGGCCAACTGATCCAAACAAAGTGCCAGATCTGATTGATTTCTTTATAATAAAGAATATATCTGTAAATTATGTACAAGTAGATGAAAGCCACGACTTAAACTCTGATCATTCACCAATACTTCTAACGTTAAGTGAAAAAATCATTCAGAAAGAAAGAAACCCTTTCCTAGTAAATAATCACACTAATTGGGCATGCTTTAGACTATCGCTAGAACAAAAAATTAACTTAATGGTTCCGTTAAAGACTGAAGAACAATTAGACAAAGAAGTTCACAAATTTGTAAAAGATATACAGCAATCAGCTTGGGAAAATACTCCTGAAATTAAAACGAAAATCAAGGGAAACAATTACTCTATGGAAATTAAGGAACTCCTCGCAGAAAAAAGAAGAGCGAGAAGAGTATGGCAACAAACAAGGGCCCCCCAAGATAAAACTCATTTGAACAACCTCACTCAACAATTAAGAAGAGAGATCAAAGAATTGAAAGATGAATCAATCAGTAACTATTTAAGAAAATTAACTAATGATAACAGTACTGATTATTCTCTTTGGAAAGCAACCAAAAGAATCAAAAGACCAATAATGCAGATTCCCCCAATAAAAATAGCAGGTGAGAAATGGGCTAGAAATAATGAAAACAAAGCTCGAGAATTTGCCGAACACCTCGAAAAAAAATTCCAGCCACATGAAGACCAAACGTTGGAAGCCGAGATAATAACTGAACAAGCTGTGCAAGAAAGTAAAGAAATCCTACCCACAACACCAAAAGAAGTCATGCGTGAGATAACAGCTAATATGAATACGAAAAAAGCTCCTGGGTACGATCTTATTACTGCAGAAATCTTAAAAGAACTGCCAAGGAAAGCTCTGGTGAAACTCACCAATCTTATAAATGCAGCATTTAGAATCAAATGTGTACCAAGCTTATGGAAAATTGCAGAAGTAATTATGATCCCAAAACCTGGGAAACCACCACACATAACATCGTCTTATAGGCCAATTTCGCTATTGCCAGTCATGTCCAAACTCTTTGAGAAGCTTCTGGTAAAAAGATTAAATCCGATAATCGAGAGTAAAAACTTGATCCCAAATCATCAGTTCGGTTTTCGCAACCAACACTCAACAATTGATCAAGTACACAGAATAACCAGTATAATTGAGAAAGCATTAGAGGAGAAAAAAGTCTGTTCAACAGTATTTCTAGACGTTGCACAAGCGTTTGATAGAGTGTGGCATGAAGGACTTAACCACAAGTTAAGGAATCTTCTACCAATGCAATTTGCTAAGATACTGGAATCATACTTGAAAGATAGGCTCTTCAGGATTAAGTTAGATGATACATTTTCTGAATTGAAAGAAATCAATGCAGGAGTTCCACAGGGCAGTGTATTAGGGCCGGTTTTATACCTACTATATACTTATGATCTTCCTACATTAGAAAACAACACAGTGGCAACTTTTGCAGATGATACGACGATCTTAGCTGTTGGAAAAAGCAACGAAGAATCAACACAGAAGTTACAATCAGCTATAACTCAAATATATAAATGGACAAAAAGATGGAGAATAAAACTAAATGAAGCTAAATCAGTTCACATCAACTTTACAAACAGACGAATCGAACATATTCCGATTACCATAAATCGGGAAATAATACCGCATGCGAACACAGCTAAGTATCTCGGCATGACCCTGGATGCTAAACTACGATGGAAAGCACACGTCAAGAAGAAAAGTGAAGAATTAAGACTTAAATACAGAAAAATGTATTGGCTGATGGGAAGGAACTCTTCTTTATCAACATACAACAAGCTTCTACTTTATAAGCAAATATTGAAACCGATTTGGACTTATGGTATTCAGCTTTGGGGTTGTACCAAACAGAGCAACGTAAATATCATCCAAAGATTTCAGAATATGGTATTAAGGAACATCGTTGATGCACCTTGGTATGTTAGGAACAATGACCTTCATAGGGACCTTAAAATGAACCTCATCTTAAATGAAATCCAGGAAAAAGCACGGAGACATGAAGAAAGGCTCCGCCAACATGTGAACATTGAGGCAACTCAGCTCCTAAGCATCTTAGTTCGCAGACTTAAAAGAACCAAACCTTTTGAGCTGGTGTGATTGTCAGCTTAAGCAGCATTATGCTGATCTAAAATCCACAACAAAGATGTGGTTTACATCAATTTACCAAACACTATGGAATGCCAATGGAAAGAAGCCATAGATTAATTTAAGTTAGTAAATTAAGTCAGAAACAAATTGCTAATTAGTCCAGGAGACTAGATTGTAATTACATAAAATAAATAAATACAATTTATTTTAAATTAAAAAAAAAAAAAAAAGTCACTTCCAGAAAAAATTACGGAACTATCTCTTTTCTCTGACACTTGTGGAGGACAAAATCGAAACCAACATGTTGCTGCAATTCTACTCTATGCTGTTCAAGTAACCCATATTCAAGTAATTGAGCAGAAATTCTTAGAATCCGGCCATTCCTACATGGAGTGTGATTCCATGCATTCGTCGATAGAGCAAGTGAAAAAACATAGATCGGTGTTTATGATGAATGATTGGCTCGAAATATTCAAGGCCGCAAGATCAAAAAGGGGCAAAAATAAAGGAAATGACCCTTACGAGGTCAAAGAATTAAAGCTTTCAGATTTTTTTGACCTTCATGCATTGTCAGCGATGTTAATTAAAAACCGAAATGTTGATGAGGATGGAAAAAAAGTATCCTGGTTGAATGTTAAATGCTTCCGATATGTAAAAATCAACCAGGAGCTATTTTATTCAGGTATGACCATACGGGACCCTATAAAAAAATTAATACTAGACATCATGGAAGACCTCGCAAAAATGTAACGCTTCGTAAGGCTTACAAAGCGATTATACCAATCAGCGAAGCAAAGAAGAAGGATTTAATAAAGTTATGCAATAGTGGTGTTATACCCAGTGAGATTCATCAATGGTACATGAACCTGCCAACTTCGAAAACAATCGAAGATAATGAGAAAGAAGAAACTGATTGCGATTAAAAAACCTACAAAATTATTGACTATTATTCTATTTTTTTATCTTTGTTACTAGATACCTTCCTGTTATAGATTATTATCTACTATTATTATTATTAATTCAATAAAATCTATTAAAATTATGCAAAAATAAAATCATTAATTACAAGAGTTAAAAAATCAATGAGGAAAAAATCATTAACTACAATTTACACATTTTCGTCCTCAAATATTTAATATTTAAAAAAAATTGTTTTTGTGAAAGGTCTTCTAAGACAATCTCATAACTAACCTGATTAGTAGATTTTTAATTATGAAAAGATAATAGAAACCCTAATATCTCAATACTTGATTTTTGTAGTTAATGAGTTTTCGTACTACATAGACGATATGAATGTGAAAAATAGAAAATGCTTACTTTAAATTACACATTTGTTATGCTACACACTTAAACGTTAAAACCCAAAACGAGTCAAAAAGCTTTCATATAATTGATGTGATAAAAAACAAAGCGTTTATACCAATATTATTAAATATTATTTAATGTTTACATACATAATATTGTTTGCTTTCGATTTATTGATGATTTGTAATTTAATACATAATTGATATGCGACGAGATGAATAAGAGAAAAACAACAGAGGCAAAAGATAAAAACACTTAACAATTTATTGAATGTGTTTACGGAAAAATAGGTGACCTATTTTCAAATAGCAAAATCTAATTTTTTATTTTTATTTTCTACTCGTTTTGGGTTTTTTTTTTCTTCTACAAAATATTCTTATTTACTACTTCCATACATACAATATTCATTTTCATAAATAAACCGCCGCTAAACAAAAATATATTTTAAGTAGCTTAACTTTTAAAACTACATTTTGTGCATTTTAGTTCTATTTACCATTTGTTTATATTTCATGCTGGTCACATAAAATTGGGTAGACATGATCCAACTTTATAATATTCCTAATATGTATAATATGGGGGATGAAAAACACAAATACAATAAATTGTTTACATTTTTTTAGCACCAAGTAAACTTTATTTTATTACAATCACTTTAAGCGTATTTTAAGTGGGCACGGTTTGTGTTTTATTTTAAATTAATTTTAGTAATTAACTAAGAGAGATAAATGACTCTATGAATACGAGATACATGATCAGTCAACTGTTATAAAAATGAAGTTCATTGTTATTATACGAAATAAAAAAAAAATGTTCATTATAAATTATGTCATATCACTAAAAAATCAGTGCCGGTTTTCTATGAAATTAAAATAGTTTACAAAGTGTTAGAAATATGTTAAACATATTAATATTTTTAACCCGAAGAAATACACATCTGTACTAAATATATATATTGAACATCTCTTGGTATTTAAATGTATAAATTAAATTTTAATTAATAAGTTTTGAAACATATTTATGCAAGTAATTAGGTATTTACAATCATCCAATTTCCACGTACGGACGTATATTTTATTATTATATATGGCCAATATCCCGACAAACAATTGTTAACCGCAATAGGATGAATCCTTGAAGGTTTCAAAACCGTAAAATGTCGGTTGAAAAATTAAAGCGAAACAGAAAATATCTACACGAAGGCTATCCGATTTTAAAAAACATAAAGTAAGCAAATAGTAAGCGAACACAACATAGTTGTCCCACTTCCATTCACACATACAATAGAAATATAACCAACAATTCTACCAAATTCCATGCATGAATAAGGAATTATTTAACCGCGCAATGCGTATACAAAATAGGTAAACTACCCAGTCCTGAACAATTAAATAATCAGTTTCATTTTTAAATAAAAGAATTTTTCGTAATTTCAAAATTATTAAAAAATGAGCTCATTGCCAGATACGAGCCCCCTTTTTTCCAGTATTAGGCCACATATAAACCAGTTACGAGCCTCCATTAAAATTACTGTAATTAAAGAAAATTAATATATAGGGTGCCCCACTGGTACGAGTCCAAACGAGTAGGGCGTGTAGCTGGATCAATATCATGAAAAAAAAATCCACTACGCATATGCCCGGAAATGAACCGTTACCCACTTCAATTGCATTTCAAAATTTTTAGCATGGTACACTGCCTTGAATGATGTAGATACCAATAACTCTAAGGCACAAAGTCTTGTCTGAAAGTAGGAATTTCATGCATGATATTTTCCATAAAGAAAACATTGGTCGAATTAAAAAAATTGTTCGAGAAATAACAAAAAAATTCATTAAACTCATTTTTTCTCGAAAAACTCACTTAATAATTTTTGTTTTTTATTTCAAATTTAAATTTAATAGACTATTTAATACAAAATTGCTTCATCGTTTTTTATCTAATCATGTATAGTTTTTGAGATATTAACATTTCAGTGTAGTACTTGTTAGTAAATGTAACGCAAATGAACGAGATGCAGAACGTGAAAATCGTTATCCAGAGGTAGGCCGGTGCCAGATCATAGAACATTTGAAATCACATACGATTACGAGAACGAGGAACATTGGTCCCCTATGAATACGAAAATGTTAGCCGAATTCAATATGAAGTCAATACCGACGAACAAGTTTTGAATTCAGTACAAAGAGATCCCACCATTAGCACGAGACGTCTTTCGATACAACTTGGTATTAGCAAAAATAAAGTCTGGAGAGTACTTCGAAGAAACCATCTACACCCATTCCACTACACTCCAGTGCAAGAATTATTACCAGTCGATTCACCAAACAGAACAAATTTCTGCCGTTTATTGTTAAACAACGAGGAACATAATCCTTCATATTTGTCATCCATTTTACGGACAGACGAATCGACATTTACGAGGGATGGAATAATAAATTTCCACAATCTTCATGAGTGGCAACCAGAAAACCCACACGTTAAGCTAGAATCATTATTTCAAAGACGTTTTAGTGTTAATGTATGGTGTGGTATATTTGGAAATAATTTTATTGGGCCAATTTTACTACCTGAAAGATTGAACTCACAAAACAATCTTGAATATTTGAATGAAACAGTTCCCACTGTGCTAGATTCAATTCCACTCATGATGAGAAATACTTTCTTGTATCAATAAGATGGGGCTCCTGCACACCATGGAAGACAAGTTCGAAATTGGTTTGATATAAATTCGGCGGCGGACCTATAGCTTGGCCGGCTAGATCTCCAGATTTAACACCATTAGACTTTAATGTATGGAGATACTTGAAAGGAGAAGTCTACAAAACAAACATTCAGACTAGGGAGCAATTGGTTGATCGAATCAATAATGCCGGCAACAAAATAAAATAAAATTTAGTAAATTTCAACATGGCTGCTGCCATTAAAAGACGACTGCAACTATGCTTGTTACGAAATGGAAATCATTTTGAAAATTGTTTTTGAAGTTGAAAACTTGGAAATTCATACAATAAATTATTAAATACTACATTGAAATGTTAATATCTCAAAAACTATACATGATTAGATAAAAAACGAGGAAGCAGTTTTGTATTAAATAGTCTATTAAATTTAAATTTGAAATAAAAAACAAAAATTACTAAGTGAGTTTTTCGAGAAAAAATGAGTTTAATGATTTTTTTTGTTATTTCTCGCACAATTTTTTTAATTCCACCAATGTTTTCTTTATGGAAAATATCATGCACGAAATTCCTACTTTCAGACAAGAAAGAAGCACTTTGTGCCTTTAAAATCATAGAAAAACAATTGAGTTATCTTAATTTTTAGAAGAGTTATTGGCATCATTCAAGGCAGTGTACCATGCTAAAAATTTTGAAATGCAATTGAAGTGGGTAACGGTTCATTTCCGGGCATATGGGTAGTGGACTTTTTTCATGATATTATTGATCCAGCTACACGCCCTACTCGTTTGGGATCGTACCTGTGGGACACCCTGTATGTAGGTATTATGTAATATTGAACAGAATTTTATTTCTCAATTTCGGATTTGTATTCTCAAAAATATATAAAATGTTCAAACACTAAAATAAAATATAATAAATAATACACAATTAAAATTCATTTTAGTAAATTAAACTTAAAATATTGCACGAACTCTTGCAATTTTTCAAAATTTTAAGAGCTAAAGTTTAGAAAAGAGACTTTAAATTAAGTTGAGAATAAGTTTCAGATTACTTTGCATTTCGTACAAATAAATATTTTCATGTGATCTTGAGAGAATGTTAATGCACATTTTAAATGGTAAGCTCTGTTACATGCAGAGCATGAAACCCCTACTTCAGTTTTGGACAAGTTGCGAGCACATGAAAAGCACCGTCGGAAAGAATTGGATGCTTTTTCTTGTTCTACGCCTTTTTGGTTGTCACCAGATTCTACTACTGGGTTATTAAATAGGTTGCGCACATGAGGTCCCATCACCTTATTTGTTTCTTCTTTTCTCGGCGATACAGCAGATTCCTTCCCGATTTTTTCTAAAATACCTAATAAAAAAATATAACAGATATAATCTGTTGTAACTGGCCATTAAAATTTACATAATGTGTTATATGTGCATACCATCGTGAAGCATTTTAATAGAAATATTATTCAAATTTTGGTTTTCTTTATTGCCAATTAATTTCGGATTTCGTGACGCAGAACGCTTTCGTTTAGTTTGTAAAGTTCTAGAAGTTTTCACAGCTTTCCGTTTACGATTGTTTTCCTTTTCTTTTTCTTTTAATATCTTTTTTTCTAATTTTTTGTTTCTTTTATCTATTTTTCCCTGTTCTATGGCAGCCTTTTCATTAATTTTAGATTCGAAAGCTTTCTGGAATGGAGGTTTGTTTGTTTGTTTGTTTGATTTATTGATTTTTTTTTACCATCCTACTTTACGCCTGGAGTAGCCAAATCGAGGACGGGCGGCTACAGATCCGTCTTTGAAAACCACCTGCACATTGCATTGCTTCATGCCAACCTGTAGTGCTGACATGAAAGGTGGGTCGGCCCATGGATTCTGCACTCTCAACAGGGGGTCATAGATGTTTTCATCTTCATCACCGATCGTAATCAGATGATGAAAAATCCCTTTTGCATCCCGCCCCTATAGGGATTCGAACCCGGTACATCCCGATCCAACCGCCGCAGCTTTAACCACTGCTAATAATTTTCAACGACTTTTTTTAACACAGGCGCAAAATATTTCTTAGTGAACTGTTCATCTAAGTTGGCGCTTCTCCAAAGCTGAACTTTTTCGTCCAGCCCCATTTTAAGGGTCTAAAAATGGCAACATCGGCGGGTTGAAGGATTCTCGTAGAATTGGGGTACAAGGCTTAAGTTAGGTGCGTCTTATGGCAGTCGAACAACTGAAAGAACAACTGGAAACTTCACGTTCTTCGCGCTCAAAGCAGGATAAAAAACTTCTTTAATATAAAACAAAAAGCCTTCCGAGGTCATCCAACCTGAATCGGTTTTCGTATACTTGATGCCCTCTGGAATCGAATCTATGACATCTTTCGGAATTCTTTTGTAATGGAATACAATCATAGGGGGAACTGTGAAAGCATCAGCAGAAAAGCAGAACAAAACAGTGACGTTCTCCTTGTCTCGACCTTTATCCGTTTCACACACACTATTGGCACCTTTAGGAGCTAAAACAGTTCCACCTTTCGGACACAACAAAAACCCTGATTCGTCTCCATTAAAGATCCGACTGGGGTCTTTTAGAATATCGTCCATTAACCCTTTTACCTTAAAGTATTCTTCAATTTTATGAAACCAACCCCTTATATCTTTTTCAGATATACATGTACTTGAGTAGGTAACCGCTTCCGGAGTTCTAATTGAAATTTCTGGGTGTCTCTTTAGAAATCCATAGTACCATTTACTTCCCGGATAATTGTTTTTAAACAAATTTTCCCGGCGACATGCATCCAGAAATTCTTTAACGACGCCTTGAACCTCGAGCTTTTTCCTTCTAAATCCTCTAACATGATTCTCGAAAATCCATTTAACGATCTTATTTTCTTCCGCTTCAGTTAAAACGGGTGATGGTCCCATAGTACTTTTAACAGAACGGCGATGAATCCGGTTTTGAAGAGTTCCTCCTGGAATGTTGTATAGTTTAGCCGCAGCAAGGGTAGACATGCCACCTCGAATTCTCTCGAGTGCCACTTCCACATCCCCTACATTATAAGTACTTCTTTTCGGAGCCATTACTACTGGCTTTACTGGATTACTTTATAATTAAGGTTTATTTACCTTAGCTAAAATCTAAATTACTAACTTGGATCTATAAATTAAAAATTTAATATGGCTCATTACTGGGATAAAATTATTTATATAATAAACCAATAATAAGCCGCATGGCTCATAACAGGAATGGCTAAACATTTGAATCTCCAATGATGAGCCCCCTCAGGCTCATTATTGGAAAACTTGAATTTTAAATACTCAGTAATGAGTCGCTCAATATTTGCATAAAATATAAAATATTTTCGTCATAATTAACAATAATTGCACTGTACCTACAAGTCATTAACAATTACACTGTAATTAAATTGGAACACTAAAAATAAACCAAAATAGCTTACCAGCAAAAGTACAAAATGTGTTCCTTGTCAAATTTATAAAATAATTTTTTTTTTCACAGCACACGCGAGGTTGACTTATTCACATTCACAAAATCAGTAAGAGAGAGTACTATGATGCTTCAGTCGCTGTAAGTTCACTGGGATTATGTTGAACCTCTTTGTAGTGGCAATTACCTCAATATTGAGCGTTTCATCATTAAGAGCTGCAGAATGTTGCAGCTTGTTTCAATACATTTGTTAGTTTTGTACGGTTGCCTCAATTTGTTATTTTGCTTTTGATGGCATGTTTAACGAATACTCTCTGGTTAGTTAGTGTTTATTTAAATTGGATCCATTTAGTAGTAGATTCTTCAGGAATTTAGATGCCGATTGTTTAGTATCTTATATGTTTAGTGTTATTAATACCGGTGAGTGATCAGAAGAGGTGTAGATATACCCTTTGTTACCCAAAAGTCCAGTAAGTCGAAAATTTTTCTTCTGTCAGAAATATGCGACCCAGTTTCTCGCCCTTGCATAAATTCCTTTCAAAGATATTAATCTTGAACCCCATTAGATATGTTTGGTGTTTGAACTAGACAGGTGCTATGCTTCACCCTTTATTTTTCGAGTTCATAATGTCTTATTCTGTTCTTTATGAGGGTAGCAAGGTATCCTTTGATTTTAAGATGGCCCATAGTTGTAAAAATGTGTTTCAGAAATCATCATAAATTCAAGCATATTATGATACGCATAAGATGTGTTCAATAAGGAAATTTTGTACCTCTAGTTTACATTGCACTAACCCATTGCCATTTCAGACAACTAATTTAAGTTAATTCATTGTCGTGTGCATTGATTCATTGTGGGCTTGATTTCATTTAGTTGGCTCTTCGCGAATTCCCTCTGACTGCACAGTGGACTGGATCCGTCGATATTTTTGGCTTGAATCCCGGTTTCACTGATGTCACCAACTCACCACATTTGAAATGGGCAGTAAAAAAGACCTCGCTTGCTTCTGTATTTAGCGCTACCAAAAATAATTTTGATGGCGCTTCTCTTAAGTAGATTTATTAACAAAAACAACTTTCATTCTATTTATTATTAATACAGAAAAAAATGAAAAACATTTCGGCTATTAACAATACACTATTTTATGTTATTTAATTAAACCAAATAATTGAATTTAAATTTTAAGATAAAATGCGTCAAGAAAAATTCAAATAGGTAAAAACCCGTCTACATATTTGTGGATGGATTCAAATTTTTGATAGGTAATTCAAAACAGTACCAACATCTCGCGGTGACTAGTCGAAATAAATAAGCACCAAAAGCGTACTTATCACAAAACTCGGTTTTCAAATTATGTAATTCTATAATTATAAATTAAAATGTTGTACAAGAAAATTCTAATGTTTCCCTCCAATAATAAATTACAAAAAAAAAATAAATTTCATCATAGAAATATCTAAGCCAATACCTTCCTATTTACAAATAAAAAATTAATATTAAAATAGAAAATAATTTAATTACTTTTTTGTAGTTTTTTAATAATTATTATTATTACATTTAAGTTATTACGCTTATGTTTTTAATTGATTTTATTTATTGATTTTAGATTCAGACTAAAATTGAATCGAAATTTAGTAATTTCTTGAGTTCTGGGCGGGCGAGAGCAACGAATTTGGATTATTAAACTAAAAAGCTTCCAAAACCAAACGTTTGTTTCATACTGGTCCAATAGTAACGTTCCCAGTTGGCTTTTGTTGTTTCAGATTCGGATGTCGGGACACCGGTTTGAGTTAGATTAACATCGGTGTGATCATCCATCTCATCGATATCGATTGTAACGGTTGAATAATGTCCTGTGGGCCATTGTTTTAATCGCCATAACTGAACAATTTTCTTATTTGGTACTAATTCGAGGAATTTACCAGTTACATTGCCACCAAATAGTGAAAATCTGAAATAAAAATAAAATGCCGTGTTAGAATTTGGTATTCATACTTCGTTCAACAGAAAACATACTCTCCGCCTTTAGTTGCGTCCAATTTTACATAAGCCCTAGTAAAAGCTGTAACCATTTCACTTCGAGTTAAAGCACCATAGAAATCTTGTGATTTACATTGGAATTTTTCGTTGCACTTAATTGTGGTGACGTCGAGTTTCAAGCCTAGTGTATCCTTAGAAGTTAATTCAGCTTTGGGACCATTTTGTGAACCCATATCGATTTTCTTATTAAACCCGGAAGTGATAGTCTTGACGGCGTCTTTTTTAACTTCCTGGTATAAAAAAAAAAAAAAAATTATCCAAAATTGCATAAAAAACTTCAAAAGCTTACCCCATCTTTTTTCGGTAGAATCATCCCTTTCGAGAATTCGTCTCGCAGTTCCTTAATATAAAGTTCTACTTGTTTCCGTAGTTTATCACGTCCAATATTATACATAAATGTCTTTATATTCTCCGAGTCACTATTCGACTCATTTATCGCAATTTCCACTTCAATGTCTTCCAAATCATTTTCCTCTGATAAATTCGGAATCACAGCTGTCCCTTTTGTAATGTTCTTTGTATCACCAGCAAAGTGGCCCTCCCATTTTAATGCTATATTCCATTCGTAAAAGAATATTAGCTTACCTTTTCTATTATTTGCACTAGCTTCGCCATTTAATTTTTCTATTTCGGTCACCTGGCATTCCACCCCACTTTCGGATATCTCGAAATTGTCAAATAAAGCTCTTAATTTATCTTTCGACCAAGGGGTAGCATTTTTCTCTGTCCAATGCCAATTATTAACGTTGGTAGCATCCGGTCGCTCTTCGACAATCCAGCGTGGATCACCTTCTCCCCATTTGGCCATTTTTTATTTAATTATTTTCTTTCGATTTACAAACAAGGCCAAATCACTATATTCCAAATTAATTTTACTTATTTATGATAAATCAATAAAACTAATTTATATAGTTTTACAGAATAGAGATATTATAAACTATATTTTTTAATACATATACAATTTATCGAACAGAACAATAAAATTCTTTGCGTTTTTCTCGTAAATTCTTGAAAATGTGTGACTGAAAAAATTGTTGGATCTGTCAAAAAAAAAAAAACTACACGGATTCTCTACAAAAATGGAAAGTTCCAGATATGTGGAGAGAATTTGAATTTTGGTCAAGTAGAGATTAGTTAATTTAAGTTTGTGAAGATTTTATAAAATAAATTCGGTTTAATTTTTATTACGATGCAATAATTTTTTTAAATTATATAAATAAATCAAGAATAGATGATTTTGTTAATACATATTTGTTTGTTTTAATGGCGCACCCTATGATTATTTTGGTTGGAATGTAAGGGCTATCAAGCACGATCAATATATATTGATGTACTTTTTGAACCAGAGAAAAATTCACCACTAGCAAATAAACAACAAATAATATTCTGACGCACAGTCACAGACTAAAAAATCGTCTTACTTAAGTACTTTTCCAGAGGCCTCCGGCTTAGTGCTTCAAAAATAAAAATTCTTTATTTCATTTTTGAATTATGCAAATTAGTTTTACTTGATTGCCAATGTTTAATTTTATAGAAATAAATGCAATTTGTAGCAAAATAATGTATTTTTAAGTGATAATTTAAAAAAAATCAGAAATTGCAATGAAGTTATCTATAAAGCCAAGGCAATACGTTCCACACTCGACCGTACCATTTTAAGTACTTTTCATACCAGGCGGCTCGCCTCGAAATATTTAGGTACCACAAATGCGAAGCTGAGACCCTTTCATACCGTTGGCGTTGGCTTTGAACATTCGGTTGCTATCAAATATTATATTTAGTTCTATTTTACACGTGAATTATAGCAAGAACTGAGATATTTTAAATTTGTAACGTACATACGAGCTAGATTTTTTGGTAAGTATGAAATATTTGTGCAAAAAATGTGATTTGTAGGTTATGTTGAGAAACCACTTCGCTTTGTACTACTTTAAAATCTCGCAGACGAGTGTGGAACGCATTGCCTTGGTTTTGTAGATAACTTCATTGAAGTATATTTTGTTTTTTTTTTAAATTATCACTTAAAAATAAATTATTTTTCAACATATTGAATTTATTACTATAAAATTAAACAGTATTAATCGAATAAAACTATTTTACATATTTAAAAACCGAAATAAAAATTTTTTATTTACGAAGCCGAATGAAAAGTACTTAGTCGTACAAAGCGAAGTGCTTTATCAACATAACACAGAATACAACCAGAAGAGACATAACGCTATTTTGGATAGGAAAATTTGGACTTAATTTTTTGACCTTGATTTGCCGAAGGTAAGAGAAAGTTGGGTCATGTATTTTTTGGTTTACTGGTTTTGATTTGAAATAATAAAAATTGAGAATCCTTAACAGTGTAGTTAGTCAAATTATTTGACAAATTTTGTTTTGACAGCATAATTTGTATTAACTACTATAACATTCAAAAATAATTTTACTTCAATTTCCAAAAAGAAGGTAAGATGAAAAAAAAATTTGGTCCATGCAATGTCTACTTTATAATATGTATATGCTTTCGTCTTAAAAAAAAATGTACAAACTGGGTCTTAGCTAAGAGAGTCTTAAGAGTCTTAACGCCAGAATTGGACTGTTATTCTAACTATGGTTCTCGCTTTAAAAAAATATGGTCCAGCGCACCCAGCGTTAAGCATGCAAACTAAACGATGAATTCGATTTTGAATTCAGTCAATTTAGCAGGAATTCGACGAATTCCTGCTGAGGAATTCAATAGTGCAATTGTTGTTGTAAATTGTCAAATAATTTGCTATTTTCGCGCGATGCGATTCGCGTCAAATTTCGTACTGGATGCCACACTTAACAGCAAAGCGATATTTTTCGTAACAACTGTCATATTCATTGGTTGAAATTATTATTTAATAATTGTGAGTTGAAATTATTATTTAATAATTGTGTATTGCACACACATCAAAATAATTAATAATTTTTCGATAATTTTTAGTTTTGTATAGTTCCTTGTATTCTCTTAAATGTCAAAAAAGTGAGGTTAAAACATGTGTTCAAAAAATTCGTATGTACAGTGAAAATCCTGATAGCCGGAAATCACTTATCACGAAAACTTGTAAGAGGCGAAAAAAATATTCCCGTTAAGGCTTTGCCACAGCTATTTTTCGTGCGATGCAATTTGATTTTTCTTTTCAAATTCTACTGCAATTAGAATAGATTTGATACTAAATATATGAAAAAACTATCAAATATCATTATATACTAAAGATACATGTTAAACCGAAAGTGATCTGACTGAAAACGTCTGAGTTAAATTCAACATGTAAACGGCGATTTGACTGAAAGTGTTCTGAAAGTAGTCTGAGTTCGGTCAACTTAAATTTGGTTGGTTGAGTCAGTTTGTATATTGAGTTAAACATGTAAACTTTAGTTTAGTTGAACTGACAGATTTTTTCATACTGTTAAAAGGGCAAAATGTTTTTATACATTTTCCAAGTGGTTTTTAAATTATTTTAAATAATTTTTTAATAATTTTAGAACAAAGTGACATTTGAACTGTCAGCTCAGATCAAATAAAAAAGTCCCATGTAAACACCAACCCAAATTTTCAGTCAGATCACGTTCAGATAAAACTCAGTCAGACCACTTTCGGTTTAACATGTATCTTTAGTAATAATCTTTAAATCCTATACATTTGCCTTTTGAAATATAATAATTTTGATTCATATATAATTAATTTTATATTTTATCGTGCGAAGTTTGAAATTTCGCAATTGGAGAAAAAACTTTTCTAGACTACCACAGTACATACGAATTGTACTGTGTCGAGACTACCACAATACATACGAATTTTTTTATCGCATGTTTTAACCTCACTTTTTTGAGAAGACATGGAACTGTACAATAGAAAATGATCGAAAATATCGCAATAATTAAATATTTTGATGTATGTGCAATATACAATTATTAAATAAATAAAATAAATAAAAATAATTAAAATTTCGGGAAAAAACTACAAAATAATTTCAACCAATGATAGGTTGTTACGAAAAAGATCGTATCGCTGTTAATGGCTGTATGATACTCACTTTTTTTCAAGTACAATAAAGTGCTGCAAAACTAGTAAAGCGAGACAGAGAAGGGTAGTGTAGACAATACTATAGGCAAATATTATGAAGTTTCGGATAAACAAAATTTGTAAATAGAATCAACATTTTTTTTGTGTTGGACCATATTATTGAATTAATTTGCATTAGCTGCCGCAATTAATTGAAACGAAATAATTTATATGTTAAGTTAATTTTTATATTTACAAAAAAATGCACGTTTCAAATATTTTGGCAAACAATTAACAATGCAAACCCAAAATTGTATTTCAGTATCAAAAGAAAAATCTAAAAAAGGGGGAAAATATCATAACAATAATGGCGAACAAAAATGGAAAAATTGTTTACTAAATTTATTTTAAAAATAAACAAATAAATTCTCTTTGGTAGCTATACAAAATACAAATATTTTCTCTAATATTTCGGAAATGTCAGAAAAAAGTATGTAATGTCAAAAAAAAAGAATCAAATTCAATTCTTTTTTTGCTATAATTGGTCGATTAACTGCTAGAAAAGTTGAGCTAAAACTTTTTTTTTGACGTTTCTATATTTTTTCCAAATCTATGGTGTATACACTCACTCTCACAAATATTTTGTAAATATATTTTTTATCTCACTCCGTTTGTCTTAACTAGTCACTGAAAAAGTGGGAAAAAAAGTGAGTATCATACAGCCATAAGTGTGGCATCCAGTGCGAAATTTGACGCGAATCGCATCGCACGCAAATAGCTGTGGCAAAGCCTTTAAGCTAATTATGTACATATGTGGAAAGTTTCCAAACGCGAAAAAAAAAATTTCTCCAATTGCGAAATTTCAAACTTCGCACGATAAAATATAAAATGAATTATATATGAATAAAAATTATTATATTTCAAAAGACAAATGTATAGGATTTAAAGATTATAATAGTATTTGATAGTTTTTTCATATATTTAGTATCAAATCTATTCTAATTGCAGTAGAATTTTTAAAGAAAAAACAAATCGCATCGCACGAAAAATAGCTGTGGCAAAGCCTTTATTAGCATTTTCGTCCGTTAGAGCCCATCATACCATTCGTCAATATGTTCACCTCACTAAACAAAACACACCCCTACACACATTTCATCACAAATATTATTTTCACCTCAAAAAATGTTGGTTCAGTGCATTTTTTTTTTGTGACAGTCTTTTCCGTTTCCGTAATTACGAGAATCAGCCGTCATGAAAGCTAAAGGAGAGGTAAAAATATTAAAAAAATTAATAAATAACACTTTTTAAAACTGTAAAATGTTTAAAATGTAATTTGTGACTGCAATAGATTATGTGCAAAATAAATTTATATCATAAAAATAAGATTTTAAGTGACAAAAATAAGATTGAAATTTTTTGTGTCCATGTGTTAAGTTTGTCGAATTTCAATATGGTTGATGATTGAAAATAAAGTTAAATATTAATTTGATTATAAAAAATGAATTGTTAATTTAAGTGTTGTTGCTCTTTAACATACCTAAATTTTACTAGATTTTATTAAAGTTATTTTACAGAAATGTGTATTTTTATAAACATAACCTCTAAAACATTGTGTATACAAAATTTCTAATTCTCCTTTTTATTTTCATTTTAGTTGAAGGAATATGAAGTCATTGGGCGCAAGCTCCCATCAGAAAAGGAGCCAAGCACTCCTCTATATAAAATGAGAATTTTTGCTCCAGACAATATTGTTGCCAAATCACGATTTTGGTATTTTTTGAGACAGTTGAAAAAGTTCAAGAAAACAACTGGTGAAATTGTTTCCGTTAAACGTATCAATGAAAAGACACCAATTAAAATTAAGAACTTTGGTATTTGGTTACGTTATGATTCTCGTTCAGGAACACATAATATGTACCGGGAATATCGTGATTTAACAGTTGGCGCCGCTGTAACACAATGTTATCGTGACATGGGTGCACGTCATCGGGCCCGAGCACATTCAATCCAAGTAATACAACTGCAGTGACAAAATCGGTGAAAACAAATTTAATTTTCATTTTTTTTTTTTAGATTATCAAAGTAGAATCAGTTGCAGCCAGCAAATGCCGAAGACCTCATGTGAAACAATTCCATGATTCTAAAATTAAATTCCCACTTGTTCAACGAGTAACAAAGAAAGGAAACCGAAAGCTATTCTCGTACCGTAAACCACAAACATACTTCATGTAAAAATTATGAAATTTTGATAATAAAAGTGAAGAACACCTTTCATTAAAAAAACAGAAAAGATACAAAAGTGTTTTAGTAAAAAATAAACAATTATATTCTCTTTAAAAATTCAACAACTTTGCATAAAATCTATAAATTAAAATACGGTGCGATATATTTTAGATAGACGAAGAAATACACGTTGACTTTAAATATATCCCAAGCTTCGCTCAAGACTAGCTTTAATTTCTGACAAGTACTTTGTGATTTAATGTAATTTACATTGTAAATTGATTTGATACAACATAACGTCATCACACCCCAAGCGGTACGTCGATTTTGAGTTTCTAGTGTTGCTTCAATTCCACGTATCAAATCGTTTGTCTTCAGTACAAGCAGCATTTGCCGGTCAACTTGATCCAAGATATCAGCAATGCGAGGTAGCACGCTTTGAGTATTGATTTGTAGCTGTATTTTTTCTTGTTGAGTCTGTTTGGTTCGTGATACACCACTCATCACACTTTCCCACGGTCGGCCCGTCACCATACATGCAAACAATCCATAATAATCTCCTTTAATTCCTAATTTTGCGCAATGATAACGCATGGCTTGGCGATCAAATTTTAAAATTGCCAACCATAGTTTAGAATAATTATAACGAAATTCGCTCGTCAGATTGGCATACAATCCATGATCTAGCAGCACAATTTCCACGTCACCATTATTATTCTTCACTAAAATATTACCCGGATGTGGATCACTATGGACGAATCCATGCAAAAATATCATGTTCGAATACAGCTGTCCTAATTTATTTGAAATATCAAATCGGTCAATGCTGTTCCGCTTAATATATTCCAAATCATTTACTTGGCCGCCTTTGCAAAACTCCATCACCAATACACGAGACGTGGAATATTCCCAATATATTTTCGGAACTTTAAGCCACTTAAAATGCTTAAACATGGTCGCTACCTTTTCAGCATTACGTCCCTCTTGCAGAAAATCCAATTCAATTGGTAAATTTTTCTTTGATTCATCAACTAGCCAATACATTTTAAAGTCAGAGAACACAAAAGTCATGATTTTGCAGAGATACTCCATAGTTTTCATGTCGACTATTGAATTTCCTTTAACGTAAGGATGCTGTACTTTGACTGCAACTTCCTGGCCATTTTTTAAAGTTGCCCGATGTACTTGGGCTAGAGATGCAGTTCCCAGAGGTTCTGGGTCAAATGAATCGAATAATTCGGAGGGCTATGATAAAAGAAAAGAGAAAAAATGTTAGTGGGGCCGGTTTTTGAAAATAAGAAAATTAAACATTTATAGCTTAAATATTTTGCCGTTATTTTAAATTTGAGGTTTAACCTCAGCTCACCTCAACTTTTAAATCTTGTCGTATGACTTTAAACAAATCTTCGATTGGATTTTTTGGTGCATCACTGTGCAGCACCTTCAGCGTCTGCGTATACTCAGGTGGTACTAAATATTCTAAAGCACCAATGTGTTGCCCCACTTTAATATAAACTCCTTTATTTGTACAAACAAGCTGGAGTAGCTTTTCGGCCGCAATCTTATGCACCTTACTCACCTCGGCCAAGTATTCTTTGGAAGTTCGATCCCATTCTTTTAAATATAACTTAGTTTTATAAGTGTATCCGATATCGAATACGGTAATTGCAGCTCGACTTAGTCTAACTATGCCTACGGAATTAATATTGTAATCATTTGCGTGCAAACTGTACACAGTGCCTAAGGAGGCTGATCCCACGAAACCATATTTAAAAATTCTACGTAAAGGCCACATATTGCAAAGAAATTTCACTAAAATTTAAGAATTAAATATTTGATTTACATAATATGTAATAATACACAACCAAAATGCAATACAAAAATTACAAGTTACAAATCAAACTTTTGCCTTTACCTTGAGCGTCACACGCCAAATTATTTTTTCTTGGTATGTAAACAGTAAATACTACGGTTTGTCACTTAATTAGAAGATTGTCCTAAATTACGTTCACACACAAAAACTTTCAATATCATGAAATCATCTTTTCACTAAAAAATTATGTAAATTAACCAATTTCTTTAGAAATTTAAATACCGTTATGTTATCTTTTATTTTATTGCCTTTTAATTATTAAAATTACGATAAATAAATACATACAATAAATTACATAAATAATGTGTTCGACAATGTATAAAAATAAATAAAATTTGTTTATTGTCTAATAAATAGACGAGTAATTTACTTAATAATAATTTCTTATAAAAGAAACATCTCGTTTGCTTCAATAATCACTCGACATGACAATCGCACACAATAATCACTGACATTCGACTAAATTAATTTGGTGTCAAAAAGCAAAAACTCAAAAATACATTTTTTATAAACATTCCTAATTTAGTTACTACTATTCGAAGATAGATGGTACTTTTTACCTTATCAATAGCAGTTATAAAATTTATTTCTTTATTGAAAGTTTATATAATTCGCTAAATCAATACATCATTTGTTGATAGACTACCGGTAAAATAATTTGTTCTAATTACTCTGGTTTCTCTTCAACTGTCGAATAAATCTTTCGCCTTTTACTAAAGATTTCCGTGGAGAGGAGCAATTTAATGAGTCTAAATTGAATTTTTGCAGTACCCGACGAAAGTTGGGTCATAAACGTACCAAATCCAAATATTAAAACAAATTTACAATTTGTTCTTTATGAATTTATGATATAAATCGAACGTGGAAGATTTGTTTCAAAATTAGAGAACAAAGAAGAAACTTTTTCAAGTTTTGAATCGTATTCTTGAGTTCTTGGCTTGGAAATTTGGAATCTTGGATTGATGCATTCTTTATTTCTTGCTTGCTGAAGCTGAGTCGACGTTTGAACTTTGCGGTTCCCGAACAGTGCTGTCGCTCTGAAAACTTTAAACGGAGTACATTTCAAATTTTCAGGGGGAGTATTTCTAGACAGAAGGAAGTGCATACGAAATACAATAGTTACAACTTAGACATAAATAATTGTTAGTGCTTTGTGTTAAAAAAATCATGAATCAGCAAGTGACACTAAAATTGTTTTTTAGTTTTTTTGATCCAAATTTGAATATTAAAAGAAAACTGTTTTATTTATTTGTTTAGACCTTTTTTTATCTATTTTACTATTAAAGCGTTAAGCTCGGTATACTGCTCGGGCTAAATAGTTTTTTAACGCGGCCACAACTTTCCACGAAATCACAGATGGTTTTAGATTATCCTTTTGAGATTTTTAAGTTTTTCTCGTAGAGAAGAGTACCGGTCAGTGAAACCGTAAGTGAAATTTTTAATTTTTAGCTATTTTTACCTAAATTTTACGTGACATATAGAAAATTTACCTTAAAGCAACTTTAGCTTTGAACCCGTTTTTACTTTCAACATCGGAATTTTGGCAGATATGCCCAATTCAGACATGTAAAATATGCGATTATGTTTCTCATTATTTGAAGATATTTTGGTGCAATTTAAAGAATTGTCATTGCCAGACGATACCACAGTAGGTACCTAGGGTGACCAGTTATTTATGACTAAACTTGGACAAAGTCTGAAAAAATCGCCTTAAAAATACCAGGACAGTTATTAAGTCTCGATATATGTTTGCATTTGATTTAAAAAATAATTCCTATGTAAAAGGTGGCGACGACTCGTCACAATATAGCACGTGGTGAAATTTCTTCTAGAAAAGTTTTAAACCCGCTAACTTGATTGATAATTTGGAGGTGTTACAATTAATTCATTGATCCTCAAATATATTGGTTAAGCCAGAAAATAAATTTCAATGGAATTTGTGCATAATCACAGCAGTACCATTTGGGTCAGGGATGGAGTTTCTTAAATGAAATATGGCCAGAATTCAACAAATATTGCAAGACACTATAATGAACCTGTGGTTTTTAAAAATAAATTTCGGGAAATTAGATTTGCCAAAGAAAAATTTATTTTTTAATTTCATAACCACTCCAGGCCCTTACTACATTCCCAAGTTCCAGCACCAAATGGAGCTCGTTTGACAATGGTTTTTAGTGAAATTCTATATCTGAGTTATTAAGCCGATTCTATCAGTAATTCCTAATATAGAATCGAATTATTCACGCTCTGAAAATTTCTCGGGTCACCTTACTTGGGATCGAATTTGTTATTGTAAATAAAATAAGAGCCAACTTCAATAAATATTGCGGAACACAACTAATGATATGTTAGTTGATGCCATTTATCAAAAACATTGTTTCACCAATTTTCTTTTTTTTACATAACCAATCCAGTTAGTGTACTACGTTTGTGGATGGATTTTAATAGAATTTATATCTGAGATTTGAGATGTTAAATCGATTCTTTGAGTAGTTCCTAATATAAAATTAATTAATTCCGGCTCTGGAAAATTCCTTTCTCCATATCATCTGAACTCGGACTTCTTAATTAAACCACGGCTCAAATTCAGGATATTTTTGAGTTAAAACTTTAAATCAAAAATGATATTCACCAAATTTATTTGTATATACATATTTAGCTAATTCAGGCTAGTGTCCAGCATCAAATGGATGAAACAAGCACATTTCCTCGGCGAGAAATGCAAAGTGTGTAAGTCCAAAAACAATTTTTTTCAGGAGACAATAAAAACTATTGCACTCTCCGTATTGTTTTCAGGCAAACATTTATTTTATTTCCAAATTTCTTCACCTTAACGTAATTTTTTATGATATTTTTAAATGGTGATTGATGCACAATGGAGGACTCTTTCGTTTGATATGAAAAACGCAAAATTGGAAAAATGGACTTACACATTCTGCATTTCTCGCCGACGATTTGTTGATGGATTTTAGTGAAATTTATTATCTGCGATATTTTGTAAATTCTATAAATAGTTCCTATTATAAAACGTAATATTTCGTGGCCTGAAAAAATTTTCTGCCATAAGGGAGGGGGTCAGAGTTTTTAAAACAAAACATGGTCCAACGGCAAGAAATATTTTGAAACACTACTCGTACCAAAGATCGATACCATAAATCAAAAATTAGATTTACCAATTTTGGTTTTCCATACACAGTCAACCCAGACAATTTTTCTTCGCCTCCTTCACCGAACGGAACATACACCACCTTTTTCGTTGTATTTTAGGGAAATTTTATTTCGGAGATATTAAGCCGAATCTATATAAATAGTTCCCAGCCTTAAACATATTAAATCACGTCCTGAAGTTCGAATTAAATTTTATTGAAATTATTATTTTGCTGGCCTCTCGTAAATTTTGCTTGCCGCTAATAAGGTTAGCGATCTGAATGAATATTATCTAAAAATGAGGACAATGTAAGACATTTTCCTGGAGAGCCACAGAATTATGAAAACCCACAACATCTTCATAGAAACCAGGACATCTGGTCACACGCTTAATATCTAGGCGAGAAGGAGAATGTCAAAACAAAACTGAAAGACAATTTATGCTGTCAGTATTTAACCTTGCCAGACAAGAAAGTTGTCTGGGTGTCTGGATTTTATTCAAACGTAAACAAAGGATTTCAAAAATTGATATAAAGACGTATTGGACGAATGCAGTTTCTCATACCACACTGCATAAATTCAGATTTCCATACAACTTTCCGGGGCAGGGTAATTTTTTGTGTTCAGGGGGCCTATTCTCGAATTTCACATCCATTTTCCACATGCGGACATCTGTCAAAGTTCACAAAAAAACGTTCGAAAAGTGTAATTCATATATAAAACACATGCCGCATTGACATTTTCCTATATGGGGAATTTTTCCACATGGTTATACCCATTCGGAAATATTCCCTTAGTACCGAAAAAATTCAATTTTTATGAGTTTTGACAGATGTCCACATGTGGAAAATGGATGTGGAATTCGAGAATAGGCCCCCAGGAGGTTCGAATCTAAATATTTAGTCAAAGCTGATACATTTTTTGGTAAAATCAGGTGACGTCTGTAATGTTTGAGTGTATCTGAAGTTTTAAAACTGTAAGTTGTAGAAAACTCGGAATTATCTTTTTATACGTTTTACCAGCTGTGTGAAGTAGAAGTAATTTAGTTCGCAAATTTTACATGTCTGAATTGATATTGTTTGATTCATTACTGCAAGAGCAAGAGAACTGTTTTCTAGGTTTTTGCCTAAAAATGACAGGAACCAGTATAAATTAGCTTTGAAAAATGATTTATGAAAAGCAAGATACCTCGCAGAATACGAGTATTATAATTATTGCAAGCAAAAGCCGATAAGTTAAAATATTATGTAAAAGTATTATTAGAATAGCAGTTATTAGAACAGGGGAGTACAAAATGAAATAGCGGAGTACAGTAGTAAGCACTAAGCGAAAGTAGTACAAATACTCCGATTGTACTCACTTCGACAGCACTGTTCCCGAATCCCGTGCCAGTTTTAAGCCTCTCTGCTCCGCAGTGCCATCCTATTTGATATGGATTATTTATGAAGCAGAGCCGCACGCAGATATGTTCAATTGATCTATATAAAAGATGATCCATTACCACTGACAGGTAAGCCTGACGGTGGCAATAAAGCATTAAGCGCTCGATCGAACCGCAGATGTTTTTTTAATATCAGCCATTTTTATATAACAAACGGATACCTCGCGAAACTGTCTATTCAAAAAGCCACATTGCATAGAGAAATGGATCCTCTGCATGGCTTAGTTGCTGTTAGCCAGCTAGACTTGGAGCGAGCTCTTGGCTACCTTACAAGCTTTGACTGTTGATTCAATCTTCCTTATCCGTTGATCTACAATAGCGACGAGCGACTTGTTCCATTCGAATCATGCCAAAATGTCCCTCATGTAACATGGTTAACACTCGTTCCTGCATTTTGGCGGCCAATATGACTCTAGTGTGATCAGTCTGTAACAACAGCACCTCTAAGTAGATAGAAATGACATTCTTTCTTACAGAATATGGTCTAAGCTCGTATTCGACGATATTCGGCCAACCCTGCTGAGCAAATTTCATGTCCTTATCAATTTTCGTTGCATTGCGGATTTGTCGAGCAATAAATGCACGTTTTGAGATAATTGCTCTTGATTCTCAAAGTTTATGTTGTAAAATATCCGCTCATGATTCTACATTCCTCCTCTTTTAATTTAGGCCGCGATAGGCGCAAATCTGAAAACCGGTCTCCTCACCCGTTTGAAACGTCTCGGTATCTCCCATACGGTATATCAACTTGCTCACTACTTGTAGAATCTTCGGTTCGACCACTGAAATTAGAACGTTTAACAATTATATCAAAATGTTTTCCTGATTGACCGGTACCTAAGGCGGGACCGCCTATTTTCTGATACGGGTTAATTTTCCAGCTGGTTTCTAAGCCCGGTTTTTGGTGTCTCTTCCATAATCCATGGTCTGTCTTCAATAGAAAGACCATTTTGCCAAGTATTTTTGCAATTTCTCCATCTAGGAACCCTTGAGTCTATGGGGTTAATAAAGATGGCTTTCGGCTATTGGCCATGAAGAAGCTCAGCTGGAGTTTTTTCCACGCTTCATCAGGCAATTTGGTTTTGGATAGAATTTTTTCCATTAATATCTTCAATATCCCTATCGTTCTTTACGCTTGCCCGTTCGATATCGGATGAAATGGAGCTGCCGTCAGATGTTGTATTCCGTCGAGTTCACGGAACTTTTTAGACGCGTTGATGCAAATGAGCTTCATATAAGCAATGAATGGCCCAGCAAAGTCAAATATACTCGTTCCCAAGGTTTTGTTGGAGCAGGCCGAGCTGTGAATTAATTGTTTGGGTCGGTCTATGAATCTGTGCAGACTGAACATTGCATTGACAATGTCGCTATGCTCAGTCGATATTCGGCAAAGACATTAAGCCAACATTTTTTTATGAAAATGGTGTGTTTGAAAATGGAATGTTTGTTAGAAATTTGATAAAGGAGTAACATCCGAAACGATCGTAATTTCATTTACAAATAAAATAAATATCACGTTAAAGAAAGTGACAAAATCGAAATATCGTGTTTTATTATATAAAATTTTTTATTGGTGATATTAGTCCACGAGTAAACAACAAATATGTTAACATTAAGCCAGTTGTTTCATTCGCATTGTACCCCAATGATATTCGTGCATGATATTGATAAATTTTGTTCGAAGTTGTGTTGAAATAACCACCCCGAAGTAATCTTTATGAAACAACAACGTACCCTTACGGACTGTGAGATTACATCTTTTCCGAAAGTATGGTATAACATAGCTATACCTTGTTCAATCTCAGAAATACCCCGTCTATTTTCAAAACATTTAATTATTCGTCATCTGATCATCACATATGGAAGTCGGGATAGTGCGGCGGTGTTGCCATGATTTGATGTTGGTTTATACTTAATCGTGAAATTATAAACCATCGATTTGATTGCCGACCGTTGCAATCGGTGTGCTGTCATCGTTGCGATTTATTTTCGTGGATGAAAAATTCCATAGAGATACATGTTACATTTTCCTTCCTTCCGCTGGCGCTACATCCCATGTTGATGTTCTTCAAAATACTTCGATCCGCCGCAAGGGAACGCCAGACACGGTGACCGAGTTTGTTTAGGTCCTTTTCAACGTCGTCCATCCATCGGGTAGGTGGTCTCTCATTAGGTCCTACTTTCGTTGGTACCAACTTCAAGACCTGTTTAGTGGTACGATTTTGTGAACTAAGCACGTGCGCAAGCCATCTTAGCCTTGACATTTTTATGAATCCGATAATGTCGACTTTATCGAGATCATTTCTAATCTCGTGATTCATTCGCATTCTGTACATGGCTCCCTCTTCAATGGGACCGAGAATTATTTTTACCACAGTGTCCACAGTGATCCTAGCTATTTTAACTCAATCACCTTTTCATATTGTGTATCACCTGAAACGAAGCCTCCAAGCGTCTGTCTTCTCATGATGACCATTTACTTAGCCTTCGCTTAATTGATCTGATTTCCAATTTGTTGGGCTGTTAGTTCGAATGGAACTAAATCTTCCAATGGTCCCTATTTCAGGGAGACGATGTTGCGACCCAGAATGAAAAAAAAGCTGGGTTGATTTAAAATTCAGGCTGCTACGCTGCGCCTGAAAAGCTTCTTGTTGAGCTCGACCCCACTCGAAGGGAACATCTTTCCGTCTCAATTTGTTCAACCGCACAGTAATCTGTGAAAAATTCATAATACATTTGTTATAATAGTTGCATTTACTCCATGAATGTTTCCAATTATTTGAGATCCATTGGATGCGATAAATCTTGAATGGCTCTCAATCCACTGGAAACTTGCCGGTGCGCTGGACGAAAGACGCCTTTATTAGGAGATCAACCACTACGTTATTTTTAGCGGTTTGTGACCTATGCCCGCTCAGTCGTGAAGAGGTTTAAATTGGTCTTGGGCGAATTTAATATTAGAAAAATTTAAATCTGTCTACTCTAAGCTTGATCCGGTTAACCACAATGGTCTTATTAATTTAGAGACACACTGGAATGCCCCATGTGATATGAAATAAAAAGAATGCAATTTAAAAAAAATACTGAGTCAGTCTGGATAAACCGTTAAATTAAAAATTCGTAACCAATTACAGATCCATGTATGATGCCATCTACCGTTGCTCGTTCTTCCCGCACCATATTTACAAAACCACACACTGCATCCAATATATCAAAGATAATTCGTTTAATTAAAAATTCAAATACCAAAAACAAACTTTTAACAATTCAGAAATTGTTGCAGCAGTTCCGATAACTGTTTGTACACACTAATGCCAACAATTGAACACGTTGCACTGGTATCCACTGAAACATCCAGATGTTTGCCCTTTACGCGAACTTTAGAACTCGACACATCATTGGATACCACATTATCGGATGAATCTGATAATTCTAATTCCCGCTGTACGGGATTAAATAGAAATTATTTATCTTACCAACTGTCATTTAATTAGATTGCAATTATTCAACATTTCATCACATTTAATTCTTTAAAGTAACCCGCAATAAATAACCCCAATATCATCAAATTTCTCCATAACCGTCCATCCATCATTAAAATGAATGATGTTGCAAACCATACAAAAAACGTCTTTTATTTTTCATTCTTTTAATATTTTTTGTTTATTGTTATTTTTATGCAAAATAAAGTTACATAAATTCATCATATTTTTAGTATTATAATAAAAATTTATTTTTATACAAAAGTAAAAAAAAAATCATCACTTTAGAATTGGACAAAAAACGCAAAAATTATGAGTAAAGCAAATTTATTTTTTAAATTTAAAACTAAATGACAAAATTATATTCGAGATATTATCTGGTTGTCATGATTTGAGCTTATTAATACTTTACGGATGGGCACACTTCGTGCGATAATTGAATCGAAATGTTTAAAGCACTGTAGAGGCCACCACGTTTTCTAAAAAGAACAAAATCTCTAAAAGCAGAATCTCGACACTTTTTGATGTTTCGATTTAAATAAAACATTAACAAATAATGAGCAGAACAATTCGCGTAATTCGAGGTTTTGTTTCTCTGGATACCGTAGTAAACCCGTACAGTGGTAGCAATGGAATTCGTTCTTTATTTAGAGGTAGGATCGTAAGGGATTTTAAAATTAAAGAACCAAATTTCATTTATGAACTGAATCGTGGTTTATATTCCACGAAATTTAATTCTTCTACGAGTGTTTCCGAACAAAAATTCAACTTAATAAATAAATTACATGAGATGAGAATAATGGAGGCTCTATAAAAATTGTATGCAATAAATATTTTGTAAATCGGAAGCTTTTTCATGTATTTTTGTATATAGGTAGTTGATTGATTATTTATTTTAACAGTCTTATTATCTAATTAAATGTATTTTTATATAAAATAAAATAAAAAAAACTAAATAAAATTAGTACTGAGTATTTATTTATTTTAGTAACCGAAGTCTTTAGTAAAACAGACATACTAAAAAAAAATAATTGTAACCAAAAATTACATTTTGGAAAAATTACAATTTATTATTAATATTTATGTAATATTTTAATTAAATAATACTTTTGGTTCAATTAAACTAAAATAAAAATTAGCAATAAGCCTAATATATTAATCTCAAATTTAAATTCCAATCACCAAATTTCTGATATGCAAATTTGCGCTTTTCTTTCTTAATTTTGTGCTATTTTTTGATTTTTCATTAATAAATTATGATTATTATTTATATTCATATTATTTCTAGTCATAAAATTAAAATTATTCTTTACGAAATAAATAATCGTTTCAAATTTACGTCACACACTTGTTTCCGAATTTAATTTTAGGATAAATTTATTACTTTTTGGATCGACCACCTCCTCGGAAATATTGAAATGAGGGAGCTTACAAATGGTGATTAGAAGTGAAACATCGTTTTGAATAAGTTGAAATGTACAATTATTGAAAATTGGTCGGGACAGAAGTTCTTCACAGATGAGAGCCCATGATTGATGGGTTCGACGTTCTTTATCGTTTTGAAGGATTGGAGACTCGACCAGATAGGCTTCGAGAAATGCGCGAGGAGATAGATCATGCTTTAGGCAATGGGCCAAATGAGCGAGTATGGATTCAACTGTATGTCTAGGCTGCTGCCGTGTAACCCGAAGGTATTTTTGAAGGGCTCGAGCCATTGATGGAAAAATCGCTTGGGCTGCTTCTTGCGGATCCAGAGGAATTGCCGGTGAAGGTTCGTTGTGCACACGTTTTATATGTGTAAATGCTTCTTCAGCCGCAGTAATTAATCGGGCACGTCGTTTCTTCACACGCCTTTCATACTCATGTTCCTCATAGAACCGTTCATTGTGCGATGAATCACGTCGCCGTGCATGCGCCGCAAGTACAGCACGCGATTGACTTTGGTTTTGTGACGGATTAACCCCGTCGACTTCATAATATTTAAAGCTAGATAGGGCTTTCTTTTGTGATTTGGACACTGGTATTCGTTCCAAATAAGGGTTATATATTGGAAATTCAGAATAGTATTTTTGGAGCACCCAAACCGCAGCCCTCTGTATACTAAGTTGCCCAATACTAAACGATCTGCTTTCACCATCTGGTGACCTTACTATTTTTATGTAGTAAATTGGTTGCAAATGTCTTATCTCGAGCAGCACTACAGCTATATAATGAATTAGAATTAATGTATCAGTAAAATTTGTCGCATAAGCAACAAGTGACTTATAGTCGGCCACCTCAGTGCCCTCGACAATGGCTTTGGTACCCTCAGTTACTTGGACAATATAAAACAACCAATAAGCAAAGGTTGAAACTAAAACTAAGAGTAAAATTGTAGCACGAAATAAAAATATGCGAGGCAGTGTGGCGATTGGTCGTCGCAAAAACAACGCCCACAGTCCTAGTGCCAACAGAATCATACGGGCAGTGAGGGAGACTAAAATCCCTTTACACTCGCCGTTACAAGACAACAATTTATTTCGTTCGATTTGTGTTAACTCCGGATTTTCAAATGTTGTCGTAAAGAAACCTAACTTTGGCATCATAACCATGGCTAGCGGACTAAAAAATGAACAAAAACTTATAATTACCGAGATTGTGGTCTCTATATACCGTCTACATGCAAATCCGAAATTCGTTTCGTTCTTCGGTCCCCAATTACTAACGTCCTCCATGGATACGCTCTGCTCCGATGTATTACCAGTTATTGCGGTCGTATTTTCACCCCAATTTTCATCTTGCGGCAAAATTTGCACTTCAATAATTTCCCCATCACCACTGCCACCACGTCCATCGTCGCCCAAATTTACTGTGGTCTGGAATGGTGCCATATCCGGTCGTTTACTTTTATTTGAATGTGTACTGCGATGTGAATGCCTTGATCGATGGTCCCGATGATGATGTCCGCTACCACCGGTACTTCCACCACCACCTCCTCCTCCTCCGCCGCCAGTCGAACTGTGGCCGCGTGAACGACGTGATCTACCACTCTGCTCCGACTTTATTGATTCAGTTTCCATGATATATTTTTTATTTGTATATTATTCATACTTTATTATTTTATTATAAATGAGGTTTTTGATTTAATTCAAGTAAAATTAAAAACAAAAAAAAAACTTGTCTGAATTTATAATGAGTGAAGGCCTGTCGTGTGAATGAACTGATTAATCGCGAAATATTTCACAAAATTTTTTGAACATCACAATGGTGCACAATTATTTGTTAATTAATTTAGGCCAAGTAATTAAAATATTTTGCAAGAAACTTAAAAAATTAAGTTGCTCAAACTTCAAAATCAATAATTATTGGCAATCAACAGGACGCCAAGTCATACAAAAGTTTTTTTATATTTTCACGTCATTTTCACATTTATTATATTTAGCAATTAGATTTCAAAACTATAGTTTTTTCATAAATTTACTATTTTTAAATATATTTTAATAACAATTTGTTGTTTAATTTGTAAGTAAACAAGAATTATTTTTAGTGATTTGAGACGAGACACAATTCATTCTAATTTGTCGGACATTTTATTTTTGTGTGGCTCTCAAACTTTTTTACTTTGTTTTTGTTGTTCCTATTGGAATGAAGTTTGTGTTAATTATATTGAACAATATTTAGCACATTCGAAAAAAGACCAAAGTAAATTTGTAGTAAAATTCGAAGATAAAATTTGTCAATCTTTTTCCGAATATTCTTAGTAAATTTATAGTAAACTTTTATGTTGTTTGTATTATTTTGACATCTTTACTCATTATGACCGGATTTATTGACCAAAAATTAACATTATTTCGATCTAAATAAAAAAAAAAGTTTTAAATGAATCGCGATTTATTATCCATCAAAATGCGTCTTCGAATTTTTTCGATATTGAATTTGGTATATTTTAACTTTTTGTATGGGCAAGGTAATTTCAGTAAATTTTTCACCAACATAACAAAAATAAATTGACTACGGTCATTTTCCGAAAGCGCTAATTGTAGGTATGTTTCACATGATTAGGTAAAATTGAAATTCATAGAAAATTGGAAAGGGGATTTTTTTTAAATCATATTTTACGATTGGTGATGACGAAAAGACATCTATGACCCATTTTTGGAGTACAGCACCCACTTTTCAAGCAAACAATGTAGGATGGCAAGGAGCTAAGCAATGCACGATGAAACAAACGGATCGCCATTCATGCTTGTTGGTTGCTCCGCAAGGTGGTAAACTGCAAAAGAGCTGGGAGTGCCTTGAATGGGAAAACTCTCCAAATAAGGAGGAAAGTTAAGCACCTGGAGCTTATGTTTGACCAAAAATTGATCCTTCTAAAATGTACTTGCCAGCAAACGATTGGTAAAACGTAGCGTTTGAACCCGCAAAAGTTACTTTTTCTGTACCATCATAAGAGCAATGATATCTTATGCAGACTTTGTATGGTAGCCGGAGATAGAGCAAACCAATGTTTGGTCAATATATTAATAAAATTCAGAGGGAGCAATGAGGGCTTATTCCACTACCGCTATCGAAACACTGGGGGCTCTTACTCGGACCCTTTTGTGGTCTTACCAGTCTTTTCCTTTTACAAGGAACAAGCAGTGGGCTGCTGAACGAGAATGATTGCAAATTGCACTTTGCTCGGTCATCACAATATTAATCTTAAGGCCTCGTGTTTTATTTAGGAGTAAACGCCGATATTTTACACCCGTCGATTGGTAAAAATTATTTCGGCTGGATTCTAAAGCATCATTTTGTGGTCCTTCGAGCCGGATCCGATGGAGCATTAGCTCGAATTTTATCGAGTTTCCTGAAAGTGTATCCGTGTTTATTCGAAAATGTGTCCGTATGCGAGTGAATTAGACAGTGATATTGGAAGTGTTCTCTATCAGTTTCATCGGTGTTGCTTCGATTATAAATATCAATCCGTGTCAGTAATGATCAAGTGGAATATGGCGACGATCCGGGTGAAACAGGCTTCACTACGGAAAGGCCAGGAAAGAGCTCTCCGGAAGAGACGATCCGGATGTGACCGAAAAGTTGTGTGCGGTCTGACTAGCTCGAGAGCGAATTTGAGCTGGGCCTAACTTAAAGACCATGATCAGGCAAATCACTACACAAAACCCACCGCACACAGCAGTAGTGATACCAGTTATCCACAATAAAGGTTCTAGGTTCAACGGCAACTAGGCGGACTGGATCGAGTCCGAAAATTTGTTCATCAACTTTACCGGGGAGGCGGCCATATCTTACTCAAATCACCGATCGGTGTAGTCACCGATGATTTTTTACCACCGTCACCTCACCTCTCATCGTTAAATCAGAATGCATCATTATCATCGCCATCGCGTTCTGGTTCACATCCTAAAAATGAAACACACACAACTCGTTCGTTCATCGCTATATGCACCACCAACTTCATCAACCTGTCCATTTTATGGGGAAAATCACAATCGTTTCCACTGCGAGCAATTTAACTTGCTCACATTCGACCAGAATGAGTCCCGTGACCGAGAGAAAGATCTCTGTTTCAATTGTTTGTAGGTCCAGTGTATGCACTGGATTAGACCTACAATAGATAAAATTAGAGATATCAGAAATTTTAGACAGCCGAATAAAAAAGAAGAAGTTAGTAGTTGTTTAGGTGTTCTGAATTATATAGGTAGGTTTGTCCCTCATTTAGTGACGATTAGTAAGTAAACCATTAAAAGTTTTGACAAGAAAGGGTAACAAATTTGAGTGGACATCGGAACAAGAGAACTCATTTCAGAAGCTTAAAGATATTATAGTCCGAGAAACGACATTAGAATAATCGGACAATAGTAGCGGCTGATGCTAGTTCATAAGGCTTGGGGAAGTGTTGATGCAAGAGGACGATAAAAGGAGGACAAGTTTATCAGATATCGCAAAGCGGTACTCACAGTATCATAGACCAGAATTTGATCTGATAATCCGTCAGAAATATTATTTAAGTCTTTGTCAAAACCGTGTCCGAGAACGAGAATAGAAAGGTGGGTGGGGGAAAACTAATATAGTCGATCCATTGTCAAGGCTAAGTCAACAAAAGTCAGAGACGTACGATATAAAAAAAGAAAAGTATCTAAAGGAAGTGGTTAGAACAGCAACACCAAAAGCAATTACGATAGAAGAAATTAAAGTAGAGATAATTAAGGAAGAGGAAATAACTGATTTAAAGTGTTATTTAAAATATTATTGTTTGAAGTGTTTTTTGAAATATGGAAAACGGGCAAGAACGAAGATTTGGTGGTATAGTCAAGATAGTGATGTGACGAATTATGGGAAAGCTTGCAATAGTTCTCAGATAGTAGCTAAAAGGAAAAATCCTGAGCCTTTATATATAACAAAACTACCTAAGGGTTTATGGAAACAAATATGAATGGATTTTCTTGGCCTATTACCCAATAAGGATTACTTTTTATTCATAACTGATGATCACAGTCGTTTTGTGCTTGTGGAGATTAAGCTTAAATATAAGGAATATATTGACAATAAACGAGGTGCAGATCAGCTATCGCTTAATCCATCGAACAGTGAAGGACATTGAGAGTCATGAGGGCGATGAAATTTATGAAAGACTTTGTAAAATAATATGATTTCGTGTACTAATTTTAGTTTAAAAGTTAAAGTCTGAATTAGCCAATTTATTTTCTATCGAAAATGGTATGTAGTAACGTAAGTTATAGGTATTCAGGTGTAGAAATAATTATAGATATTTTAATGTAAGAATATACCATATAAACCAATTGATGGTTTATTGGATTTAGAAAAAAATATATAAAAAAGTGAAAAGTAAATGTGTATATTTTAATTGAGCAGATACAGCATTACGAGCGAGTGTTTTTGATTGGTATAAGTTGTTTAACGAAGCTAGAGAACGCGTTGAAGACGACGAACGCCCTTGCTCCGCGATGAACACCATGTTAAGGAAGGTCAAGGATTTGGTGCTCAAAAATCGTCGATTAATAATTAGAGATCTTGTTGACATCAAGCAAATATCATTTGGATCAGAATTTTGGGCAGACAACTCTTGGTTTTTGCATTACAATAATGCGCCGTCTCACACTGCATTGGTCATATTTGACCAACCCATATCGTCCGGCAACCACTCTTTTCGCCTGATTTAGCTCGGTCTGACTTTTGCCTACTCCCGAAACTCAAAAACCCGGTCTGGGGACATCTTTTTTGACTCGATTGGAGAGATACAAACCGAATCGAAGAAGGTACTGAAGGCCAACCGGGAAATCGACTTTAACAACTGTTTCGAAGACTGGAAAAACGTTGGCATAAGTGTATTCTACCCTAATAGGATTACTTTGAAGGGGATGAAATAAATTTGAAAGAATAATAACCCGTTTGTGTTTTATTTAAAAAAATCTTACGACTTTTTGATCACCATTTATTAGATTATTGGTGTGGATTCGTATATTCAAAATGATTAGTTTCCAGTGTTTTGACTAAGTATGATGGAAGTATTTGTGGTATTTCTAAGTAGGTAGTGGACTAGTGGATAATGATGTTTATTTAACCAGTCTCTCTGTTTTATGTTCAATTCCCACCGCTGACCAAATGTTTAACTAATTCATACATAACAATTAGCAACATTCTTCAACATCAATAAAAACGGTTGACTGTAAAATCGTTCGTGGAGCTGAACACCTACCAATTTCAACAAGACTCATTCTAAATAAAGTTCGGGTTCGAAACGTCTAAGTAGAGAAACTGTTAGTGTCAATTTCGGTGCTATAGATACATTTTTAATCAGTCTATCAAAACAAAACCATAATTAATTCCTGTTGTTTTCTATCGTCAAAATGGTTTGAAAAAGTCAGATCTTAAAATTAAGAAAGAAATTATCGATTATGTATCTGAGATAAAGTGAAAGATATTACAACAACACGTTACAGTTGTGTTATCTACGTTTTTTTATATTTTTACAGGAGGCGAGAAAACCCGATCGGATTTGTAATGAAGATACTCTACAATAATGAACTGACAAAATTGAATATTGTTCACGTTTGAACGTTTTGTGGTTAAAAATTGAATTAAAAAATGCAGCATGCATTAATTTTCTTAACGATAACCCAATGAAACGAATTTTGAGAAATTTTGTAGATATGAAGCACTTTCGATTGACATGAATTAATTGAGTAAGTGAAATGAGTGTTCGATTGGTAACTCTTCACTTCAGCTAAAAATTAAACTACTGAATTATCTGAATACGTATTTTGCTCGTATAGCTAATGCAGAAAGGTTGTTTTTGTTATATTTTTGACATTTATTTTTAAATAGTTAAAAGCGCATGAAATTTTTCCATTTTGAGCTATATAAATACGTTTATTAAAAATAATTTACATAAGGAAATTAAAAGATGATTTCTAAAAACGAAAATTCAATTTGAATCCGGCATCACTTTCGTCAACTTCTTCGCTGTCACTTGAGAAGGAAGATGAACTGTTATGATTACAACTGCTCAAATTGAATACGTGTATGCTCAGAGTCGAGTCATCTTTTAGTTAACTTTGGATCATCTTGTAGTTATCTTTTTTAGCGTTTATACTGCAGAGTTAAATCGTAGTCGAGTCGAAACTAGGTTGAAACCGAGTCAGAAACGTCAAAAAAAAAATCATTTACTATCGTATGTTTATATGTTTTTCTTGTATTATTTTCTGAATTTTATAAAAATAAAATAACAAAGTTTTATTGCCACACAAAAATCGAAGATTCGCACACGAATTAAGAAATCAAAATGGTGTCTTTTTATTACTATTTTTTTGTTGTTTTTATTTTTCGACTCGACTCCGTTTATAGTGAAGGTTTTTAGAGTTAACTCGACTCGACCCTAACAATTTTTTAGGTCGAGTCGAGTTAACTAAAAGATGACTCTAATCACGCCACTCCAAAAATTTTGACCTAAATAATTTTGCCGATCCTAATCTCTTAATTTCCAATGGAATTGAATACTAAAGCGAAACTCCCCTAACATAAAATGACGTGTTTAACGACCTACAACAATTTTTAGCCGGAATTAGGCGGAAGTTAGAGGAATGAAATCTACTAAACATTAATTTCCTATATAGATAACAAGGTTCCTTAGCTTTGAGAAGTTTAAAAATAAAAAGACAAACGCGAAATTCGTAAAAAATAGATAAACTACATTCTAAAACAAGGCTAGAGTAGGCAGACATATGATCGAACTTCCTAATACCAAAAATAAACCTGGTACAAGCATTGAAACATCTTTGGAGAACATTCATATTTTCTTGAAGCATACCGAATAAAACTATGTCACCGTAAGGGTGTGGAAGTGAGGAAGAAGATAAGACAAAAACAATTTTTTCCTAAACTGACTATCAGAAAATCCAACCACTTTATACAAACAACTAAGCATGACAAAGACCCTCTTACTAATGTCGAATACTTTCGTTTTTTCAAATCAATGTAAATTTTGTGGTGCGAAAAGTACACAAAACCAAATTGATGTTGTTTTTTGACGTTACTAATAACAACAAAAATAGAAACTTCATTTTGTATTTGTCAAAGTTGTGAATATACGAGTTTTTTGTGTCTTGATTTTAAATCATTTTAATTGTTGTTTAATTATTTTAATCGTTTAAATAAAATTTTCAATATAAACAGTTTTTTCCGTCTCGATTTCGTATCCTTTGAAATTGTTGTGCTTAATTATTTTAATCGAATTAAATAAAATCAAGACACAAAAACTCTAATTGACAACGTTGACCACTAAAAATTGACGTTTCTAATTTGTTGTTGTAGTTGATTTATGAAAAAATATACATTTCGTAAAATTGATGTACATCGAAAAAACATTAATGTTTTTTGACGAAAAGTACATGATTTTCGATGTACATCAATTTTTTTTGATGTTTTTTGGCGAAAAGAATTTGACATAATAGTAACTAAATGGTCACCCCAAGTAAGAGTTTTATTAATAACTAAGCCTAAATCCCTAACAGTATTTAACAACATAAAACTCAATCAACATTAAAATTGAAGTGAATTGTACCAATCGAACACCAAATTCACTTCAGGAGCTTAATTACCTAAATAGCAACTGAATTATCTAAATACTATAGTAATCCAATTCTAATTCAGTTAATTCATGTCAATCGAAAGTGCTTATAGCTGTATTTTGTTGAGAAATTTACAACTACAATTGCACGTGACAGGAATTTAATAATTCGAACAAAAAATTTGAGTTATTTAATTCTAGATCGAACAAATAAAATATGTAACCGCTTGAATGAAAAACTAGAGAAATAACAACATAGAACATAATAATTAAATCGAAAAAATATTTCGCGGCTTATTCTGTTAAGAAAAAAATAACTCCAAAATAATTCGAATTAATTTTTTCTCAACAAAATACAGCTTATGTATACGCTTTTAATGCTTTATATAGTTGGCGATATGCTGCTAAAAAAAAGTTAAATTGAACAATATATGTAGATCGTGTACGATGGGCTTTAAACAAAAAACAAATTTGTAATTTTTGACGTTGATGCAATTGGAATGAAGTATCCGCCAATTAGATTGTTTTTTATCTTTGAAATATTGTTACACCTGGATTCTCGATTGTGAATTATTTTCCCGTGTAGCGAAGAGAGTTTCTCAATTTTTCCTATATTTTGGGAGATTTTCTGTCAGTCTTGTTCGAAATTTCAATAAATGAAGTACTGGTAGATTATCGTATAGTTAGTTTTTCTTATTATTAATAAAAAAAAAAAGATTTTCTTTGTAATTAATTATATAAAAGAAATTTCATATAATAATAACAAAATTTATAATATACTTATTGTTATATCCGATTTATTTTTGTTGCGTTGTTAATAAAAATATTCTTGATATATATATAGTGTACATTGAAAAAACAAGGAAAATTTATTTCCTCGTAATGATCAGTTTAATTCGTTTTTTGTAATGTTTGTAGTTTGTTGTAATTTTTAATAATATAATTTTTATTTCTATTTGGTTTTAGAGCAAAATACTTTTTTATTAGTTTTGAATTGTTTTGTAGAAAGACAAAATATGAGTAAATTGCTGAAAGTGTCAACAGTTTTAACCAAAAATGTATCGACAATTGTAAGTAAATACCATCTAGGTACCAATTTTAGAAACCGTTTTTTTTTCGTCTTACCTAGTTTTTCACAATTATGTAATCGGGCGAAAAAAAAAAATTATTTAAGTGTGTGCAGAATTGCAATAATATTATTTTAATCAAATGGATTTATTTTCTTTGTACTTATCACTACCACCATTAGCTTCGGACGGCCTCGGTAATATCAACAAGAAATTTGCACTTCACACCGGGCCACAAAGCGACAAATCCATCGACAGATTCATTTGGAAAGGAATATAAAGTTGTGGATCATACCTATGATGCAGTTGTTGTGGGAGCTGGTAAGTTGTATTTGTTTTTTTTTTTACAAAAATATTTGCTCGTAATGTGGTGACGCGCCAATTACATAATTGCCGTGATGAGGCATGAACATCCTTATGTATGCTACTTCTTCTGTAATGTATGTAGTGATTGAGTGAAAATTTAATTTAAGATGTTAACACTTATGTAGAACGATTGTATTTGCAATATCATAATTATAAAATATTTTTAATTTGACAAAATCTATAAAATTGGTGTAGTATAAGTTATGTAAAAAATGCAACAACAACAAGAAACGTTAATGTCAAAAGAGAAGAATAGCTAGTTGCCTGCTTCTTAAATACCACATTTTTGACGTCGACCAAGTGATTGTTGATGTGCTTTTCAACAATACATAATTTCGTGTAAAGTATATTTCATACGAAAAATTATTGATTAAACACATAGTGTTAATTATTTATTATGTTTATGAAAGTGAATTTTCTTTATCAGTGGGAAATGTTATATACTATAAGTACTTATGTATATTAAAATGAAAATGTGTGAATATAATATTACCATGTGATTATGTATGTATTTTATAAAATGGATTGGATAGTTGTGTGGTGTGTTCATTCAGCATTTTGCTTTGTAGTTATTTTCTCTGTTTTTGAAAGCAGTTTTTTTTTGTAGAGGTAGTCGTGAGCGTGGAAATAAAAAATATGTAGTTTTGGTCTGAAAAATTCCATGAAACATAATGTGACAGAGAAATTATGTGACCATGTGATTAAGAAATTTTTCGCGATTCATTGATATAATCATAATCACGATACAATCATGTCAGCGATAAGACAAGACAAGACGGCTGGGTTTATAGTAATAAACTTTTTTTTTTAGATGGGTTTGAATGGATATACGACCATATATGCACTCTTATAATTTGATGTTTGTTAATTTTGATGAGTTTTGTGACGGTTTTGTACGATTATATTTTACGTAAATTTTTTTTCTATTTTAAGAATTTTATATTATGAAAATGAAATGTGAACGAATTTTGAGGATAAATTCTAAAACCGACATTAAAATGTACATGGGTATAAATATTTAACGTCAAGGTGAGAGGAAATCGTGTTTATCAATTCAACGGGGAAACGGATCAATATTTTTTAGGAACACGTTTTCAATATTATTAATTGAAATGTTTCTCTCTCTTTGAAATTGACTCTAGTGTGTTGATGTTTTGATATTATCAGTCGATCATGTGCACGAAAATCGTTTTACTAGAGGAATTATATGGGATTCTATTTAAAGCTAGATTTTAATTTTTCTTGTCAAATTTTAGATTACTAGCCAAGTTTAGTGGACAATGTTATGTTGACATTTTCATTTTATAAAAATCAATGATCCTACCCCGCTATATAAAGAATAAATATATATGTCTGTTAATTTATCTGTTTGTTTTATTTACAAAGCTGTATTAATAGTTACAAACTAAATAATTAACTCTCTTGGCTCGAGTTCAACATTATCAACAATTATCATTGTGGCAGCCTTTGTCAATTTTCTTAATCTTTAATCGACTGATTAGTGTATACCTAATAATATTTTTAAATTAACACCATTTTAATAACCAAAACATTAAATTAATTATTTAATTTAACAACCGTTTGAATTTGTCGGGAATCTGAAAAATTCAAAATTCATAAAATTTTTATTATTTTTTATTTTTTCAATTATATGTTAGTACATATATACCTCTACTTAGATATCTGTTTTCCTTTTCAAACAAAGATTATATTTTACAGAATTTGCATGAAATGTTTTTTTTTATGATCGGACACGTAAAATATGATATTTTTATGATACCTTGTTACCTTGAAAATAATTTAACGCTGTAGAACATTTATTTAATTTATTGGGAGTGTGCATTAATTTTAACCCTAATCAGCACGATTTGAGTCTTTATTAGCTAAAAAATATTCGACAAATAAATTTGTATGCAAATTATTTAAGATACATATTCACCTACTAATAATTTTTTGTTGCGCACAAATGTACTGCCTGCTAAGAAAAAAAGTCACATTTGCCTTTTTATAGTTTTGAGTCATTTCAATTTTTCTATTTTTGTTTACCATGACTTAATAAAGAGTGTGATCCTTCTAACGTTTGCAATTTAATTTGGCTCTAAATTCAAAGACGAAAGAATATTTTACAAAGCGGTTTGTTTTATTAGAAAGTGTATACATTGCCATTAAGTATGGAACACAATTTCATTTAAATAACTTCCACGGCTAGCTTTACACTACCCCATTCTGTCAAATCAATTTTTCAGAACATTTTCGATTGTATGGGCTCCTAACTCATCAATGGCAATTTGATCTTTCAAGACTTGGATAGTCTCTGGATGGTTAGCGTAACACTTATCCTTACCGGATCCCCACAAAAAAAAAAAAAAAACCCAACGGATTCCAATCGCAGCTGTATGGTGGCCGATTGACATCTCCGTTACTGCTGATTGCTGAAGACAATGTGCAAGAAACCGATTGTTTCGTTTGGTGTATGGCCAGTTGCGCCGTCCTGTTGACACCAAATGTCGTGTCGGCTAGCAAAACTCGTTTATCATGGTTCGGTAACGCTCCCATTGACTGTAAGGCGGCTCCTTGCTCATTTTCGAAAAAAATGGACTAATGATGCCGCCGGTCCACAATCCACACCATACAGTGACTCATTGTGGATGCATCGGCTTCTCCTTGGTTAAGTGTGGATTTTATGAGCACCAAATGCGACAATTTTGCTTGTTGACAAAGCCTCCGAATGTTATACAGCCCAATTAGCGAACCTGGATTTACAATTTTTTCGCCAGGCTGAACTTCTTCCGGCTTAATTCCGATGACTATTCCTCCTGATTTTGTGATTCTTCTAAAAGTTCAAAAATCATTTTTATAGTGAACCTCCCCGTTACTAAAATATTTGTACCAGCAATGGCACGTTTTAAATAATACCTTTTGAAACGGAATGCCAGGAGCCAGTTGCTTTTAATTTTGCTGAACATTTTTCATAGCGTGATATCGAAAAATTTAAAATTTGCTTTTGACGAACACTGAAGTAAAAAATGAATTCTTTCAGATAATTGATTATTTAGAGATCATCAAAATTCATTACTCTCATTGTTTTATGAAGCATTAGAATTATAAGGATATTATGTTGCGAATAGCAGTCTCTGTTACTCCAAAAATTGGACAACAAATGAATTTTTGTTATTGCTATCAAAATAAGTAAGTGAAATCAATTAGAATGATTTTACTTCCTTATTTAAGATGGAGTCGAATAAGTAAATAAGTATGAAACAAGTATCGGTTTCGAAAACAGCCTAAGACCCAATAAGTAATAAAAAAATTTGATTTTTTTGAATGGTATGAGAAAAGTCCAGCAATTTAGTCCTTTTACTGATTACTGGTAGAATGCAATTTCTATGTAAAGGTGTATCTACTATCGTCTTATGCATTTTAATTATATATTCCAACAATGCAAATGAAAATTGAGATCAGTGAATTTATAAAATATTTGGTGTATAATTCGCACGGTGCGATGCAGTATACAATTTTTTCCTTTTCTCACCATTAGAAAACAAAATCAAAGGATTCAGAAGCCATAATGAGTCCGTAGTAGTCAAGAAATTTGCGTACTATTAATGGTCAGATGTAATAATTTCCAGTAAGATTTCTTTCCAGCACTACATTCTATCTAAACGTGACAAATATGGAATGTTAAGTAGTTTTGCGACAGTTCTAGTAATTTCGAGTTGGCACAGGTAGTGCTAAATACACGATTTCACATGTTTTAGTAGATTTTAGCAAATTAAAAGGCCTAGAGAATTTACTCATTCTCCTAGAGAATGAAATATTTTAGGTTTTCAAAAACCTTGCTTAAGAAGAAAATCGAGCCGTAATTTTATATGGTCGATGCCTGCGTATTTTCTCTACAAAAAAGAGACATAAGCAACACGGTGTCCCTGAACCAAGTTTAAAAGGGCCAAAAAACCACTCTCGATTTCCCTTCGGCCATTGAAAGTTTCACCTTCGAGTAGTTCAAGAACGCAAAAATTAGCCGATTATCAGCGTATCTGGTTTTCATGTAAATATAAGCTCGTGGATGTTACTGTGGAAATTCTTGGAATTAATTTTTTTTACTGTCGGTATTTTTGAAGGCCTCTGAATTTTCACGGCAGGTACCGATGGTTGTACACGGAAAATGGCAAGAATGCGCCATAACACTAGTCATGATATTGGCTAGTTTCAGATCCGTAGCACTGATTGTGTTAATGCATTGCAAATTCAGACAAGACCAGAGAGTACGAACATTCATGTAGTTTTCTTGCGTATCAGAAATAATTCCAAGAATGATCAATTTCCTCACACCCGAATCCTTAAATTTTCTGGCTTGTACTCCATCTTGATATTGCTGTCTCGCTTTCTTGGTATCCGAATTACCATTAGCTTCATCAAATTTGAATTGAATAGATAAACAAATTTTCAAAAATCCGCCGCCACCGTCAAGACCGAATTTCAAATCCACTTCCTGCAATGCTCCTTTTTCTTTAATATAGTCAACCAATCATTGCAATACACAAAACATTCAGATCTTTTTATCGCCCGGGAATTTTTGGTATTCACCACTTCGCAAAATCGAGACTCGAAAAAGGAATCAACACGATGATTTAACAAAAACAAGTCCTGTCTTAAGTTGGGTTGGAATATTTTCCTCTTCCCAGCACCAACTCGCAACGAAGCAGTCAGCGAATTTGTTTTTCTTGTCGACAGACCTAAATCTGTACTAATTTTTAAAATTTCTGTTGCTGCAAGTGATTGTCTTCCCGAACTGCTGGCAACATTAATTGTTTGTATTCACTAACATTGGTAGTTTTTTCCCTCTTTTCTGTGATAAACACAACTGTCCTTGTTTTGTTGAGTTGTCTGGTGCAACTAAAATGTCTTTCAATATTGACGATGTCAATTGTTCCTTTTCTTTTAACGATAAATTATTTTTAATTAGGTCGGTCAGAGTTGAAACGCATTTTGAAGAAGTGCGGAAATTCTTGGTATCCAGTTCTCCTCCGCATTTCTTATATTTCCTATGAACCACTTTATTTTTCATCATTTTCCCGAGAATCATGTTCCGTGGTTGAGCTCGCACAACTTTACACAAATCGCACTCACAAAGTATGTTATCCTGAGATCTGGTTGCACATGGAAGTGCCGGGAAATCAGAATAGTCCGGCAAAGACAACGTGGGTTGATCTCCGAAGCCTTGTTTACTGGATTTGTAAAAAACGATTTTGCAAGTACTACAAACAGCGGATGGATACCGACTATCGTCAACATTAATATTTACCACATTTTTTATTCTACTCTTCAATATGCCTACAATATTCCACATCTTGTCCTTTTTATTTAAACAGAACAAACAGATTACGGATCGGTTCTCTTCGTGAGTTCGCGCATGGTCTTTTGACTTTCGCGGCATTTTGAATTTTTTCACACAAGCAACAAATTAATGTACACCACACAAAGAATATAGGTCGGACGACACTCCGTACCTGAACTTTATTAGTAAACGATTCGCAGCTAATGTTTTATTTTGAAATTGACTGGTCGACTACTGACTGACATCCCCTCTAGGTTCCTGTGTATTTTTGAAACAATGATTTGAAAATACGCGCTTTACGCACACAGGCGTTTTTGAACTTCTCGAAGGTGAAACTTTCAATGGCCGAAGGGAAATCGAAAGTGGTTTTTTGGCCCATTTAAACTTGGTTCAGCAATGATCTCTGGCGATACTTTATAAAATATAGATGAAAAAGTAGCACCAGTAAGGCTATGCTTTCAAGCTACGTACATTGTACAATTCTGGTGAAAAAATATACACCACGAAGGTAGCTGTTTGAGTTAAATTATTTTCAACTAGAACAAAAAAATTGGCCAAGGTCACCAACATAACGTAACCAAAATGGTTGACGGGGTAACAATTTTGGTTCACAGGCCAGAAATTTAACGCGCAGGGTTACAAACCTAGCAACCAATTGGTTGCGTATTCAACTCATGTAACTTTTGGTGTACATTTTGTCACGAGAAATGTACCATGAGTTTGCTCACTCGATTAATAGCGCTAATGCGCCGTAATTTATCAACTAGTTGCTTTTATTTTTTTAATTGAATTCCCCATTTTGCAGAATTTATTATAAATAAATTGTTTATTTCAATTTTGGCATTACACAAGTTTTTTCCAAATTTTCCAGAATATATTAAATAATAGAGCCATATTTGAAATTGTGGCAAACGTGCAAAATTATTACTTTAGAACAGAAATATACGCATAGGTAAGTGCTACATTTCTACACCACTAATATTATAAAGGAATTACTGCAATAACTTTTGTAAAACTTTTTTTGCGATTTTATTTTGCGATGATTATTTGACCTTCAACAAATAAAAAGCTTAAGTGGTGCATTTTTTCTTCAGCACTTGGCCAGGTTCATCAGCTAAGAGTAACTGGCAAATTGAATGTTTGTTTTTGTTATTGTAATTTATAAATAATTTTAAAAATGCAGCTTTGTTGTGAAAATAATGGTTTCAAATTGATCATTCAAAATGATCAGTGGATTCCACGTCAAAAAAATACTTCTCGAATCGACCCATTTTTTGGTATCCTCATAAGATTGAAAGTGCAGCTCAACGACCCAAATTGATAGTAATCGGAAGGAGCAATATCTGGAGAATACCAGGTGTAGTAAGGACATCTCAGTTAGGCGCTTCTAACGTTTCCTTGACCGGCTTCGCAATATTAGGAAAATCACTGTCGTGTCCTTTCGCATAATCTGCACTATTGCACACATTTTTTTTCGCAGCTGATCCCACCAAATACAGAACATGAGCTTGACGTCATGAATGTTCGCTTGGCTTGCACTATGTTGTTGTGTTTTGTTGGCACAAAATTCAACATATTAAACATCCAACAAAATGACATCTTTAACACTTCGGCAAAATAACACATACTGAAAACTAAAGTCACTTTATGATGTTTTCACATGAAGTTAGCAATGATATTACCCGATGTGATGTAGTACTATTTATGCCATCTCTTGAAAACCCCTTAAAATTAATGCACACTCCTTATATTTTCACAAATCATTATATATGCCGGTCTCTGTAAACCAATGGTTCGAATAATGCAACTCCCATCATCGTTGGTTGTTGGTCAGTTATTTTTCCCTTTAGCCGATTATTCTTATTGTCCATAAGTAAAATTTTGAGGTATTCGGCACTTTGAAAAACAACTTAAAATTATGCCCGATTAGATAAGAATTAATTGATTTATGTACTTTAGAAATTTACAACTTAATAAGCTTTAGGTTGATAGCACGACTTGACTACCTTAAAATAAATTATGTCTGGTGGAAAATTACGGTAAAACTTGGCTATCGATTTGGACTCTAACGTATTGTGATTATTATATTTTTGCACTGCTAAAACGGAAACGATTCTTATACATATTTACATCTTCTTTACACTCACACATTAATCCAATTCTAAATATTTATTTAATTAACAGTTTCCTCGGGTTTATTTATTTATTTGGAAAATTTGTTTATTTAACCAAACCAAAAAAAAAAAAAATCTCATAAATAGATTAAACTAAGATCGGCGATAAAAATTTGATTAAACATTGATTTTCTACTTAACTTCTAGGTTTTTTATTTCAAAGAAGATTTTAAATTAACTTAGTATATCAACATAAACTTTTAAGTTTTATTTATAGACACAATACAAATTAAATAGATTTGGCACTGTGATTAACATGTTGATTATAATGTATTGTGATAAAAATATTTTAGAAGATTATAAATTAGGTTTTGTTGATTTTAAACAGGATTAGATAATGTGAGGATTAGTTTGGTTTTAATGAGATTTGCACTTAAAAAAATGTGATCTCACTTTTCTTATCTACTTTTAAGTAAAGAATTTCTTATCTTTGGAAATATTTTTTAACTACAGTGTAGATAAAAAATGGGCGGTTGGTAAATTTGCACGGGTTTTTATCTTATACATATAGTTATCAGGATGCAATTGAGCATTGTTATTTAAATTTTGTTTCGAAACGTGTAAACAATTGTGTTCCACTAGGTTAATCTAATATTTAGACAGATTATTATTATTTCAATGTTTGTAATTGATTCCGTTTCGTAATACGTATTATAAATTGGATAGGTCAGGTTTATAAATATGTGGGGTGTAAAACTTATATTGAATGGTAATATAAACATTTGTGGGATATATGAAAGCAAACATTACAACAGCCGGAACTTGGAAATGCGAAAATTCATATTTACCGTAAACAAAACTTGATAATATTGGAAACAGGTTAAAACCGCATATGCGGTTGTGAGATAATATGCTAAAATCACGAGAGTCAATTTTTTTACATTTCAAGATCTATGAAGGGAAACATGATGTGAAAGGAAAAACGCTAATGAAGTAGTTTATGAATGGGACAATCAAAAAATCAATCATTATAGGCAATGCCATCAAACCCATGCAAGCATTTCCTAAGAGGTTGTCTGTGATCTTTGTAATCAAATGGAAATCTAAAAGTCATCCAAACTATTATTTGAACCATCCCTGTTCTCTTTTCAACAAGTTCAATGTTCATTAATAATCATTTCTAAACCCGGTTTGTCTAAAAATTGTCCTGAAACCCACGAAGGTTCGCGCTCAACGCCGCAATTGGCCCATGGTGCAAACCCGGGATTCTATCTCTTTCCTTCAGATATCCGTACTGCAGGCTTAGCAAACTGAATGAGTTTAAACCAAACAAGGTTGGTAATAGACCTTCATCAATAGGCATAGGCATATGTAATGAATACAGTCCTCTTCCTCCTCCAGGCAGTCCTTAGCTGATGTTTTTTCAAAGATGAAGCTTATGCTAGGTTAATAATAAAGTATTTCGCCATACGACAGCTACAAGCATCAATCAACTTCTGACTTAAAGAATAAGGCCGCTGGTTCAAGACCGATTAGTTTTAAACGTGACCCAGCTTTGGCCAACGAATTAGCAACCAAATTACCTCATCGAAGGACAATAAGTTCATAGCTATGGGCCAAAATTGAACCAATAGCCACACCCCAACGCAACACAATTTAAACGCAGCAACACGAAGCAGGAATAAAATGATCTCCACAACATGAAGTGGAGTTGAGGTCAAGGCTCCCGTAGTAGCCCTACAAGCAATTCAAGCTTAAGGTCGCTTAGGTAGGACCAGTGATTTGTAAACAAACATCAATATATTGGGAGTCAGACGCCATGATTTCCCAAATGCCTTTCTACATTGCTTGCTTTAAGGTGATTTTTCCAGGAAGTTTGCTATCTAAGATAACACCTATGTGCTTGACGTAATCTGATCTTGTGATCGCAAGCCCAAAAAAGAAATGGTACTGAGAATTTACCAATAATTCTACAAGTGGTAAAAACAACCACGTCTGTTTTAGGCGGACTAAGATGAAAACCTCTCTAGAAGCGACACAATAAGCAGAGCTGTTGCGTTAAATCGTTTAATATATTTAGATGATTACCTGAACTGTCAAGACAAGAGCCACAGCAGAGGTCATAACACACCACCCTGATGACAACCGTTGGCAACTTTGGCAGATACTGATGAACCATCAAGTTATATCTCGATAATATCCGATCCAAACGTTCTTTAATGCAAATCCTAATGCAGGCATTAATAACCGTAGAAAAGGAAGTACCGCCGAAGACTCATGCAATATTCAAGAAAGAATGCGCGTGATCTTTCAATATTTAAAAAAAGTTCATGTAGAGCAATCTCCGTTAGGTAACTTTTTATCGATCACCTCCGTTTTTCAGAAAGAATCAAATCTGGTTTGGGCAAAATCTCGAAAATAGTGTTTAAAAATCCCGAATGGAACAAAACCTCGAAAATAAAAATCTCGATACTCCAAATACTTCGAGATTTTATAAAATGTTGTTTTTTATGGTTTTCCGAGTCATTTTGTATAAAACGGAGCAGGAAAAAAATTGGGTTATACCTTAGAGGATGAAGGCTGCTGCCCCAAAGCCCTTGCTTTGACGTTTTTTTTTAAATTCCGATATTCATAGAAATTGGAATATTTTGAAAAATTTGTGTTTTTTTAATAATTATTCGTAAATGTACTAAAATAATAAACTCCCCATAACCGCTTAGCATTGGTCCTTTCTGCGCAAAGATAATATGAAATTATGTACCTTCCTTTTGTTTTCATATTGTAGTTAACGAACAAAAAAATATTAGGGGATCACTACATTTGCCTGGAAAAAATTCAGAAATTTTAAAATCCAGAAAAAAAAATTCCGAAAAAATATAGAAATATTTTGTTTGGCATTTTTAGACCTAGCTATGTCATCACTTGAAACATTTGTGGTACATCTATCAGTAAAAGCGAAACGAGCGATACGATTCCTTTGATCTGTCTCTGCAGCTTGACGAAGCTTCAACGAAGCATTAAATCCATGAAACGATCCAATACATTCGTCGTTACCATACTAATCCAACGAATTAAGCCAACCGCAACACAACTTGAAACAATTGTGGTAGAACTATCAGTAGAAGCAACACGAGCGATACAAATACTTTGATCTGTGTCTGCAAGGTTGACGAAGCAATTTCCATTATCACAAATATTAAGAACCATTTTGGGATTGGCTACCCTATCTAGAAAAAAATAAAACAGAAACTTAAAATTCTGAAAAGTGCAGAAAAAAAAATCCAGAAACACAATTAACAAAGTGCGATCCAAATCATAATTTATAAAACGTGTATAAAATTTGAGTTTTTCCGTAAAGTTATGATCATGGAAATTGCTTCGTCAACATTTCAGACACAGTTCAAAGGAATTGTATCGCTCATGTCGTTTGTACTGAAAAAATAAATTGGCATCATCACTTTTGTTGCTCTGGCTTTTGATGTTGTGTTTTAACTGGTTGGTTTCCAACTTCTGAACTCCATGACATAGACTGCTGTTTAAAGCAGCTAGGTCATTGACAATTGAACAATGACTATTTTTAAATATTTATAGAAAGATTTCTTCGTGTGATTCATCAGGTGGTGGCTTAATATTCGTGACACAGCCATGGTATTCAAGTTCAGTTTTTTTTTCTCCACAAAAAACTGTCCGTCTGGAAACCGTCACAAGTGGTGGCACATTCACTCTATATACACTTTGCCATTCGCTCAAAATTTGAACGGACTTTAGATCACGTCGAAACCCGAAGATTACGCAAATCCAATTTCTTGCTGTATTGGTGGTGGTTAGTGTTGTAAACTTTCCGATATTTTTAAATATGGTATTGCTACCGGCAACATTACCGGTAACACGGGTAAAATAGGTAACACACTTTTTATTCAAAATTTTGATTCCAATTTGTACCAAAGAACACTAATAAAATGTTGGAGAGGGACAGCTACTTGATCTATATTTAAACATAACACTGTGATCAAAAAATACTCCGAAATCGATTTCCATTCCGGCCTACAAAATTTTCTTCGATTCGGCTTGAACTCCTTCAATCGTGTTAGAACGATGTTCCCGAAGCGCTTTTTAGAGTTTCGGGAATAGCCAGAAGTCAGACAGAGCTAATTAAAGCCTGGTAATTTTTTTTGAAAAATTGCATTGAAAAATTTAAATATTTTTCCAGTACTGAAAAAATATACTTCGCTTCATGTATTTTTCAGTAAATTTTATCAGTATACTATAAAAAATGTCAGTATGCTATAATAATTTTTTCAGTACTGTAAAACTGAAAAAGTTTTTTTTCTCTCACACTGGAATGGCGTTTGTGAAAATATATGGGTCGAATTTTTTGCCAAATAGTCACATTCGTGACTATCGTGATGCAAAAACCAAGAGCTGTCTCCCTAAAATTGTCGTGATCTTAACATGATCTCTAATTAATTTTTGAGCACCAAATCCTTGACTTCCTTGACGTGGTGTTCATCGGGCGTAGACGTCGAAGGATGGCAAGGTCAGCTTCAACGCCTATAGTAAATAATAAATTTTTATATAAATATGGGTTTATGATCAATTAAAGTATTTAACCAATGTATGGGTCATCCCCGCTGATGCATTTATCATTCCTCCAAGTCATCCTCTTCGTCAAGTGAATAATAATGTGCAGCTTCATTCAATAATAATAATTAGTATTTGATTACGCAGGAATAACTTTATCTTCGTTATCCACACTTCTTACATTCGATCAGGTCAGGTTAAAGTTATGCAAAATTTACGTTAGTTTTCCTGTACCGTTAACAGTCTATGGATTACGTGTTGAGCTATGTATATAAAACCGTAAGTACAGAACGTGCTTTCCGTTGCAGCTTTCGATGCAGGCATACTCAAAATATTAACCTCAAACACCCTTAAAGATGAAGTAGAACACACTACCGCCCACCAAATCTCACCTGCTCACTTGCAACCACAAGTGGTCATGAAAAAAGCTCACTCGAGCATTGTAATGCGCTAAAGATACAATTATTTTGTTGCCATCCTTATATTTTGGGTGAAGTTCCGCGATATTTAAAATAAACTCGAATAGCTGATTCAAGCAAATTTGCGGCATATTGTAGCGGTTTTAAGCACTTTTCGGCCCTGTGATTTAAGAATACTTATAAGTTCTTCGTAATTGGCACATTTATTTTGTGCAAAAGTTTGTTTTATATTAACAAAACAATCTACCGTAGTGAAGTACACAGTGAACAGTTTCAACTTTTATTCAAAACGATTAGCTTAGGCGATCGTAGATGCCTTAATAAGTGTATTCATGGCATATCTGAAATAAGAAAGGAGAACTTGAAAGGAAATTACAGAAGAGGTCCATCGTGATGAAAATCCGACTTTCAACACCGCTTCAACTGCCTTCCATAGTGAGTATAGATTTATAGAAAATGGCTTTGGGTGTATTGATGACATAATTTATTATATAGTTCCTGCGTATGTTCAACCATGCATCGATCTGCAACGTCAATGCAGATGTGCTGACGCGATGGTTAACAAATCAATACAAGCCGAATTTGTGATTAAGCCTAGTGGAGCACCAGAAACGAAAATTGCTCTATTTGCATTTAGAGTAGTTGAGTTGTCCGGAAAAAAAGTTTTTAATTTATTTTACCGATATTACCACAGTAACACCACTTTGGGTAATAGTACCCAAAATTACCAATTTTACCGGCAATATTACCACCGAGAATATTACCGTTTACATCACTAGTGGTGGTGGAATTTCACCAGCCCGAGATTTTTCTGAAATGTGAAATAGAATATCTTTGAACTACAATGAATCGATGAACAACTTTTATTTTTCAAAAATTTGTAAATTGACAATAATTAAGCGAACATTTTCGTATCTTGGTAAACCCAACTTTTTAATGTTTATTTTAATGTTTTATACAGTCATACTATCGAGGGATAATACTAGCTTAAAGGTTTGTAAGTATGACTGTATGTAACGGGAACGTTTTTCCGATAGAAGTTGTAAGAGCCGGTAATACCTATTCGTAGGTAATTCCGGCTTTGACACGTTTCACTGTATTATTAGTATTTTTATTCCAACCAGAATAAAAATAATTTCAGTTTTAACCCTTTGCGGTCGAATGTCGCCATACAAGCGAATAATTGACCAAAAATAATTTCTTTATTTATAACGTCATTAGGTTTTTTTTTCAATTTGGCAATACATACTTTGTTGTTACTATTGTGTCGTACAACATCAGTGAATATAGTGCAGACATGGAGATATTACAGTCTTACAAAAAAATATTTCCGACCCAGCGAGAAGTTCACTTGAATCATTCACTGTTCACTCGACAAGGCTTTTGCCTGAAAATAGGCCCCTTTCCTAAATTTTTGCTAAAATCTTTTGGAACTTTTCGCATAAAATATAGAATAGTATTCTTAATTTGGTACATTAATTAAGAAAAAAAAAATTACCACAGAAAAATTTGGCCAACCCAATTTCGATACTGAATTTTGTAGAAATTTTTAGTGACAGTGATTTGGCCTTATAGTAAGTGGTGCATTTTTCCTTCAGCATTTGGGCAGGTTCGTCAGCTATGTAACTGCCAAATTAAATTTTATTTTTGTAATTATAATTTGTACATAAATTTTTTTTTAAATACCGTAAATGTTTAATTTTTTTAAATTACACGTGTGTCCGAGAGATTCGATGCATGCATGCGTTTACGTAAGTGAACCGACACATGCTGATTAAGGTTATTCATTTATGTATTGCACTGTACGTATTGTAAAAAAAAAACGATTTTATATTTTGATGAACGGATTTGGCAAAAATTTTAAAATTAGTATTTTTTAGTGAAAGAAAACAATTTTGCTAAAAATTGAATTTGACGATTTGAAATACGGGTTTGCCGGTAAACTTTGTCCGATTCCTGCGTTTATTGGATAGTATAGGTAAAGGTACTATCAACCTAATCGTTTCTGTAATAAAGACACTTTTCTTGATTTGTTTAGTAGTTTTTTCAATTACCTATACATATTTTAATACCACAATGATATAAATAATTTACATTATTTGCAGTAAACGTATTTTCTGAGCGGACACATAATTTATGATATTTTTATGATACCTTGTTATTGTCACCTTGAAATTAGTTAATATACCTGTAGGATTTTACTACACAAATTTAAATTTACTTTCTCAAGTCATTATAGGTCATTTACGTAAAATGTGCATACATGGATATTTTAAGTAATTTATACATAATTAAATTTACTATACTATAAAATAATTGTTGTACATTGTATACGTACGTAAGCACGTACATATGTATACACAAATATAGAGAAACATGTTTTTGTGCATGCAAAATTAGCTATGTCGCTAATTTTGTTAGTAATTATAGTAACGCAAGAGTTTACAATAATAAACAGGTGAACCTCAATAATCTACGTGGTTTATTTTTTACTAAATGGTTTCCGGTGCTGTTGCTTTCAATTTTCGCTGAATGTTATCGGTAATGGTAGATTGGCGGAATTATATTTACCACTGCATATATTGTATAAAAATATATTGTTGCGTTTTAAGGCCAAATAGCTAATTAGACTTTAGTTAAAGGAAATTTAAGGCTATAAAGAACCAAGAACTTGAATTAGGATACAGAAAATAAAATTACCATCAAGAAAAACTACGTAAAAGTTTTTCTTCAAGTTACTAATTGAAACAATTTTTAATAACGATTTTCTGCTGAAAAATTCTCGATAATAAAATATTGTAATGAATGTTATATGTACATTGTAATTTAATGTATTACTATATTACGTATTTTATTTATTTGTGCATTCAAATATGCAGTTAGTTGATTTATAATTTTTGTAAACAATTTTAAAAAATGTACGATAAAGTTTTATCTTTGTCCGGGTTTTTTATTTTTATAAATAAATTTGTGATTATCATTCGTTCACCCTTAGCTTTTATAGTTACTTGTCAGAAAGAAATTCTGGTTTATTTACATATTTATTTGTTTACATATTTTTTACCATATGGAAATAAACAAACGATCATACAAACTTACATCTAGTCATTGTGGAATTTTTTTTTGCACATTGAAATATTTGTTGTACATATTAAAATTAGTTTGACAAATATGTTTCTGTTAAAAATTTAAATTGATTTCTTATTGTACCTACTTGAGACGAAGAATTTACGAAGATTTTAACGATTCGAATTTAAAATTGGTATTTACAAATCAAACATCTGATGCCTTTTGGGTTTCACTGGGTACAATAATTGAAAAGACGTAATATTTTTAAAGGTGTAATGAGAAGCGCTTTTCAAAACTGAGTTAGCTAACTTGATGCAAAATTATTAAATTTTCAATTTAATTTCACGGTTTGTTATTCTGCCATCGCAAGGGAAAAAGGCATAAACGCCAAAAATCGAAAGATGCTTTACGGACGTATTTGAATTCAGCAAACAAACATTTATTTTTTTGCTTGGTTAAAAATCCACGTATCCTTCCTACACCAAATGCCATAAAATCACGTTATTTAATACTAAGTTTAATATTACGACGTGGCAAACAAAAATAGTAAAATTCAAATTACTCAAAACAACAAAAAGGCAAATGGGAGTTTTCTTCTTAGCACCGCAGTGTTGTACCTTTTATATTCACAATTCCGTTTTAATAATTAGGCAAATCATAAAATCAATACTATTGTTGTCTGTCATTGATTTTCGGTATAATGAGAAGATAATTTTTTGTTTGACAACTTTTAATGTCGCCTCCTCAACTAGACACATTATTTGTTATACCCACATTTAACAAAATACAATACATGGGGTCTCGAAGGATATGCTTTGTAACATGGCACCAATTATTCTTTCATCTTTTAAATTTCCCTATCATCATTCATGATTCAGTAGAGGGTATATTGAGGAAATTGTTGAGAGAGTTGTTTTTATTTAATTTCGAGGAATAGAGGATTACAGAAGTATTAAATGAAAATTATAACACCCAGTAACGTTCTAGAAAGCAAAATTGGCTTTTAAAAAAATTAATTACAGAAAATAGAAAGTATTTTTTGCTTTCTATACTAAGTACAACAAACTTTTAATAACAGTCTAACCCTTTAAACGGAATTTCGATAACTGCGGTTCTCTTGTCTTAACTGTCATAAATCATTCCTTCGATATTGGACGCTTTCAGGACCGCCAACTGTTGGCAACATGTTGAGTAAATTGAACAAGAGCGCAACCGATTTATCACAAATATCATGGCAATGTGTTGTCCTAAACCAAGTTCTTCTATTAAAATTCCAAATTGAGTTTATTAAATATTTTCCAAAAATGCGCAAAAACGAAATTGACCATCATCAGCAGCATTCTAATTGCTACGGAATTTTAGATTAATCCAAAGTACTAAATGTTGAAATGGCGTCTTGTATACGTGGTTCTTAAGTGAACATATAAAACCTAACTCGTGAACTTTAAGGTGAGCCTTCCAGTTTTATTTTGCCACTGGATTTAAATCTGGCATTTTTTCGCTGGCCCTGGTTGGCCGGAAGGTTTTATTCGTGATTTCATTACCAGCTTTTAAAAAAAATTGCAGAGTTAAATTTGCACCCTGAACAAAACTGTAAACCTCAACAATAGAAACCGGTAATGTATTTGGAAGGAAGAATACCAAGGATCATTTGACTGCCTTGCGTTAATGCGACAGTAAGCCAACTTTTTAAAATGATGATTAGAAGATTGAACAATTCTTGTTGTTTTAAGAACATTGTCCTAACGAATATTTATTAACGATCGTCGAAAAGTTCGTGCAGACCCGAGCTCTTTATTGAATGATTTAAAGCCATATTATTTTTCGATTCGAACACCAAGTCAATTCTGCAGCCAATCAACCAAAACATAATCTAGTCGTTCAAAAAGTCGTATCAGAAAAAATTGATTCTCCATCAGTTAGCACAAAATGTTGATGCAGGAGATAAACTAAAGAAATTTAATTTAAGTGAGCTGATCTTCTTAATTGAAGAAGCTTGAGAATGTTAAAATCATTAATTTGTGCTCATTAATTTTATTTATTTAATTATACACAAATAAGGCATAGCCTTTTTACAATATCCAGGGATATATTCCTATGTGTATTAAAGCAATTACAAAGAAAAATAATTAGAACAATAATTAAAACTAAATATAATATAATTAAAAATACAGAAGAAAAGATTAAGAACAAAAGATAAAACATTAGAAGACGTGATAATGGAAAAAAGAAAAAAGAAAAATAATGGAAACGATTTATGTGCCAATCAGCCCCTCGAGGTACAGTCCCTTGAAACCACGCAAATTAGATGCTGCCTTTATAGACGGATTCAGACTATTCCAGAGCTTCACCCCATGGATAAAGAAAGCACGTTGTCTTGGCTTAGTTTTGCATGATTTAGGCAAATTTAAATTTAATGTCCTCTGCGATTTCGAGAATTTCAGTTTATCATAAAGGTAGTTCGGAACTTTATTTTTAGTCAAACCAAACATCACAGTCAACACCGACAGTTCCAAAAACTGGTTCAAGCTTACACCAAATACAGTGACTCAACTTTTTGATCACATGTTTGAACGAAAATATTCTCTCTCATGACTCTCATTCGCCTTGTGCATGAATAATCCAAGAATACAAACAAATAAATTCTTTATAGCAGCCTGTGAAAACAAAAACAAAAACAACGGTAATTTATTGCGTAGTGCATATAAACAAAAGAGAATCGGCGAAAACGGCGTGTGATCAATTAGTTGAGTAGTAGAATTTTGATTGTGCAGACCGCAATTTGTATACTGCTAGATAAATTAAAAGTATTATTTTGCACCCTTAAGTGTCGTTTTTTAAAAAATTCTAATAAGACAATTTTTGTTTTTTGCAAAATTTTTAAATAAAAACAAATCTTAACTGTAAACGCAGATGAAGCCGGTACATGCAACAAAAGCCGCTGAAATTCGGCGACTATTGCAGCAAGGCCAAACTCATCGTCAAATTTCACTGAAATTGGATTGTTCCGTCGGTCTTGTTTCGAAAATCCGAAAAAATATGGCGGAATATCACAAAAAAATCCGCCTGGCCGAAAAAAAAAAATCACGGAATACCACAAACGCCTAATGTTACGCCAAATTAAACATGGTGTATGTGATACCGCCGTCCAATTAAACAAAAAACTTCGTCAAAATTATCAAATCGAAGTTTCGGATGAAGCAGTCCGCAAACACTTGCGAAAAGCTGGCTTCAGGGGACGGGCTAAAGTGAAAAAGCCGCTTTTAAAAGATAAGCATAAAAAATTGAGGCTGCAATTTGCAAGAAAATACCAGAACTTCGATTTAGAGGATTGGGGAAAGGTCGTTTGGTCTGATGAAACGAAAATCAACCGATCGGGTCAGATGGACGTCAGTGGATGTGGAAAAAGAAAGGCGAGTCACTACAGGATCGCCATGTCCAGCCGACCTTAAAATTTGGTGGCGGTAACATCATGCTGTGGGGCTGTATGTCAAAAGAGGGAGTAGGGGAGTGTCACAGAATTTATGGGAGAATGACGTCACGCAGTTATATTGACATTTTGGAGCGCAAGTTAGAGCTTAGCTTAGAAAAGTGGGGAAAGACTAAGACTGAAGTGATCTTTCAGCAAGATAATGACCCCAAACATACTGCGAAAGCCACATTGAAATGGTTTGCGGACAATAATTACCATCTGTTGGATTGGCCACCACAATCACCGGACCTCAATCCAATTGAGCAACTTTGGGGAATCCTTAAACAAAGTTTGGCAGAACATGAGACTGAAGCAGAGAACATCGATGAATTATGGAGCAGAGTGAAGAGGGCATGGTCCACAATCACACGGGATCAGTGTTTCAGGCTAATTTCTAGTATGCCTACCAGAATCCAGGCAGTTATTAAGGCTAAAGGGGGCTACACGAAGTACTAAAGTATAAAACTAAGTCTGAACACGCATGCACAACTTATTGATCACAAGAAATTTTAATGATTTTTTAATTTTTTTTTTTTATATTTCACTAAGCTTCGGAAAATCTTTACTTATTTTATAGTTATTAATAAAACGATATTAAAAAACGTGAACACTGATAAAAAACTCAGTGTCGTTTATTATTTATAAGCTAATATCAGAGCGATCCTTGATGATGTGATCAAAAAGTTGAGTCACTGTATCTGTTCAGAAAGGTGCGAAATTGGTTCGCCCCTTCGCTTCAAAAATATGTATCTAGCACAAGAATTAAAAGCAACATTTAACTTTCGTAGGGACTTCTTGGAACATTGCGAATATATCGAAGAACAATATGAAAGTAAAGGTCCCACAAGAGTACGAATGATATGACATTTCACATCACTTGAAATAAATTTCGCCGTGCACCACAATTTACCTAAGATACCATAAATTTTACCACATAGGTTATTAACATGGGTACTCCAATTTAAATTAGTGTCTATGATCAACCCCAGACTCTTGATAACGTCACAAAACTCAATTCTGTGATTGTCAATTAAAAGACTGTTTATCGGTAAATTTATACGTTTTTTGTTAGTTATTAGTATGGCTTGTGACTTCGCAGGATTGATTTGAAGTTTGTGCACTTTGGACCATTCCAAAATATTACATAACGCTTGATTTAGATTATTAATCACAGCGTCAACCGAATCAATATCCCCAAAAGAATAGATTTGCAAATCATCCGCAAAAAGGTGATAGCAAATGTTTCCCATTTGTTTAATTGATTGACAAATTTGATTTATGTACAATGAAAACAGAATAGGTCCTAAAATAGATCCTTGAGGAACCCCAGATGTGACAAAAATGTTGTCGCTAAAGTTGCCATGATATTTTACAGATTGTTGTCGCAGATGCAAGTAAGAACCTATAAGTTGACAAGCACTCTTGGAAAAGTTATATTCATAACATAGTTTCGATAACAACATAGCGTGGTCTACTTTATCAAATGCCTTTGAAAAGTCTAATAGAACCAAAACTGCAACCTTACCATCTTCAATATTAATAGTAATATCATCAGTAACTTTCAACAAGGCAGTTGTAGTACTGTGCTTGGCACGAAATCCAGATTGTAGTTCATCCAATAGGTTATGTTTAGCAATAAAGCCACTGATCTGAGCATGAATAATTCTTTCAAAAACCTTAGATAATGTTGGTAATATACTTATAGGACGAAAATCAGTTACTGTAGATGGATTCGGTATTTTTGGAATAGGCGAAATTGTCGCAATTTTCCACGCATCAGGAAATATCGATTTTGTGAGGCCAGAATTTATAATAAAAGTTAAGTGAGGTAGCAAAACCGGAAGCAGAATTTGAATGAGGTTAAGTGGAAAATTCGCGTTTTGCTCCATTTAGTTATCAACATTTTTACGTCCTTACGCAGAGCTAATTTTAGTTGGTTATGTTTTTCGGAGATGGAATTTGTGAATCTACCCTTCTGCTAAACATATTACCCCATAAAAACTTGGTCTCGAAGGTGATGCTTTGTATTTGGTGGGATATGAAGGGTGTCGTCTATTATGAGCTGCTGAAAGAGCGTGAAACCATTACGGGACAAGTTTATCGACAACAACTGATGGCTTTAAAGCAAGCTCTAGCTGCAAAACGACCGGAATGCTATACCTGTCAAAAATTACTTGGACAGGCAGAAGTGGGAAATTCTATCCCACCCGCCGTATTCACCAGACATTGCTCCCTCTGATTACCACTTGTTCCGGTCGATGCAATCAGCCCTGGCACAGCAGCACTTTACTTCATATGAAAACGTCAAAAAATGAGTTGATGACTGGATCGCCTCGAAACCACCAGACTTTTTCCTTCGGGGAATCCGTTTATTGCCTGAACGATGGGCGAAGGTTATAGCTTCCGAAGGAGCATACTTTGAATAAAACATTCTTTCATTTTCTACACAAACTAATGTCTTTCATTTCAGTAAAAAAGGTCGGAAATTTATTTGTACACCCAATAGTTTCTAAGACATTTCTTAAATAAATTAATGTTCTGAATTCCTTTTATTTCTCTAGGCAATGCGTTATACGCTTTAAGTCCTTTATACAGAATTCGTATTGAAGAAGTCGAGATGGAAATGCGATCGCCATCTTGTCCCATATGAATGCATATCACAGGTGTGAAAAACCCCTTAAGAATTTTAAATATTATTATTATGGGTTCGTATTCTACTATCTTCGTGAATCTTAGTTGTGGTATTTTTTGGAAAAGTTCGTTTGTTGGATGCCTTAGTGGCAGGTGGTATGTGTTTTAGTGATTTTTTTTTGCAGTACCTCTAGTTCTTCTCGCCGGAATCCAGCGCAACTACCCCATACGGGGTTAAGGTATGTTAATTGAGCTAAGATGAATGAATTATAGATAAGTAACAGAGAAGCTCTGGGCAAAATTTGCTTAAGTTTTTTGATCGAAAATATATACAAATCTTGGATTTGATCATCTCAATATGGTGATTCCATTTTAGTTTGGTATCCAAAATTAAAGCAAAATATTGGAAAACCTCAACACGTTGTATTACAACACCATCATAAAAGATATTGTATTCATTAGCAGATTCTGAGATTTTTTTATTATGTAGTCTTTTTAGCGTTTAGTTGAAGTCTGTTTTCGTTGAGCCACTGGTTTAGCAAGTTCAGATCCGTTTGCAATTCATGAAAAAGATTTCCTAGATTTGTGTTACTATACTTGAGAACCGCATCGTCAGCATATAATTGAATTGTTCCCTTGAAATTTAGTTTACAGATATCATTAATGTAGATGTTAAAAAGAACCGGACCAAGTATGGAGCCTTGTGCTACACCGTTTGTGATATGCAACGAATCACTTTCTATCTGGTTTACAGCTACAACTTGAGGACGGGAAGTAAGATAAGACCGGAACCTACAATCTGTTTTTTATCAATATTCTCCGAAATAAAATGTGTTAGTTTGAGATATGCCGCTTGAATACTAGATGCTATAGTAAAACCATACTGTTCCTTAGCAATAATGTTATTAGTATTTAGAAAATGTGTAAGGCGAACTTTCACTATTTTTTCGTATACTTTGGATATGAAATTTAAAATAGAAATAGGTCTATAATTAGTCGGCAACAATACATCCCCATCTTTGTACACTGGTACAACCCTTGCGATTTTCAGTTTATCTGGAAAATATTCTTGTACGATTGAATTATTGATCAAGTGGGTTAATGCTCTCTTCAACTTTTCTTGGAAAAATTGAAGGAACGTACTTGATATCCCATCCCGTCCAGAAGCTGCTGCCGTCTTCAGATGTTTAATGATATGAGTTACCTTTTCTTCGCTCACATTACCCAGATTCAATTCAACATCCACATTCTGTTCTGGAATAACTAAATTAATAGGTGGCCAGGGAAAATCACACGCATGTATGAAACACGAAATCATCTCATTTGCCACTGCCACAGGTTCATCAACTATCAAACCATCCATATTAAGGGAGATCTTTTTTGGTTACCAGTTCACGTTTCTTATTACATATCGCTAGCTTTACCAGGCTCCAAAATTATTTAGCGTTTCCATTACAACCACTTAATTTAGATGAAAAATACTCTCGTTTAGCTTTTCGAGTCCTGGTTACAATAGTGGTTTTCAGATAATTAAACCTTTCACTCAGATGCTTGCAATCTGGATACTTGATTTTAAGCCTAAACAATTTCTCTCTCATCCTAATATCTTGGTACAAATGTTGTTTTGTGTATATGCTTTAACCATTCTCTCAAGATCGTAGACGAGTTCGTCCAGACTACGACACTTGTCTATGTTTTCCACAAGTGACTAATTTCAGCTAAATTATAATTAAAAATTTTTAAATTGTGAGCTTGCTCATTTTTGTCAACGTGTAAGCTTATTTTGATCTGAATTGCTCTATGGTCTGAAAATGATACATCCTCCAATGAAAAGCTACGTATTTACCCAATTTGATTTGTTAAAACATGGTCGATTACGGTTGAAGTTGTATTACATATCCTAGTGGCATATTTGGGATCCATTTTATTTACTAGTAAGAAACCATTTGAAGATAAAACATCCAAATATTGACCCACTTTAGAGTTTGTTGATTCCAAAATATTTAAGTTTAACACCATTCCTCTCGTAAACCTTTCCATAATCCCTTCAAACTCGTTTAGAAACTTAATTCCAAAATTTCAACCTAAAGCAACATTTTGCTAGGCTTTTTCGACTAAGCACCTACATGAGTCAGACTCATCCTCTTTTTGAAAATTTATTTTCTTTATTTAACTTTGCACAAGCGAGACTCTTTACAGCCGAAATACTTTCGTACTTAAAGATAAATCAATTAAAAATTTATGTTGGCGTTAAAAATATGAACTTGAAAGAATTAATAAAAATTAGGTCAAATTATTAGAATAATAAAATAAACGAGTATTTTAACCAAAATAAATCATTTCAAGTCAAACACATATAGTATTGTCGTTATTTATAACAAATGTGTTGAAAGTGAGAAATAGAAAATTGATTTGTTTGTAAACATGCTAAGCGGTACAAGAAAGCATGTCAGACTTTGTCGTTTACAAAACTACCATAAATATTTCAATGCCGGCAATATTTATCCTTCACATTATTTGCCTAGTACAACAAAAAAAAAAAAAAAAAAAAAAAAATCATTTACCTTAACTGTATACATAATTAAAAAACCAAATTGAAGCGAATCAACAATAACACTAATTTGCAATAACTGCACTTGTATTAACATGAATTTACTTATGTACATTCTTCAGCAATGTTTTGTAATGAGTATTTGTTGTAAATTGTTTCAAAATATATACAAGTAAATAACAACGTTGTGTTGTATGGTGCTTAAAGGGAATGAACGCCGTTGTCGTTTGATAATTTTGTTGCCTAACGACGAAACTTGACACAGTTCGTTTAACCTTTTGATTAGTTAATGTTAAATTAAATATGTACGTTTTAATTTTAACACAGCACTGTAAACGGTCACAATGATAAGTTCTATGGATTTCATACGTTTTGATTTTAATATCGACTTTTGAATAATATCTTGAACTTAAATAACTGAAACTATAAAATGTATAATTTCGCTCCAATTTAAAATCAAAAATCAATTATTAAAATTAACGAACAGATTTTTTCATAAATTTTTGTATACCTTGTTGTTTTCAATCCAAAAAAAAAAAAAAAAAAAAACTTGACGTCATATAATTTTCAACAAAACAGTTTTAAAAAATTAATCTGTAAATAAAGAAAAAAAAATAATTAATTTTCTATTAGGGTAATTGATTCTTACGCGTTTGTTTGTTTATAGGAATGTTTCCTTCACCGTCACTGTATTTATTTTTTGCCCAAATAATCCCTGAGTCATTACTTGTGCAATGACCTACAATCGTAGTTTGAAGTGACAAACGTCATTTAAATTGATTGAAACGGACGAGGTTATTTTGCAAAATAAATGTGAAACTATTGTATTTAGAAACTTTTTGAAGCATTCTTCATAACTAAATGAAAAGTGGGAAGTGGCTTAATACAATCTAGAAGTTATTTGTAGATAAAATAAAATGATGTTAGACTCAAAAGCTGTAGCCAAACAAAACCAGGAAAATAACTGCAAATTAATGCTAAATGGCTGCAGTTTGACGTCAAAACCAAGCTTAGTTTGGCAACTCCGGTAAAGCAATTTTCTCTTACTTGGTCAAAGCTGTTAATTTTATTTTCAAAAATTCACAAAATGTTTCTATGAGAAATATGGTTATTAAAGATTAAACCAGTGAGAATTTCGTTAATTTAAAGATTAAAGATGTTAATTTTCCTTCAAATAAAGTAAATATGTACGTAATTATTGATGCCTTATTCACACCAAGGGTGAATTATGAGTAATAATCTTTGTTTAAAAAATTATCATAATACTAATAGATTTAAGTATAAATTTTTTTAAATTGGTTTATTATAATGATGTTTAGAATCAAGTTAAATTAAAGTATGCCCTAAAAGTATTAAAATTAAGAATAAACACGAAATTCTTATGTAAAATTATCATTACTAAAACTACTAAGGCAAGACGGTTTTACACCGTAGACACTTTATCAAGAATAGTGACATTTGTGGGTTCTAATTTTAACTGTATATTGCTGTACAATTATCAAACTGGCCAAACGGCACTTTCCGTTTCAGATGTTGAAGACAGTTAAAAGTTTTTACACGGCGGTCCATTCGATTAGATAGTCTTAAGGACTTACTACTTCGTTATGTATTTTCTTATGGCTGGCAATAAAGCGGCACACAAATAATTAATATTTGAGATACAAAAAATTAATAAAGTGGCACAAATTTATGAGCAACAAAAAAAAATTTCTTGGCATCATAAAATTAATTTTTTGGAACAAAATATAATAATTTGGCAACATTTATTATTTTTTGGCGTTATTTGAAGGGAACACAAAAAATTATTTTTGGGCATTGAATTAAAGGATTTGAGAGTCAACCATTAGAAACAAAAATAATAAATAGTTATCAAATAAAATATTTGGCTGATAACAAATGTCTATACAAAAAATGTTCTTTAAGGAACCAAATAAAATAAAGTGGGGACAAAAATTATCATCAAAATTAATTTATTGCCATCAAATTAATATAGAGTAAATTTAAGGGCACAATATTTTTTTTTTTGTAAAGAAAATTTTATGAGGTTTTCGGAAAAACCTCGACCTCGTTTTGCGATATATAAAATTGGTTATTTTAAATTTTCGAATCTCTTTCTTTATTTGTTAGACTGGATTAATTCCTACTTTCATTTTCTTTTTACAGTGAAAATATCATTTGAATCATTTTGTTCGGCAAATGATTAGCATCCAATTAATTTTATTCTTTAAAGTTGATTACATTAAACATACATTTAAAAGTCTTTAGCTGTGAATTTATCATACTTGTAGTCTTACTTTGGGAATTTTACAACAACAATGCCGTGTATTTTCATCCCGGAATGAATAGTTTCAAACCAACTTTTTTTTGGTATAGAATTTATTCTAGAAATAATTTTGAATTTTTTTTGTTTTTTTATTTAATTTTTAATGTCAACTGATAAAAGTAAAAGAGAATTTTTTTCGGTTTTTATTTTGAGCGTAATTTGCATTTTTATTTTTATACCAATAACTGTTCAAGTGACCAAAGTAAGGCGTCATTTGATTCTTGAGTTTAGTTGTTTATTCCCTTTGAACAAAGCGGATCGTTCACAATATAAAATTATGTTTGTTCTTTGTAGTTTATTTGCGATTTTCATCAACAAAGGGTGAAACATAAGCGTGAAGGTAGGCGCATGCCAAAAGATTTCAGGTTTATCGACACGCATTCTACACTTAGGCCCTTTTACAATTACCTACTTGTTTGATGTAACCTAACTTATTCAATGTAATTTCTTATGTATTAAGTGAGGTTACACCAAATTAGTAAATAATTGGAAAAGGGCCTTAGGCCCTTGCCGAAAGTTATACTTATTTGTGAAACCTAACTTATTACATAAGAAATTACATTGAATAAGTTAGGTTCCATAAATAAGTATAACTTTTGGAAAGGGCCTACTAAGGCTGTTTTCGAAACCGATATTTATTTCATACTTATTTACTTATTCGACGCCATCTTAAATAAGTAAGTAAAATCATTCGAATTGATTTTACTTACTTATTTTAACAGCAACAACAAAAATATCAACGCGCCAAATCGCGACATAATACGCTTATAACACTAACGCTTGATAAAACAATGAGAGTATTGAATTTTGATGATCCCTAAATAATTAATTATCTGAAATTTCATTTTTTACTTCAGTGTTCGTCAAAAGCAAATTTTAAATTTTTCAGTATCACGCTACCTTAGAACAATATGCATAGGGAAAATGACAAGCAATTTAGATTTTTTCGTAAGAAAGGAATATAAAATAATTCACCTCGTTAGAAGGCTGTTTTTGAAACGAATACTTATTTGTGGAATCTAACTTATTAAAATAAGTATCTTATCGAGGTCTCTCCGATATAATCGCTAATATGAAACTACATGTATTTTAATTTCAGCGGCGCTTGGAACGGCGTCTATGTGTTTTGGGCATTAAGCTTGAAAAACACCGAGCAGCGGCAGTGAGCAGCAAATGTATATATATGTTGATTTGCTTATGTATTCATAGATAGTCGTATGTTAAGCCAAAGTATAAGCAATTTTTATAAAACATTTAAATTTTTTATAATTTTAACAGATAAATGTTGATTAAAAGAAAATCTATCACAAGTGGGATATGTGGGACATGTCGCGCTGCTCTTGGTGTGTTTCGAAAACAGAATAACTTTCGGAAAGAGCCTAAAAGACATTAGAATAAAAAAATACAGAAAATTAAATTTTGTGTTTTTTTATTGTCGGCAAAATTTTTTGTTTGATGCTGAAATATATTTTTTTGTATAACCTTAATAATTTAATCACATATTATATTTGCTGCTTATTTCTAATTTTTGATGCTACTCTTTGTCGCTAAACTATTTTTTTTGACGCTGAAAATTATTTGTTTGTATTTTCATTGCTTTGTACCAAAACATTATATTTGTTGCCAATTTATTAATTTTGATGCCCATGTTTGTCGTCACGGTATTTAATTATATCCTTCAAAAATATTGTTTGTTTTTTCATATGTTGTTCCAAAATATTATTTGTGATGCCAATTTATTATTTTTGATGCTAATGTTTGTCGCCAAAATTTTTTTCTTGTATGCCCGTTTAAATTGTCCCTTTTCTTATCTACAAATTGCCGGACGTGTATCATTTACGTTTGTTTTACTCGAAGATAGGCGGCCTCATATCAAAAAATGGGCTACGTTTGCGGGATGCTTTGACTAATTGGTTTAGACTAAGCGGGATTATAAGTGTAGTCTGTGAACGGAATGGAATGGGTCAAACTGCATCATTATTTGGTTAATTTGCTCATGAGAATCAACTGTTCTATTGTTCCTGCACAAATGTATTCCACGAAGTTAGTTATTATCGGGCCCGATTCAATAGCATTCTTCTATCGGTCTTTTCGTCTATTTGCTGTTATTTCTTTGAAAACTTGAACGTGTACCATACCATTCATGGAAAACGTATGATGAATGAAACACGGACAAAAGTAAATGCAGTTGTTTTTTTGCTGTCCGAAATCGTAAACTGATCTGTAAATATTTTATTTATAAGCTTTATTTAGTATATAACAAATACTATTAAATTTTACATTTTTTCCCTAATTACAAATACATAATTTAAAACTTTTCTTTACAATAATCAATTAAACTCCTCTTAAATACTTTTAAACTAGTTTCATTTTTTAAGTTACTTGGTAGCTTATTAAATAGTGACAAACCATTACAAAATATCATGTTTTTGGTTTTCTCATTGTTATACTTTTTTATTCTAAAATCATATCTGTTCCTTAGCCCATAATCATGAACATCACTACCAAAAACTAACTTATCATACAAATATTTAGGTAATATCTTTTGCTTCATCTTAAAAATGAAGATTAATATATTCATTTTTATTCTTTGTTCAACACTTAACCAATTTAGAGTTTGCAGCATCAAATTGATTGACGTATATTTATTTACTTTAAGGATACACCGCACTCCCTTATTTTGTAATTTCTGTAGTCTATTCATCATTTCTATATTACACATAAATAAAATTTAACTACAATATTCAAAATGTGGTTTAATTATAACATTATATATATTAATTGCAGTATTCATTGAAATATTTTTACGAATATTATAAAGAAAATGAATTTTTTTAGCTATTTTTTTACAAACGTAGTCCAAATTATTTTTAAAATCCAATTTATCATCGATAATTATACCTAAATATTTTATTTCATTAACTGTTTCAATGACTTGATTATTTATATGTATAACACTATCTTCATTACTATTGATAAACATGCATTTCGTCTTCGCTATATTTAATTTCATTTTATTCATTTTACACCATACATCTATTTTTTCCAAATCCTTGTTGATTTTTATTGTAGCCTCCTGAACGGTTTTTCCACTACATATAAAAGCGCATCATCCGCAAAAAGGAAGATAGTAGACCATTCAACTGATTTGTGAATGTCATTTATGTACAACAAAAACAACACAACACCTAATATTGTTCCCTGAGGTACTCCTATTGAAACATCTATCGGAGTGGACACTACTTCATTTATTTTTGTTCTCTGCGTTCTTCCATTTAAATATGACTGAAACCATTGAAGTTCTATATTTTCAATCCCCAACTCTCTCAGTTTTAAAAGAAGAATGCCCCTATCAATTGTTTCAAATGCTCTTTTAAAATCCAAAAAGACTGCTACCACAATTTGTTTATCATGTACAGCTTCTTTCCAATTTGCTACCACCATATTCAATAGAGTTTCACAGCTGTGGTTACGCCGAAAACCAGATTGAAAATCATATATTATCTGGTTATCCTCCAAAAATTGTCTGAATTGCGTATACACTGTCATTTCAAGAACTTTAGCTTCAGTTAATATCATGCTAATTGGCCGAAATTCCTCACATTTAATTGTATTAGATACTTTTTCTATAGGAACCACTGTCGATTGCTTCCATATATTTGGGAATACTCCAGTCACCAAAGAATTGTTTATAATCGATTGCAAATTTCCGCCTATTAAGTCAAAACTATCTCTAATCATATTTCTACTCACAAAGTTAATGTCTTTCTTGTTGTTCATTAACACTATAATATTTAACAATTCACCGCAGTTTATCTGTTTAAAAACAAAACGATTTTCTCGTCTTTCAATTTGATTTGTATAAGGTACATATGAAATACTCGCATTTATAGAATTAATACTATTAACAAAATATTCATTAAAATTCTCAGCTATTGCTAATTGATCACTTGTTAAATTATTCTCAAATATTACCTCTCTAATACTACTATGAGATTTCTTCAAAACCAGAGTTTTTTAATTTTTCCACATTTGTTTTTGTTCATTTGAATTCTTAATTTTGTTTGTAATATAATCTCTTTTTGCATAATCTAGTTTATTTTTATATAAATTTCTACTTAATCTATAATTATTCCAATCATCATCAGAACCCACAGTGCACGCTATTTCATACAACCTAATTTTATTTTGTTTCTGTGTTCTTAGTTCCTCTGTATACCATGGATACATTTGATTTGTAAAAGTTGTATTCACTATGAATTGTTTAACAACATCATGCAAATTATTACTAAACTTTTCCGCCTTAAAATTACAATCCTTATAATATATTGTCATGATATCGTTCTTACATAATGCACTACAAAATTTATTTATATCATATTTTAAAATCTTAAAATTGTTACTGTTATTGCTATTATTATTACTTAAATCACTACCATTACTTATTATTATTTCTATAGTTTCATGATCACTAATTTTAAAGGCTTTTTTAATCTCACACCTCATATTACGATTATCATTTACAATCACATAATCAATTATTGATCTTGATGTCTTCCAAATTCTTGTATAATCTTTGACGATCTGCTTTAGTGCACAATCTTGAATTATTTCCTTAATGGCTTTTTTATCAGTTTCATTTGTTTTCCAATCAACATTCATATCTCCACAAATACATATTTTACTATAATTATGACCAATCTCACTCATATAACTATTAAGATTGTGCAAGAATTCTGCATTCTTAAGTAATATATCTTGGCGCTCTGTAAAATACCACCAGGAACAGCACTGAATTAAAGCATTTTAGTGTAACAGCTAGCCACCAAAAGTCTAAATTTAAGATATATTTTTGGATCACTTCAACCTTCCAATACTCCTTTACGTATATACAAACGCCACCCGTATGTCTTGATGAGGAATCAGCTCTCACTAATTTATAATTGTCTATTTTTACCAGATCATCACTGTCGATGTCTGTTAGATGGGTTTCACTAACGCATATTATTTCAAAGTTCTGATTAATAATTAAAGCTTCAAGTTCACTGAAATTATTAGTCAAACCTTGTATATTTAGATACAATACTGAATATTTCTTTAGTTGCTAATAGATTGTTCTATTTTTTAATTGTTTTAGTTTTCTTAAATAAACTGGACATGTAACACTTTTGGTTTCGTGACGAATATCAATATCCGTTAAACCTAAATTGGTTTTTGCTCTTTTACAATTCAAACACACGGTAACGTCTAATTTACACTGAGAAGCAATATGATCATTTTCACCACACTTGTAGCAACAGGCTCCCGCTTTACAGTTTTTAGCATTATGATTGTAACCTAGACACTTCAAACATCTCAGGACCCTACTATGTTCATAAACCACACATCTATCCCACTCTATATTTAATTTACCAAGGCTCATGATATTTTTATATGCTTCACCATCTACTTCTATAATTGCATTATATGACCCCTTTTTTTTGAACGATTCGTACACTTTATGGCACTGCAATTCAGTAAAAGAAAAATTGTTTTGTGCCTTTATTGCCTTAACAACACTATCCTTGGTTATATTGTCACTCATACCTACTATCAGTATATTCGGATTTTTTAACTTGGGCGCGTTTATAACATAATCATTTCCAATTTTTTCCTCTAGTTCCGCCTGTATTTTGTTCACAGAGTCCTTATTCAAACAGTTTATAATTACACCATCATTATTACGTAATTCTCGTATATATTGATTTCCACCGATAAGTTTGCAGGCTGTATCGCTTTTTTACCTCTTCTTTTGTCACTTGGTTTTTTAAATTTTCTTTTGGTGTAATATATACTGGTAATTTTAAAATATCCGCAAATGACACTTTAGCTGTATTTTTTCGCACGGGATTTTCAGCATACGGCATTGCATGACCTTTGACTACATCATTTAACTGTTTTACACAATCATCTATTTTATTTCCTATCATATTACTTATGACCGCGTTATTGCTATCAATGTATTTTATTATCCGCTCCGTTACTCCTTCATCAAGTTTCATTATTGTATCACTTAAATTTTTATTTACAACCACATTATTATCATCAAGTTTCTTATCCATTATTCTTACAGACTCATCAATTTTTTCAATTCCGTCTAAAACCACCTCATAATGTATTTTAATAATTACAAATTTACCAAGACAATCTGTACACACATAGTTAATGCAAGCATTTTTAATTATTAATTCCACATCATACTCTGATAGTTGGACACACTTTCGATGATACCGCCTATTACAGAGACCGCTACAGGCAACATCTAAAGCTTCCTTTCGTCTTCCACAATCCACTCTCGCACATTCCATTTTTATGGATTTTTATTGAATTTTCCCGTTGAACATGAAACCATTCGAATATAAATCCTATAATGTACTAAAACTATTTCTTGTTATTATTTTCTTTCTTTTTTTTAATTTATCACCATTTATACACAAGATTAAATATTTTATTATTTAAATTATTTAAAAAATTAATTAATGTAACTAAATTTGAACGGGCAAGACAAAACACGTGTTGCCTGTTCAACGATTGACACATATTATGTCAGGAAAATCCTCAGATTCAAAAAATCGTTCATCTACAAGACAATTAATCTAGTCCAGATTAAAAAGGAGCGCGGAAAGAAAAGCTGAATCTCGTAAATAGGTCAGCAAGGCTGGTGGTTAAAATATATCAAGTTTGTGAAAAAATTCAAAAGTATTTATAAAATATGAACATTTAGCGGAAAGCCAAAAGAGAGCTCCGCCATAGACAAACAAAAAGCTTCTCAAACAAACAACAAAGAATTTCTTCGCTACTTCAATTTATAATTAATATGTAGCGAATGGCAACCAAAATACGATTAAGGGGGTATCATAAGTACCACAAACATAATAATAGCTATTTATGTAATCATATAGGAAATGCTTTGTCGTAATTTTCGATAAAAAAAAAATTGTTTCCTTCAAATGTTCCCAAACTGAGAACTTTTTGAGTAAATTTGAAGAGAATGGTCAGCGGATATTCAGAAGGTTAAAAAAAATTGAAAAAATTCGATACGACACAAGATTATTGTTTTATTATCTTTTAGTGTTTGTGAAAAGAACCGTGAAATATTTTATTGCGAAAAGCGAGCTCATCTCACAAAGTTACAAAGCAAAGGGCTTCAATTTCGACATAAAAAAAGTTTATATTAAATGAGATTTTAGAGTATTTTGATAACCTGTTTTTTTATAGAAACTATAGCCACAAAATATATTAGAACTTTAAGGTTCAAACAAAATGACATTCCGCTCCGTTTTTTGTCGCAATTTACTATATGTATAATTATGTGAATGAATATCGGAAAGTTTACTACTAAGAACGAAGGAGAATGAAGGAAATACCGTATTAGGATAAACTTTTAAATTTTGAGTAGGCGAAACATCCGAGGCGAAGTAGACAAAAAGCGAGTGAAACTGACATCATTATGTTTGAGCCTTAAGACAAGAAATCCAAAAATTTCAAATTAAGTTCCGATTAAACATTAAACTACGGACATAAGACTAACCGGAGTAATTGGTTCTGACCCGGAAAAAACAAATCTTTTTTCGAATACAGTCATACCCCGTACAACGTCTCCCCTCTTAACGTCGTTTCGCTATAACGTCGTTAGTAAAATGCGAACAAATCTCGCTCTATCGTCGCTGTGTTTCGTTGTAACGTCGTTTTTATTTTTTCATAAATGAAAAAAATAAGCAAAGCGAAAAACACTGAGAAAAAAACATAAAAAACAAAAACATACGTCGCCATACATACAAAATACATATATGTAACACTCAAAAATATACATTATAACAGTATACATACAACATTTAATGAGATATCGCCAAATGCTCAGGGGGCCTATTCTCGAATTCCACATCCATTTACCACATGTACACATCTGTCAAAGTTCACACAAAAACGTAATTCGTATATAAAACACATGCGGCATGGGCATTTTCCTATATGGGGAATTTTTTCCACCTGCTTATATCCATTCGGAAATATTCCCTTAGTACCGAAAAAATTCAATTTTTATGAATTTTGACAGATGTCCACATGTGGAAAATGGATGTGGAATTCGAGAATAGGGCCCCAGGTTGTGTTTTTGAAAACCAAAAGTCCAAAACTTAAAGATAAAATTAAAATTCCTTTGCCCCTTATAACGTTGTTTCGCCTAACGTCGCGATTTCTCGGAACCAATTAACAACGTTAAGCGAGGTATGACTGGTCGCTCTATCGTCGCTGTGTTTCGTTGTAACGTCGTTTAAAATAATAAGCAAAGCAAAAAAACACTGAGAAAAAAGACAAAAAAGATAAAAAACAAAAAACAATGAAATTTTCTCGTCTATTCGTCTACATACATACTTTGCCCCTTATAATGTTGTTTCGCCTAACGTCGGAACCAATTAACAACGTTAGGCGGGGTATGACTGTATTTCCAAACTTCAATAATTCCCAATTTTTTATTCCCCAATTCCCAAAAGTGTATTCTGGCGTAATCGGAAATAATTTCTAATGGGAAAACACTATTTCAAATTTTGCAGCCGCCATTATTTAACAACAACAGTTGCTTCTAATTCCCCAAAAAAAATTTAGGGAAAAATAAACGTCAAAACTTTATAAAATGGAATTATTTTTCCCTACATGCAAAAATTCCCAATCGCCAGAATACATTTTTAGAAAAATAATTCCCAACTGCTAGAATACTGTCAAAATAGTTCAATTCCAAATTCCCAGGGAATAGCCAGAATAGGGCCACTGGTGACTTCAACTCACCGAAATCAAATTTTTGTATTATGGTTATCACATTTGAGTCACCCGGTAACTTCAACTCGCCGCAATCAAATTTTGTGTATTATGATCTCGCGGTGATTGACTCTAGTGTCAAATATCCTCATCTACAATTGGTTGGTAACTTCAAAGTAAAAAATAATGTTTTCTGGTAAAATGATATGATTACATAAGTATCTATAGAACCAATTATCAAAAAATAGCAACAATTAATTGTTAATATTTATAATTTGAAAACATATAAAAATACTCTTGTCGATAAACACTGTTAACACAACGTGTTGTATCAAAAATCAATTATACCAACTTGACAACACGAAAATACATGAAATTAACCACGTCGCTGCGCATACTACTCACCTAAATAAAAGTGAGAATCTGTGAGAGGAATCACTCGGTGAGGTGAGAACCACAATAGGGGTATAAAGCCTGTATTCCGAAAAACTGTATTTAAAACGAAAAGCGAAAAATAATCTTATAGCTCCTTATCAGAGACAAAGACACCGTTTTTTTTTTTTTTAATTTTATTTTATAGCAAAACAATTTTGCTATAAAATTAAAAATTAAAAAAAACCTTTTCCTTGTTTCTTATATTGAGCATCAGATAATTTTTCGCTTTTCGTTTTTTTTCACTGTGGGTCAATTTTTTTCATGGAACACAGGCTTAAGCAAAAAAATACAACAAGTTGGAAGGAAGATGGTTTGGTGCAATTTAAGAAAAATGACAGTGCAAGATGATTTCACTGTAAGTTCATTTCTAGATTCTAACTAGGGCTAAAAAAATGGCTGAAAATGGAGCTAAGGCTTACGTCATTCTCACTTTATATTCAGACCGCTTGAATATCAGAATTTATCGTGTAACCTTGACATGGATAGCTACTACGATATATTACGTAGCATAATTTTTATACTCTGGAGGTTTTAACCTAAAACTTTTAGCGCGATTCCGGGACGTGTTGCACGAGTAAAATTTTTTTGTAAGTTTTTATAAACAAAACAGCTTTTAAATTTGTCCAAGTAATTTAGTTCGCGGATTTCGCATGTTTGAATGAACTTTATTTGCTAAAAATGAGTCACATTCCTGCAAGAGGTACATTGTTTTTCAGAGGATGACAGGAAACCATTATAAATTAACTTTGAGAAGGTCCTTTATGATAAAGCCGACTATCTTCTAGAATATGTATTATAATTATTGCAAGCAAAAGCCGATAAGTCAAAATATTGTGTTAAAGTGTTATTAGTATAGCAACAACTAGAACAGAGGAGTACGAAATGAAATAGCGGAGTACAGGGGCCCTATTTCTGAAAACGATATGAATTTCTATACGAAACGAAAATGCTATTCGTTACGAAAATTAATTGGTATTTCTGAAAACGAACGTCAGACCTATTTTAATTTTTGTAGTGTAGGCAAAGGGAAATTTTGTTTTACACGAAACATCCTTAAAATGACAGTGTAAAACTGAAAATAAACGTAAATTTGTCAAATTTTTGGCATCAATTTAGTTTTTAGTTGGCTACGTGAATAAAAACGAATATTGGATAAATATTATTTTATACCAAAATAAAATAATTTTATTTAATAAAAGCAAATACAAATCTGTAACTAGAAAAATCCATAGCTACATATTTCGTAAAATGTTAGTTTTATTTATTTAGTTTATTGTGATTGCGGCGTTGAAGGACCCGGTAATTAGTCAACAAATTGGCGTATACATAAAATATGTGAAATTTTGCTAAATAAAAAATATGTCCAATTAAAAAAATTTAGCTTTAATTTCTAAAAATTTGTATTTCTTTTAAAAATTAAAAAAAAATTAAAAATATAAATTTCTTGTATACATCTTGCATTTTTTGCTTGTTTATTTTTGGTGTCGTTAACTATTATGTCATCGAATCAAAATCCGTTCATGAACGAAAAAAACTGCTCGAATTCGTATTGTGAAATAAGGGAAATTTTGTCACGAATCATGTATATACGAATTCATACAAGAAATAAACGTATTCGTATTCAAAAATACCAATGATACGAATTCTTAGATTTTTTGTTCGTATTCGTATTCAGAAATAGGGGCCCAGGAGTAGGAGTACGGACTATAGACGAATTAAATAGCACAAATACTCCGATCGTACTAACTTCCACAGCACTACTTACGACCGTTACACACAGATAGACAATTCAGTCTTATTCAGGGACCTTACCTTGTTTCTCCAATAGAAAACAATCAAGACAGGTAAAGAAAAATAATGTCCTGAGCAAGGGTTTTGGCCATTGAATGAGACTTGAGTGCGAGATTACGACCATATTCTGATGAAAAATTTTCAGCAGATTTAATATATTTTAAATGGAAAACAAAAGAATTATGTTCGGAAGGGGAAATTTGTTTACAAAATAGACTACATCGATTGGTTGCCTCTTGAAAATTTTTCATCAGAAAATGGTCGTAAACTCGGTATGAGAGCTGGATTTTTATCTAGGTCAGACGTACCATAGTACTAAAATAAATAAAAAAAAAACATTAAAATTTATTGTGGTACGACTGGTATACACATGAAGACTATCGTGTCTTATTTTGCGACCAAAGTCGCAAGTCTATAATTGACATTTTGGTAGCAAAAAAAAAAATATAAAATATTGGTCCTGAAGTGCTATTAAAAATGAAACACATTCAGTTTAACGGGTAGTGAAGTTTTAAAATGATTAAAATTCTAGCATTTATGCTATATTTGAAGTAAAGTGGCAGCACTGAATTGACGATTCTTTCATGTTGTTTTGCACCAATCAACACATCGCTAGGTTCTGCACAATTGAAGAACACGATGGATGTCATATAAACAATCGATCTCATATTTAAAGCCGTTTTAGCTGCATTTTAGTGCATTTTAGCATTTTAGCTGAAACTGGTTCCAAAAAAAAACAAAAGAAAATAGAGGTGCGGCTAACACATTTTCTTTTACGAACGATTAAAGGGGTATGTCGGAGTCCACCATGGTGCGAATCCACATTCTTTGTTTCAAATTTGGAAATAAACTGTATCTCGTCAGTGGCCAAGGAATCTTCAGCGAGATATATATCACAGAATGTGCGGCTGTAACGCTCTGATGACGTTGACTTCCACTTGCCTGGTCACACCGCGAGGTGTGGTTATTTATTCTTGTAGGGCACTAGAAATTTCGAGTGATAATATAACCCTGGCCGTCACGCAAAGAAGTTTTCCTTTGTGCAAGGTAGTCTCGTCGCTGTATAACTGGCTCTGTTGCCTGCGTGAACCTTGAGACCCTGCACATTAAGATTGAATACAAGTGTCTGATTTGCGGACCGGTTTCAATATGAAAAATTAAATGTACTGTACTATCTTTTTCATAAGAATTTTCTTCATAGTTTGAATTTTGTAGTAACAAGTGTTTTGTTATAATTTGAATTTAAATGTATGTAGAAATTAATTATTTTAATTCAAAGTAAATTAACCGTCACGTCCGTTTCTTTAGGTAAATAAAAATTGACACCACAATTGTCTGATCATATGAGGCATTCTCTTAGTAGGTAGGTTTGCGGTGCGGCTTTCCCTGCCGTCTTAATTGGCTGCGACCAAAAGCTAAATTTCGAGTCGCTCACTTTCTAAAAACAAGGTACTGATTTGTAAGACGTTTTCACTTGTCATGTCAAAAGTTAAAACAAGTAAACATTACGTACTTAAATATGTGTTAGGTGAGTGTAAGGGTGACGTGGTTTTCTACCAAAAATTTGTAGTTAAACCTTAGAAAGCGACGTCTTTTAATATTTTTTTCTAATAAAATGATTTTGTTGGTTTTACTTTCTTCTACTCTAGTAAAATAAAGTATAGTAATCATGAAAATTTTGGACCTTGAGATTTTTAGAGATTTATCTGTTTTGTGTCCTCTCTACGGCCCAGATGGTTTAACCAATCGAACTGAAACTTCAGATTTAAGCTTTTTTGATAAATTGGGAGGTCCCAGTGAATTTTACTCCAAATCGGCTAACCGGAAGTGGCCATTCCTTTGGTCGAGAAAATGTATTTTGTAAATATCTTAAAAAGTATAAGGTTTCCAAAAATTAAAAACAAATAAAATTAAAAAAAAAAAAAAAAAAATTAAAAATTATAAAAACAATAAAATTTCTCAAAATTCTCTGTTCGTAAAAGAAAGTCGTGTGTTGGCCACACCTCAATTTTTTAAGTTGGAAGTTGGTTTGGTGCAATTTAAGGAAATGACAGTGCAAGATGATTCCACAGTAGGTTCATATCTAGATTTTACCTAGGCACCAGGTATGCTAAAAAATGGCAGAAATTGGAGCTAAGGCTTACGTTATTCTCACTTTATATTCAGACCACTTGAATATCAGAATTTATCATTTAACCTTGACATGGATAGCTACTATAATATAATAAGTAGCATAATTTTTATATTCTGGAGGTTTTAATCTAAACTTTTAGACGGACAAGAGATTTGAAAGTAGTGATTCCGGACGTGAAATTTTACCTTGTTTCTCCAATAGAAAACAATCAAGACAGGTAAAGAAAAATAATGTCCTGAGCAATTGGCCATTGAATGAGACTTGAGAGCTGGATTTTTATCTAGGTAGTAAAATAAGTAATAAAATAAATAAAAAAAAACATTAAAATTTACGACCAAAGTCGCAAGTCTATAATTGACATTTTGGTAGCAAAAAAAAAAAATATAAAATATTGGTAGAATATAGCCTGAAGTGCTATTAAAAATGAAACACATTCAGTTTAACGGGTAGTGAAGTTTTAAAATGATTAAAATCGTAGCATTTCTGTTACATTTGAAGTAAAGTGGCAGTACTGAATTGACGATTCTTTCATGTTGTTTTGCACTAATCAACACGCCGCTAGGTTTTGCACAATTAAAGAACACGATGGATGTCATATAAACAGTCGATCTTATATTTAAAGCCATTTTAGCTGCATATTAAATATAAAGAGGAATTGAGTTTGTCTATTTTTCCATTCATAATCACAACGCAAAAACATGAAAGAATGAATTTTAAATGGAAATATACAAAACGTTGTTATGAATATCTTTGTGATTTTTAATTATAAATTATTGTTGTTTTAATAACTTATAGATATTGTAAATTATAAATCAATCTGAAGAAAAAATATTTTAATTTGTTTTAATGTTTTTAGTTAATACGGAGTACTAAAGTTATTGTAAAATTTGTTATCATTAGAATATACGTCTAGAACATCCAAAGAAATCGCCACTGAGGCGATAGTGGATATTTAACCCTTTTTACACGAGTGGTGACTCTCACTCACCAAGCCGCTTCATACGGGAACTCGAGTGGTGAGTGAGAGTCACCAGTCTTTGTTTTTATTAGATTTCGTTGTTTTTCAATTTTTTATGAATTAATGTATTTTGGGTTTTGTAATAGAAATTAAGGCTTTAGATAGTACCAGAGCCTACTGTACAAATAAGAGTCACTGCTTCATTAAGGTGTATCACTCACACAAATAAATGTACTTCTAAACAGATTATTTCCATTTCCAAAATCGATTAGTATATCGGTTATTTGATTGCCTTTAATTTGTGTATAAAATCATTTTATGTTACTTGTAAGAAGCTCGTGAAATATACAGAAAATCTGTCTCAAGCTTGAAAAACTCATCGGACGCAAAGGGATAAGAACATGTGGTTCAGCTTGCTCATGTAGCAACATTATTCACCGGTATATAATATAATATTGTATATGAGTTAATTTATGTTGAACTCCAGATAAACTTTTGTTGAATTATTTTTATAAACAAATTTTTCGTCTCGCCTAATTTACGGTTGATAAGAGTTTTTGTATACAAAATTGATGTACACATTAATAAAATAAAACACTCCATTCTCTGTTAACTGTTTACATGTTATTTGTTTGTTTTAAAAACAACAAATGTATCAAAGTGCAACATTAATGGTTAGAACAGTGTTCTCTAAAATTGAAAGCTTTGGAAACTGAGGATTAAACCAGACCTGGTTTCGCGAAAAGTCCTGACTTGGATTTTTTTTTTAAACTAAAATGATCACTTAAAGCAACCGCGCTTAAAATCAACACCTTATAATTCCCGACATGCCGACAAACAGTAATTGGCAATCATGTAACGTCATAAAATGTCAATGTGGCAGTTATTTTGCGCGACTTATCTATTATCAGGTCACTTTGGCAACTAATCATTAGTTTTGATCGCTCGATTTATACACAAAACACTTTTGAAGTACATATTTAATTTGAAATCAAGTCTCTAGTCTAGAGTATATGTTGAACTGATTAAATCAAAATAAAATGATTTATTGATCGTGGTATATTTTGATTGAATTTCACCGAAGATTTTTGATTAATTAGTAATAAAATCGTCAATAAAAATATTATGTTGCACTTGGAATAAGGTCAAGTAAGTTTGTTATCTATAATGTATAATAATAATTAAATCATAATTGTCAACTTGTTATTTATCATTACTAATAGTAATAAACTATCAAGATTATAACCACCACGCGTATAACTGTCACATTGTTTAGTGACTTAGTGCTTAGAGCATAGTAAACATTTTTTACATGCTTTTATGATTCATAAGTTGTTTAGCAAATTGTATACACACTTTCGAGAGGCGTACAAAGTATAATTTTCTTATCTATTGGATAATCCAATTTAGATTTTCTAATATTCATTCAACAATTCATCAGCAAAACAAAATTTTGCAAAAAGTAGATAATTACCAGTCCACGAAAACATATTTTTAAAAAAATAAAAAATAAATGACACAAAAAATTGTTAAATAAATATTTAGATTCTCGTGCACACAAATATTTAATGAATATTTATTATTAGATAACACAAAGTAAAGTAATGCGATATGTGAAGTCGAATAATAAAATAAATTTTATTAGAAATTCTGGATTTAACCAACTCTTTATTGTAAGCTAACTATAATAATCACTTGTGCATGCATGAACTTTTACTAATATTCCGTAGATTTACAAAATTTGTTTACCTAAATATGCGAGTACAAATATAATTCATAAAAGCTCAACAGAATAATTAAAAATTATATCAGTTTCGAGAGGTAAATTTTGAATGTTATCAATCAATTATTTCAAAATTTGTTTTCAATGCAATACAATAACAACAAAAATTCTTATGTTAGCAACAAAAAACGCGCCTTTTTTTGTGTTTTGATTTTGTGAATAAAATCTAATCGCAAAAAAATGACTAATCATGTTAAATAAATGAAAAACAGTCTTGTATGTATTATTATTTATGACATTAAAGTTGAATATTGTTTTTTTACCTAATTACAGTCTGATTGATAGGCGATCGTATCTATACATTATTTGGTTGTTTTTCGCTTTTATCGTCGCGCTGAATGAGTTTGATATATCGTCTTATTTTTAATAAGCCTTAATTCATTTTTTATGTAAGATAGTGTATCGCTGTTACGTACGAACGATAAATATTATCTGATGCAATAATCTTGATGATTCTGATGTGGTGTGAGAAAATCTAAAACATATCGCACATGATATTGAATAGTGACACAACCCAAAAACCAATGTCAATTTCTATTTTACTACACTATTCTCTGTATGCGTCCAAAAATGGAAGAGCGGCAGGGCAGATTAAACAGTCACGTGCTTTGTAAAATAAATATGAAAATAAACGATTTCATTACCTGGAATAAATAGTAGGTAATTAAGTCGTTTATAGCGCAGCGTTCTGATGGATTAACTCAAAAACGGAATTTTTTCAGTTCTATCGCTATTCTATGTCATGTGCGATATCGTCATGTCGATTCTAATCAATTCTACTGTCAAAAAATTAACAACTATTTCAAAATTACCCAACTAATAAAAAATTGGAAACTTTTTCAAATTTACCAACCTAAAAGTTATGATTTAGGTTTCCATTTTAAAATGTATGTTTTTTGATTAGTAAGCATTCATTTCAGTAAATGGAAATACCCACTTATTAGTGTCGTAAGCTAAGAGTAAAAACAAACGAACAACATAAATTTACAGTACAAATCTCTACATTTCGAGACACTCTGTATATATTCTTTTGAATGATGACTCATCCAGCTTGATTTATTGAAAGTAAGCCCCCGATTAATTAAAATACAGATAAGAGTGTGTAATGTGTATTGTACAAAAATAGAAATCAAAATACGAAAATTTAATCACGTCTTATGGAGTAAAGATAAGAATGAGAGCACTTCACTTATACGTTGATATTTAATAGTAGATAAGGTTTAGCTGCCAGTTATGACTGAGCGTTATATCAGTCATAAATGGCAGCTAAATCGCTTATCTTTTACGGTAATTAAGGGCCTGTTCGAAATACTTCAGATTAACAAGCTTTCCTAAAAAGCATTTTCTAAAACTTCAGTAGATTATATCTACCAAATATTAAGTTTTAAGGCGCTTTTGAAAACAAGCAAGAGGAATTGGCGAAATGTATTTTATTACTCATTACAATAATATAACAACTTCAAATATTTACAAATTTTATATTTATTTAATTTTTCGGCTGTTTGTCTTAACATCCTAAAGCGAAGTTTGTTTTGGCTTAACCTTGAACCATCTAAAGTTAAACTTTCCATAGAACAATACCTAAAAGCTTTTGTTTGTTAACATAACCAAAGCATTCCTAGATATAGGTTTTAAAATATGTTATACTCAAAGGTTTGATTTAAATATAAACCTAAAAATATTTTCTGTTACGAGTATTTTTCATTCATAATCGGGAAATCGTAAAATGTATCCCCCTTAAATTAAGCTTCTTTTAAATTTGGTCTGAATCTGACGGTTGTATATCTAGGAATGCTTTGCCATAACAAACAAATGTCTGACTATTTTTATGTTTCCCAAACCGATTCCGAAACATGTGATAAATATTTTTTATTACAAGTTTTTGACATTTATTCGAAAAAAACTGCATGCACCCAAATTATCACATCGGGTGCGTCCGAAATGTGAATTTAAATGCACGTTAAGTTAATTGAAATTGGACAACTCTGAATTAATAAACCATTAATTATGATTAATTTAAACATAAATTGACATAAAATGTACATAAAAACTACATATCACTACATGTGATGCAAACAGAATAATTGTTCGGTCAACGTTCAACATGGTTGCCTTAGCAATTTGCATCATCAAAATAAAATGTCAACTACTCATTGGGAGATGTTATCGTTATTTGACACAAATAATATAGGAACCGTATCATTTATGGATAATTTTCTATTATCAACTGCAGCTGCTGGTCAAAAATTATTGCCTACTAGTCAGTTGACTTGTCCGTGTATATACTGTGGTTATTGATCCTATTTTAAATGAAAGAACTACCACATCGCCTGACAGATTATTGAAGCTATTATTGAATTAAGTGGTCGATTGATATAAAACGTTGCATTGTTTGTTTATCCATATCAATAATAATTTATCTAGATCCATAATAGAGTTAGTTGCTTCCAATATTTTTTAGTTTGCGTTGCGCTTCTATTTCGAGACCAACCAGTTCCTGTATTAAAAACTAAATTTACCGTAATGTATGATTATCTTTCCATCATAATATAATACGCTACAAAACAAAAGCCAAATCAATCTGTATGACAGGATTGTCTGCAACAACATCACAGACGGGGAAATATTTACAAAAAATATTACACGATTCGGGCAGCATCATACAAATTTGTGAATGTAAGTGAATATTTTTCAAATAAATGTCAAAAATGTGTACTAAAAAAATATTTGTCACAGGTTTCGGATACAGCCTAATAACCAGCGAATCAGTAGGAATCCTTACAGAATATTTAACAAACCGGCCACCGAAACCGCAACAACTGACAAATACAGTCAGTACATGCAATTTCTGTTTATCGAGTTCTGTCATGTGCTTTAAGTAAGCTCTTACTGACTCGATGGTTCCCCCATAATACAGTGGTCGAAACCTGTGATAAATATTTTTTAGTACACATTTTTGACATTTATTTGAAAAATATTCACCTACATTCACAAATTGGTATTAAATTGCCAAATCGTGTAATCATTTTCTTTTTGAAATATTTCTCCGTCTGTCATGTTGTTCGATTTCAACAGTACAACTTAATCTTGTCATACGCATTGAATTGGCTTTCGTTTTATATATTGTAGCATAGCGCATAACCGAAAATTTGGAAAATCCGATTATATCGACTTTTCCTTGAAATTAGAAGAATAGAAGAAAAGAAAAATAGGAGATTTGATTTGAATTGGGCCCTATAATGGGTAAAATAATTTTCAAAGTAAGGGTTAATATTTAATTATTTAAACATAAATTCGAAATGAGTTGTATTTCAGTGTGTGGCATATGGAAACCGATCTATAGTAGGGTTCTTACCTGATCTTGTAATTTTATTAGAATTTTAAAAAGGTCATTTGATAATGAATTTAAATGTTTTATGTTTACTTTTATGAATGTATGGACGAACCTTTAGTGAAGCATCAACGTTTTAGTGTCACTTCTGCGATCTACACTTTTTGAAAAACCGCTGAATTTTAAGTGAATAATAACGAAAGAAAATTGTTGCGGCATTCGCAAGTATTACTTTTAAAGTTGCTATTGTGAACGATGTGTTTGCGTGCTACGATTAATTTGTACCATCGATGATCATGTTCTTAGAATTTAATGGAGAATATTTAAAAAAAAAACTATAAAACTCACTCCTCCCACACATATTTGGATTAATTAACATGTTTGTCGACGGTCTTTCATTACAGTTTTATGTGTTTTTAAATAAAATTTTTTATTTACTTTAAATTATTTACTACTGGTTACTTAATTCTAGTAATTTTTATACATCTTACTTACTATAATTATAAATCTACAAGTAACTAGACTAAAGGTCTGTGCACATTAAGAACGACACATTTTTCACTAAATTACTGAAAACCGTATGTATTAATTGATTTAAAAAAACCTTTAAATTTTTATTTTTATTTTTAGTAAATACACGATGTTTTAACTGCCATTAATTAAAAACATACGGTTTTCACTATTTTAACAATTTTCTTATATAATTTCGTTGTAAGTAAACTTATTATAATTTTGAACTGTTAAATTAAGTTAAAACTTAATTAAACTATTTTCTATTATCTTAAAATATTGACAATTTTATTTTTAGGTCAACATTTTTTTCATATTTTTAATTAATATGTTTTCGTAATTTCGTTTTGTAATTTTGGTTCGTGGCGTAATTCTTGGGATAGCCTATTAAATATGTTGATTGTGTTATTGTTTAACCATTTCAAAGTTATGTTTGATTGTTCTTTATAATTTTATACGTACAAAAAAAGATGACTCGGCTAATATGGTTTGTTACTTGAATCAATCATCTTTGCTTTTAGTTCCTTCTTTCAACATGAGTGACTCGAATTTGTCATTCCTATTTATTTTTATTTTTACGGCAACTTAGGTTTCAAGTCGGGTCGATAAAAGAACTCATGTTGTAAGACTCAGCAATACATAGGGTCTAACGAAATGAAAGCTTAAAAAACAATTTCAGTTCATAAAATATTTAAACGTGTTGCTCCTTAAGCGATTCAAATAAACTGACTGAACTGCGATGTCATTCGACTGGAGCACCTTTTAAAAAAAAATTAGCCCTTCCCCTTTTCCGTAACATTTCTAAAGCCTTTATCCGTAAATATACATCATTTTATAAGCTATTTCAACACAGTTTTTTAGCCAAGATAAGTGTGTGATAAATTGTCCAAAGCTCCCATTTTATCAACCAAACATCGCAGTGGTAAATCTGCGGCGTTTGGATCGGAAGGTACCGTTTTCGAGTTCCAATGGTGGGGGGAGAAGGGGTCAACAAGGTTATTTTATCATCTCATTACGGACCTTCTTATACAAAAATCTAAATATCTGGTCATTTCAGATCGCACTAAACTATGTATTATTTAACAAGTTGCTGTTCATGCTACTGAACAAGCAGCAACAAGTTACAAAGAGAGGAGAAAAACGCATTTTCTTAAATGTAAAAATTATATACATAATCACTTTTTCATTAGACATAATAATAACACTCGTCTTATTGTCAAAAAGTACGAAATATGTTTCGTTTTCAGAAACAGTCTTAAAAAAACCAATACATTTTTCCAAGCATTCGTTTTGCTCGGTTTTTACCTTACAATATTTCTTTAGTTTCCGATCTCCCGTAATCCTGGTACCCAGACCTCGGTTTCTTTTAGAAATATTTTTGGCATAATTGGAACTGTCCGCTATCAATATCTCTCTGGACAACGTTATCGTTGTCAATATTACTAAAACATTGTATTTTTTCATTTACGCTTGTTTCAAATCTCACCTCGTTATTCACGAAGATTTTGACGTTGCTAACGGGTTCTTCTATTTCAATCTCGTATTCAACGTTTTCGATCATGTCAGTGAGGTCTATAATTGGCTCAGATGTTAGTTTTCGGTGTTTAGCTCTTTTTTTGATGCATCTAAATTTGAATTTCGGACCCTTGTACCACTTTCCTCAATAATTTTTTTAAATTTACGTACAAAATACATTAACCGTTAAATAATAAGGCGTAACCACATTTATTTTTTATTTCTATATTATTTTACGCAATTATGTGTAATTTAAATTATTTTTCTTGTTAGCATTTATTTAAAATGTCAACTACTTAAAATAAATCTTATATTTTGAAAAATTTACCCGGTTTTTAGCATCGTAAACACATTTTGTTAGCAACAATTAAAAAACCGGACTTATACCACTCAACACATTTTTATACTATGTGTTACGGCACATTATTTTTACGTTTTCATTCATGATGTTACGTCTTACAAAAAGAGCGGAAAAACGACACTCTCCTATTGGATAATGATTCTATTGTTTTATTCTACGATATACATAAATCAACCAGAGGCGTCGAATTGGTGCAAAAACCAATTTCGAAAAAATTGGCTTACCCTATTCATAATAAGCCATCGATATGTACAGTGTTACGCTTGCGAAGTGTTTCATATATAAATACCTTCCCTTCTGTTACATTTGCGTTTCGCCCAGTTTAGAGGGTTAAATTAATAATAAGAAAATCAAGATAGCTGGAAAAACTTGTTTATATGGAAGAGAAACAAATTTCATACCATTTTAATATCATAAGGCTTAAAACCTAAATTGATGCTAAATTTCTTTATTACCAGGGATATTGAATTCAAAATCGAAAGAAATTTCGGAAACAAGGACCGTTGAGGTGCTGATTTTTTAACTAAGCTTTTAAGGCGTATACTTCAAAGTATCGTCAGGTTATTTTGTTTTGGTAATTTTTAACAGTAGAATTTGGCGGACCTTAATTTTTCTCGTCTTTTTCAAAAATTATCACAAAATTTTTCTGTGGTAAGTTCTTATGTTGAAAAATTACCAACACAATTACTGTCGACATTTTTAAAGTAGGCGCCTTTAAGGTCTAACCAGCAATTCAGTAAGAGTGCAATATATAGAAATGCATATTAATGACAGGCGAATATTTAAGAAATATTCGTTTAGTTTCGCCTAATTTACAATTCACCACTACACACCAATAAATTTTACTATTCATCTAACAATTTCAATGCCGTATTTGTCAAGTTGAGTTACGGATTCGGTGGCTGAAATGTCAAATGCTCATTAGGCAAATAATTTCATCAAATTTATAAGGCTACTTAGTCCTATAATAGACCAGAAAGGTTAGGTTCCCCTCTTTTTCTCTCGAACCACATCTTACAGCATTCAATTCAAACTCAAAATGACAGTTTAAATGCGATTTTGGGATATGGTGTGCTATTCCTCAACCAAGGTCACTTTTAGTTGATTTAGGGCCTCCGAGAGAGGTTTTTTTAACCTAATATGCCTCCACATCATATCTGAAATCGCCTGGTTTTACAAGAAACGGTATCATGAACAACGCTTTCGCGGTAAATTTCCATCAAAAATCATCCGGTAGATATTAGTTGACGGATAGCGATATTTCGTTTAAAAACAAAAATTAAAAAATTTCAAACCAAAAAATTACATAATGAAAAAAATTAATTTGAAATTGTTTATTCATTAAAAACCCATTCATTCACGTTTAATAATATTTACTAGCATAATTTAATACTTCTATAATATTGATGAACGTCATTAGGCACGCGGGACAGTTGATACCTGTAGATTAATAATGATTACGGGCTATGGTTCCTGTTAAGGACCATTTTAATACACAAACATAAAACAATTTAACCCAAGTCAGTCGTAAAAGAAACATAAGTTTGTAATTTTTGATGTGAAAACATCTTTAGTGAGGGTAAGTCAAAAATTTCATATAAAGAAAGAATTTACGAAAAAAACGACCACAAAATGCGCCAAACTTACACACTTATATAATTCGAATTACAATTTCCGTCAGATTAAAATGGATAGATACAAAAGTTGTGCATGTGTAGTCTTAGACTGTGACCGAAACCTGTGATAAATATTTTTTAGTACAAAATTTTGACATTTATTTGAAAAATATTCCCCTACATTCACAAATTTTTATTACACTGCCCGAATTGTGTAATAATTTTTTGAAGTATTCCCCTTCTGTCATGTTGTTGTTCGATTTTAATGGCAAGCAATTATTTTATACACTTCGAATTCGCTTTCGTTTTATATTATATACTGTAGGGTATGGCTGTATTTGTTAGAGCATAGTATAATTTTGTAAAATATATTACGATATAAATAGGCTAGTGGGAATGTCATGGGTGGTCTCAAATCTGAATTTTAACGAAAACTAAAAGATATTGGAGTCAACCTTGTGAAATTAGTACTATAATAGATTCAATAATCTGTCAGCCGATAGTGGTAGCTCTCACATTTATTCACTAGATCAGTATGGCATAAAAATAAGATTAACTTTTAGTTGAGATACACGGACAAATCATCTCACTAGAAGAAAATAATTGTCGGCAAGCTGCTGCAGTTGAAAACTATTATGCTGCTGCAAAGAATAGATTCTGTTATCACATTGACTAGTTGATATTTTATTTTGATGATATAAAATGCTAAGGCGACCATGTTAAATGTCGACCGAACAATTATTCTGTTTGTGTCAAAAATTATCACAGCAAAAGACCGTGATAATTGTTAGTAGGCGATGTCGACAACTGACATGGCGTAATGCCAAAACACCCAGCGAACACACGAATGTGTGGCCTGTCGGGTAATTCGTAACAATGTGTAGAGTTGTTAAAAATATTTTTTTGAGTGTGTAACATTAAAACTGATATATGTCTGATATAAGAAATAATTATAACGTATATTAAATAATAAATTTGAGTATTAATAAAACGTATGTTATTATACTATTATAATAACATACAACATCAGAGTGAATCTTCGTCTATTCCAAACCTTTATAATACCATTCAACTCTCTTCATCATATTATTAAGAGGTTATGGACTCACCACGTGAATCAACCGCAATTCCCATTTTCAAAGGGACTGATTTCGATGACTGGAAGTTCAGAGTTAAACTATTACTGGAAGAAAAGGGATTACTTGGGTGTATTAGAACCGAACCCACTGATGAAGCTAAGAAGAAAAGTGATTATGTAAAACATAATGTAGCTGCCCTTAACGTTATTGTCAAATGCCTTGATTCCCATTATACCGAATATGTTAAAGGAAAAGAAACAGCATATCATATGTGGAAAAATTTGTGCGATACTTTTGAGAGTAAAAGCTTGACAAAAAGGATTTATACGTTTAAAAAGCTAATCAAGTTAAAATGTGGTGAAAATAAAAACCTGCAGACGTTTTTCCGAGAGTTCGATTGCACCGTTCGCGAATATAAGAGTGCTGGTGGTACAATGTCAAATGACGAAATATTGACGTTTTTATTGTCTAAAGTACCTAACAAATACGAATCAGCGGTTGTTGCATTATCTACGTTAAATGAAGCTGACCTTACGATTGATAAAGTTCGTAGCCGATTACTTGAAGAAGAACTTAAGAAGAATGACGATAAAAAGCACAACGATCTATCAATACAAGCTGCATTTAAGACACAAACCAGACATGATCAGAAACAATTCGTAAAAATTCGATGTTACAATTGTAATCAGATTGGACACAAGGCCAATAAGTGTCCAAAACCATCAAAAACCAAGAAGTCTGCTGATGAATCATTACATAGACAAGCCTGTGTCAGTCAAAGAGAAAGTTGCAGCCAAACCTTCGATGCACGTCAAATAAACTTTCTAGTTGATTGTGCCTGCACTGATCATTTAATCAATGATAAAAAATTATTGTCGGACAAGAAGGATATAGTTCCATTTGAGATTCAAGTCGCCAAACAGGGTGAAACATTAAAGGTCTCAACAGCTGGCACTTTACCCGTGTTATCGTTTGGCGAGGGGCGGAAAGTACACGAACTAGATATCAACAACGTATGTCACGCACCAGAGTTAACGCATAATCTATTGTCAGTTAGCAAACTCGATGATGCCGGTTTTAAAATTGTCATTGAAAATGGTATGCTGCGTGCTATTAAGAATGAAATCGTTGTTTTTAAATCGAAAAAAGAGCCGGCATGTACCCCGTGACATTCAGTGGTCGCGAGCACTATGCAAACGCTACAATTGCTAAGAAGGAAGCAAGTTTTTTATGGCACCGTCGTTTGGCCCACCTTGGAATGTCAAATGTTTGCAAAATGTCGAAAGGAATGGTTAAAGGAATGCCAACTGATATTTCCGAGATTCCTGTGGTTTGTGAATGCTGTATTAGATCGAAACAAACAAGACAACCGTTTAGTGGAACCAGACCACCAACGAAACGTCCGTTGGAACGTGTACACTCTGATTTATGTGGCCCGTTTGAAGTTGATACATATGATGGATACAGATATGTACTTCGCAACCTTTATGGATGACTATACTCACTTCTCCGTGGTTTTCTTATTGAAGTTTAAGAGTGAGTTAAGTAATATATTTAAACAATATAATGCAATGGTCAATACAAGATTTAATCGTAAAATTGAATACCTTCGATGTGATCAAGGAGGTGAATACACATCAACCCATTTAAGAAATTATGCTGTTAAAAATGGTATAACATTAGAATATACAGCAGCGTACAATCCTGAGCTAAATGGTGTTGCCGAACGATTAAACCGGACTCTGTGTGAAAAAGTCCGAACCATGTTGAATGACAGTAAGCTTGATCGATCGATGTGGTGTGAAGCTGTATTAACAGCAATGTATCTAACAAATCGTTCACCAACAGAAGCGGTAAAAGACCAAACTCCGTTTGAAATGTGGTATGATCGACCACCAGTCCTGTCACATCTTAGAGTTTTTGGATCGAGAGCCTTCGCACATATTCCGAAACAGGATAGACGAGAAAAGCTATCAGATAGAAGTTCCGAATATATCATGATTGGATATACTAATACTTGCTATCGATTATTTGATAAGGAAACCGGTCGCATAGTTGCAAAACGTCATGTAGTCTTCGATGAATCGATGCAGGGCGGAATTCTAACTACAAATCCACAACACACAACGTTTCACTATGAAGAGTCTACAAACAATGAGTCGAGAGATATCGAGAATATCAATGAGAACACGAATCAGGAAGATTGATCGTCGTGTGTAACCCCTAACACAAACGGTTGTGTTACAGCAGATGAAGAAACAAATGAAACTATTGGGTTTAATAAAAGTCCGGATATGAACAAACGGCAATCTCGAAGACCGGTATACCTGAAGGATTATGAATGTGAAGGTCATATGGCATTTTTCACTGGAATGCCACAGATTCCAAAGAACTTTCAAGATGTATCCGGACGAGATGATGAGACAGAGTGGCGCAGGGCAATTCAGGAAGAGATCGATTCATTAGAGAAAAATGAGACTTGGGATGTTGTTAAGCCTGAACGAGGTGCAAAAATGATAAACTCAAGATGGATATTCAAAAAAAAAACCGGATGTTACTGGAAATTCAACACGATACAAAGCCAGATTGGTAGCAAAAGGCTACATGCAACGTCAAGGCCAAGATTATGAGGATACTTATTCACCCGTAGCCAGACTTGCTACTATACGTCTATTGATGTCTGTGGCTGTTAAATTCAAATACAAAATGCATCATTTAGGTGTTGTCACTGCTTTTCTTCATGGAAATCTTTCTGAAGAGGTGTTTATGAGAGTACCTGAAGGTATTAACATTCCCGAAGGTAATGTACTAAAATTAAAGAAATCCTTGTACGGTCTGAAGCAGTCGCCGAAGTGCTGGAATGACCGTTTTCATTCATTCATCACTAAGCAGAAATTTGAACGATCAACCGCTGACTACTGTCTGTACACTCGAACGAATAATAGGTCTACAATCTATCTAATTATCTACGTTGATGACATGATAATTACTGGGGACGATGAAGAGCAGATCGCTGATATTAAAACAAGGTTGTCCGAGGAATTCGATATGAAGGATCTTGGTATTGTCAAGCAGTTCATGGGACTGAATGTTGAAGTTGATATAAATGGAAATCTTTCAATTGATGCCATACTCGAACGTTTCGGAATGTCTGATTGTAATTCATCGCCTACACCAATGATCAAAAATTTAAAACTCACCAAGGGCACTGACCAACAATTAACAAATCTGCCTTACCGTGAATTATTGGGCAGTCTGATGTACTTAATGTTTGGAAGTATCCGGTTGTTTCAAATCAATGTCAAAAATGTGTACCAACACACGAAAATGACACATACATTGATACTTTATAAAATAATAATTTTTAAATTGTTTAATCCGCATGCCATAGCTGTGTTTCTTATTTCTGATCTAATCAATCTGATTGATCTGAGTACTAAAACGTTGTTTCTTATTTCAGGTCAGATCGATCTGATCAATTTTTTTGCTGTTTCTTATTTATTTTCAGATTGATTAGATTGATTTTTTTGATTTGTAAAAATATTCCGATTTCTCAGATTAGTTTTAGTTTAGCTAACTTCATGTAATTCAAATACATACATTACCGCATAGAGAACTGTCTTCTCATCACTTATTTTTTTTTTTGCAAACGTTATTAAAATGGAAATAGAAGGAAATTTTAATTATTATGTGAACGAAGGTAAATAATTTTATTAAATTATGAAAAAAATATTTTTTTATCTAAAAAATCTGAACCCTGTTTCTTATTTCAGATCGACCAAATCAATCTGATTTCAGATTTCAAAATCTGCTCGATCTACGGATTTAAATAAGAAACACAGCCTATGTTTAGCATTGCTGTTGCTGTTACTGAGTTTGGTTATGCGGGGAGTACAGGAAACAAAACTATAAAAGTAGTCTAAAGATGCACGCAAGGAAGAAGCCGCAGAAAGACATCCTACCGTCTTTCAAGCTGCTATGCTTTTACAGTCAAAATAGCGTTTGTGTCTAATAGAACCGATCTATTTCATTTAGTTCAAACTGATCAAATTAGCGACGACACTGCTTTGTTCACCGGGTTTGCCGTGACCATTCAAAAAAATTCTAAATATGTGCTTGAGTAACGGTGTATTTTAAAGCGTACAGGGGCGGTTTAGATGATTAGGTTATCAGCTATACTTTTTCGGCTATACTGAAATTAAGGCGTTTGTATTTTTCTTTGTTAACAAATAAATTATAAATTTGAATTTTTAATTAAACATTTAATGTCGGTAAGGTTCGACCTCCAAACCCAATATTAAATAATTTATTGACTTTTTAAACCAAAAAAATAACGCAATTTAAACATTAAAAGAACGGCAGCCGTACATCTGCATTGGTTTCTCAGGCCCAGCGAAGAGGCTTGAAATGATTCAATGGATTCTTATACATAAAGGTTTTCAGATAATACTTTTGCGAGTTGAGCGTGAACTCGCCCGTTATTTTTATTTATTACTGTGACAACTCCAAAGCAAAATATATAGCAACTTAGAAAAAACACAATGAACGAAAATTTGCTCAATATTTTGGCCGACTACGGTAGATTCCGGTTTAGTGGGATGGAATAAAAAAGGAATAGATTTTTTGGTTATCTCGAATTTCGATTTCTCACCGAATAATTTCATTCCACAATTTTTTATACTGGGCCCGTATTCTTGAAATTCACTGAAAAAATTCGCCGGTGACTTTGGTATGAAACAATTTAAATTTTCGACTGAAATGAAGTATTCCACTAGAAAATAATGGGCGACTTTTTTTGATCGAATTTCAAGAATACGGGCCCGGGGCCCGTATTCTTAAAATTCACCGAAAGAAGTCGCCGGTGACTTTGGTATGAAACAATTTAAATTTTCGACTGAAATGACGTATTTCACTAGAAAATTACGGGCGACTTTTTTGATCGAATTTCAAGAATAGCAGCCCTGGGCCCGTATTCTTGAAATTCACCCGAAAAAAGTCACCGACGAATATCTGTCAAATTACGTCATTTCAGTCGAATATATAAATTGCTGCATTCTTGAAATTCGTCGTCGAAAAATTTCGATCAAAAAACAGACGAAATTTCTCGTCTAGTATAAAGTCGGGGAATATAATTTTCGTTAACGTTTATTTGTCAAATTCAAATAAACAAAATATTTTGTAAATGTTTATTTTGAAAATAAAGAGGTATTGTGGAATGAAAATGGAGGAAAAAATTGCAAGATAAGTTTTCTAGCAAGAAGTAAGTAATTGTACCATACAAAGCTAACCTCGTAAATATATAAATGTTTAAAAAAATGTGACTTTTTCTGTAATTCTAGAATTCAAACGTATAATGTAGCTGCTCAACACAAGAAACTAGATTGATTGCTATTCAATACCGAAATTGCATATTCTAAAAATATCAATAATAAAAGACTTGCATCTTATTAAATATTTTTTATTTTAAAATTTTACAAAATGTTGAGCAATAAAGTTTAATTTGTGAAATATATACTAAAGATACATGTTAAACGGAAAGTGGTCTGACTGAAAATGTCCGAGATAAATTCAACATGTAAAGGGCGGCTTGACTGAAAGCAAAGATTATTAACAAGAAGATCTTCTTGTTAATAATCTTTGCTTTCAGGCAAGCTGCCGTGTACATGTTGAATTTATCTCGGACGTTTTCAGTCAGACCACTTTCGGTTTAACATGTATCTTTAGTAATTGTCTCACAATAGTTTGTTGTATCTTCCTGCGTTCAAAAATGGGTTTGTTTTTAACGTAACAAGTGTTTACAATTGTAATGCTTTTACGTCTTAGTTAGATACGGCTGCAAGCATATTCTTTTTCAATACTCCATTCACGCCGCAGCAGGGACGTAAATCGGGGGTTTTATTAACAAACGTCCTTTGCTGGGCAAAAAGTCTTAGTGATGCAAAAACACACATTCAAAATTTTTTAACTACATAAAAATTACTATAAATAGCCATCTTAAAATAATTTGATTCTATTTAATAAGCGTATTTTCTTGGTAATTCTAAAAAAAATTAAATTTGCCAAAATTGCATTGAAAAATGTACAAAAAAATTCGCTAATTTACTTTTTGTGTATACATACTAACTACAACGCAATTGTTGTTGTAAGAGCTTATTTTTTTTTTAATTTTCAAGAAAATATGCTTATTAATATTTTTTTTGTCACAAACATTCCAAATTAAACAAATATTTTTGACAATATTTTTATATTTTGACATAAATTTATTTACCTCAACGTGAAGTGGGTCAAAATTGAAGTGGTGAATATAAAACTCGATTAATTTCAAGAATACGGAAAAATCGTGTAAGTGAATTTTTCGGTGATTTTTTGAGGGAATTTTTATGATCGAAAAAAATCGTCGACGACTTTTTCGGTGAATTTCAAGAATACGGGCCCTGGGCTCGTATTCTTGAAATTCGATCAAAAAAAGTCGCCCATTATTTTCTAGTGAAATACATCATTTCAGTCGAAAATTTAAATTGTTTCATACCAAAGTCACCGGCGAATTTTTTCGGTGAATTTCAAGAATACGGGCCCTGGTTCTCTTTGCGAGATAATAGGTACACAGTCCAATTCTAACGATAAGACTCTTAAGACCCTCTTAGCTAAGACCCAGTTTATAAATTATTTTTTTTAAGACGAAAGTCTTAATCGGTATTCTGGCGGTGACAGTCTTAATATTATGTACTAAAAACTCTCCAAAGATTGTGTAGAGCTGTCAAATGGTTTTTTTTTTCTTTTTCCTAAATTTTTTTGAAATTTTTGAGATATATTTGCGTTTACTTTTGCTTTTCTTTACTTAAATACCATTTTTATTTATTTAACTAGAACAAATTTATCAAATTTTCATCCTGTATTCTTATAAATCCAATTTTCATTTTATTTTGTAATCCGTCCATTTTGTTTTTTTATGTACGTGTGTATTCTGTTTGTACACTGCAATTTTCTTTGATATAAAAAATATTTTTTTTTATTAATAATTCCAATAAATTTAAGTTATACTTATTGAAATTTTGAAAAAATTTAAATAAGTATAACTTAAATTGAAATAAAGAAATTTAAATAAAAAATTTTATAATAATAAATAATAATTTTAATATATATATGTACGTATTAAAAATTAAACCCATCCAACATTTCATTGCTCTTTTCTCTCTATACGAGAAATTATAAATTATGACGCTTAAGACCATCAAATGTGTCGATGCTACATAAGACCGTGTTTTAAGATCAATGACAGCTATGACTATGTGCAGAATACGAAATAAGTCTTAGTTAAGACCCGAGTACTAAAATAAAAAAATGTCTTACATAAGACGATTTTGTAGTCTGTGACTGTGCGTCAGAATAGGCATGTTAGTACTAGTTCTAAATATAATTATTTTTATGGTTTAGTATGCTGTGTGTAATGTTGAATTAAATTTTTAAGTTTATTAAATCGGTATTGTCTAATAGTTTGTAAACAAATACGATATACAATAAAAGTAATATTATTTATTGACAGACACAAAGATTATCACAATAATTTCAGATCGCGATTTCAATTTCATTTTAAAAATCACATTAAAATAAATAATTCTATCTCGCTTAAACTTTCTGCCTCTTTTCTGTATTTCATGTTTATCGATTTTATAAAACTAGATTACCATAATCAAATTATGAAGCGCGGTAATCCTAATAGAATTGAAATCGTCTTATGATAGACTGAAAAAAATTACTACGTAATCTCCAATTCGCGATTATCTAGTTGGTGCCTGTCGGGGGATGAAACATTTAAGACTACTAAGGAAATGTAGCGATTTTTTTACTCAGTAGATTTCATGGATTAGTTAGATTTCAATAAAAAGTTTTATTGATGAACTGTAGATTTTTCTTGATCAACGCCAAAAAATACATGGTTTACCGTTTATTTTATAAACGACCGGCTTTTCCAATCGGATTTCATCGTCCCAACGCAGGTATTTAGTAACTAAAATTAGTTATTATAAATAATCTTAAATGCCAAATTATTAGAAAGTTTAGTTTATAATTTTTCCGCTAGGTATTCAAATCGTATTTAACATACCGAATTTAAAATTTTAGTAGAAAGTCACATAAAAATGTCATTTGTCGCTTGACCCCTCCTCCTCAAAGCATGGGTTTTTGTCGCAAGTTGCGAGCTTCGAGTTTCATGTACTAGATGTACAACAGTAAATTTGATTCTTATTTAGTAGGAGAAGTATGAAAACAGATTTCAAACCTAGTCTATGTGTCACTAAGATAAATCAGAAATGACAAGCCGGTATTTTCATTTTTAAGTGACCATAAGTACATAATATATAATTATTTTATGTTCATACATTCCCGGTTTCTCGAAATTTTTCCTTAAGTTTACGTTTGATTAAGAATACGTTTACTAAGTGAAAACAAATTTGTTTGAAATTTCACAGCTAGTTGCAATAATTAGTTTAAAATTATTTTTACATAAAATCAAACCAATTATTTCTTCAAATTAAATAACAAATTAATTGTGTAATTTGCTAATTTATATGCCGTTTCTTCAGTTTGACTATCAGTAGGCCCCCGGAATTTACACCACGATTTTGCAGACGCCGATCAAAGAAATTTGTTCACTTCTACAGCAAATAATGTTTCTTCCCAAAATAATTTCCTGATTTTCATTTTAGCGAATGTGGAAATAGTCCTAAATTTAGTTTTAAAAAAAAATTCTGGTGTAAATGGAACTAGTTGTGGTGTGGCCCGTTTAGGATTCTTGCGTCTTTTGTGGTTGCGAATAAATTAATTTTCGAAAAATGTTGCCAAGAAAAACAAAATTTTAAAATATTTTTAATTCGTGTGACTTGAGAAATTCTTACGTCCCCCCCGTGTCAGTAAACAGAACAAAATAATTATGCACTAAATTTATTGCACTATAAAATTGAATCGGGTTGATGCTGTTTGTGTTGTTATGCGAACTTTTTATTTTATAACTTTCGTTATTCTGAAATTGTTTGAAAATATTTTTAAAGAAACTGCCAACAATATTGATGTTTTATGACGATCATCTCTCGTACCCACTCAAGAAGCGTATTATTGTTTATTCAAAATACTAATGAGAAAACGTTATACGCACGCATAACACTCCGGAATCTTAAAATAAAATCGACCTTGTCTGTAATGTAAGAAAGATTTTCCTCTCCATGATCTGCCACAATTATTTTTATATTATTCTGTATGTAGTAAAACAAAACAATCCCACTACAAAACGATTTTAGTTTAGTTTTTTTTTTCTTTAAGCACACCATACAACAACAAAATGAAGAAGAATTCCAACATGACCTGGGTCAATTCAAATTTAAAACATAAATAAATAATAAAAGAAAAATTTTTTATCCATTTTTCATGGTGATCGCACATCGTAATACACCGGTTAAATTTCAACATTTTTTGTCGTTTACAACAACAAAACAAAATTCTAAAATTATTCAACATATGATAACGTCTTTTATTCTACATATACACAAGTACAGTAAACAAATTGATTTTGTATGGGGAAATGATCATGAATCAGTTCGTTGATCTTCTTGTGTGTGGAAATTTTTATTTGTAAAAAAAAAAAATACGAAATTAAAAATTTATCGCGGGTTTGTTTACTCCATGCAATGTGTTGTTTATTGATGATACGCGGGCATTCATAATTTTACATTGTACTAGTTAAACACTTTATGAATTTTATTTTAAAATTCAGCCCCGCTGACGTCTTTTAATGTTGTAAACAAGCGATGATTTATAAATTGCCTGGTAAATTTTATTCACAAAATGTAAATGGAACAATAAATTATTGGTAACAGAAATGCTTAATAATGAATTGAAGTGAGAAAAATTTTGTTGATTTATTTATTTTTATATCAGGTCAATGGACAACGTAAAAATTTGAATGGTTAACTTTCAATTGTGTAACTATAATTTCAACAACAAAAACAATTCTTGTGGTTTTACTTAGTTTTTTGCGTAACTAGATTTGTGTGTATTCAGTCAGGAAAAACCCGAATTTTTAAAAATTGTTTTGAAAACATATTTTTGGTTTAACAACAGTAACAACAGAATTTTATAAACCACAAAAATTTAGCTGACAATCAAAAATTTTGAATTGTGTGTGAAGCCAACCACGATAATATAATATAACCCTGTTAAAACCTCTTTTAACCAAACCACAAATCGTACGATAAAACGATTAATGTGAATTAAGGTATTTATATTCACCACACACAAAAACTTGAACTATCGGCGGTTATTTATGTCTTGCGAATTACAATGAAATATAAATCGCGCTATTTTCACCTTGCAATAATGTTATCGAAAGTAATTGTTTTCTGGAAATTAAAACGATAAAATTTATTTTATTTATAATTAAATTTAATTTTGTTTTTCAATTTTGGAATTAAAAATTAAATACCGTAGATTTTTTTTTTCTTTATTTTGACATATCGTTTAGTGATATCAATTATTTCGGTGATTTATTTGATGTCGAACGATTACAAGTTAGTCCATAACCAATCATGCATACAGAAATTTTGTTGGTTTGAAATTGAAAAGAAGAAATTTATGGGTCATGTTTTGTGTCATGGTGATTGCGTCATGTTTTGATGCGCGCCGGCGATAAATGTTGATTAAATGTAAGTTGATTTATTAGATTACCTAAATGTCCAACATTAATTGTTGACTTCTAGAAGAAAGTTAACTGAAGCAGCTAGGAAAACATTTTAGAAAGAACACTTTAACAGTTCGAAAACTCACAACAGAATTTTCTTAATAATTTAAAAGTTACCTTCAACCACAATCCATTTTCATTAAATTAGAGATTTCACCATTATAATTATTTTCTCTTTATTTTGATAATTACAGGTGGTGCCGGACTTCGGGCTGCATTCGGCCTGGTCGCCGAAGGATTCAAAACAGCTGTAATTACAAAATTATTTCCCACCCGGTCACACACAATAGCTGCCCAAGGTGGTATCAATGCCGCCCTAGGTAATATGGAAGAGGATGATTGGAAATGGCATATGTATGATACAGTGAAGGGTTCCGATTGGCTTGGTGATCAGGATGCTATACATTATATGACTCGTGAAGCGCCTAAGGCTGTAATTGAATTGGAAAATTATGGTATGCCATTTTCGCGTACAACCGAGGGTAAAATTTATCAGCGTGCTTTTGGTGGGCAAGCGCTTAATTTTGGTAAAGGTGGACAAGCGCATCGATGTTGTTGTGTGGCTGATAGAACAGGGCATTCCCTATTACATACCCTGTACGGGCAGTCGTTAAGTTATAATTGTCATTATTTTATTGAGTATTTCGCATTAGATTTAATTATGCAAGACGGAGAGTGTGTGGGTTGTACCGCTTTATGTTTAGAGGATGGTTCGATTCATCGGTAAGTTTATTTAGAAAAAAATGTCTTATTTTTTAAACAGATACTAAAAAAGACATAATTTGTGCAATAGGTTTCGCGCTCGTAACACAGTTTTAGCTACGGGGGGATATGGTCGGGCATACTTTTCTTGCACTTCTGCACATACATGCACAGGTGATGGTACAGGAATGATTGCACGTCAAGGATTGCCGCTAGAAGATTTAGAATTCGTACAGTTCCATCCTACTGGTATTTATGGTGCTGGCTGCCTGATTACCGAGGGTTCTCGAGGTGAAGGAGGTTATTTAATAAATTCCGAGGGTGAACGGTTTATGGAACGTTATGCACCAAATGCCAAAGATTTGGCATCTCGTGATGTTGTCTCACGTGCCATGACTATTGAAATTCGTGAAGGTCGCGGCTGTGGCCCCGAAAAGGATCATGTTTTCTTGCAATTGCACCATTTGCCACCAGAGCAACTTGCCCAACGTTTACCAGGTATTTCAGAAACCGCAATGATCTTTGCCGGTGTTGATGTGACCCGTGAACCAATCCCAGTAATACCAACAGTTCATTATAATATGGGCGGAATTCCAACTAATTATAAAGGGCAAGTATTACGACGAGTAAACGACCAAGATCAAATTGTACCTGGTTTATATTCGTGTGGTGAATCTGCGTGTACCTCCGTCCACGGAGCAAATCGGTTAGGTGCTAATTCGCTATTAGATTTAGTTGTATTTGGAAGAGCGTGCGCTAATACCGTAGCCGAAGATCATAGTCCAGGCGAGAGTACACCCGAATTGAAAATAAACGCTGGTGAACAATCTGTAGCAAATTTAGAAAGTATTCGTTGTGCCGATGGTAAAATACCGACGGCTGATTTACGACTTAAAATGCAAAAGACAATGCAAACACATGCCGCGGTATTCCGCGAGGAAAAGACAATGCAAGAGGGTTGCAAGAAAATAGCCGACATTTTCAATGATTTCAAAGAAGTCAAAGTATTAGATCGATCGCTTGTGTGGAATTCTGATTTGGTTGAAACGCTTGAGCTACAAAATTTACTGCTGTGCGCAACACAAACAATAAATTGTGCTGTAAATCGTAAAGAATCTCGCGGTGCACATGCGCGGGAAGATTACAAAACGAGAATAGATGAATATGTAAGTGAATAAATTAAGTTATCCACTGGTAAAGTACGCGATAATATTGGATTTTATTTTTTATGTTTCACAGGATTATAGTAAACCACTTGAAGGGCAAACACCACGGTCATATGACGAACATTGGCGCAAACATACGCTATCGTACGTCGACCCAATCACAGGAAAAGTAACAATCGATTACCGACCGGTAATCGATAAAACACTAAACGATGAAGTAGCGACAGTTCCTCCAGCGGTTCGTTCGTATTAAACTTATTATTTTTTATGATTAATTTTTAATTAGATTACAAATTACGATTATTATTATTTTCGGTTTAATTAGTATTAATAAATAAAGAAAATGTAAAGCATATAACTTTTTTTTCTTTTTTTTTTTTTAATTTATTTATTTATTATTTTATTTAATTTAAAATTTTTTTATAAATTAAAGGTTTTCACGGTAATAACACGTTAAATATTACGAAAAAAGAAAGAAAAAGAAAAAAAGAGATTTTGTGTTTTCTGTTTCGTTCACTTAGAAGCAACCTTGCTTGTGTCAAAACCCCCCCTCGCCCTTCCTCCCACAGGGAGAAATATTCGTGAAAAATCTTTTCTAATCGATTTTGATTCAATTTGTAAATGTTTTTGATTTTTGTTTATTATTTGTACAGTTATATTATTGATTTGATTTTTAAATAAAAAATATCTGTTTTAATTTAATAATTAAAATAAACGAACTTATTGAACTTAAACCAGACAAACAATTTTGAAGAAATAGTATTATTATTGATGATTGTGTGTTAGAACACCTACAACAATTATACATTATTTGTAAATAATTTGATAATAAATAAAATGAGAAAATTAAAAAAAAAACTTATTGTAAAATGTTATTAAAGATTGTTTCATTAATCAAATAATTTCCTAAAATATTTGGCTCCATGCCCATTTCATGAATTATTATTGTACAGCTTAATTGTGCCTTCGGTATGTTGATTTGAGACTAACAAGAGTAATGACCCTTTTATTTTATTTTAAAATATCGTAACAGTTCCTGTCGAAATAAAAATACATGCGCTAAAAATAAATTTTCTCATATTACATCCAAACAAAAAGAACAACTTGCAAATAAATTAGTTAACCCTTGGTTTCACTTCACGACATTTTACTTTAAAGAAATGGTTAAATAATATTAATATGCATACAACACTGGCAGTTCACTTATTATCAGTTGAAACCAGTTATAAGCACCTAAGTGAAATAATTTTACTTTAAAAAAATAAGTCTTGTTCTTGTGTAATAAATATATTTAGATGAGTTAAGTTTAAATAAAAATAAAAAAAATTGTCGAACAAATTTATATAAGATTATCTAGTTCGCACCTTGGATTTATTTCATAATCTCATATGATAAAACAAAATGTGTAAACAAAATTTATCATTAATCTTTTTTAGACTGATGTGCGAAGGATTTTTGGTTTTAAAATGAAAAATGTTTTTTTTTTTTATTAAAAGTACCACAAAAAATTATATCTAGTTGAAGATGTCTTCAGGTGTCATAGATTTTCTGTCGGTGTTAATTTTCTGCATATACATATATATGGAACATTTCTAAGTATAATGGACTTATTCGGCACAGGCCAAACAAAAGCTGGTGAGGTGTACTTTTACATCAAACAGCTAACCAACCAGGATATCAAAAGAGAAAAACAATTTATAAATCATTAGGCCACAGACAAGGCTCCAAGAAGCAATAGAGTTTAATTTCTCATAAATCAAGAAGATTAAAACTATAAGTACACTGTCTCAAAAAATTGTCCGTACACCCCTCGGTTAAAGAAAAATTGATGAAAAAAACTATACACAACCAACAAAAAATTCAGTTTTTATTTTTTTTAAACTCAAATTACATTTAACAACCTGAAAATAATAATTATCATGAAGCAAATTAATTTACTTTTACGTTTCATATGATTTACTATTTAAACATCCTAAAACGATCTCAAATAATTGTCCGTACACTTGCACTTTTGTGAAAATTAACACTAGCACATTAATAATTTATTATTTGTTGTATGTACTCCTATTTTTAACTAACCGTAAATTACGAACTTTTTTTTTGCGTAAAAGTTAATTAGTCGTACTTTTTTCACGGGGGATTAAATATTGTCCAGGTAATTAAAAATTTGTTATTCTCGTACCAAAAATCGTATAGAAATTAAAAAAATTGATCATTAAATTGGAGAGTGAAGGTAAAAGTTTACAGAAATTTCCAAAATAACTAATTGCCCGCGACCTTCGATTCAATATATCATCCAGAACTCCCAAAAAACCAAATCACTAGAGATGGTTGTTGAGCGTGGTCGCAACCGAAAGCTGAACACATCTCAAATACATCTAAAAGAGAAGGCAATAAAACAGAATTGAAAGCTTAGCGCTCCAACAATCGCAGCCAAAGTTTATAAACGCAAAAAAGGAGCGGTAGAACCTCGACAATACGCAATATTTTGCATAAACAAGAGTATCGGTGATGTGCGACACGCAAGAAATGTATTTATCGACAAAAAAAAAATTAAAAAGCGCTTGGAATATGCATTGGGATATGTGAGTGAGCCCGAAGAGTTCTGTGAAAATGTTATTCCCTCAGACGGAAGGAAATATAACATTTTTGGTTCAGATGGGCGAGTTATGGTGTGGCGGAAACCCAACACTGAACCTAAGTAAAACATGGTGGCGGAAGTATAATGGTTTGAAGAGCTTTTAGCTGAAGGGGTGTAGGACATTTGACCTTCATAATGAACCGGTTTAATTAATTGGATATTTTGAAGGGTAATTTGTTAATAAGTGCTGAGAAAATGGGACTTGGCAAGATTTTCGCTCCGCACATGACAATGACCCGAAGCATTCGTCAAAGCTGATAAAGGAATGGTTATTGTACAATGTAAAGTCAATACTTCCTCATCCTCCCCAGCCACCAGATCACAACCCTATTGATAATTTATGCCATTATTTGGAGCGAAAGATCCGTGAACACAAAATTAGCGGCAAGGAACAGTTAAAACGGCTCATTATGGAGGAATGGGCCAAAAATTCCCCCCGAAATAACTCGGAAGTTGGCTTTCTCAATGAAAAGAAGGTTGCAAAGTATAATTTCATGAATAGGTTACAAAACGAAATATTAGACCTAACTTTTTTACCAAATTCCCTCAATTTCTTTGTGTGTACGGACAATTATTTGAGATCGTTTTAGACAGTTTAAATAGTAAATCTTATCAAATGTGAAAGTAACTTAATTTATATCATGATTATTATTTTTTTCAAGTTCTTAAATGTAATTTGAGTTTTAAAAAAATTAAAACTGAATTTTTTGTTTGATTTGTAATTGTTTTATTTATCAATCTTTTCTTAACCGAGTGCTGTACGGACAATTTTTTGATACAGTGTATGTACCTACGTATTTCAATTAGTCGTTTTCAATAAAGTTATGCAATGAGTGAATATTCGTTTATTATTTGCTTTTTTTTCTTTACTTAATCTAATAGAGAAACAAGTTCGTTCTATTGCAGCCTCGCAAAATGTAAATCTGTATGACGCAAGGTAGTACTAATCCGGTGACAATGTCCGATTCAGCGGCTATAATACAGCCCAGTTTTATCGCACTTGTTGGTTTCAAACCACTACAACCGTTGTACCATCAAAACCCTGCGGTATGGTTCGAGATCCTCGGGCAACATTTCAAAGTTGCTGTTATTAAGGTCGAAACTACCATGGAAGCTCTTGACGCGCGGTTACATAATACCTTCGCCGGATTGATAACCAGAGATTAGGGCAATTTACCTTATTCAATGTTCAAGCGCGAATTGATAAAAGTCCTCGGCGAATCCGAAAAGGCAAAATTACGCAACGTTTTGCTTATAGCCTTACTTTGGGCATCCATTGCCGACTTAACACCGGGACTAATTTTAACTAGAAATCCATACGTCAATTATGGATGAAAAGATTACCAAATCAATTTTAACCCATTATCAATTTTGGCGGAGCGTACAGAGAACGTGGTGGAAACCATATCTCAACTACAGTTAAACACGGAGTGCAATCACCACCACCATAAAGTGATAGTCTCGATGATAGATTCCGATCGCTGTCACACAAGGTCCACATCCCGATCAAATAAGCCAGAGGATGGTTATTGTTTCTATCATCGAAAATTCGGAGGCAAGGCATTAAAATGTGTATCATCATGTAAACGACACGAACAATTCATCAAAAACGCTAATAATGGTAATCCAAAAAACTAAATTTATCGTCACACATAAGCGATGATGCAACAATAGTCGCTTATTAATTAGTTAAGTAAATACCAAACGCAAATTTTTACCAGACACAGGAGCGAACCCCAACCAAAATTTAAACAATATGTATGTCAGAATTTAATTGTTTTTGCAGCCTAACGGGACTTGAGTTTGAGCTTGTGGCTCGAAAACACTCACGCGCACCATCGCATGCAAAACACAATTTGAAGAAAAATGTCACAGGGGATATGTTGGCCCAGCAAAAGCTCATGGTCTAGCCCCTCTACATTTGGTGCCAAAAAAGAACGGTGATTTTCGTCCTTGTGGCGATTACAGGTCTCTGAACAATGTAATTTCGATTTTCAATTAGTGATTATAATCATTTTAAATTCAGTAGTGGTTTAATTGACGATTAATATAGTGAGTAAAAATATAAATATTTAAAAGTCATTTGAATTTGAAAGGTAGGATAAAATACTATAAATGTAATGAGAAACAATCAAGTTAACTAAAAAAATTATCTAATAGATACCGTTAGAGCATGCCTTCACACAGTGATATTTCTACAGAAAATTATGAAGTGGAATATTTATATTGTGACGAGGCGCCGATAGAGAATAGATGAGCTTGATTCCTATATGTCATCTAATTTTAACTTGATTCAAAACAAACCAGCTTTGGCAAACGTTTATTCTACTGTCACCGAACTTTTGGAGGAATTATCTACAAATTGCCTAAGAGAAACTCAAGTGACTCTGGCCAGGAAAAGAGCAAACCAGATAGACGAGTGGAAGTACATTAAAAAACAACGTTTATTCCAATCTGGTCAGGAGTACGTGACCAAAGCAGGAAAAATTAGCGTTTGTGAAAAATTTTAAAAATTGCTCCAGCTGCAAGTATAAATGTTCGCATTTCATCACATTAGATGAAAGAAATTCGTTACTTGAGGAATATTACAAATTGAACCAACAAGGAAAATATGAATACTTAATAAGAAGCACCGTGCACTACAAAGAAACCATCTCGAAGATGTAATACTTTCCAGTATTTTTTTGATCTCCGTATGAAAAAAATGTTTCTTGGGTACACTATGTATATCCCAGAAACCTCTACACATCGTTCAAGCAAACAAAGATAAAATTTCTGGTATACCAGCTAAATCAAAACGAGGGCAACACGTCAATAGTAATCGAAGAATATCCCAGGAAGATCAACAATTTGTAATGAATCACATCCAAAGCTTCTCACGAGTTGAATCGTAATAATGTTCGACATGTACAAAGTAAAATGTCCCGGTTAAGGAAAGCTATTATTGCTTTATTTTTGATTCAAAATTTAATTGTGATTTTCACTAGCCTAAATCGGATCTTTGTAATAAATGTGCAGTTTTCAAAACGATCATAATTCCCTAAAATTGTCAATGCCAGATTTAAAAACTAAAGACAAAAAAAGTAACGTGACCATTATATGTATGTTTTGATTTGCAAAATATTATCAATTGCCTAAAATCTGAAATTGGTGGTTTTTTACCGTGCAAAGTTGAATGTATATAATTTAACGGCGCATTTATCAACAAGCTAGCATTTATTTCAAATTTCTTAATCCCGTAATATGGGATTGTTAAAATGGCCCGGGATTGTAATCATAATCACTAATGCACCAACAAAAACGTTTTTAAATGATTGAAAAACAAACAAATTTAAATGTAACTACAAATAAAAGCAAAATTTAAAAATTAATGGGAACTAATATTTTATTTCTGATTCTCTTGGTTTAAAATATATGTCTCTGGATGATCCTTCTCGTCTTATCTACTAGCTTCATTCATCTTTCTGCAAACAAATCCAGCAGGTTTAAATGGGTCGAAGAAATAAGTATAAAATTTCCTTTATCGCTAAAAAAAACACGGCTAGGTGGTTAGCAGTTTACTTATGACCTAAATAATCAAGGGACAAAGTTGGGACAATTGCGCCGCATTTCTATAGCAATTATTTGAGTAATTTGCATCATCGCTAAATATTTATGTTGCAAATTATGTTAATTTTACTCCAAATATTTACTTAAATTATTGACTTCTTTAAATAAACAACTGGTAATTTGTCAAAACAACCATGAACGGTCAAAGTCATACATCATAATGTGTACACAACAGGAAATGTGATTATACCAACCACTATAATTAAAGCCAATGACAATTTTAACAAGTTTTTAACCATCCCGTATTATTATAAAACGCTTGCGAAATTGATTAAATGTAAAATTTTATAAAATGTGTGAGCTTGGTAAGTGACAAATACCCCATGTGGGCAGCAAAACCAGAAAAATACAGTGAAACCCGTTTAGAGAGTTCGGCCAAGTGAGTGACCAAGGGTTATTATTATTATTATTAATCTTTAGGGTTTTAAAATCACAAAAGGAAGAACTTCAGGTTTAACTTAAAAATTATAAAAAACAAATTCTTTAATTACTTAAATAGACGAAAGAATTGCAAATTAAACACTTATAATTTAAATTAGCTCGTTTCCAAACGGGATAAAGAAATTGTACTTTATTGGGATTTCACTGTATTACTTAACAACAATATGAGCATTTATCAATCTTTTTATGATGGAATTGATTGTTTGGCATCAAAATTGCAGTGTGATTAGTAAATGATATATTAGCTCTAAATTCGGTTACAAAGAAGACGAATTGAACTTTACTCTGTCGTTCATGGTAACTACATAACATGAAAAAATTTTGTTTGGGGTGAATTTTTTTGTTGTTTTAAGTCAGAAACAACATGCAAATATCTATCGTATACAAAATTAATAACTGAAATTATTATTTTACATATGGATTGGTGAACGTCATATAATAAAAAAGATACACGCAAGAAAACCAAATTTTATACACCAAAAATTGGCTAAATTCCATTTCTTAATTAATCGCGAAATTTTTATAAAACTCTTGATTGATTGATTGATTGATTTGATTGATTGCGATATACGATCAAGCATTAAGCAAGTCTCCCGTATTATAAATGCGAATACCACACCATTATACCCATGTTACACAACACGAGACACCATTCTTCTTCATGAAGCCAACAAACCCCGTAAAGAAAGGCGCCACATCGATAACCACATAAGTCTAATAATTGTGATATCCGCCCCTGGCCAGGCCGCCGTCGTACACCTTTTTACATATAACAAGATCGAGGGATGGGAAAGGAATGTTAGCAACAAAGACTCAACCCGGTTCCAGACACCTAAGTAGTTGATAGTTAGTAAATTTGTTAGTAATATATTTTTTAGTAATTTATGCACAAGACAATATACAATTTAAAGTTCATCTACTGCTCCAACCTGTAAGAAGACACAATGACAACACAAATCTCCTGGTACCGCAAACTCTTTTTTCTGAAAAGCTGTAAACAACTATTATTTTTCCCCTCCACCATTTTTTCCATCGGCGGTTGTGAGAGGGGGGCGAGATTTCGTTCCATCATCATGTTCCCATGCGGTCACCCAAATTTGTACTAACTGTAGGTAGTGTTGCTTGACGTTGTTGTTGAAATCGTTGCGTCTCTGCTGTCCCTGCCCCCCAGCGAAATTTTTATAAAACTCTTGTGAAAATAATCGGATTTAAAAAAAAAAAAACAACAACAATAAACTACGTACAATTGCATTACATAAATGTATGCCTCGCTCGAAATAATTAGCTATCCATTGAATTTGTAGAAAAAATGTAGATTACAATATGTATTTGGGGTAACATAACATATTGGTTTTTGGAGGTGTGTCGCTTAATATGTATTTAATTTTTTTTTTGTGTATGTGGTGGTACATTAATTACTAGAGAATGAAATAAAATTGAGCCGCATATTATACCAGATAAAATAAAAATTGAGACTATCTCAAGGCATTGATTTAACCTTTATTATTATAGTTCATATTCGCGTGTATCCAATTGTAATCAACTTTTACAAATGTATGAAAACTAATTAGATTTGCTTAACATGTGGCCCAACCAATTAATTAAATTTGTATTGTATTTCGCATTTAAACAGAAAATAAATTTCGATTTATGTTATTAATATAAATTATTCCGTTTTATACAGGCTCGAAAAGTTGATAAGAATAATTACATCGGTAGCTAACATTTAGGTGGGATTTGTTAAAAAATTATTTTTTTAACAGTGACATCTCACCAAAGATGCATTAAAACATAGTGCTTTGAGCTTTTGATTTGTAGTGACATCTATTGTTTTTTTTAATATTTAGGAAATGAAAAAACATATCGACAATAATAGTTGTATTGCTCGACTGGGAGGTGGCATCTCCTGTAATCCGGCTTCTCGGAGGTCAAGTTATAGACTGATTTGAGGTTGGGAGTTCTGTGTATTGATGAGATCATGTTGACGAGACGTCCGCACTAAGCTCGCCATCAATATGGGTGCCATGGAGGAGTCCAAGGTAACCAGGTTGGCTAAGGAGGGGCGCATCGGGCCAGGGGTGAAAACCAGCAGCCAAAAGTCCCCGTGGTGAGCAGTAGTGGGATAGCGTTTCGGAGTGAAATCCCAATGCCAGCCTGACCAATATAATCACACTATAACTTTTTATTGTTTTTAATGGAAAATTAAGTAAAATTAATTTCGGTAGGGTCGCAGGTTCGACCCTCGGGCTGGACTATTTTTTTTTTTTTTTTTCGTTTTCATTTTATTTTTTATTTTTCATTTTATTAGAATCACACCAATTAATTCAAAAAATTAAGGAAATATTTCTTAATTGTGGACAAATTTTTTTTTTTTCGTTTGTTGAATTCGAAGTAAACTTTTGCTTGTTTTCTATAAAGCGATAATATAATTTCAAGATAAAAACTTGATTAATTTTATTAATTTATTTTGTGTAAACAACGTACAGTAAAGGCGACTTATTTGATACAGGTTTTACTCGAAATGTAAAGTTGAACCTGTAGCAAGAAAATGGTTCTTCATCGTCTTCGGAATTCAACAACGGAAGCTGACATTATGAAGTATATCAAGAGTAAATTTGATATTCACGATTTTCGTTGCCTTAAACTAAAGCATCGGTTTGAAATGGAGCTTCATTTAAAGTGAACACTTCAGCAAATATGGTGGACAGATTGTTGGACGGAAATATGTGGCCAGTGGGTGTACTGGTTAAAGAATTTGTGAATCCGGATATTTATCGCCAATTTTTTCAACGGAGCCGTCGCATACAGTCTCCAGCTTAGTAAATTACGAAAAATTATTAATAATAATGACAGTAATAATAAAACTAATAATAATAATTAAAACGATAATACGAGTATTTATAATATTGATGCTAATAATGGTGACGAAGAAGTGGGTAATTATATAACTAACGATAATTATTGGTTTAATATATATTACCATAACACGGGTGGAATGCGCACAAAAGTGGATAAATTTTTTACATCGGTTATGGAAGAAGATTATGACATCATAGTCATAACTGAGACATGGCTGGTTCCTGCGCTATAAAGAATGAGGAATTCTTTCCTGCCTATTATATAGTTTTCCGCAGAGATCGGCACGAAACTGGAGAGTGTCTGGATGTTGGTGGTGGTCTACTAATAGCTGTAATAAATCAGTATAAATGTCTACAAATTAATATTGCATCCGGTGATATTGAAATTCTTTTAGTAAAGGTAAAAACGGCCAAAGGAAATCTTTTCGTTTGTGCTACATATGTTCCCGGAAAATCTACAAGTGAATTCCTTAAGGAATTTATCGATATAATTGGAAATAAAATTCATCCCAAAATGGAAGAAAATGATAGTTTGTGCATCGTGGGTGATTTTAACTTTCCAAACTTCGAAATGTAAAGTTGAACCTTTAGCAAATTATATACAATCGACAATTAGGAACTCATCTATTTCTTAACGGATTTTAATGAAATTGGGCATCCGCGATGAAAATGGGATTCTAAAATGATTTTTGGATATAGTGCCGGAATATGTCCAAGTAGGATGGAACTTGACTATTTCTTAACCGATTATGATGAAATTTGACATGTGCGTTGGAAATGAGATTTTAAAATGAATTATTTCATTTATTAAATCATCATATTGAAGCTTTCAATTCTATCTGAATGATACTGATAAAATGATGGCCAGAGCTGAGAATCGAATTCAAGAATAGACCGAACAAAGGAAACATATAAAGATTTTAGTGTGAGTTGGTCACAAAAGTCTTTACAATTGCGCTTAATGAAGCCTAACATAATGTAAGCCTTGGCAATAATTCAATCAATAGGTCAGAGATGAACTCAAATCTGTCAACCGCCATATGATAAAGAAAATACTGCTGAATAATAGGTGATCGTGCTCTTAAAAGGAGCTAACCTTACATTTGGCCACATTCAACAATAATTTGTTGTTAAATGACCAACTTCAAAATGAATTCAATTCACTTTGGAACTTTATACAATCTGAAATTGAAGAAATCGGAGCGAATATTTTCATATTATCTGCCTAAAGAAGGCAATGTGCAAATTCGAAATGCTCAACAACATCATTAATACATAATTATAACAGAAGTGGACCAATTTGACTAGAATGATCAATTTTATCGAAAGCTATTGAAAAGTTAGTGTAAACTACATCCACTTGTTGCCGGCCCTCGATCCTACTGTTTAAATGTTGACAGAACGAGGCCAGATTGATAATTTAGATTTTTCCGGATAAAACCCACGTTTTGCAGGCAAAATAAAAGATTTTATATGAAAAAAGAAAAATGCACCATGGCTTTGAAAAGTTTTTTATACGGCAGAAAGAATAGTAATTCCTCGATAATTTCTTATATCATTTTCAGCACAATTTTTAATGAGGATGTGTGGAATGCCGTCATATTTACATCAAGGAGTGGAGACATGTTGTGCGTGATGGAAATGATATTGTGGATGGTTCATATACACAGACTCAAAATATTTGGCGACCCGATTGCAGATATCAGAGGGCTGACTCGCCAATGAACTCTGGTAAATCATCGGTGAAGGAAACCCAACTGCTTTCCTTTTACTATTTAGGAAATTCCAGAATTTTCTTATCGATTGGACGTCAAATCAACTTCAATCTGCAAAATGTAGTTATTATACATATAGGAATAAATTAAAAATTTTAAGTTTCTTTCGAGCAACACCATGTAGCTTATATAATGAATGAAATTTGTTACGCCGTTTTTCCAGGCGCAATAATTTTATATTGTACCATGTGGTTCACGAAACCGAGGTTCACTTTTAATTAAAGGGACAAACCTTTGAATACCAGCCTTTAATAGTTCGTTGAACAACGAAACGGGAAAATTAGGATTGCATTTTTCATGAAAAATATTTAACATTATTCGAGTATGGTAGTCGCTTTCACATCCAAATACATACATAACATCGGATGAAAACACCAAATCCAATCATTTCCTCGACTGTTGCTTTTCTGGTTCAATTGCTTGGTTGCTACACTAGCAAAGTAATCGGTGAGAGCCAATGCTTTTTGATCGTTAGAAGAAGGCGTACATTTGTACTGACATTACAGATTTGATTTATTCAATAAATTGAAAATAAACTTCTAAAGTTGATCCACAGGGCACATTTACAGCGACCACATTATACACAATATCCTCACCCGAAAATGAATTTTTCACGACGATCAACATACCTCATCCTTTAAGGCTCGTATCAAAAGCAGGTCTGTCTTTTCTATAGTCCACGTAATCTGATGGAAAGTATTCTTCAGAATTTAAATTTTTTGTAAGCCATGTTTCACAAATAACTATGACATCATAAACGTGGTAATAAATAGAGTATATTGTAGTTTATCTTGAGCATATGGGCCGAATCATCCTCTTATTTAAAACAACATCACTTAAACCCTGCGAGTCTTTTCCGAAAATTTTGATTTTAAATGGTCTAATACAAACGCCAGTTCCATCATCAGTATCATCCTCGGTAGTTTGAGGGTCCAGTCTGGATAGATGAAGCCAAAATTTAAGTCGTACAGTTTTGATAATAATATCTGGCAAGATATTAGAACCTCGTACTGCTTGTTGATTCCGTTTCTTCTGCAATTGGGTAATAGCTTCGGATATTGACCACGCCGGTCACACGTTAATTTGTTTTATTGAAATATTTTAAGCTTAAAGTTGGATAACCGTTTATTTAACATTAGTTGCTTTCCAATCGACCAACCGCAAGTACCCGCTAGCAAACCGCTAGTAGAAAGGTTTTTGTCTTCACTCAATGAACTACTCGTAACTGCTCTTGTTATTTTTCACGAGCAGTTAGAAGCAGTGACGCAAAATTTCGCCGCTAGACGGTTGAGTGTAGAATCGCTTGGTAAACCGCTTTTTTGTGTCAAAAATAAACATTTTTCTATCGCATTTGTCAATACGTTGGTTAAGTTGTTAAAAAAAAAATATTTTTATTTTTAATTGTTCGCTACACTAAAATTTTGACAGCAATTGCAAAACATGTACGATTTAAAGGGTATGTTTTACTAATAGTTGTTTTCCAATCGACAAACCGCAAGCACCCGCTAGCAAACCGCTAGTAGAAAGGTTTTGGTCCTTGCTATGGTCGATTGGAACGACTAAAATGGATGATGTTAGTAAAACATACCCTATAAATCGTAAATGTTTTGCAATTGCTGTCAAAATTTTAGTGTGCGAACAATTAAAAATAAAAATATTTTTTTTTTAACAGCTTAACCAACGTATTGACAAATACTATAGAAAAATGTTTATTTTTGACACACAAAAAATAAATATTTTTGACATAAAAAGGCGGTTTACCAAGCGGTTCTACACTCAACCGTCTAGCGGCGAAATTTTGCGTAACTGCTTCTAACTGCTCGTGAAAAATAACAAGAGCAGTTACGAGTAGTTCATTGAGCGAATACAAAAACCTTTCTACTAGCGGTTTGCTAGCGGGTACTTGCGGTTGGTCGATTGGAAAACAACTAATATCTAGATTTCCGGAAATGGAAAACCTAAACCTGAAGTATAGCAAGCGAATACGGATTTGTAGCTACTTAATTTATACTTTGTTATATTCTGATGTATTATTTTTAATTTGTTTTAACCATGGCATGATGTTCCGTGTTTTCTACATATCAGTGCTGACATGTTGTTGTCCATAATAATTTAGATATGAATCGTCTTGTGCTAAATTCTCAGGACCCGGAGTCAAATTTAATTTAATGAGATTCTACAGATCTAACTTTACAGTAATTATATTAAGCAGCACGGAAGAAGAAGTAATTATTTAAAACTTGTTTTTAGGAGTACCTTCTGGAAGTCGTTAATAATTAATTTATTGACTTACTTTAGGATGCCAATGATTGAAAAGCAGTATATTAAAAAGAAATGTGTTTGGTAACCATGAGCTAATCTACTAACTATTGACCGGCAAGGTGTCTATAAACAGGTTGATCTCAATCATAATTTAATAATCCTGTAACAATCCTTCCAGGTTTTCATTGATTTATTATTATGTTGATAGCATTGAATAAAGTGTCATCCTCTTTTCGAATTAAGTCATGATGTAATGTCTTTTTATTTCATATAGCTAGAAACCTTACAGTTTTAAAATAATTTATCTAAGACTTTCTGCAGTTATGTATATCAACAACTTATATAAGAGAGTTCGATTTATTTTAAATAAAATAAAAATATATCAAATAATTGTTTTATTTATAAGTAAACAAAAAAAAAATATTGACAATAATTATGGATAATATATGCAAGCAAGAGAATATTCTATTTAGTAGGATAAAATATATTTGGTTTTCTTGTAATTTTGCATTCGGCATATGGATGGGTACAAACAGCACATTGAATCTACATTATATTGAATATTATGCATGTAGATTGTTGTAATTGTATCGTCGGGCGCAAATGCAAAATCTACATATAAAACGAAGAAAAAACTATAGATCACGTGATTTATAATTTTTCCGAAAATGGAAACTTCCAAACGTCTCCATTTTTAGCCATTTCCAGTTGTTCGGAAATGGCAAAAGCAGCAACAATGAATCTGTAACAAAGATAATAAATGTTATTGCGATTTTTATGTTTGATTGTGCGCATTATAATAAACTCACCCTTGTTGCTGCTCAAGTTGTAGGCCCATTTCGTTTTGGTTTGCGTTGTTCTTTTTTATATTATGCGGTGAATAACGATTGTACAATCCCCAGATGCTTTTCATTAACTTGCTGTTGTATTTGACGGGTGTAAGCTCCAAAACTGCATATATACATATAAATGAATGAATATAATAAATAAATAATTTTAATTCATATAGATTTGTAAATTACTTTTATTATTTGAGAACACATTAAGCGGTTTCCCCTCTGAACACTTATGGCGAGCCAAAGCATTTTGTTGGTGGGCCCGGATCTTTATCGTGGCGAATGCGCTTTGCGGCAAAGAGGGCATTTTGGTGCAACCTAAATTTGTAAATAAACAAAACGAAAATTAAGTATGTATGTAGATATTTTATATTTTAATCGCATTTTTTGCGCTCAAAGCTAGATCATATATATGTACATCAGAAACGACGTATAGGTCAAGATCATTTATACATAAAATAAAATAAAATTCATGTCTGTTTCTATAAAAAGACACAGAGTTCATTTTTTAAGTGTATACTATTGATAATTGAAGAAATACTTAAGATTTTTTTGTAATCTCTTTATCATTTTGAGCTAGTTAAGAAGCGAAAAGAAACAGTTAGTTAGTAACAAGTTTCGATATTACCTTCGCAATAATTAAACAATAGCTCAGCAATATTATTCTCCTCGTTACAATAGCTGCATAAAATGTTTAATTGTTGCTTATTTTGAATGATATTACTACAGTTATATCTTTTGGTTGGTTTCAAACACACCATTAAATGACTCTGGTACGTAACAATAAAAGTTCACAAAATTTTTTTTTTTATCACAATGCAAGCACTATTGTATTGGGTAATCTAGTAACTTAAAATTCAAAAAGTATAAAATCACAGCAAAACAAAGTCTTTTAGAAATTAGAACAGAGTGTTCTTCTGAGAGCACACAAAACCTTTTTTTTTTTTGAAAAGGTATAAATATTAGTTAGTCACACTTAAACTAGTAAATTACAACTATAAATTAATTATATTTAACCACAACACTATTAAATTATTTATTTAAAAAAAAAACTATTATCTAGCAGTAAGAATAAAGAGACAACGTAGCCGACTGAAATGAGACTGAAAAATACAAAAATTTTCTTAGGTCGTATCAGTTTTGTAGAATGGGTTATCATAATTTCTGATTATGTATATGTATGTACATCTACATACTATACATTTAATTATATTATTTTGTGTTTGTGATTTTTTGTTGCTTCTTAAATTAAATTAAATAAAAGCAAAAGGCTATCTTGAAAATATGTACAAAAGTATATATTCGTATATAAATAAATGTTTTAGCTATAAACGTACTTAAAATTAATAATTAAGAAAAAGTATTCAACAAAATTTATCAAAAAAAAAAATTTGCAAACATTTTTGTTACATAAGATGTTTTAATAAATTGTAATTTCTTGTCAAATCTGAATGACGTTAATTCAGGTCTCAAAAAATTTGTAAAATTACTGAACACAATCTGTGAGGGGGAGCGAGAATATTAGAATAAGGAAAGGAAATTACGATTTATATCTAAAAGTATTCTTGGTAGCTACTACGCATTAATTTCGGTATTAAAAGCTTTCTCAACATCCATCAGTGCCATGTCCGTGGAAGCTTTCATTTCTCCTTGTTCTTTTATTAACTTTGCGATTCTAACAATTTTTTTTTATTTGTATTTCAAATTGGGGTTTGGTTTTGATAAGTAAAAATGGATACTTTTTTGGAGTATTTTGTCAAGACTGCTTAGTAAAAACGAATAGGCCTATATAGCGGGATTGATGTTTACTAATTAGTTCGTTCAGTTTCTAATCAAATTTACTTGTAATCTGGATTACCTTTTCTGCCATTTCCACTGTATAAGAGAAAATCGTGATTTTTAATCGCTTCACCTCATGACTTCATAAAACATTGTTCAAATTGTTTGATTATTAAATCTACTCGACCTATTTAGTCTACTTCTTATTAACGTCTCGAGTAAAAAAATATTTCGCTCTTACAACGCAATATTTTAAGCGCTGCATCATTAAATCGAGATTACAGACAAAATAGACAATTTTTTAACGATTATAGTTTAATCTATAATTAAAAAAGGACTAGCATATAATCTCCGTCGTGCATATACTATAAGAAAGTCTAGATTTGCTAGTTAATCGAGATTATTAATCCCTAGACTGAACTTAGCATAACATTATTAGATTAGGAATGGGTATATCATTTGTGAATTATTTCACATTTGCGAGATGTATGTACAAATAGACTTTCGAGGTGCATTTTTTAGAAGAACGTTTGTGGTATCATCAAAATCGGCAGATTTCTTTGAAGATCTGACAAGTATTGTGATTTGAAAAAATTTCTACTTTTTCGTTAATTGTGATAAATCTAACTCCAATTCACTTTGAATTATTTCTTTGGATAATTTTGGCAATTTTTGTTTCTTAATATTTTGTAAAGCCACCAAAAATGTTTATTTTGATTATTGGTAGTTCATTGACCAGTTACTATTAATAATTTCTCGTAACCAACAATGCTTTACCTGCTGCGTTGTATCTTAGATAGTTCCATGAAACGTGGTTTCTGCTTTGTATTTAAATCTCTGCATAAAATAGTATTGAAGTTAAACATTATGTAAATCTTCTTTATAAATAAGATTGATGTACTCTCGGCACAACCTTAAGTAAATTCTGAGACAAATTTCTCGAATGTTTGGATAAACACCCGGAAAGTATGCAGATAAAAGTATAACGTAACATGCAGAGTGAAATGTGGCAATAAATTGTGAGGAATATTCTAATTCCTGGCAGTCATTGCACTCAAACTTATTTTTGTTAGAATTAGTGTTACAGAACAAGATTTGCAGATCGTTCTGTAACGGGTAATTATGATTATGTAAATTATTTACAATATAAACACATAATTGATAACGACTTAAAATGACCTTAAATTAGTCATGACGATTCACACATGGTTTAAGTTGATCGACGATTTCATTGACGAGCGACCAGATTTCTCCAAAAGAAAAATAATTAGAATTAGATGACTATTCGTCCTCTTTTATAGAGGATAATCTTCTATTTTAGTCGTCCGTCCTCTATTTTATTCGGCCCTCTTCTAGAGAAAAGTCGTCCTCTTTTTGCATCTTTATTAACAAAATTAAACCTTTTGTCTTCTATTTTAGTTGCTGTTAAATATCAATAAAATATCTCTAAATATATAGTTCAAAAAAAATTATTCAAATCTTTATTTCACTTATAACAAACCATATATGTACATGTAGTACATAGTTAAGTCTCTAATTCGAAATGAATTCTTATTTATCCCAAAAAGCACTTTCTTGTGTAGAGTTTAAATTTTTAGAAGATTTTTGAAACAAAACTGGTGATTCCCCATTTTTTGTCAGAAACGTCATTTCTCATTATGGCAAATTTTTAATACAAAGCAAATTCAAAATACGAAAGTCGTTAGTGGATAGAGATGTAACATAAATCAGGATACCAAAAATAAAAAAACAAACAAAATAAAATTGGGTTAAAATCGGGAATAAAGGAAACATATTGCAACAATAGTGCCACCCATAAAAAATACGAAAATGCGGCGGCTTCCATTACAAAAATTACCGATTTTGCTAGATCTTCCCAAATGGGTTCTTCTGAAAAAAAATTAGCTACAGCAGAACTAATATTTTGCTATCATAAAGTTATGCACAATCATTCATATCGAAGTATGGATTGCCCAAGCCCATTAATCCAACAATTATGGGACAAAAAGTTTGAGTGTGCAAAGAACCAAGTCAAAGGCAATTGTTCGGAATATTTTGTTCCATATGCCAAGCAAATTCTCAAAAAAGAGATAGCTCCTGATACGCTTGTTACAATTTTGTCCGACGCATAAAATCATAAAGCAACCAACTCCAATATTTCAATACCAAACTATTAAACTTGTCATGCGAAAAAGATGAAACTTCTGAAATTTTATCGGACTGTCACGCTGAAAGCGCTGAATAATAATTGTGCTGTATAGTAACATTGTAAACATAGTACTAGAGAAGTGTAAACTGAAATAATAAACAAAGAGCACTTTGCTTTACGTCTTCAACAATGATGTTTCTACATGGTGTCAGAAGTCTAAAATAAATAAAAAATTAATCGGGAATCATCGGAGTTATTATTTAAATTTTAATAGTGCAAAATATAAAAATATACTGATAATATCGTCATTTTCAAGTTTTTATACAAAGTTTCTCACGAAAACCAACATTTTATATAATCGAAGAAAAAAAAAAAAAGCGAAACACGTTTCTTTTATTAATAACGAAATAAAGATGGCTGGTGATGAAGAAAATGCAAATGCCGGTGCAAGTTTTTTGAGACCACCGAAATTCTTAAATATAAATGGACCGATGCCGATCACGTGGAAAAATTTCATGCAGCAGTACAAATGGTTTGCTGAGGCTGCGCAACTGAATAAAAAAAACAGAATCTATTCAGGTAGCTACGTTCATGTCATCGCTGGGAATTGATGCAGTAAATATATTTAATTCGTTCAATTTAACAAAAGACGACAGCAAAAATTTAGTTAAAATTCAAGCTAAATTTAACGAATATTTCGAGCCAAAATTAAACATAACATTTGAACGCTATGAGTTTAACAAAATGGTTCAAGATGAAACATCATTCGACGAATTTTTAACTAAAATCCAGTTACAAGCAAAGTATTGTCATTTTAAAGATCTCAACGATGATTTGGTTCGTGATAAAATAGTCATAGGAATTACTAATGGTGCTGTGGGCGAAAAACTTTTAGAAATAGAAGACCTGACGTTAGCTAAAGCCATACAAATATGTCGAGTTAGTGAAATAACGACCAAACAACTGAATAAATTCGATAATACACAAATAAAAACAGTAGATAATATATTGTGTAGGAAATATAAAAATAACACAAAACCCGAAAATACATCAAAAAACAGTGCAGTGAGCGAGAAGGTGAATAAAAGCCGAGTGTGGAACTGTAAACATTGTGGCACAATTCACGGCAGAAAAGGCCACTTCGCAAAGTTTTGCTATTCGAAAAAAGTTAACCTCATTGGAGATAAAAACAAATCTCCTCGAGATGACGCAACCGATTCGGAGTTAGAGAATGAATTATCAAACTTTTGCGTAAATTCCATTACGAATAAAGACAACGAAAATAGTTATTACGAAGCTGTCAAGCTAAATGATGCAATTAGCATTAATTTCAAGCTAGACACCGGAGCGCAGTGTAACGTGCTTCCCAAATCTATTGTTGATAAAATTGGAGTAAAAATCGATGAGTCACATACAAAAAGAATTCTAACGTTCGAAGAACATCCAATCGAGGTAGTGGGGGAAAGTTTAATTGATTGTATAGTGCGAAATAAAAACCGTAAACTGAAGTTTATAGTGGTAGATGCAAATGTCAGCCCAATATTAGGAAAAACTGAATGCGAGAAATTGAAATTGATCGTTAGAGTTTCGGAGATCGAAGGAGCCATTTTTGAGGGTGTGGGATGTCTAAAGGATTATGAGTATGACATAGATCTTATTGACGATCCAAAATTTCAAATTTTTCCGGCGCGAACATTGGCCATTACACTTCGGGAGGAAACGAAGAAATACATCGAGGAAGCAGTTAAAGCTGGAGTTTTAATCAAGACTCAAGGAGCTACACCAGCAGTATCTCCAATGGTGGTAGTTAGGCGAAATGGTAAACTGCGTGTTTACGTTGACTTGACGCATGTAAACAAAAATATCCTTAGAAGATATCACCCGTTGTGTACAATCGAGGAAATTGCCACTCGAATTCAAAAAGCTAAGTATTTCACTCTATTAGACTGCAAAAAGGGGTTTTGGCAAATCCGTGTCTCAGAGAGAACAGAAAAATATTTAACTATGGCAACACCTTGGGGGCGATATTCGTTCAAACGGCTACCGTTCGGTTTGGCTTCAGCACCGGAAGTGTTCCAAGACCGAATGAGTCAAATTCTGGAAGAGTTTGAAAACACTGAAGTTTCAATGGACGATATACTAATTTACGCCGAGACAAAGGAAAAGCTAAGGGACATTACAAACCGCGTTATGAGGAAATTGAATCATGTGGGGCTAAAATTAAACAAAGAAAAATGCATTTTCGAAGCTACTGAGATCAAATTCCTCGGACATCATTTAAATGAAAACGGTCTATCTGCGGATCCGGACAAAATTCAGGCAATCAATAATCTGAAGGAACCTACTAATAAAAAGGAACTGCAAAGGATATTAGGAATGGCCACATATTTGGGCAAATTCATTGAAAATCTGTCCGGTATAACACAGTCATTGCGAGCGCTATTGCACAAGAATGTAGAATTTTTGTGGACGGAGGATCAGGAGGCAGTATTTCGAGTGCTAAAGCAAAAATTTTCAACAACGCATGTTTTGAAGTTTTTTGACGCTAAAGGGGAGGTCACATTGTAAGTAGATTCAAGCAGCAAAAGCTTTGGGGCCGTACTTCTGCAAAATGAGCAGTCAGTCGCATACGCATCAAAGGCGTTGACTCCTGCCCAGCTAAACTATCCACAGATAGAAAAGGAGGCGGCTGCTATACGATATGCCTGCCAGAAATTCCATTCATATATATACGGTAAGAGGCTGACTATAGAGTCTGACCATAAACCTTTGGAAATAATCTTCCGAAAGCCAATTCATACGGCACCACAAAGATTGCAACGAATCTTGTTTGACGTCATGCCTTATTCACCAAACATAAATTATAAAAAAGGTACGAGTCTTTATATCGCAGACATTGCAAGAACGGCATAGATCCAGATGAAGAGGAGTTACAGGTTCATATAGTATTGAACATGACATATAAAGCGTTTAAAGACATGATTTCTTCGACGGAAGAAGATGTAGAACTTCAAAGCTTAATTTCAGTGGTACTGAACGGATGGCCAAACAACCAAAAAGAAGTACCTGCTAATGTAAAGCATTATTGGAATTTTCGGGACAGAATCTCGTACTATGGCGGAGTTTTGTTCAAAGGAACAGAAGTAATAATTCCAAAGGATCAAGTACCGCGCATATTTCGCAGTATTCATTCTGGCCATTTCGGTGAGCAAAAGTGTCTCAGATTGGCACGTGAAAACGTTTACTGGAAAGGTATGAGTAATGATATCGTCGAATATATACGCAAATGTAGCATCTGCCAGTCTATGCAACCATCAAAACCTAAAGAACCGTTGATGCTAAAGGAAGTTCCCAGTCTACCGTTTGAAATAGTAGGAGTAGATATTTTCTATTTCCAGGAACAAGAATATTTGTTACTGGCCGATAGTTATTCAGGATTCTTCGACTTTGAAAAATTGAAGCATAGCACAACTGGTGAGGTCATCAAGAAGCTAAAGTCCTGGTTCTCTGTGTACGGTATACCAGTCACTATCGAAAGTGATAATGGACCCCAATTTGCCAGCAAAGAATTCAGAGATTTTGTGAGAGACTGGTCGATAAATCATCGCACATCATCGCCTTATTATCCAAGATCAAACGGATTAAGTGAGCGATACGTACAGATAGCGAAAAATATGTTGAAAAAATGTGCTAAGGATAGCTCAGACATACATTTGGCGTTGTTAAATTATCGCAACGCATCGAGAAACAACGAATTAGGTTCGCCTAATCAACGTTTGTTGAGTAGAAATACCAGATCGATGTTACCGGTTTCCGTAACAAAATTAACACCGAATATTGTTGAGTATGACGTTAAAGAAGAGTTGACAAGAATTCGAAAAAATCAAAAAGTTTATGCTGACCAGAAAACAAAAGTTTCTAAAGAATTTAGACCTGGAGAAAAAGTTCGTGTACAGGTTGGTCACCGTAAATGGATCGGAGCAACAGTTGAAAGCTCTACGGATTATCCGCGTTCATATAATATTCGTGCCAAAAACGGAAAATCATATCGTCGCAACACTATTCACATTCAAAAAACGAAAGCAGAAATTAAACAGGAACGCAAGTTAACCGTAGATAGCAGTCCAAACACTTCAAGCATATTAGATCACGAGGGCACATTTCGAATAACAAGCAATAATAGTATCCAGCCGAGGATGCAATCTCAGTTGAATAACTCTCCAACATCAACTAACGGTGAGGCCACCCGGCATACAGTTACAACAAGGTATGGAAGAATTATAAAACCACCACAACGATTAGATTTATAAAGTAGTTTTTAAAAACAAACCTTAATTGAACTAACGGGTTAATTGAAATTTAAAAAAAAAAAAAAAAAAAAAGGGCATAGGGTGTATTTGTTTAAATTAATAAGGGGGATGTCACGCTGAAACCGCTGAATAATAATTGTGCTGTATAGTAACATTGTAAACATAGTACTAGAGAAGTGTAAACTGAAATAATAAACAAAGAGCACTTTGCTTTACGTCTTCAACAATGATGTTTCTACACGGACTAAATTTATAAAACGATGGTAGATCATACCAAAATAGTTGCTATAACCGCAGTTAATACAACACAAATTTTGGGGGTATTCATAGGAAAAGGAAACTACAATATGAAATATCGGTAATTGGCTGTAATGCTCATATAGCATCTAATCCTATGAACATGGCAGCCGGTCTTTTATCGATAGATGTTGAGGCAGTTCTACCAAAAATGTATCTCTATTTTAGAAATTTTACGGTCCGAACCGAATCTTTAAAATTTTTTGTGAAAATTCCGATGTAGTATTTAAAAAACTTCTTGGATATTCTAGCACAAGTCCTGTCCAGTACGATCGAACAACATTTGTTGCTATATCTGACACCTCTAGGTAGGAACCAAATGTGGAATTGTCTTGCATTGTCATTTCTTTAAATTGCACCAAAATATCTTCCAATTCCCAAAACTAGTTTTGTGATGAAAATGGCGAACATGTTCGCACTTTTGACATGTTTGAATGCCATACCTACCAAAATGGCTGCCAGCAAACAGCAATAGTCCAATTCCGAGTTAATACTACTCTTATCAATTTCATCATTGTCAATATGGTTTGAGATTTCAATTTCCCTGTCACCAATTTTCAACTCGGTTAATATTATCACCTATACAACCCAATCGAACAGAATTGTCCTTAATTATGTTCTTAATTTGCTACCCAATATCAACAAGAGTAGATTTTTCAATATACTTATTTTAATTCTTAAAATACAAACTTAAATCTATATACCCGTTGGTTTTAATTCACACAGGAGGATTGTATTCTTCTCGGAGTTTGTCTTCTTCTTAGATGGGCACTCGTTTGCTTTATGCGCCATCTGACCACATATCACACAAAATCCGAATAATCGTTTTGGTTTAGTGCAATATTTTTAAAAATTACCAAACTCGCCACAAATATAACATCGAACGGATGAATCGTTTGGTTATATAACTTTTATAGCTTTACTTAATCAACAGAAATAGTATAAAAAAAAAATTAGTGATTAAAGAGGCCTAAAATTGAGAGTGGTGGCGAATAGAATAGGAATTACGACCCTCCCACAAGTATTGGGTTTTTCATTAAAGGTGACGCATTTTTCTTTTTAATAAAAAGACTTGTGTTTAAAGATATTGGGCTGATTTTTATTTCATGTGAAAGTTCATTCATTTCAAGTGAAATGATTGCACGAGTGAATGCGCTGAACCCAATTTTCAATAACTTTTTCGCCTAAGCTTCTAAAGTCTGTGGCTTTGTGGAAAAGACCGTTGACTTGACATAGCCCCAAAGAAAAAGTCTAAAGGCGTTAAATCGCATGAATGAGATGGCCAATTGACTGGTCTATTCCTCCAAATAACGCGTCCACCGATCTTCGATTTCAATAAGCCGACGGACCAGCTGTATGGCATGTGGCGCCATCCTGCACTTCTTGGCCAAGTCAAATTCTTCCAATTTATCCCGCAAAAATGCAAAAAAAACGTTACATAGTATGTGAACGGCTCCTAACACAAGCCTTTCTGCAATGGTTGGCAATAATAAACTGCCACGATGTTGTTACTGTAGCGACTGTAATCACGGAATTAAAAACTGAAAAGGCGACGTTGATTGCATTTTGGTCTGGGTGGCTAGAGTCGTTTCAGTCGTAGCACAAATTTGAAAAATCTTCTGTTAACGAATTTTCCATATTTGTGATTACAAGGGAGAATTTTTTAAATTAAAATTTCAATAATTTGAATTTTCTGTCGTTTTTCCTCACGATGTCGCTTTCACAGTCAAATTCTTGACGAATTTTTTCTCTGCTCTGACGACCATAATCTCACTTCATGTTATTTAGTTTTATGTTTATCTTGTAGCGTAGTTCTTTTGCTTTGTGTGAAAGGAAAGTTTTGTAGTTTGTTGTATCGACTTGATTATAATTTGTAAACAACCAAATTTTTTTTAGTGGTGTGATCATCGTTCGTTTCTGTTTTGATCAAGTGGCGACGTACGCCTGTACAGGCATTGCCATACAGCAAAAATTTGAAAAATCTGCTGGTAACGGATTTCCCATAAGGGAGAATTTCGTAAATTAAAATTAAAGAGAACTGTACAAAGTAAATTTGTTAAATTATTAAAGTTTTTCTAGTTTAATTATAAATTGATGTTAATTTGTACTAAGTGGCAATGTCTTTAACTCTAATCTGATTCAAGTCCCACTTGCTGGATGGCTATTCCCATCTTAAACTATCTTTATATCATGCTGTTGAATAATGCATATTTTATAAACATGTCACGCAAATTAAAAGACGTTTCTAATCAGTATACATATTTACTAACTTTACGTAGTAAAATAATTATATTGTACAATGTTTACAAACTTGTTCGGGGTCACCTTTTCTTAATAATTCACAATCGTACATAATATATTAAGTTAAACAATTTGTTTGCCTTACCTCCAACAAAATCACATGTTTCTTAATCGAAAAATTCATTACCTCGTACGAAACATTCATTAATGTGGTGCTTTGTATTAGGGTTTCTAGTTGTTTACATTAAGAAGCACTTATTGAATTTTATTGCTTTGATGTCTAACCTCTTTTGAGCTGATTATTTTTATATTAGCTGTCTATATAATTCGAATTAGCCTTAGTAAATAAGGCATATTAGATGATTCATTTACTTGATTTTGCTCTATCTGTAGATTACTTTGTGGTAGGAAAACAAATGAAAAACGGTCGAAAACATTGAGTTTTGATTCAATATTTCCACACTATAAATCAGTTCACCAATACAATTAAAAATTATCTAAAGAACTACGCCCTATCATATATGTATTTAACATTGATCTCAAACAAGCAGGTTCAAAAAAAATTGATTCTATTTTTGGACCACATAATAATAATTATTATTGTACAATCGAAAACCAGCCCAAACCAAATTTGTTCGATTAATTCAAATATAATCCGTTATTTGGCACTTCCAAAGATTAAAAATCGGTACATAAGCCGATTGGCGTCACAATTTTAATTTTTTTTTTGTCCACTTAATCGTAAAGCCATTATATTTTGCAGATAAACTAAGAAAGGTTAAACATATTCTGAAAAACACTGAAGTTCCTCTTATGTAATACTTTCACTAAAAGTGATAGGTTTGAGTTTCGGTACATAAATAAGAGATATGAAAACAAACCATTTCTAGATTTTTAGATTGACCCATAAATACTCGTATCTGCGCTGCTTTGTCATACAGAAAGATGTGATATTGTTATGTGTTTTTAATTACATATTTTACGTTGTTAACAATCATCAGACTTTTGTTATTGTTTAGTTTTATAATGAAAATGACGTCAAGCGGTGTAATTTTATTTCAACATCTAAATTGCAATAATAACAAAATTTGAATCATTGATGTTTCCACCAAATCATTATCACTTTCGATTGACGCATTTATATTTTGAAAACAAAGCTTACCACCGCAATAGAAATCCGATTCATTGATCAAAACCGTTACCACATTGTATATGCTTTCAGTAAATCATTTTTATTCAACTGGAAATAATCTTATAAAGATGCAAGAATATTACTGAGTTCGTCCATTTTCAAAATATGTATTAAATTAATTGAACTGGAATCAAAAACATATTTTTGTTGTTCACAAAAATTGATTGAAAGATGGCATTCACTCACGTAGTCTCTTTATTTACTATGTATTTCATATAAATATGCCACATGATTTGTTTTGACTTGAACTATCGAAATTGAATTAAAAATATTTACGTATTTTACGCAAACACAAGGATTTTTATAATATTATTGGTATCACGAATGCAACGATGTTATTACCACTAGTTTGTTTTTTTTGGTTCAAATGTGGTGACTTTTTCACACGCATCATGTACTCGTCTTATAAGATGATTAATTGTTTATTTTTGGAGTTTTGACGCAAATACATATTACCTCCATATATTTCTAATCTAATGAGTTCATTAAACGTGCTTGACTGTAGTTGAAGAAACAAAAACATTAACAAATTGTATAAAAATTCGAATGGGAATCTCTTTACTGACTAACCTAACATTATTAGGTTAGTCAGTAAAGAGCAGCATCAGCCAAGGAATACTTGCCAATTTAAATTTCCTAGGCGTTGTTGAATTTCAAATTTCGAAATGTTCGTTCCATTTAAACTTTATAGACATATTCGTTGTAGAGTTCAAAACACTATACAATATTCGAGAAACGAACCATACTAATGTTGTTTGATCAACAACATTTACATTTATATAAAAAAGGCGTTGAAATTAAAATTTATATTATTAATAAAACGTCTTTTATCGATAAAAGGAAAAACATTTCCTTTAAGTTTAAATAAACAAGTGGGAAATTTCAAGAAAATACAAATAATGATTGGAATACAGAGGAAGCACTACCTATCGGAATAAAATAAAACTGTAGCGACCATAAAAGCAGCATAGCGGAATTTTTTTGCAGCAAAGTTGCAATAAATAGTTTGTCTAAAATCACGGCCCCAATCGTCAATTGTAATTGGTTTTCCGCTAGATGCCTCGAGTAATCACTCTTTTTATAAAATCGTGCGTATTTTGACGTTTCTCAATCAAAACAAACCACTAAAAAATGTGCAAATGTTGTTTAAATCGATATTGTGATATAAAATAATATAAAAATATGGAAAACGATGATGCAGCAATGGAAACGGACTCGCAATATTATAAACTCGATGAGGTACCAATTGAAATCGAAGAATTAACTGAAAACGATATACCGGAGTCGGAACTATCAGAATTTGTGGATGCCGACACTTTTGTTGTGAATCAAAAAGCTGATAAAATTAATTGGGCCGGTGATTGTGACGAAATATTCTTGGGCGAAAATGAGGAATTATTGATCCAAAAGTTAATTGACGGTGAGCTAACATATAATGAGTATAAGGAACAGACTGGGCAAAATGTTGAGAATATCGAGCTGGAGGAGTACTACGATGAAATTGAAGATGGTGTACCGGTTTCGAAAAGTGAAAATTTAGACGAGTCCACGGAGGAAAATGAAAATAACACTGATGTTAGGAGAAAAGTTAAACGTAAGCGATCTGTGTTACCAGCGGCGCTACAAGGATTAATGGGTGAAGCGAATTTATGTTTTGCTCGTGGTGATATAAAACTTGCTGAAAAGGTTTGCCTAGAAATTATTCGGCAGGTACCGTTGGCTTCAGAGCCGTTTCTTACGTTAGCACAAATTTACGAAGGCAATGATCTCGACAAATTCATGCAATTTTCATTAATAGCTGCACATTTAAATCCAGCCAATACAGACCTTTGGGTTCGGCTCTCCGAATTGTCTTTTGAACAGGGCCAAATTAAACAAGCAATTACATGTTTGACTGAGGCTATTAGGGCAAATCCACGAAATTTGGATATTCGTATGCGACGAATTAATCTACTCGAATCAATTGGAGAGAATAAATTTGCGTTTCGTTGCTATGTCGTACTGGTTCACTATATACCGAAAGAACAAGGTGATTTTCTGTTGAAAACTGCTAAAATGGTGGCCGAAAAATTTCACAAGGATAAAAAATTTGGTCAGGCCTTAAACGCACTGTCGGTAGCTTATCAAAAAGTTCCCGAATTATTTCAAATTGAAGATATTAACATTTTATGTGATCTGCATCTTTTCAAAGCAAATTACAAGAATGTATTAGACATTTTATCGTGGTACATCGGATTTCCGATAAATTTGGTCGAGGTTATTGACAGTAAGACAAAAGAGGTGACCTTTATTGTTGAGGACTTAAACATTCCGGATGATATGAATCTGGATTTTCGAGCAAAGCTGATTGTATCGGTGATTCATTTAAAGTCATTCAAGCTTCTGGACTATCTCGTGGAGAACGCATTAAAAAATATTGACGTCGAAGAAGCGGGAGATTGTCATCTGGATATTGCTGAGGCGCTCATGAAAGAAAAGTACTATAAAGATGCGCTGCGACTGTTGATCCCGTTAGTTAAAAGTACAAATTTTTCATTGGCCGCCGTATGGTTGCGACATGCCGATTGTTATCGTGCCATCCATGAATATGATAATGCGATTGAGTCATACAAAATGGTTGTCCAGCTCGCACCACAACACTACGACGCCAGGCTAGTATTATCTGCACTACTAAAACAAAAAGGAAAGGACATTGAAGCGTTAAAGGTTCTCGAGCAAGATGCCCAAACCGATTTGCTAGATCCAAAATTACTTTACGAACGATGCTTCCTATTAAAAGAAAGTCAAAATTTTGATGAATATTTAACCGTTGGTCTACTGCTATTATCACGCCATTGTATTCGACTACGAAATCATGAGGAAATGTCCCTGGTGATGGTAGTGGGCAAAAAATTAACGGTCAAATTTAGCTCAATAAAAGAGATGCGAAATTTAAAATTGGAAACATTACGAGACGAGGACCAACCCGAATTTATCTCAGACAAAAACAAAAACCAGGAAGGTAGCACAGCAGATAATCTAACGCCTGAAATCGAATGGAAATTAGTCGAGGAAATGTATCGCATTTCAATGCAGCTCAAAAAATATTACATTAGTGAGAAGTTATCTTTTTATCTCCTCACGTCTAAATTATTTCAAAACTATCAAACCAATATCGAATTTTACGCGCTACAATCATGTATATTGAATAGAGACGCAATCACCGCATACAAGCTGATCAAGGAGTATATCACAAGGAACATTGATAATAAGAAAATTTGGAATTTATTTAACTGTGTGCTGCAAATCTCTGATGATATCACCTATAATCGTTTTTTGTTGCGATATTTTCAACGAATCGAGCTTAAAAATCCTCTTATCCATTTGCTACAAACAAATTATTTTCTATTGTCCGGCTCTTATAAATACGCCCTCAATGATTATTTGTCCGTATACAAACGAACTAATAATCCGCTAGCGACATTATTGTGTGGTATAACCCTGGCGCAGCTCTCATGCCAAAAATTCATGGCCAAAAAACAATCGTTGATCAAACAAGCGATCGGATTTTTCTATAAATACAAGGAGCTAAGGAAAAATGTGACGAAATATGAGGTCGAGTATAATTTTGGCCGTCTCTATCATCAGTTCAATATCTCGTCGATGGCATTATTTCACTACAAGAATGTATTGAATCCAGATCCAAAGGATCAACAATTTTTAGATGAAAATGCTGATTATGCATCGTTGAAGTCGGAGGCGGCATACAATTGTCATTTGATATATAAGACGAGTGGAAATTTAGAAATGGCTAGGAAAATGTTGTTTGATAATATTGTGATTTAGATGGTACGTTTGGTATTCGCCTTATTTTTTTTTTGTGTAAATAAGAAAATGTTTGTAATAAAGGTTTTTTATTTAAATTAGGAAAGTCAGTGATCATTTTAATAGAACTAGAAGGATAGAAGTAACATGAAACGCAGGTACGTACTTGCAGCTGCGAGCCCAAGAAAATTTACCAAGCGTTAGAATATTAGTCCAGCAGAATAGGCAGTTCATCAGGTGAAGCATATTTTAAACCACAGGTTCACAATTATTCTCATTGCGCCCATTGAACAAATTCAGTGATTTTGAACATAATAAATCAAATCTTAATTCTATCCTTTTCAAATTTGCGAAAAGTAACATTTTCCGTTATTTTGAGCAGAGGTAGTGCTTAAATGGTACCGTGGATTTACATAATATATTATACATATATGGTACTGTTAAAACTCCTCAAATTACTTCATTCAGAACCAAAGGGCCCTTGAAAATCTTTGTGGTTCCAAGAAATCCAAACGTTTCCCACTGGAAAATTATTTCTAAAAAGAAATGACAACGTAGAGTAGTGAAGCGGTTGTTAGGTGTACTGTTTAACATGTAGATGGGCTTAAGTTCGATGCTTAGATGTTAACAAATTTTTTTTTTTTAATAAAAATTTAAAACAGTTTTCAGCTGCTTTCGAGTTATGTTTGCCTGTTATGAAATAAAAATATTTCAAATGAAATTTTCTGAGCAAAAATCTATTTTCTTTTAAATTCTTCTGCTCGCCTGTTATATCCAAATTAAATTTCCTTTTTTAACAGGCAAACAGAACTCATCAAAAAAATTCAAATTATGTTTGTTACTCGAAAATTTAATTTAAATATTTGTTCTGTAACAGGCAAACAGAATTTAGAAGCGTTACATAACATCGATGAATAAACCACATTGGTAGTAGTGCGATAAAACGATACATTGGGTAAAAGTAAGAATTTTTTCGAATATATTCCATTTGTCTGTTAGAAATTAACAATAATGGTTTCTGTTTCGTATTAAATTCAACGAGAAGCAAACAACAGAAATTTTCTACGTTCGAAATATTTATTTTGTTTTATAAGAAGCAAACTTACATAGATTTCAAAACAAAAAAACAATTATTTCTCTATCAGCTAGAATTGAACTCGGGACGACTGGCAGCGCACCATGTTAAACTACCTGCACTCTTACGACCGCTCCAGCGTTCTATGTTTGGCAACGTTTCCAATTTGCTTAATTTCTTATTTGCATTTTAGAAATCAATGATTTTCTATTAGTTACTTATTTAATTTCATAAAATTAATTAATGGCAAATGTAATAAGTCTAATGTCTGTGTTACACTTACATTAAGATTTAAAATTAATTTTCTGAAGATTTGTGTCATTTGTTCTGAATTCTGTTAATGACGTGATGTCAGCAACAAGGTTCGAAAGACGAATATTTCGTTTAGTTGTATTTTTATGACAATTTTATTATTCGTTTGTTTGGTAAATTTAATGGTTTGTGTTAAAACTAAATTCATAAAAATTTCATAATACGTTCACCAAACAAAATCAAACAAATTACAATAGTCCCGAGTTACCACGCGTCACGAAAAACCGACAAAAATTTCACATAAAATGGTAAATGGTGGAAAATATATGGAAAAAATTTGTGACAAAATCGATAAAATTCGGGAGGTTTAGGGACAATTTATCGTAAACAGTTTATCGCAAAGCAATATCGAAATTATTTTTTAAAAATTCTCGTAGTCGAATTACTAAATAATTTCGGTATGATCAATTGCCGTACTAACACGCACAGCGTGGAAAATGTCATACCGAAATTATTTATTAATTCGACTGCGGGAATTTTTAAAAATACGATCAATTTTTAATTTTTTTAATTTTTTAAGGGTGGGTGGGTGTTCGTTGCCCAGAGCACTGTGACCAAGACCATTGGAGGCCTATTGTGCATCCCTAGAAATTTTCTTACGTGAGAGATATATGGCCTATATCTCTGATAAACGGCGCTACCTGATGCATTTCCCAGTGGGTCGGCGTTTAGTTTATAGGCCACTGGATTATGTGGAGGATAGCATCGCATGCTTGTGAATTAGTAGTAGTATTATTTTATGGATGAGAGCATCGCATGTGAATAGTAGGTAGAGGTGGGATATAGATGTGATATAGATATGTATGTTCATTTTCATCACCGATCGTAATTAGCAAAATCCCTTTTGCATCCCGCACCTATCGGACTTCGAACCCGGTACCTTCCGATCCAAGCGCCACAGCTTTAACCACTGCGCCGTTTGGCCGGTTATGATACGATCAATTGCTTTACGATAAATGGCTTTACGATAAACTGTTTGCGATAAATTGCCCGACTCCCCTGTTGGCGTCGAGTCGAATTTCATATTAGGCCCAAGGCTGTTGGACAGTAATGAATTACCGTAAAGTGCCGATTTTATTACCCGGGAATATTAATTGGACTCGGGTATACTATTTTATCAATAAACTTAAAAGAAATAATGTTTGCTTCAAACAAAATTTTCGAAAATGTGATTGTATACCCGGATACATTATTTAGGACTCGAGTTACAAATAATATACTCGGGTCCTTTTTTTTGCGGGGGTTTTATAATCGGCACTTTACGATACATGTATTTGAATTACTTAATGAAAATACAAATTACAATTTGTAATTTGTATTTTAGTTACTCGTTTTCTAAGTAACAGTATCATGTACTTTAATTACATCAGTTTTTGTAATTTCTTGATTACATTTTTATAAGGCTTATTAAAATCTGGTACCAGAGCCATCGGTATAAAATCTATATAGGTACGTTTTTTCACTAAACGAATTTTGTCAAATCTAATTTATCAATTTAGAGATGCAAAGTAATTGTAATTTGTATTTTAATTACTGAGTTTGCTGTAATTCGTAAAAGTATTTTAATTACTCAGTGTAATGTAATTTGTCCAGCCTTGACTAAGCCCCCTGGTCAACTTATACCCCTATTATGGTTCTCACCTCACCGAGAAATACTATGCAAATGTGACTAGATTTGTATGAAATTTTTCGGTGAGGTGAGAACCATAATATTCTGAATCAGATTGAAACGTTGATTTTGTGAATCGATACTTAAGCGGACGGACGGATTTTGGTCGCGAAATGAGACCTGAGATATGCGATTTTTACGGACTAGATGTACAACAATTATTCAATTGTTGTTAACAAGATTCTAGTAGGTAAATGAAAATAGCAACTCTGAAGCCTCCTTTTACGACCAAAATCATTGCTATGTCTTTTATCTGATGTATTTTGTGAAATATGTTGGTACAACAAAAACAATTACCATTTTTGATAAATTATTTTTAATTTTTTTATTTAAAAAAAAGCAAAAAATTACATTAAAAATATATTATAATATGTATGTACTTTAATTAATTATTTTATGGTATAGTAAATAATAATTTATAAATTATTTACTGTTTTTATTGTAAAATGTAATTTGTTAAATAATTTTTGTTTTTATGTAAAAAGCATAATTATTTGTATGTATTAAAAAATTATAAAATATAATTATTAATTAATATTATACTGGGTTTTAGTATGGAAGCAAAATTTATGGTAATTAAAATGGGAGATCTAGAATTATATAGATATTTCGGTTTTAATCATACATAATTTCCAGCCAATAAAAATCAACATCAGCGCCGAATTGTTGTTTAACTATGAGGAACTAACTAATAATAATTAATAAGTAAAAAACAAAATGTATCTTCTTTTTATCATGTAAGAAATTAAAATCAGTCTTGTTAATAAAAAAATGGTTAAAACAAAAACAAACAATTTAATTAGTTTAAAAATATTTTAAAGTAAATTAGTTCAATAGTGTTTTATAGTGAAGAAACACAAAATTTGTGTGGTAACTTAAAAAAAAAAACATGAACAGCAGCTAATTATTTTTTTATAATAATAATTTTCGCAAATGTATTTTTATTCGATTTAATTAATTAATAATATAAATAACAACATAAAATAAAAACAAAATAATAATATGAGAGAATAAAATAAAATTTCAAGAAATTAAAAAAAAAAAAAAAATGACAATTCCAAAACAGATAACTATACATAATTTTTTGTGTTATAAACTACTCCAACGATATTCGCTTCACACCACACTCCATACAAAATTTGGCCGTGACCATTAAAAATTTATTTCCGCACTCATGACAAAATTTGGACATTTTACAATCCGGACTAATGCTATCGCCTCGATCGCCGCGCGATAATTGATGATTGGGATTTGGTGTCAATTCAATTTTGCGCGTATATATCGGTGGCAATGATGTTTCCGATTCACTTGAACTTAAATTTCGTTCGGCATGATAGTTAGGCGATGGTATTTGACTTGAAATAATTCGATTATTATTTAGCGGAATACTATGAAGTTTGGTTGATGTGAATGTGGTGCTGCTTGTGGTACTGCTTAGGTTGTTGTTGTTGTTGTTATAGTTGTTGGTGGGCGAAATATTATTGTCAATATTTTTATTGCTATGATACTGCCTTGTACGCTGTAATGGGTTGCGTGTTTGTCGTAAAATCGGCTCCTCTGGTGAGTGGCGTGATAAACTAAAATAAAAATAAACAGAAGGTAAATTTATAAAAAGTTTTCAATCAGCTAAATATTATTTGATTAAATATTATGCTATTTGATAATATTGTATTGGAATAATGCCACCTATAATTAATTCATAATAGAACATGATAAAACAACTTTTTTTACCAAAAATCAGCCACCAGTTAAATGTAACTAATAAAAACTAAAGGTAAATTATTACTAAGTGAGTAAAAATCCTTAAAACCAGAATTTAAAGCTAAGTGTTAACAACTGTTTGGAACGCAGCTGAAGGAATTTTTTTTTTTTGTAATAAAAAGCTCCAAATTTTCTATTTGGATGGTTGCTATTGATTGAGTTATTTGAGTTCCCTCGTAATATGCTTCATAAGCTGATTATTTTCGATTTGTAATTGTTGATCTTAATCAGAAACAGCAATCAAAACCGGTTCAGTTAATTCTGTTATTCATTTTACTGAGTTTGGCATATCATCCAATTTCGTTTTATATAATAAATTTTGTGAACTGGTATTTGTTACGGCATATGAGTTTGAATTCTTGTAATTTTATTTGCGCGAGCGACTGATGGAATTGGAATCAAAATCGGTTCAGTTAATTCTGTTGTTGATTTTTCCTTTTTTGGCACAACATCTCGTTTTGTGAACTACTATTGGTTACGCCGTATAATTTTGAATTGTTGAAATTTTTATTTGCTGTGCTACTTTTACCATTTTTTGAACATTTTTAAGTTCTAAAGTTTCAGTGAGGTCTGAATAAGTTTCCAAATGGTTGCTGTACATGCCTACATTTGAAGAAAATAACGGGTACTCAAAGACATTTTTTATGTTTTATAATGCACGTTCATGTATGCCTTGTATTTTTTCTATCTTTATTATTTTTTCTCCAGTTATACAATAGTTGTTGGAGGTTATGCGACCGATGAAAAAAACTCATTTTCCACACACCGGACAAAATTCTCACAAATATCTATTTTTCAACAAAAAAATAATTTTTGAAAATTTTAATGCAATAATAATGTTAAGTAATTATTTAAAAAAACGCCGTGCTATTTTTGAAAATCGAACTTCAGACATTTTCCACAAAACAACAAGACACGCTAAACCAAATTATGTTAGCAATTTTAGCAGAAACACTCTATACTAAAATTTAGTAGTACGTATGTCCTAACAGAGATGCCACCACATCCATATTAGGGACACATTATCGTTTTTCTCTGCACGATTGCATAAAATAAACAAATTTATATTCATTGCTATATGGTGTGGTAGCCGTGGTAGTAATGTGATGGATTGGAGTGACGAAGGTCTCGAGTTCGAGTCCCAAGCGGCCAAAGCCAAATTAGTAAAAATATATTTTTAGATGAAAAAAAATTGGGGATAATTCGAGAAGATTATTGGGTCGAGATCGCTACGAAAAAAAATTGGTAAAATTGTTGGAAATAAAAAAAAATCAAATTTTTGCTAAAAAAAAAAAAAGTAAAGTCGTCATTTTTAAGAATAGAACTCCAGACCTTTCGCACATCACTCCTTCATCTTACCACCCAACCACTCATCTCTACAAAATGTCTATTCATTTTTCGTTTAAATTCTGACCTGACTGATACGAGTAAAATCGCACAAAAATCGCGTAAAATTTTTTGTTATTTTACCAGGCGAACAGAATTTAAAAAACAACATAATTGTCAGCAACGTGACATTATTTTGTATCAAAGCGTGCCACTCTAAGTTATGTGACACTTGAACATACAAAATAAAGTCATATTGCTGACAATTCTACCTTCTTGTAATTTCTGTTCGCCTGTTAAAATGACAAAAATTTTTTGCGATTTTTGATGAAAAAAAAAAAAGTTTCTTTTAAATTTCTGCTCACCTGGTAAATAAAAATGAACTTTTTTAATTAAAAAGGCAATTAAATTGCCTTTTTAATGCAGAAATGAGCAGAAATTTACTAAAAAAATTTTCGAACTGAGGGCAACTTGTGGGCTATAGCACAGTTGATTTTCAATAAAATTGAATTTTCTAAGAAATGTTTAGAAATAATCGAGCAATCAAAAACAAAAATTGTCACAGCAATTACAGGTCCCGAAACCTATTGATAGAAGTATCAACCATCGTAATCGGACCATTTTAAATTTTTGCCGCCAAAAAACTTGTGGGCTATAGAACAGTTGATTTTCAATAAAATTGAATTTTCTAAGAAATGTTTAGAAATAATCGAGCAATCAAAAACGAAAATTGTCACAGCAATTACAGGTCCCGAAACCTATTGATAGAGGTATCAACCATCGTAATCGGACCATTTTAAATTTTTGCCGCCCAAAAACTTGTGGGCTATAGAACAGTTGATTTTCAATAAAATTGAATTTTCTAAGAAATGTTTAGAAATAATCGAGCAATCAAAATGAAAATTGTCACAGCAATTACAGGTCCTGAAACCTATTGATAGAGGTATCAACCATCGTAATCGGACCATTTTAAATTTTTGCCGCCCAAAAACTTGTGGGCTATAGAACAGTTGATTTTCAATAAAATTGAATTTTCTAAGAAATGTTTAGAAATAATCGAGCAATCAAAAACGAAAATTGTCACGGCAATTACAGGTCCCGAAACCTATTGATAGAGGTATCAACCATCGTAATCGGACCATTTTAAATTTTTGCCGCCCAAAAACTTGTGGGCTATAGCACAGTTGATTTTCAATAAAATTGAATTTTCTAAGAAATGTTTAGAAATAATCGAGCAATCAAAAACGAAAATTGTCACAGCAATTACAGGTCCCGAAACCTATTGATAGAAGTATCAACCATCGTAATCGGACCATTTTAAATTTTTGCCGCCAAAAAACTTGTGGGCTATAGAACAGTTGATTTTCAATAAAATTGAATTTTCTAAGAAATGTTTAGAAATAATCGAGCAATCAAAAACGAAAATTGTCACAGCAATTACAGGTCCCGAAACCTATTGATAGAGGTATCAACCATCGTAATCGGACCATTTTAAATTTTTGCCGCCCAAAAACTTGTGGGCTATAGAACAGTTGATTTTCAATAAAATTGAATTTTCTAAGAAATGTTTAGAAATAATCGAGCAATCAAAATGAAAATTGTCACAGCAATTACAGGTCCTGAAACCTATTGATAGAGGTATCAACCATCGTAATCGGACCATTTTAAATTTTTGCCGCCCAAAAACTTGTGGGCTATAGAACAGTTGATTTTCAATAAAATTGAATTTTCTAAGAAATGTTTAGAAATAATCGAGCAATCAAAAACGAAAATTGTCACAGCAATTACAGGTCCTGAAACCTATTGATAGAGGTATCAACCATCGTAATCGGACCATTTTAAATTTTTGCCGCCCAAAAACTTGTGGGCTATATCACAGTTGATTTTCAATAAAATTGAATTTTCTAAGCATTTAGAAATAATCGAGCAATCAAAAACGAAAATTGTCACAGCAATTACAGGTCCCGAAACCTATTGATAGAGGTATCAACCATCGTAATCGGACCATTTTAAATTTTTGCCGCCCAAAAACTTGTGGGCTATAGCACAGTTGATTTTCAATAAAATTGAATTTTCTAAGAAATGTTTAGAAATAATCGAGCAATCAAAATGAAAATTGTCACAGCAATAACAGGTCCCAAAACCTATTGATAGAGGTATCAACCATCGTAATCGGACCATTTCAGATTTTTGCCGCCCAAAAACTTGTGGGCTATAGCACAGTTGATTTTCAATAAAATTGAATTTTCTAAGAAATGTTTAGAAATAATCGAGCAATCAAAAACGAAATTTGTCACAGCAATTACAGGTCCCGAAACCTATTGATAGAGGTATCAACCATCGTAATCGGACCATTTTAAATTTTTGCCGCCCAAAAACTTGTGGGCTATAGCACAGTTGATTTTCAATAAAATTGAATTTTCTAAGAAATGTTTAGAAATAATCGAGCAATCAAAATGAAAATTGTCACAGCAATAACAGGTCCCAAAACCTATTGATAGAGGTATCAACCATCGTAATCGGACCATTTTAGATTTTTGCCGCCCAAAAACTTGTGGGCTATAGCACAGTTGATTTTCAATAAAATTGAATTTTCTAAGAAATGTTTAGAAATAATCGAGCAATCAAAATGAAAATTGTCACAGCAATAACAGGTCCCAACACCTATTGATAGAGGTATCAACCATCGTAATCGGACCATTTCAGATTTTTGCCGCCCAAAAACTTGTGGGCTATAGCACAGTTGATTTTCAATAAAATTGAATTTTCTAAGAAATGTTTAGAAATAATCGAGCAATCAAAATGAAAACTGTCACAGCAATAACAGGTCCCAAAACCTATTGATAGAGGTATCAACCATCGTAATCGGACCATTTTAAATTTTTGCCGCCCAAAAACTTGTGGGCTATAGCACAGTTGATTTTCAATAAAATTGAATTTTCTAAGAAATGTTTAGAAATAATCGAGCAATCAAAATGAAAATTGTCACAGCAATAACAGGTACCAAAACCTATTGATAGAGGTATCAACCATCGTAATCGGACCATTTCAGATTTTTGCCGCCCAAAAACTTGTGGGCTATAGCACAGTTGATTTTCAATAAAATTGAATTTTCTAAGAAATGTTTAGAAATAATCGAGCAATCAAAATGAAAACTGTCACAGCAATAACAGGTCCCAAAACCTATTGATAGAGGTATCAACCATCGTAATCGGACCATTTTAAATTTTTGCCGCCCAAAAACTTGTGGGCTATAGCACAGTTGATTTTCAATAAAATTGAATTTTCTAAGAAATGTTTAGAAATAATCGAGCAATCAAAATGAAAATTGTCACAGCAATAACAGGTCGCAAAACCTATTGATAGAGGTATCAACCATCGTAATCGGACCATTTTAAATTTTTGCCGCCCAAAAACTTGTGGGCTATAGCACAGTTGATTTTCAATAAAATTGAATTTTCTAAGAAATGTTTAGAAATAATCGAGCAATCAAAAACGAAAATTGTCACAGCAATTACAGGCCCCGAAACCTATTGATAGAGGTATCAACCATCGTAATCGGACCATTTTAAATTTTTGCCGCCCAAAAACTTGTGGGCTATAGCACAGTTGATTTTCAATAAAATTGAATTTTCTAAGAAATGTTTAGAAATAATCGAGCAATCAAAATGAAAATTGTCACAGCAATAACAGGTCCCAAAACCTATTGATAGAGGTATCAACCATCGTAATCGGACCATTTTAGATTTTTGCCGCCCAAAAACTTGTGGGCTATAGCACAGTTGATTTTCAATAAAATTGAATTTTCTAAGAAATGTTTAGAAATAATCGAGCAATCAAAATGAAAATTGTCACAGCAATAACAGGTCCCAAAACCTATTGATAGAGGTATCAACCATCGTAATCGGACCATTTTAGATTTTTGCCGCCCAAAAACTTGTGGGCTATAGCACAGTTGATTTTCAATAAAATTGAATTTTCTAAGAAATGTTTAGAAATAATCGAGCAATCAAAATGAAAATTGTCACAGCAATAACAGGTCCCAAAACCTATTGATAGAGGTATCAACCATCGTAATCGGACCATTTTAGATTTTTGCCGCCCAAAAACTTGTGGGCTATAGCACAGTTGATTTTCAATAAAATTGAATTTTCTAAGAAATGTTTAGAAATAATCGAGCAATCAAAATGAAAATTGTCACAGCAATAACAGGTCCCAAAACCTATTGATAGAGGTATCAACCATCGTAATCGGACCATTTCAGATTTTTGCCGCCCAAAAACTTGTGGGCTATAGCACAGTTGATTTTCAATAAAATTGAATTTTCTAAGAAATGTTTAGAAATAATCGAGCAATCAAAAACGAAAATTGTCACGGCAATTACAGGTCCCGAAACCTATTGATAGAGGTATCAACCATCGTAATCGGACCATTTTAAATTTTTGCCGCCCAAAAACTTGTGGGCTATACCACAGTTGATTTTCAATAAAATTGAATTTTCTAAGAAATGTTTAGAAATAATCGAGCAATCAAAAACGAAATTTGTCACAGCAATTACAGGTCCCGAAACCTATTGATAGAGGTATCAACCATCGTAATCGGACCATTTTAAATTGTTGCCGCCCAAAAACTTGTGGGCTATAGCACAGTAGATTTTCAATAAAATTGAATTTTCTAAGAAATGTTTAGAAATAATCGAGCAATCAAAAACGAAAATTGTCACAGCAATTACAGGCCCCGAAACCTATTGATAGAGGTATCAACCATCGTAATCGGACCATTTTAAATTGTTGCCGCCCAAAAACTTGTGGGCTATAGCACAGTTGATTTTCAATAAAATTGAATTTTCTAAGAAATGTTTAGAAATAATCGAGCAATCAAAATGAAAATTGTCACAGCAATAACAGGTCCCAAAACCTATTGATAGAGGTATCAACCATCGTAATCGGACCATTTCAGATTTTTGCCGCCCAAAAACTTGTGGGCTATAGCACAGTTGATTTTCAATAAAATTGAATTTTCTAAGAAATGTTTAGAAATAATCGAGCAATCAAAATGAAAATTGTCACAGCAATAACAGGTCCCAAAACCTATTGATAGAGGTATCAACCATCGTAATCGGACCATTTTAGATTTTTGCCGCCCAAAAACTTGTGGGCTATAGCACAGTTGATTTTCAATAAAATTGAATTTTCTAAGAAATGTTTAGAAATAATCGAGCAATCAAAATGAAAATTGTCACAGCAATAACAGGTCCCAAAACCTATTGATAGAGGTATCAACCATCGTAATCGGACCATTTTAAATTTTTGCCGCCCAAAAACTTGTGGGCTATAGCACAGTTGATTTTCAATAAAATTGAATTTTCTAAGAAATGTTTAGAAATAATCGAGCAATCAAAAACGAAATTTGTCACAGCAATTACAGGTCCCGAAACCTATTGATAGAGGTATCAACCATCGTAATCGGACCATTTTAAATTTTTGCCGCCCAAAAACTTGTGGGCTATAGCACAGTTGATTTTCAATAAAATTGAATTTTCTAAGAAATGTTTAGAAATAATCGAGCAATCAAAATGAAAATTGTCACAGCAATAACAGGTCCCAAAACCTATTGATAGAGGTATCAACCATCGTAATCGGACCATTTTAGATTTTTGCCGCCCAAAAACTTGTGGGCTATAGCACAGTTGATTTTCAATAAAATTGAATTTTCTAAGAAATGTTTAGAAATAATCGAGCAATCAAAATGAAAATTGTCACAGCAATAACAGGTCCCAAAACCTATTGATAGAGGTATCAACCATCGTAATCGGACCATTTTACATTTTTGCCGCCCAAAAACTTGTGGGCTATAGCACAGTTGATTTTCAATAAAATTGAATTTTCTAAGAAATGTTTAGAAATAATCGAGCAATCAAAATGAAAATTGTCACAGCAATAACAGGTCCCAAAACCTATTGATAGAGGTATCAACCATCGTAATCGGACCATTTCAGATTTTTGCCGCCCAAAAACTTGTGGGCTATAGCACAGTTGATTTTCAATAAAATTGAATTTTCTAAGAAATGTTTAGAAATAATCGAGCAATCAAAATGAAAACTGTCACAGCAATAACAGGTCCCAAAACCTATTGATAGAGGTATCAACCATCGTAATCGGACCATTTTAAATTTTTGCCGCCCAAAAACTTGTGGGCTATAGCACAGTTGATTTTCAATAAAATTGAATTTTCTAAGAAATGTTTAGAAATAATCGAGCAATCAAAATGAAAATTGTCACAGCAATAACAGGTACCAAAACCTATTGATAGAGGTATCAAGCATCGTAATCGGACCATTTCAGATTTTTGCCGCCCAAAAACTTGTGGGCTATAGCACAGTTGATTTTCAATAAAATTGAATTTTCTAAGAAATGTTTAGAAATAATCGAGCAATCAAAATGAAAACTGTCACAGCAATAACAGGTCCCAAAACCTATTGATAGAGGTATCAACCATCGTAATCGGACCATTTTAAATTTTTGCCGCCCAAAAACTTGTGGGCTATAGCACAGTTGATTTTCAATAAAATTGAATTTTCTAAGAAATGTTTAGAAATAATCGAGCAATCAAAATGAAAATTGTCACAGCAATAACAGGTCGCAAAACCTATTGATAGAGGTATCAACCATCGTAATCGGACCATTTTAAATTTTTGCCGCCCAAAAACTTGTGGGCTATAGCACAGTTGATTTTCAATAAAATTGAATTTTCTAAGAAATGTTTAGAAATAATCGAGCAATCAAAAACGAAAATTGTCACAGCAATTACAGGCCCCGAAACCTATTGATAGAGGTATCAACCATCGTAATCGGACCATTTTAAATTTTTGCCGCCCAAAAACTTGTGGGCTATAGCACAGTTGATTTTCAATAAAATTGAATTTTCTAAGAAATGTTTAGAAATAATCGAGCAATCAAAATGAAAATTGTCACAGCAATAACAGGTCCCAAAACCTATTGATAGAGGTATCAACCATCGTAATCGGACCATTTTAGATTTTTGCCGCCCAAAAACTTGTGGGCTATAGCACAGTTGATTTTCAATAAAATTGAATTTTCTAAGAAATGTTTAGAAATAATCGAGCAATCAAAATGAAAATTGTCACAGCAATAACAGGTCCCAAAACCTATTGATAGAGGTATCAACCATCGTAATCGGACCATTTTAGATTTTTGCCGCCCAAAAACTTGTGGGCTATAGCACAGTTGATTTTCAATAAAATTGAATTTTCTAAGAAATGTTTAGAAATAATCGAGCAATCAAAATGAAAATTGTCACAGCAATAACAGGTCCCAAAACCTATTGATAGAGGTATCAACCATCGTAATCGGACCATTTTAGATTTTTGCCGCCCAAAAACTTGTGGGCTATAGCACAGTTGATTTTCAATAAAATTGAATTTTCTAAGAAATGTTTAGAAATAATCGAGCAATCAAAATGAAAATTGTCACAGCAATAACAGGTCCCAAAACCTATTGATAGAGGTATCAACCATCGTAATCGGACCATTTCAGATTTTTGCCGCCCAAAAACTTGTGGGCTATAGCACAGTTGATTTTCAATAAAATTGAATTTTCTAAGAAATGTTTAGAAATAATCGAGCAATCAAAAACGAAAATTGTCACGGCAATTACAGGTCCCGAAACCTATTGATAGAGGTATCAACCATCGTAATCGGACCATTTTAAATTTTTGCCGCCCAAAAACTTGTGGGCTATAGCACAGTTGATTTTCAATAAAATTGAATTTTCTAAGAAATGTTTAGAAATAATCGAGCAATCAAAACGAAAATTGTCAAAGCAATTACAGGCCCCGAAACCTATTGATAGAGGTATCAACCATCGTAATCGGACCATTTTAAATTTTTGCCGCCAAAAAACTTGTGGGCTATAGAACAGTTGATTTTCAATAAAATTGAATTTTCTAAGAAATGTTTAGAAATAATCGAGCAATCAAAATGAAAATTGTCACAGCAATTACAGGTCCCGAAACCTATTGATAGAGGTATCAACCATCGTAATCGGACCATTTTAAATTTTTGCCGCCCAAAAACTTGTGGGCTATAGCACAGTTGATTTTCAATAAAATTGAATTTTCTAAGAAATGTTTAGAAATAATCGAGCAATCAAAAACGAAATTTGTCACAGCAATTACAGGTCCCGAAACCTATTGATAGAGGTATCAACCATCGTAATCGGACCATTTTAAATTTTTGCCGCCCAAAAACTTGTGGGCTATAGCACAGTTGATTTTCAATAAAATTGAATTTTCTAAGAAATGTTTAGAAATAATCGAGCAATCAAAAACGAAATTTGTCACAGCAATTACAGGTCCCGAAACCTATTGATAGAGGTATCAACCATCGTAATCGGACCATTTTAAATTGTTGCCGCCCAAAAACTTGTGGGCTATAGCACAGTTGATTTTCAATAAAATTGAATTTTCTAAGAAATGTTTAGAAATAATCGAGCAATCAAAAACGAAAATTGTCACAGCAATTACAGGCCCCGAAACCTATTGATAGAGGTATCAACCATCGTAATCGGACCATTTTAAATTGTTGCCGCCCAAAAACTTGTGGGCTATAGCACAGTTGATTTTCAATAAAATTGAATTTTCTAAGAAATGTTTAGAAATAATCGAGCAATCAAAATGAAAATTGTCACAGCAATAACAGGTCCCAAAACCTATTGATAGAGGTATCAACCATCGTAATCGGACCATTTCAGATTTTTGCCGCCCAAAAACTTGTGGGCTATAGCACAGTTGATTTTCAATAAAATTGAATTTTCTAAGAAATGTTTAGAAATAATCGAGCAATCAAAATGAAAATTGTCACAGCAATAACAGGTCCCAAAACCTATTGATAGAGGTATCAACCATCGTAATCGGACCATTTTAGATTTTTGCCGCCCAAAAACTTGTGGGCTATAGCACAGTTGATTTTCAATAAAATTGAATTTTCTAAGAAATGTTTAGAAATAATCGAGCAATCAAAATGAAAATTGTCACAGCAATAACAGGTCCCAAAACCTATTGATAGAGGTATCAACCATCGTAATCGGACCATTTCAGATTTTTGCCGCCCAAAAACTTGTGGGCTATAGCACAGTTGATTTTCAATAAAATTGAATTTTCTAAGAAATGTTTAGAAATAATCGAGCAATCAAAAACGAAAATTGTCACGGCAATTACAGGTCCCGAAACCTATTGATAGAGGTATCAACCATCGTAATCGGACCATTTTAAATTTTTGCCGCCCAAAAACTTGTGGGCTATAGCACAGTTGATTTTCAATAAAATTGAATTTTCTAAGAAATGTTTAGAAATAATCGAGCAATCAAAACGAAAATTGTCAAAGCAATTACAGGCCCCGAAACCTATTGATAGAGGTATCAACCATCGTAATCGGACCATTTTAAATTTTTGCCGCCAAAAAACTTGTGGGCTATAGCACAGTTGATTTTCAATAAAATTGAATTTTCTAAGAAATGTTTAGAATTAATCGAGCAATCAAAATGAAAATTGTCACAGCAATAACAGGTCCCAAAACCTATTGATAGAGGTATCAACCATCGTAATCGGACCATATTAGATTTTTGCCGCCCAAAAACTTGTGGGCTATAGCACAGTTGATTTTCAATAAAATTGAATTTTCTAAGAAATGTTTAGAAATAATCGAGCAATCAAAAACGAAATTTGTCACAGCAATTACAGGTCCCGAAACCTATTGATAGAGGTATCAACCATCGTAATCGGACCATTTTAAATTTTTGCCGCCCAAAAACTTGTGGGCTATAGCACAGTTGATTTTCAATAAAATTGAATTTTCTAAGAAATGTTTAGAAATAATCGAGCAATCAAAAACGAAAATTGTCACAGCAATTACAGGCCCCGAAACCTATTGATAGAGGTATCAACCATCGTAATCGGACCATTTTAAATTGTTGCCGCCCAAAAACTTGTGGGCTATAGCACAGTTGATTTTCAATAAAATTGAATTTTCTAAGAAATGTTTAGAAATAATCGAGCAATCAAAATGAAAATTGTCACAGCAATAACAGGTCCCAAAACCTATTGATAGAGGTATCAACCATCGTAATCGGACCATTTCAGATTTTTGCCGCCCAAAAACTTGTGGGCTATAGCACAGTTGATTTTCAATAAAATTGAATTTTCTAAGAAATGTTTAGAAATAATCGAGCAATCAAAATGAAAATTGTCACAGCAATAACAGGTCCCAAAACCTATTGATAGAGGTATCAACCATCGTAATCGGACCATTTTAGATTTTTGCCGCCCAAAAACTTGTGGGCTATAGCACAGTTGATTTTCAATAAAATTGAATTTTCTAAGAAATGTTTAGAAATAATCGAGCAATCAAAATGAAAATTGTCACAGCAATAACAGGTCCCAAAACCTATTGATAGAGGTATCAACCATCGTAATCGGACCATTTTAAATTTTTGCCGCCCAAAAACTTGTGGGCTATAGCACAGTTGATTTTCAATAAAATTGAATTTTCTAAGAAATGTTTAGAAATAATCGAGCAATCAAAATGAAAATTGTCACAGCAATAACAGGTCCCAAAACCTATTGATAGAGGTATCAACCATCGTAATCGGACCATTTTAGATTTTTGCCGCCCAAAAACTTGTGGGCTATAGCACAGTTGATTTTCAATAAAATTGAATTTTCTAAGAAATGTTTAGAAATAATCGAGCAATCAAAATGAAAATTGTCACAGCAATAACAGGTCCCAAAACCTATTGATAGAGGTATCAACCATCGTAATCGGACCATTTTAAATTTTTGCCGCCCAAAAACTTGTGGGCTATAGCACAGTTGATTTTCAATAAAATTGAATTTTCTAAGAAATGTTTAGAAATAATCGAGCAATCAAAAACGAAAATTGTCACAGCAATTACAGGCCCCGAAACCTATTGATAGAGGTATCAACCATCGTAATCGGACCATTTTAAATTGTTGCCGCCCAAAAACTTGTGGGCTATAGCACAGTTGATTTTCAATAAAATTGAATTTTCTAAGAAATGTTTAGAAATAATCGAGCAATCAAAATGAAAATTGTCACAGCAATAACAGGTCCCAAAACCTATTGATAGAGGTATCAACCATCGTAATCGGACCATTTCAGATTTTTGCCGCCCAAAAACTTGTGGGCTATAGCACAGTTGATTTTCAATAAAATTGAATTTTCTAAGAAATGTTTAGAAATAATCGAGCAATCAAAATGAAAATTGTCACAGCAATAACAGGTCCCAAAACCTATTGATAGAGGTATCAACCATCGTAATCGGACCATTTTAGATTTTTGCCGCCCAAAAACTTGTGGGCTATAGCACAGTTGATTTTCAATAAAATTGAATTTTCTAAGAAATGTTTAGAAATAATCGAGCAATCAAAATGAAAATTGTCACAGCAATAACAGGTCCCAAAACCTATTGATAGAGGTATCAACCATCGTAATCGGACCATTTTAAATTTTTGCCGCCCAAAAACTTGTGGGCTATAGCACAGTTGATTTTCAATAAAATTGAATTTTCTAAGAAATGTTTAGAAATAATCGAGCAATCAAAATGAAAATTGTCACAGCAATAACAGGTCCCAAAACCTATTGATAGAGGTATCAACCATCGTAATCGGACCATTTTAGATTTTTGCCGCCCAAAAACTTGTGGGCTATAGCACAGTTGATTTTCAATAAAATTGAATTTTCTAAGAAATGTTTAGAAATAATCGAGCAATCAAAATGAAAATTGTCACAGCAATAACAGGTCCCAAAACCTATTGATAGAGGTATCAACCATCGTAATCGGACCATTTCAGATTTTTGCCGCCCAAAAACTTGTGGGCTATAGCACAGTTGATTTTCAATAAAATTGAATTTTCTAAGAAATGTTTAGAAATAATCGAGCAATCAAAAACGAAAATTGTCACGGCAATTACAGGTCCCGAAACCTATTGATAGAGGTATCAACCATCGTAATCGGACCATTTTAAATTTTTGCCGCCCAAAAACTTGTGGGCTATAGCACAGTTGATTTTCAATAAAATTGAATTTTCTAAGAAATGTTTAGAAATAATCGAGCAATCAAAACGAAAATTGTCAAAGCAATTACAGGCCCCGAAACCTATTGATAGAGGTATCAACCATCGTAATCGGACCATTTTAAATTTTTGCCGCCAAAAAACTTGTGGGCTATAGAACAGTTGATTTTCAATAAAATTGAATTTTCTAAGAAATGTTTAGAAATAATCGAGCAATCAAAATGAAAATTGTCACAGCAATAACAGGTCCCAAAACCTATTGATAGAGGTATCAACCATCGTAATCGGACCATTTTAGATTTTTGCCGCCCAAAAACTTGTGGGCTATAGCACAGTTGATTTTCAATAAAATTGAATTTTCTAAGAAATGTTTAGAAATAATCGAGCAATCAAAATGAAAATTGTCACAGCAATAACAGGTCCCAAAACCTATTGATAGAGGTATCAACCATCGTAATCGGACCATTTTAAATTTTTGCCGCCCAAAAACTTGTGGGCTATAGCACAGTTGATTTTCAATAAAATTGAATTTTCTAAGAAATGTTTAGAAATAATCGAGCAATCAAAATGAAAATTGTCACAGCAATAACAGGTCCCAAAACCTATTGATAGAGGTATCAACCATCGTAATCGGACCATTTCAGATTTTTGCCGCCCAAAAACTTGTGGGCTATAGCACAGTTGATTTTCAATAAAATTGAATTTTCTAAGAAATGTTTAGAAATAATCGAGCAATCAAAATGAAAATTGTCACAGCAATAACAGGTCCCAAAACCTATTGATAGAGGTATCAACCATCGTAATCGGACCATTTTAGATTTTTGCCGCCCAAAAACTTGTGGGCTATAGCACAGTTGATTTTCAATAAAATTGAATTTTCTAAGAAATGTTTAGAAATAATCGAGCAATCAAAATGAAAATTGTCACAGCAATAACAGGTCCCAAAACCTATTGATAGAGGTATCAACCATCGTAATCGGACCATTTTAGATTTTTGCCGCCCAAAAACTTGTGGGCTATATGATTAGCACAGTTGATTTTCAATAAAATTGAATTTTCTAAGAAATGTTTAGAAATAATCGAGCAATCAAAAACGAAATTTGTCACAGCAATTACAGGTCCCGAAACCTATTGATAGAGGTATCAACCATCGTAATCGAACCATTTTAAATTTTTGCCGCCCAAAAACTTGTGGGCTATAGCACAGTTGATTTTCAATAAAATTGAATTTTCTAAGAAATGTTTAGAAATAATCGAGCAATCAAAAACGAAAATTGTCACAGCAATAACAGGTCCTGAAACCTATTGATAGAGGTATCAACCATCGTAATCGGACCATTTTAAATTTTTGCCGCCCAAAAACTTGTGGGCTATATCACAGTTGATTTTCAATAAAATTGAATTTTCTAAGCATTTAGAAATAATCGAGCAATCAAAAACGAAAATTATCACAGCAATTACAGGTCCCGAAACCTATTGATAGAGGTATCAACCATCGTAATCGGACCATTTTAAATTTTTGCCGCCCAAAAACTTGTGGGCTATAGCACAGTTGATTTTCAATAAAATTGAATTTTCTAAGAAATGTTTAGAAATAATCGAGCAATCAAAAACGAAATTTGTCACAGCAATTACAGGTCCCGAAACCTATTGATAGAGGTATCAACCATCGTAATCGGACCATTTTAAATTTTTGCCGCCCAAAAACTTGTGGGCTATAGCACAGTTGATTTTCAATAAAATTGAATTTTCTAAGAAATGTTTAGAAATAATCGAGCAATCAAAATGAAAATTGTCACAGCAATAACAGGTCCCAAAACCTATTGATAGAGGTATCAACCATCGTAATCGGACCATTTTAGATTTTTGCCGCCCAAAAACTTGTGGGCTATAGCACAGTTGATTTTCAATAAAATTGAATTTTCTAAGAAATGTTTAGAAATAATCGAGCAATCAAAATGAAAATTGTCACAGCAATAACAGGTCCCAAAACCTATTGATAGAGGTATCAACCATCGTAATCGGACCATTTTACATTTTTGCCGCCCAAAAACTTGTGGGCTATAGCACAGTTGATTTTCAATAAAATTGAATTTTCTAAGAAATGTTTAGAAATAATCGAGCAATCAAAATGAAAATTGTCACAGCAATAACAGGTCCCAAAACCTATTGATAGAGGTATCAACCATCGTAATCGGACCATTTCAGATTTTTGCCGCCCAAAAACTTGTGGGCTATAGCACAGTTGATTTTCAATAAAATTGAATTTTCTAAGAAATGTTTAGAAATAATCGAGCAATCAAAATGAAAACTGTCACAGCAATAACAGGTCCCAAAACCTATTGATAGAGGTATCAACCATCGTAATCGGACCATTTTAAATTTTTGCCGCCCAAAAACTTGTGGGCTATAGCACAGTTGATTTTCAATAAAATTGAATTTTCTAAGAAATGTTTAGAAATAATCGAGCAATCAAAAACGAAAATTGTCACAGCAATTACAGGCCCCGAAACCTATTGATAGAGGTATCAACCATCGTAATCGGACCATTTTAAATTTTTGCCGCCCAAAAACTTGTGGGCTATAGCACAGTTGATTTTCAATAAAATTGAATTTTCTAAGAAATGTTTAGAAATAATCGAGCAATCAAAATGAAAATTGTCACAGCAATAACAGGTACCAAAACCTATTGATAGAGGTATCAACCATCGTAATCGGACCATTTCAGATTTTTGCCGCCCAAAAACTTGTGGGCTATAGCACAGTTGATTTTCAATAAAATTGAATTTTCTAAGAAATGTTTAGAAATAATCGAGCAATCAAAATGAAAATTGTCACAGCAATAACAGGTCCCAAAACCTATTGATAGAGGTATCAACCATCGTAATCGGACCATTTTAAATTTTTGCCGCCCAAAAACTTGTGGGCTATAGCACAGTTGATTTTCAATAAAATTGAATTTTCTAAGAAATGTTTAGAAATAATCGAGCAATCAAAATGAAAATTGTCACAGCAATAACAGGTCGCAAAACCTATTGATAGAGGTATCAACCATCGTAATCGGACCATTTTAGATTTTTGCCGCCCAAAAACTTGTGGGCTATAGCACAGTTGATTTTCAATAAAATTGAATTTTCTAAGAAATGTTTAGAAATAATCGAGCAATCAAAATGAAAATTGTCACAGCAATAACAGGTCCCAAAACCTATTGATAGAGGTATCAACCATCGTAATCGGACCATTTTAAATTTTTGCCGCCCAAAAACTTGTGGGCTATAGCACAGTTGATTTTCAATAAAATTGAATTTTCTAAGAAATGTTTAGAAATAATCGAGCAATCAAAATGAAAACTGTCACAGCAATAACAGGTCCCAAAACCTATTGATAGAGGTATCAACCATCGTAATCGGACCATTTTAAATTTTTGCCGCCCAAAAACTTGTGGGCTATAGCACAGTTGATTTTCAATAAAATTGAATTTTCTAAGAAATGTTTAGAAATAATCGAGCAATCAAAATGAAAATTGTCACAGCAATAACAGGTCGCAAAACCTATTGATAGAGGTATCAACCATCGTAATCGGACCATTTTAGATTTTTGCCGCCCAAAAACTTGTGGGCTATAGCACAGTTGATTTTCAATAAAATTGAATTTTCTAAGAAATGTTTAGAAATAATCGAGCAATCAAAATGAAAATTGTCACAGCAATAACAGGTCCCAAAACCTATTGATAGAGGTATCAACCATCGTAATCGGACCATTTTAAATTTTTGCCGCCCAAAAACTTGTGGGCTATAGCACAGTTGATTTTCAATAAAATTGAATTTTCTAAGAAATGTTTAGAAATAATCGAGCAATCAAAAACGAAAATTGTCACAGCAATTACAGGCCCCGAAACCTATTGATAGAGGTATCAACCATCGTAATCGGACCATTTTAAATTTTTGCCGCCCAAAAACTTGTGGGCTATAGCACAGTTGATTTTCAATAAAATTGAATTTTCTAAGAAATGTTTAGAAATAATCGAGCAATCAAAATGAAAATTGTCACAGCAATAACAGGTCCCAAAACCTATTGATAGAGGTATCAACCATCGTAATCGGACCATTTTAGATTTTTGCCGCCCAAAAACTTGTGGGCTATAGCACAGTTGATTTTCAATAAAATTGAATTTTCTAAGAAATGTTTAGAAATAATCGAGCAATCAAAATGAAAATTGTCACAGCAATAACAGGTCCCAAAACCTATTGATAGAGGTATCAACCATCGTAATCGGACCATTTTAGATTTTTGCCGCCCAAAAACTTGTGGGCTATAGCACAGTTGATTTTCAATAAAATTGAATTTTCTAAGAAATGTTTAGAAATAATCGAGCAATCAAAATGAAAATTGTCACAGCAATAACAGGTCCCAAAACCTATTGATAGAGGTATCAACCATCGTAATCGGACTATTTCAGATTTTTGCCGCCCAAAAACTTGTGGGCTATAGCACAGTTGATTTTCAATAAAATTGAATTTTCTAAGAAATGTTTAGAAATAATCGAGCAATCAAAAACGAAAATTGTCACGGCAATTACAGGTCCCGAAACCTATTGATAGAGGTATCAACCATCGTAATCGGACCATTTTAAATTTTTGCCGCCCAAAAACTTGTGGGCTATAGCACAGTTGATTTTCAATAAAATTGAATTTTCTAAGAAATGTTTAGAAATAATCGAGCAATCAAAACGAAAATTGTCAAAGCAATTACAGGCCCCGAAACCTATTGATAGAGGTATCAACCATCGTAATCGGACCATTTTAAATTTTTGCCGCCAAAAAACTTGTGGGCTATAGAACAGTTGATTTTCAATAAAATTGAATTTTCTAAGAAATGTTTAGAAATAATCGAGCAATCAAAAACGAAATTTGTCACAGCAATTACAGGTCCCGAAACCTATTGATAGAGGTATCAACCATCGTAATCGGACCATTTTAAATTTTTGCCGCCCAAAAACTTGTGGGCTATAGCACAGTTGATTTTCAATAAAATTGAATTTTCTAAGAAATGTTTAGAAATAATCGAGCAATCAAAAACGAAATTTGTCACAGCAATTACAGGTCCCGAAACCTATTGATAGAGGTATCAACCATCGTAATCGGACCATTTTAAATTGTTGCCGCCCAAAAACTTGTGGGCTATAGCACAGTTGATTTTCAATAAAATTGAATTTTCTAAGAAATGTTTAGAAATAATCGAGCAATCAAAATGAAAATTGTCACAGCAATAACAGGTCCCAAAACCTATTGATAGAGGTATCAACCATCGTAATCGGACTATTTCAGATTTTTGCCGCCCAAAAACTTGTGGGCTATAGCACAGTTGATTTTCAATAAAATTGAATTTTCTAAGAAATGTTTAGAAATAATCGAGCAATCAAAAACGAAAATTGTCACGGCAATTACAGGTCCCGAAACCTATTGATAGAGGTATCAACCATCGTAATCGGACCATTTTAAATTTTTGCCGCCCAAAAACTTGTGGGCTATAGCACAGTTGATTTTCAATAAAATTGAATTTTCTAAGAAATGTTTAGAAATAATCGAGCAATCAAAACGAAAATTGTCAAAGCAATTACAGGCCCCGAAACCTATTGATAGAGGTATCAACCATCGTAATCGGACCATTTTAAATTTTTGCCGCCAAAAAACTTGTGGGCTATAGAACAGTTGATTTTCAATAAAATTGAATTTTCTAAGAAATGTTTAGAAATAATCGAGCAATCAAAAACGAAATTTGTCACAGCAATTACAGGTCCCGAAACCTATTGATAGAGGTATCAACCATCGTAATCGGACCATTTTAAATTTTTGCCGCCCAAAAACTTGTGGGCTATAGCACAGTTGATTTTCAATAAAATTGAATTTTCTAAGAAATGTTTAGAAATAATCGAGCAATCAAAAACGAAATTTGTCACAGCAATTACAGGTCCCGAAACCTATTGATAGAGGTATCAACCATCGTAATCGGACCATTTTAAATTGTTGCCGCCCAAAAACTTGTGGGCTATAGCACAGTTGATTTTCAATAAAATTGAATTTTCTAAGAAATGTTTAGAAATAATCGAGCAATCAAAAACGAAAATTGTCACAGCAATTACAGGCCCCGAAACCTATTGATAGAGGTATCAACCATCGTAATCGGACCATTTTAAATTGTTGCCGCCCAAAAACTTGTGGGCTATAGCACAGTTGATTTTCAATAAAATTGAATTTTCTAAGAAATGTTTAGAAATAATCGAGCAATCAAAATGAAAATTGTCACAGCAATAACAGGTCCCAAAACCTATTGATAGAGGTATCAACCATCGTAATCGGACCATTTCAGATTTTTGCCGCCCAAAAACTTGTGGGCTATAGCACAGTTGATTTTCAATAAAATTGAATTTTCTAAGAAATGTTTAGAAATAATCGAGCAATCAAAATGAAAATTGTCACAGCAATAACAGGTCCCAAAACCTATTGATAGAGGTATCAACCATCGTAATCGGACCATTTTAGATTTTTGCCGCCCAAAAACTTGTGGGCTATAGCACAGTTGATTTTCAATAAAATTGAATTTTCTAAGAAATGTTTAGAAATAATCGAGCAATCAAAATGAAAATTGTCACAGCAATAACAGGTCCCAAAACCTATTGATAGAGGTATCAACCATCGTAATCGGACTATTTCAGATTTTTGCCGCCCAAAAACTTGTGGGCTATAGCACAGTTGATTTTCAATAAAATTGAATTTTCTAAGAAATGTTTAGAAATAATCGAGCAATCAAAAACGAAAATTGTCACGGCAATTACAGGTCCCGAAACCTATTGATAGAGGTATCAACCATCGTAATCGGACCATTTTAAATTTTTGCCGCCCAAAAACTTGTGGGCTATAGCACAGTTGATTTTCAATAAAATTGAATTTTCTAAGAAATGTTTAGAAATAATCGAGCAATCAAAACGAAAATTGTCAAAGCAATTACAGGCCCCGAAACCTATTGATAGAGGTATCAACCATCGTAATCGGACCATTTTAAATTTTTGCCGCCAAAAAACTTGTGGGCTATAGAACAGTTGATTTTCAATAAAATTGAATTTTCTAAGAAATGTTTAGAAATAATCGAGCAATCAAAAACGAAATTTGTCACAGCAATTACAGGTCCCGAAACCTATTGATAGAGGTATCAACCATCGTAATCGGACCATTTTAAATTTTTGCCGCCCAAAAACTTGTGGGCTATAGCACAGTTGATTTTCAATAAAATTGAATTTTCTAAGAAATGTTTAGAAATAATCGAGCAATCAAAAACGAAATTTGTCACAGCAATTACAGGTCCCGAAACCTATTGATAGAGGTATCAACCATCGTAATCGGACCATTTTAAATTGTTGCCGCCCAAAAACTTGTGGGCTATAGCACAGTTGATTTTCAATAAAATTGAATTTTCTAAGAAATGTTTAGAAATAATCGAGCAATCAAAAACGAAAATTGTCACAGCAATTACAGGCCCCGAAACCTATTGATAGAGGTATCAACCATCGTAATCGGACCATTTTAAATTGTTGCCGCCCAAAAACTTGTGGGCTATAGCACAGTTGATTTTCAATAAAATTGAATTTTCTAAGAAATGTTTAGAAATAATCGAGCAATCAAAATGAAAATTGTCACAGCAATAACAGGTCCCAAAACCTATTGATAGAGGTATCAACCATCGTAATCGGACCATTTCAGATTTTTGCCGCCCAAAAACTTGTGGGCTATAGCACAGTTGATTTTCAATAAAATTGAATTTTCTAAGAAATGTTTAGAAATAATCGAGCAATCAAAATGAAAATTGTCACAGCAATAACAGGTCCCAAAACCTATTGATAGAGGTATCAACCATCGTAATCGGACCATTTTAGATTTTTGCCGCCCAAAAACTTGTGGGCTATAGCACAGTTGATTTTCAATAAAATTGAATTTTCTAAGAAATGTTTAGAAATAATCGAGCAATCAAAATGAAAATTGTCACAGCAATAACAGGTCCCAAAACCTATTGATAGAGGTATCAACCATCGTAATCGGACCATTTTAGATTTTTGCCGCCCAAAAACTTGTGGGCTATAGCACAGTTGATTTTCAATAAAATTGAATTTTCTAAGAAATGTTTAGAAATAATCGAGCAATCAAAATGAAAATTGTCACAGCAATAACAGGTCCCAAAACCTATTGATAGAGGTATCAACCATCGTAATCGGACCATTTCAAAAACTTGTGGGCTATAGCACAGTTGATTTTCAATAAAATTGAATTTTCTAAGAAATGTTTAGAAATAATCGAGCAATCAAAATGAAAATTGTCACAGCAATAACAGGTCCCAAAACCTATTGATAGAGGTATCAACCATCGTAATCGGACCATTTTAGATTTTTGCCGCCCAAAAACTTGTGGGCTATAGCACAGTTGATTTTCAATAAAATTGAATTTTCTAAGAAATGTTTAGAAATAATCGAGCAATCAAAATGAAAATTGTCACAGCAATAACAGGTCCCAAAACCTATTGATAGAGGTATCAACCATCGTAATCGGACCATTTCAGATTTTTGCCGCCCAAAAACTTGTGGGCTATAGCACAGTTGATTTTCAATAAAATTGAATTTTCTAAGAAATGTTTAGAAATAATCGAGCAATCAAAAACGAAAATTGTCACGGCAATTACAGGTCCCGAAACCTATTGATAGAGGTATCAACCATCGTAATCGGACCATTTTAAATTTTTGCCGCCCAAAAACTTGTGGGCTATAGCACAGTTGATTTTCAATAAAATTGAATTTTCTAAGAAATGTTTAGAAATAATCGAGCAATCAAAACGAAAATTGTCAAAGCAATTACAGGCCCCGAAACCTATTGATAGAGGTATCAACCATCGTAATCGGACCATTTTAAATTTTTGCCGCCAAAAAACTTGTGGGCTATAGCACAGTTGATTTTCAATAAAATTGAATTTTCTAAGAAATGTTTAGAATTAATCGAGCAATCAAAATGAAAATTGTCACAGCAATAACAGGTCCCAAAACCTATTGATAGAGGTATCAACCATCGTAATCGGACCATATTAGATTTTTGCCGCCCAAAAACTTGTGGGCTATAGCACAGTTGATTTTCAATAAAATTGAATTTTCTAAGAAATGTTTAGAAATAATCGAGCAATCAAAAACGAAATTTGTCACAGCAATTACAGGTCCCGAAACCTATTGATAGAGGTATCAACCATCGTAATCGGACCATTTTAAATTTTTGCCGCCCAAAAACTTGTGGGCTATAGCACAGTTGATTTTCAATAAAATTGAATTTTCTAAGAAATGTTTAGAAATAATCGAGCAATCAAAAACGAAAATTGTCACAGCAATTACAGGCCCCGAAACCTATTGATAGAGGTATCAACCATCGTAATCGGACCATTTTAAATTGTTGCCGCCCAAAAACTTGTGGGCTATAGCACAGTTGATTTTCAATAAAATTGAATTTTCTAAGAAATGTTTAGAAATAATCGAGCAATCAAAATGAAAATTGTCACAGCAATAACAGGTCCCAAAACCTATTGATAGAGGTATCAACCATCGTAATCGGACCATTTCAGATTTTTGCCGCCCAAAAACTTGTGGGCTATAGCACAGTTGATTTTCAATAAAATTGAATTTTCTAAGAAATGTTTAGAAATAATCGAGCAATCAAAATGAAAATTGTCACAGCAATAACAGGTCCCAAAACCTATTGATAGAGGTATCAACCATCGTAATCGGACCATTTTAGATTTTTGCCGCCCAAAAACTTGTGGGCTATAGCACAGTTGATTTTCAATAAAATTGAATTTTCTAAGAAATGTTTAGAAATAATCGAGCAATCAAAATGAAAATTGTCACAGCAATAACAGGTCCCAAAACCTATTGATAGAGGTATCAACCATCGTAATCGGACCATTTTAAATTTTTGCCGCCCAAAAACTTGTGGGCTATAGCACAGTTGATTTTCAATAAAATTGAATTTTCTAAGAAATGTTTAGAAATAATCGAGCAATCAAAATGAAAATTGTCACAGCAATAACAGGTCCCAAAACCTATTGATAGAGGTATCAACCATCGTAATCGGACCATTTTAGATTTTTGCCGCCCAAAAACTTGTGGGCTATAGCACAGTTGATTTTCAATAAAATTGAATTTTCTAAGAAATGTTTAGAAATAATCGAGCAATCAAAATGAAAATTGTCACAGCAATAACAGGTCCCAAAACCTATTGATAGAGGTATCAACCATCGTAATCGGACCATTTCAGATTTTTGCCGCCCAAAAACTTGTGGGCTATAGCACAGTTGATTTTCAATAAAATTGAATTTTCTAAGAAATGTTTAGAAATAATCGAGCAATCAAAAACGAAAATTGTCACGGCAATTACAGGTCCCGAAACCTATTGATAGAGGTATCAACCATCGTAATCGGACCATTTTAAATTTTTGCCGCCCAAAAACTTGTGGGCTATAGCACAGTTGATTTTCAATAAAATTGAATTTTCTAAGAAATGTTTAGAATTAATCGAGCAATCAAAATGAAAATTGTCACAGCAATAACAGGTCCCAAAACCTATTGATAGAGGTATCAACCATCGTAATCGGACCATATTAGATTTTTGCCGCCCAAAAACTTGTGGGCTATAGCACAGTTGATTTTCAATAAAATTGAATTTTCTAAGAAATGTTTAGAAATAATCGAGCAATCAAAAACGAAATTTGTCACAGCAATTACAGGTCCCGAAACCTATTGATAGAGGTATCAACCATCGTAATCGGACCATTTTAAATTTTTGCCGCCCAAAAACTTGTGGGCTATAGCACAGTTGATTTTCAATAAAATTGAATTTTCTAAGAAATGTTTAGAAATAATCGAGCAATCAAAAACGAAAATTGTCACAGCAATTACAGGCCCCGAAACCTATTGATAGAGGTATCAACCATCGTAATCGGACCATTTTAAATTGTTGCCGCCCAAAAACTTGTGGGCTATAGCACAGTTGATTTTCAATAAAATTGAATTTTCTAAGAAATGTTTAGAAATAATCGAGCAATCAAAATGAAAATTGTCACAGCAATAACAGGTCCCAAAACCTATTGATAGAGGTATCAACCATCGTAATCGGACCATTTCAGATTTTTGCCGCCCAAAAACTTGTGGGCTATAGCACAGTTGATTTTCAATAAAATTGAATTTTCTAAGAAATGTTTAGAAATAATCGAGCAATCAAAATGAAAATTGTCACAGCAATAACAGGTCCCAAAACCTATTGATAGAGGTATCAACCATCGTAATCGGACCATTTTAGATTTTTGCCGCCCAAAAACTTGTGGGCTATAGCACAGTTGATTTTCAATAAAATTGAATTTTCTAAGAAATGTTTAGAAATAATCGAGCAATCAAAATGAAAATTGTCACAGCAATAACAGGTCCCAAAACCTATTGATAGAGGTATCAACCATCGTAATCGGACCATTTTAAATTTTTGCCGCCCAAAAACTTGTGGGCTATAGCACAGTTGATTTTCAATAAAATTGAATTTTCTAAGAAATGTTTAGAAATAATCGAGCAATCAAAATGAAAATTGTCACAGCAATAACAGGTCCCAAAACCTATTGATAGAGGTATCAACCATCGTAATCGGACCATTTTAGATTTTTGCCGCCCAAAAACTTGTGGGCTATAGCACAGTTGATTTTCAATAAAATTGAATTTTCTAAGAAATGTTTAGAAATAATCGAGCAATCAAAATGAAAATTGTCACAGCAATAACAGGTCCCAAAACCTATTGATAGAGGTATCAACCATCGTAATCGGACCATTTCAGATTTTTGCCGCCCAAAAACTTGTGGGCTATAGCACAGTTGATTTTCAATAAAATTGAATTTTCTAAGAAATGTTTAGAAATAATCGAGCAATCAAAAACGAAAATTGTCACGGCAATTACAGGTCCCGAAACCTATTGATAGAGGTATCAACCATCGTAATCGGACCATTTTAAATTTTTGCCGCCCAAAAACTTGTGGGCTATAGCACAGTTGATTTTCAATAAAATTGAATTTTCTAAGAAATGTTTAGAAATAATCGAGCAATCAAAACGAAAATTGTCAAAGCAATTACAGGCCCCGAAACCTATTGATAGAGGTATCAACCATCGTAATCGGACCATTTTAAATTTTTGCCGCCAAAAAACTTGTGGGCTATAGAACAGTTGATTTTCAATAAAATTGAATTTTCTAAGAAATGTTTAGAAATAATCGAGCAATCAAAATGAAAATTGTCACAGCAATAACAGGTCCCAAAACCTATTGATAGAGGTATCAACCATCGTAATCGGACCATTTTAGATTTTTGCCGCCCAAAAACTTGTGGGCTATAGCACAGTTGATTTTCAATAAAATTGAATTTTCTAAGAAATGTTTAGAAATAATCGAGCAATCAAAATGAAAATTGTCACAGCAATAACAGGTCCCAAAACCTATTGATAGAGGTATCAACCATCGTAATCGGACCATTTTAAATTTTTGCCGCCCAAAAACTTGTGGGCTATAGCACAGTTGATTTTCAATAAAATTGAATTTTCTAAGAAATGTTTAGAAATAATCGAGCAATCAAAATGAAAATTGTCACAGCAATAACAGGTCCCAAAACCTATTGATAGAGGTATCAACCATCGTAATCGGACCATTTCAGATTTTTGCCGCCCAAAAACTTGTGGGCTATAGCACAGTTGATTTTCAATAAAATTGAATTTTCTAAGAAATGTTTAGAAATAATCGAGCAATCAAAATGAAAATTGTCACAGCAATAACAGGTCCCAAAACCTATTGATAGAGGTATCAACCATCGTAATCGGACCATTTTAGATTTTTGCCGCCCAAAAACTTGTAAGCTATAGCACAGTTGATTTTCAATAAAATTGAATTTTCTAAGAAATGTTTAGAAATAATCGAGCAATCAAAATGAAAATTGTCACAGCAATAACAGGTCCCAAAACCTATTGATAGAGGTATCAACCATCGTAATCGGACCATTTTAAATTTTTGCCGCCCAAAAACTTGTGGGCTATAGCACAGTTGATTTTCAATAAAATTGAATTTTCTAAGAAATGTTTAGAAATAATCGAGCAATCAAAATGAAAATTGTCACAGCAATAACAGGTCCCAAAACCTATTGATAGAGGTATCAACCATCGTAATCGGACCATTTTAGATTTTTGCCGCCCAAAAATTTGTGGGCTATATGATTAGCACAGTTGATTTTCAATAAAATTGAATTTTCTAAGAAATGTTTAGAAATAATCGAGCAATCAAAAACGAAATTTGTCACAGCAATTACAGGTCCCGAAACCTATTGATAGAGGTATCAACCATCGTAATCGGACCATTTTAAATTTTTGCCGCCCAAAAACTTGTGGGCTATAGCACAGTTGATTTTCAATAAAATTGAATTTTCTAAGAAATGTTTAGAAATAATCGAGCAATCAAAATGAAAATTGTCACAGCAATAACAGGTCCCAAAACCTATTGATAGAGGTATCAACCATCGTAATCGGACCATTTTAAATTTTTGCCGCCCAAAAACTTGTGGGCTATAGCACAGTTGATTTTCAATAAAATTGAATTTTCTAAGAAATGTTTAGAAATAATCGAGCAATCAAAATGAAAATTGTCACAGCAATAACAGGTCCCAAAACCTATTGATAGAGGTATCAACCATCGTAATCGGACCATTTTAGATTTTTGCCGCCCAAAAACTTGTGGGCTATAGCACAGTTGATTTTCAATAAAATTGAATTTTCTAAGAAATGTTTAGAAATAATCGAGCAATCAAAATGAAAATTGTCACAGCAATAACAGGTCCCAAAACCTATTGATAGAGGTATCAACCATCGTAATCGGACCATTTTAGATTTTTGCCGCCCAAAAACTTGTGGGCTATAGCACAGTTGATTTTCAATAAAATTGAATTTTCTAAGAAATGTTTAGAAATAATCGAGCAATCAAAATGAAAATTGTCACAGCAATAACAGGTCCCAAAACCTATTGATAGAGGTATCAACCATCGTAATCGGACCATTTCAGATTTTTGCCGCCCAAAAACTTGTGGGCTATAGCACAGTTGATTTTCAATAAAATTGAATTTTCTAAGAAATGTTTAGAAATAATCGAGCAATCAAAAACGAAAATTGTCACAGCAATTACAGGTCCTGAAACCTATTGATAGAGGTATCAACCATCGTAATCGGACCATTTTAAATTTTTGCCGCCCAAAAACTTGTGGGCTATATCACAGTTGATTTTCAATAAAATTGAATTTTCTAAGCATTTAGAAATAATCGAGCAATCAAAAACGAAAATTGTCACAGCAGTTACAGGTCCCGAAACCTATTGATAGAGGTATCAACCATCGTAATCGGACCATTTTAAATTTTTGCCGCCAAAAAACTTGTGGGCTATAGAACAGTTGATTTTCAATAAAATTGAATTTTCTAAGAAATGTTTAGAAATAATCGAGCAATCAAAAACGAAATTTGTCACAGCAATTACAGGCCCCGAAACCTATTGATAGAGGTATCAACCATCGTAATCGGACCATTTTAAATTTTTGCCGCCCAAAAACTTGTGGGCTATAGCACAGTTGATTTTCAATAAAATTGAATTTTCTAAGAAATGTTTAGAAATAATCGAGCAATCAAAAACGAAAATTGTCACAGCAATTACAGGCCCCGAAACCTATTGATAGAGGTATCAACCATCGTAATCGGACCATTTTAAATTTTTGCCGCCCAAAAACTTGTGGGCTATAGCACAGTTGATTTTCAATAAAATTGAATTTTCTAAGAAATGTTTAGAAATAATCGAGCAATCAAAATGAAAATTGTCACAGCAATAACAGGTCCCAAAACCTATTGATAGAGGTATCAACCATCGTAATCGGACCATTTTAAATTTTTGCCGCCCAAAAACTTGTGGGCTATAGCACAGTTGATTTTCAATAAAATTGAATTTTCTAAGAAATGTTTAGAAATAATCGAGCAATCAAAACGAAAATTGTCAAAGCAATTACAGGCCCCGAAACCTATTGATAGAGGTATCAACCATCGTAATCGGACCATTTTAAATTTTTGCCGCCAAAAAACTTGTGGGCTATAGAACAGTTGATTTTCAATAAAATTGAATTTTCTAAGAAATGTTTAGAAATAATCGAGCAATCAAAAACGAAAATTGTCACGGCAATTACAGGTCCCGAAACCTATTGATAGAGGTATCAACCATCGTAATCGGACCATTTTAAATTTTTGCCGCCCAAAAACTTGTGGGCTATAGCACAGTTGATTTTCAATAAAATTGAATTTTCTAAGAAATGTTTAGAAATAATCGAGCAATCAAAACGAAAATTGTCAAAGCAATTACAGGCCCCGAAACCTATTGATAGAGGTATCAACCATCGTAATCGGACCATTTTAAATTTTTGCCGCCAAAAAACTTGTGGGCTATAGAACAGTTGATTTTCAATAAAATTGAATTTTCTAAGAAATGTTTAGAAATAATCGAGCAATCAAAAACGAAAATTGTCACGGCAATTACAGGTCCCGAAACCTATTGATACAGGTATCAACCATCGTAATCGGACCATTTTAAATTTTTGCCGCCCAAAAACTTGTGGGCTATAGCACAGTTGATTTTCAATAAAATTGAATTTTCTAAGAAATGTTTAGAAATAATCGAGCAATCAAAACGAAAATTGTCAAAGCAATTACAGGCCCCGAAACCTATTGATAGAGGTATCAACCATCGTAATCGGACCATTTTAAATTTTTGCCGCCCAAAAACTTGTGGGCTATAGCACAGTTGATTTTCAATAAAATTGAATTTTCTAAGAAATGTTTAGAAATAATCGAGCAATCAAAAACGAAAATTGTCACAGCAATTACAGGCCCCGAAACCTATTGATAGAGGTATCAACCATCGTAATCGGACCATTTTAAATTTTTGCCGCCCAAAAACTTGTGGGCTATAGCACAGTTGATTTTCAATAAAATTGAATTTTCTAAGAAATGTTTAGAAATAATCGAGCAATCAAAATGAAAATTGTCACAGCAATAACAGGTCCCAAAACCTATTGATAGAGGTATCAACCATCGTAATCGGACCATTTTAGATTTTTGCCGCCCAAAAACTTGTGGGCTATAGCACAGTTGATTTTCAATAAAATTGAATTTTCTAAGAAATGTTTAGAAATAATCGAGCAATCAAAATGAAAATTGTCACAGCAATAACAGGTCCCCAAACCTATTGATAGAGGTATCAACCATCGTAATCGGACCATTTTAAATTTTTGCCGCCCAAAAACTTGTGGGCTATAGCACAGTTGATTTTCAATAAAATTGAATTTTCTAAGAAATGTTTAGAAATAATCGAGCAATCAAAATGAAAATTGTCACAGCAATAACAGGTCCCAAAACCTATTGATAGAGGTATCAACCATCGTAATCGGACCATTTTAGATTTTTGCCGCCCAAAAACTTGTGGGCTATAGCACAGTTGATTTTCAATAAAATTGAATTTTCTAAGAAATGTTTAGAAATAATCGAGCAATCAAAATGAAAATTGTCACAGCAATAACAGGTCCCAAAACCTATTGATAGAGGTATCAACCATCGTAATCGGACCATTTCAGATTTTTGCCGCACAAAAACTTGTGGGCTATATGATTAGCACAGTTGATTTTCAATAAAATTGAATTTTCTAAGAAATGTTTAGAAATAATCGAGCAATCAAAATGAAAATTGTCACAGCAATAACAGGTCCCAAAACCTATTGATAGAGGTATCAACCATCGTAATCGGACCATTTCAGATTTTTGCCGCCCAAAAACTTGTGGGCTATAGCACAGTTGATTTTCAATAAAATTGAATTTTCTAAGAAATGTTTAGAAATAATCGAGCAATCAAAATGAAAATTGTCACAGCAATAACAGGTCCCAAAACCTATTGATAGAGGTATCAACCATCGTAATCGGACCATTTCAGATTTTTGCCGCCCAAAAACTAGTGGGCTATAGCACAGTTGATTTTCAATAAAATTGAATTTTCTAAGAAATGTTTAGAAATAATCGAGCAATCAAAATGAAAATTGTCACAGCAATAACAGGTCCCAAAACCTATTGATAGAGGTATCAACCATCGTAATCGGACCATTTCAGATTTTTGCCGCCCAAAAACTAGTGGGCTATAGCACAGTTGATTTTCGATAAAATTGAATTTTCTAAGAAATGTTTAGAAATAATCGAGCAATCAAAATGAAAATTGTCACAGCAATAACAGGTCCCAAAACCTATTGATAGAGGTATCAACCATCGTAATCGGACCATTTTAAATTTTTGCCGCCCAAAAACTTGTGGGCTATAGCACAGTTGATTTTCAATAAAATTGAATTTTCTAAGAAATGTTTAGAAATAATCGAGCAATCAAAATGAAAATTGTCACAGCAATAACAGGTCCCAAAACCTATTGATAGAGGTATCAACCATCGTAATCGGACCATTTCAGATTTTTGCCGCCCAAAAACTTGTGGGCTATAGCACAGTTGATTTTCAATAAAATTGAATTTTCTAAGAAATGTTTAGAAATAATCGAGCAATCAAAAACGAAATTTGTCACAGCAATTACAGGTCCCGAAACCTATTGATAGAGGTATCAACCATCGTAATCGGACCATTTTAAATTTTTGCCGCCCAAAAACTTGTGGGCTATAGCACAGTTGATTTTCAATAAAATTGAATTTTCTAAGAAATGTTTAGAAATAATCGAGCAATCAAAATGAAAATTGTCACAGCAATAACAGGTCCCAAAACCTATTGATAGAGGTATCAACCATCGTAATCGGACCATTTTAGATTTTTGCCGCCCAAAAACTTGTGGGCTATAGCACAGTTGATTTTCAATAAAATTGAATTTTCTAAGAAATGTTTAGAAATAATCGAGCAATCAAAATGAAAATTGTCACAGCAATAACAGGTCCCAAAACCTATTGATAGAGGTATCAACCATCGTAATCGGACCATTTTAAATTTTTGCCGCCCAAAAACTTGTGGGCTATAGCACAGTTGATTTTCAATAAAATTGAATTTTCTAAGAAATGTTTAGAAATAATCGAGCAATCAAAAACGAAAATTGTCACAGCAATTACAGGCCCCGAAACCTATTGATAGAGGTATCAACCATCGTAATCGGACCATTTTAGATTTTTGCCGCCCAAAAACTTGTGGGCTATAGCACAGTTGATTTTCAATAAAATTGAATTTTCTAAGAAATGTTTAGAAATAATCGAGCAATCAAAATGAAAATTGTCACAGCAATTACAGGCCCCGAAACCTATTGATAGAGGTATCAACCATCGTAATCGGACCATTTTAAATTTTTGCCGCCCAAAAACTTGTGGGCTATAGCACAGTTGATTTTCAATAAAATTGAATTTTCTAAGAAATGTTTAGAAATAATCGAGCAATCAAAATGAAAATTGTCACAGCAATAACAGGTCGCAAAACCTATTGATAGAGGTATCAACCATCGTAATCGGACCATTTTAGATTTTTGCCGCCCAAAAAATTGTGGGCTATAGCACAGTTGATTTTCAATAAAATTGAATTTTCTAAGAAATGTTTAGAAATAATCGAGCAATCAAAATGAAAATTGTCACAGCAATAACAGGTCCCAAAACCTATTGATAGAGGTATCAACCATCGTAATCGGACCAGTTTAAATTTTTGCCGCCCAAAAACTTGTGGGCTATAGCACAGTTGATTTTCAATAAAATTGAATTTTCTAAGAAATGTTTAGAAATAATCGAGCAATCAAAAACGAAAATTGTCACAGCAATTACAGGCCCCGAAACCTATTGATAGAGGTATCAACCATCGTAATCGGACCATTTTAAATTTTTGCCGCCCAAAAACTTGTGGGCTATAGCACAGTTGATTTTCAATAAAATTGAATTTTCTAAGAAATGTTTAGAAATAATCGAGCAATCAAAATGAAAATTGTCACAGCAATAACAGGTCCCAAAACCTATTGATAGAGGTATCAACCATCGTAATCGGACCATTTTAGATTTTTGCCGCCCAAAAACTTGTGGGCTATAGCACAGTTGATTTTCAATAAAATTGAATTTTCTAAGAAATGTTTAGAAATAATCGAGCAATCAAAATGAAAATTGTCACAGCAATAACAGGTCCCAAAACCTATTGATAGAGGTATCAACCATCGTAATCGGACCATTTTAAATTTTTGCCGCCCAAAAACTTGTGGGCTATAGCACAGTTGATTTTCAATAAAATTGAATTTTCTAAGAAATGTTTAGAAATAATCGAGCAATCAAAAACGAAAATTGTCACAGCAATTACAGGCCCCGAAACCTATTGATAGAGGTATCAACCATCGTAATCGGACCATTTTAAATTTTTGCCGCCCAAAAACTTGTGGGCTATAGCACAGTTGATTTTCAATAAAATTGAATTTTCTAAGAAATGTTTAGAAATAATCGAGCAATCAAAATGAAAATTGTCACAGCAATAACAGGTCCCAAAACCTATTGATAGAGGTATCAACCATCGTAATCGGACCATTTTAGATTTTTGCCGCCCAAAAACTTATGGGCTATAGCACAGTTGATTTTCAATAAAATTGAATTTTCTAAGAAATGTTTAGAAATAATCGAGCAATCAAAATGAAAATTGTCACAGCAATAACAGGTCCCAAAACCTATTGATAGAGGTATCAACCATCGTAATCGGACCATTTTAGATTTTTGCCGCCCAAAAACTTGTGGGCTATAGCACAGTTGATTTTCAATAAAATTGAATTTTCTAAGAAATGTTTAGAAATAATCGAGCAATCAAAATGAAAATTGTCACAGCAATAACAGGTCCCAAAACCTATTGATAGAGGTATCAACCATCGTAATCGGACCATTTTAGATTTTTGCCGCCCAAAAACTTATGGGCTATAGCACAGTTGATTTTCAATAAAATTGAATTTTCTAAGAAATGTTTAGAAATAATCGAGCAATCAAAATGAAAATTGTCACAGCAATAACAGGTCCCAAAACCTATTGATAGAGGTATCAACCATCGTAATCGGACCATTTTAGATTTTTGCCGCCCAAAAACTTGTGGGCTATAGCACAGTTGATTTTCAATAAAATTGAATTTTCTAAGAAATGTTTAGAAATAATCGAGCAATCAAAATGAAAATTGTCACAGCAATAACAGGTCCCAAAACCTATTGATAGAGGTATCAACCATCGTAATCGGACCATTTTAGATTTTTGCCGCCCAAAAACTTATGGGCTATAGCACAGTTGATTTTCAATAAAATTGAATTTTCTAAGAAATGTTTAGAAATAATCGAGCAATCAAAATGAAAATTGTCACAGCAATAACAGGTCCCAAAACCTATTGATAGAGGTATCAACCATCGTAATCGGACCATTTTAGATTTTTGCCGCCCAAAAACTTGTGGGCTATAGCACAGTTGATTTTCAATAAAATTGAATTTTCTAAGAAATGTTTAGAAATAATCGAGCAATCAAAATGAAAATTGTCACAGCAATAACAGGTCCCAAAACCTATTGATAGAGGTATCAACCATCGTAATCGGACCATTTTAGATTTTTGCCGCCCAAAAACTTGTGGGCTATAGCACAGTTGATTTTCAATAAAATTGAATTTTCTAAGAAATGTTTAGAAATAATCGAGCAATCAAAATGAAAATTGTCACAGCAATAACAGGTCCCAAAACCTATTGATAGAGGTATCAACCATCGTAATCGGACCATTTTAAATTTTTGCCGCCCAAAAACTTGTGGGCTATAGCACAGTTGATTTTCAATAAAATTGAATTTTCTAAGAAATGTTTAGAAATAATCGAGCAATCAAAATGAAAATTGTCACAGCAATAACAGGTCCCAAAACCTATTGATAGAGGTATCAACCATCGTAATCGGACCATTTTAGATTTTTGCCGCCCAAAAACTTATGGGCTATAGCACAGTTGATTTTCAATAAAATTGAATTTTCTAAGAAATGTTTAGAAATAATCGAGCAATCAAAATGAAAATTGTCACAGCAATAACAGGTCCCAAAACCTATTGATAGAGGTATCAACCATCGTAATCGGACCATTTTAGATTTTTGCCGCCCAAAAACTTGTGGGCTATAGCACAGTTGATTTTCAATAAAATTGAATTTTCTAAGAAATGTTTAGAAATAATCGAGCAATCAAAATGAAAATTGTCACAGCAATAACAGGTCCCAAAACCTATTGATAGAGGTATCAACCATCGTAATCGGACCATTTTAGATTTTTGCCGCCCAAAAACTTGTGGGCTATAGCACAGTTGATTTTCAATAAAATTGAATTTTCTAAGAAATGTTTAGAAATAATCGAGCAATCAAAATGAAAATTGTCACAGCAATAACAGGTCCCAAAACCTATTGATAGAGGTATCAACCATCGTAATCGGACCATTTCAGATTTTTGCCGCCCAAAAACTTGTGGGCTATAGCACAGTTGATTTTCAATAAAATTGAATTTTCTAAGAAATGTTTAGAAATAATCGAGCAATCAAAAACGAAATTTGTCACAGCAATTACAGGTCCCGAAACCTATTGATAGAGGTATCAACCATCGTAATCGGACCATTTTAAATTTTTGCCGCCCAAAAACTTGTGGGCTATAGCACAGTTGATTTTCAATAAAATTGAATTTTCTAAGAAATGTTTAGAAATAATCGAGCAATCAAAATGAAAATTGTCACAGCAATAACAGGTCCCAAAACCTATTGATAGAGGTATCAACCATCGTAATCGGACCATTTTAAATTTTTGCCGCCCAAAAACTTGTGGGCTATAGCACAGTTGATCTTCAATAAAATTTAATTTTCTAAGAAATGTTTAGAAATAATCGAGCAATCAAAATGAAAATTGTCACAGCAATAACAGGTCCCAAAACCTATTGATAGAGGTATCAACCATCGTAATCGGACCATTTTAGATTTTTGCCGCCCAAAAACTTGTGGGCTATAGCACAGTTGATTTTCAATAAAATTGAATTTTCTAAGAAATGTTTAGAAATAATCGAGCAATCAAAATGAAAATTGTCACAGCAATAACAGGTCCCAAAACCTATTGATAGAGGTATCAACCATCGTAATCGGACCATTTTAGATTTTTGCCGCCCAAAAACTTGTGGGCTATAGCACAGTTGATTTTCAATAAAATTGAATTTTCTAAGAAATGTTTAGAAATAATCGAGCAATCAAAATGAAAATTGTCACAGCAATAACAGGTCCCAAAACCTATTGATAGAGGTATCAACCATCGTAATCGGACCATTTCAGATTTTTGCCGCCCAAAAACTTGTGGGCTATAGCACAGTTGATTTTCAATAAAATTGAATTTTCTAAGAAATGTTTAGAAATAATCGAGCAATCAAAAACGAAAATTGTCACAGCAATTACAGGTCCTGAAACCTATTGATAGAGGTATCAACCATCGTAATCGGACCATTTTAAATTTTTGCCGCCCAAAAACTTGTGGGCTATATCACAGTTGATTTTCAATAAAATTGAATTTTCTAAGCATTTAGAAATAATCGAGCAATCAAAAACGAAAATTGTCACAGCAATTACAGGTCCCGAAACCTATTGATAGAGGTATCAACCATCGTAATCGGACCATTTTAAATTTTTGCCGCCCAAAAACTTGTGGGCTATAGCACAGTTGATTTTCAATAAAATTGAATTTTCTAAGAAATGTTTAGAAATAATCGAGCAATCAAAACGAAAATTGTCAAAGCAATTACAGGCCCCGAAACCTATTGATAGAGGTATCAACCATCGTAATCGGACCATTTTAAATTTTTGCCGCCAAAAAACTTGTGGGCTATAGAACAGTTGATTTTCAATAAAATTGAATTTTCTAAGAAATGTTTAGAAATAATCGAGCAATCAAAAACGAAAATTGTCACGGCAATTACAGGTCCCGAAACCTATTGATAGAGGTATCAACCATCGTAATCGGACCATTTTAAATTTTTGCCGCCCAAAAACTTGTGGGCTATAGCACAGTTGATTTTCAATAAAATTGAATTTTCTAAGAAATGTTTAGAAATAATCGAGCAATCAAAACGAAAATTGTCAAAGCAATTACAGGCCCCGAAACCTATTGATAGAGGTATCAACCATCGTAATCGGACCATTTTAAATTTTTGCCGCCAAAAAACTTGTGGGCTATAGAACAGTTGATTTTCAATAAAATTGAATTTTCTAAGAAATGTTTAGAAATAATCGAGCAATCAAAAACGAAATTTGTCACAGCAATTACAGGCCCCGAAACCTATTGATAGAGGTATCAACCATCGTAATCGGACCATTTTAAATTTTTGCCGCCCAAAAACTTGTGGGCTATAGCACAGTTGATTTTCAATAAAATTGAATTTTCTAAGAAATGTTTAGAAATAATCGAGCAATCAAAAACGAAAATTGTCACTGCAATTACAGGCCCCGAAACCTATTGATAGAGGTATCAACCATCGTAATCGGACCATTTTAAATTTTTGCCGCCCAAAAACTTGTGGGCTATAGCACAGTTGATTTTCAATAAAATTGAATTTTCTAAGAAATGTTTAGAAATAATCGAGCAATCAAAATGAAAATTGTCACAGCAATAACAGGTCCCAAAACCTATTGATAGAGGTATCAACCATCGTAATCGGACCATTTTAAATTTTTGCCGCCCAAAAACTTGTGGGCTATAGCACAGTTGATTTTCAATAAAATTGAATTTTCTAAGAAATGTTTAGAAATAATCGAGCAATCAAAACGAAAATTGTCAAAGCAATTACAGGCCCCGAAACCTATTGATAGAGGTATCAACCATCGTAATCGGACCATTTTAAATTTTTGCCGCCAAAAAACTTGTGGGCTATAGCACAGTTGATTTTCAATAAAATTGAATTTTCTAAGAAATGTTTAGAAATAATCGAGCAATCAAAAACGAAAATTGTCACAGCAATAACAGGTCCCAAAACCTATTGATAGAGGTATCAACCATCGTAATCGGACCATTTTAGATTTTTGCCGCCCAAAAAATTGTGGGCTATAGCACAGTTGATTTTCAATAAAATTGAATTTTCTAAGAAATGTTTAGAAATAATCGAGCAATCAAAATGAAAATTGTCACAGCAATAACAGGTCCCAAAACCTATTGATAGAGGTATCAACCATCGTAATCGGACCATTTCAGATTTTTGCCGCCCAAAAACTTGTGGGCTATAGCACAGTTGATTTTCAATAAAATTGAATTTTCTAAGAAATGTTTAGAAATAATCGAGCAATCAAAAACGAAAATTGTCACAGCAATTACAGGTCCTGAAACCTATTGATAGAGGTATCAACCATCGTAATCGGACCATTTTAAATTTTTGCCGCCCAAAAACTTGTGGGCTATATCACAGTTGATTTTCAATAAAATTGAATTTTCTAAGCATTTAGAAATAATCGAGCAATCAAAAACGAAAATTGTCACAGCAATTACAGGTCCCGAAACCTATTGATAGAGGTATCAACCATCGTAATCGGACCATTTTAAATTTTTGCCGCCCAAAAACTTGTGGGCTATAGCACAGTTGATTTTCAATAAAATTGAATTTTCTAAGAAATGTTTAGAAATAATCGAGCAATCAAAACGAAAATTGTCAAAGCAATTACAGGCCCCGAAACCTATTGATAGAGGTATCAACCATCGTAATCGGACCATTTTAAATTTTTGCCGCCAAAAAACTTGTGGGCTATAGAACAGTTGATTTTCAATAAAATTGAATTTTCTAAGAAATGTTTAGAAATAATCGAGCAATCAAAAACGAAAATTGTCACGGCAATTACAGGTCCCGAAACCTATTGATAGAGGTATCAACCATCGTAATCGGACCATTTTAAATTTTTGCCGCCCAAAAACTTGTGGGCTATAGCACAGTTGATTTTCAATAAAATTGAATTTTCTAAGAAATGTTTAGAAATAATCGAGCAATCAAAACGAAAATTGTCAAAGCAATTACAGGCCCCGAAACCTATTGATAGAGGTATCAACCATCGTAATCGGACCATTTTAAATTTTTGCCGCCAAAAAACTTGTGGGCTATAGAACAGTTGATTTTCAATAAAATTGAATTTTCTAAGAAATGTTTAGAAATAATCGAGCAATCAAAAACGAAATTTGTCACAGCAATTACAGGCCCCGAAACCTATTGATAGAGGTATCAACCATCGTAATCGGACCATTTTAAATTTTTGCCGCCCAAAAACTTGTGGGCTATAGCACAGTTGATTTTCAATAAAATTGAATTTTCTAAGAAATGTTTAGAAATAATCGAGCAATCAAAAACGAAAATTGTCACTGCAATTACAGGCCCCGAAACCTATTGATAGAGGTATCAACCATCGTAATCGGACCATTTTAAATTTTTGCCGCCCAAAAACTTGTGGGCTATAGCACAGTTGATTTTCAATAAAATTGAATTTTCTAAGAAATGTTTAGAAATAATCGAGCAATCAAAATGAAAATTGTCACAGCAATAACAGGTCCCAAAACCTATTGATAGAGGTATCAACCATCGTAATCGGACCATTTTAAATTTTTGCCGCCCAAAAACTTGTGGGCTATAGCACAGTTGATTTTCAATAAAATTGAATTTTCTAAGAAATGTTTAGAAATAATCGAGCAATCAAAACGAAAATTGTCAAAGCAATTACAGGCCCCGAAACCTATTGATAGAGGTATCAACCATCGTAATCGGACCATTTTAAATTTTTGCCGCCAAAAAACTTGTGGGCTATAGAACAGTTGATTTTCAATAAAATTGAATTTTCTAAGAAATGTTTAGAAATAATCGAGCAATCAAAACGAAAATTGTCAAAGCAATTACAGGCCCCGAAACCTATTGATAGAGGTATCAACCATCGTAATCGGACCATTTTAAATTTTTGCCGCCAAAAAACTTGTGGGCTATAGAACAGTTGATTTTCAATAAAATTGAATTTTCTAAGAAATGTTTAGAAATAATCGAGCAATCAAAAACGAAAATTGTCACGGCAATTACAGGTCCCGAAACCTATTGATAGAGGTATCAACCATCGTAATCGGACCATTTTAAATTTTTGCCGCCCAAAAACTTGTGGGCTATAGCACAGTTGATTTTCAATAAAATTGAATTTTCTAAGAAATGTTTAGAAATAATCGAGCAATCAAAACGAAAATTGTCAAAGCAATTACAGGCCCCGAAACCTATTGATAGAGGTATCAACCATCGTAATCGGACCATTTTAAATTTTTGCCGCCCAAAAACTTGTGGGCTATAGCACAGTTGATTTTCAATAAAATTGAATTTTCTAAGAAATGTTTAGAAATAATCGAGCAATCAAAAACGAAAATTGTCACAGCAATTACAGGCCCCGAAACCTATTGATAGAGGTATCAACCATCGTAATCGGACCATTTAAATTTTTGCCGCCCAAAAACTTGTGGGCTATAGCACAGTTGATTTTCAATAAAATTGAATTTTCTAAGAAATGTTTAGAAATAATCGAGCAATCAAAATGAAAATTGTCACAGCAATAACAGGTCCCAAAACCTATTGATAGAGGTATCAACCATCGTAATCGGACCATTTTAGATTTTTGCCGCCCAAAAACTTGTGGGCTATAGCACAGTTGATTTTCAATAAAATTGAATTTTCTAAGAAATGTTTAGAAATAATCGAGCAATCAAAATGAAAATTGTCACAGCAATAACAGGTCCCAAAACCTATTGATAGAGGTATCAACCATCGTAATCGGACCATTTTAAATTTTTGCCGCCCAAAAACTTGTGGGCTATAGCACAGTTGATTTTCAATAAAATTGAATTTTCTAAGAAATGTTTAGAAATAATCGAGCAATCAAAATGAAAATTGTCACAGCAATAACAGGTCCCAAAACCTATTGATAGAGGTATCAACCATCGTAATCGGACCATTTTAGATTTTTGCCGCCCAAAAACTTGTGGGCTATAGCACAGTTGATTTTCAATAAAATTGAATTTTCTAAGAAATGTTTAGAAATAATCGAGCAATCAAAATGAAAATTGTCACAGCAATAACAGGTCCCAAAACCTATTGATAGAGGTATCAACCATCGTAATCGGACCATTTTAGATTTTTGCCGCCCAAAAACTTGTGGGCTATAGCACAGTTGATTTTCAATAAAATTGAATTTTCTAAGAAATGTTTAGAAATAATCGAGCAATCAAAATGAAAATTGTCACAGCAATTACAGGTCCCAAAACCTATTGATAGAGGTATCAACCATCGTAATCGGACCATTTTAGATTTTTGCCGCCCAAAAACTTGTGGGCTATAGCACAGTTGATTTTCAATAAAATTGAATTTTCTAAGAAATGTTTAGAAATAATCGAGCAATCAAAATGAAAATTGTCACAGCAATAACAGGTCCCAAAACCTATTGATAGAGGTATCAACCATCGTAATCGGACCATTTTAGATTTTTGCCGCCCAAAAACTTGTGGGCTATATGATTAGCACAGTTGATTTTCAATAAAATTGAATTTTCTAAGAAATGTTTAGAAATAATCGAGCAATCAAAATGAAAATTGTCACAGCAATAACAGGTCCCAAAACCTATTGATAGAGGTATCAACCATCGTAATCGGACCATTTCAGATTTTTGCCGCCCAAAAACTTGTGGGCTATAGCACAGTTGATTTTCAATAAAATTGAATTTTCTAAGAAATGTTTAGAAATAATCGAGCAATCAAAATGAAAATTGTCACAGCAATAACAGGTCCCAAAACCTATTGATAGAGGTATCAACCATCGTAATCGGACCATTTCAGATTTTTGCCGCCCAAAAACTAGTGGGCTATAGCACAGTTGATTTTCAATAAAATTGAATTTTCTAAGAAATGTTTAGAAATAATCGAGCAATCAAAATGAAAATTGTCACAGCAATAACAGGTCCCAAAACCTATTGATAGAGGTATCAACCATCGTAATCGGACCATTTCAGATTTTTGCCGCCCAAAAACTAGTGGGCTATAGCACAGTTGATTTTCAATAAAATTGAATTTTCTAAGAAATGTTTAGAAATAATCGAGCAATCAAAATGAAAATTGTCACAGCAATAACAGGTCCCAAAACCTATTGATAGAGGTATCAACCATCGTAATCGGACCATTTTAGATTTTTGCCGCCCAAAAACTTGTGGGCTATATGATTAGCACAGTTGATTTTCAATAAAATTGAATTTTCTAAGAAATGTTTAGAAATAATCGAGCAATCAAAATGAAAATTGTCACAGCAATAACAGGTCCCAAAACCTATTGATAGAGGTATCAACCATCGTAATCGGACCATTTCAGATTTTTGCCGCCCAAAAACTTGTGGGCTATAGCACAGTTGATTTTCAATAAAATTGAATTTTCTAAGAAATGTTTAGAAATAATCGAGCAATCAAAATGAAAATTGTCACAGCAATAACAGGTCCCAAAACCTATTGATAGAGGTATCAACCATCGTAATCGGACCATTTCAGATTTTTGCCGCCCAAAAACTAGTGGGCTATAGCACAGTTGATTTTCAATAAAATTGAATTTTCTAAGAAATGTTTAGAAATAATCGAGCAATCAAAATGAAAATTGTCACAGCAATAACAGGTCCCAAAACCTATTGATAGAGGTATCAACCATCGTAATCGGACCATTTTAGATTTTTGCCGCCCAAAAACTTGTGGGCTATATGATTAGCACAGTTGATTTTCAATAAAATTGAATTTTCTAAGAAATGTTTAGAAATAATCGAGCAATCAAAATGAAAATTGTCACAGCAATAACAGGTCCCAAAACCTATTGATAGAGGTATCAACCATCGTAATCGGACCATTTCAGATTTTTGCCGCCCAAAAACTTGTGGGCTATAGCACAGTTGATTTTCAATAAAATTGAATTTTCTAAGAAATGTTTAGAAATAATCGAGCAATCAAAATGAAAATTGTCACAGCAATAACAGGTCCCAAAACCTATTGATAGAGGTATCAACCATCGTAATCGGACCATTTCAGATTTTTGCCGCCCAAAAACTAGTGGGCTATAGCACAGTTGATTTTCAATAAAATTGAATTTTCTAAGAAATGTTTAGAAATAATCGAGCAATAAAAATGAAAATTGTCACAGCAATAACAGGTCCCAAAACCTATTGATAGAGGTATCAACCATCGTAATCGGACCATTTCAGATTTTTGCCGCCCAAAAACTTGTGGGCTATAGCACAGTTGATTTTCAATAAAATTGAATTTTCTAAGAAATGTTTAGAAATAATCGAGCAATCAAAATGAAAATTGTCACAGCAATAACAGGTCCCAAAACCTATTGATAGAGGTATCAACCATCGTAATCGGACCATTTCAGATTTTTGCCGCCCAAAAACTAGTGGGCTATAGCACAGTTGATTTTCAATAAAATTGAATTTTCTAAGAAATGTTTAGAAATAATCGAGCAATCAAAATGAAAATTGTCACAGCAATAACAGGTCCCAAAACCTATTGATAGAGGTATCAACCATCGTAATCGGACCATTTCAGATTTTTGCCGCCCAAAAACTTGTGGGCTATAGCACAGTTGATTTTCAATAAAATTGAATTTTCTAAGAAATGTTTAGAAATAATCGAGCAATCAAAATGAAAATTGTCACAGCAATAACAGGTCCCAAAACCTATTGATAGAGGTATCAACCATCGCAATCGGACCATTTTAGATTTTTGCCGCCCAAAAACTTGTGGGCTATAGCACAGTTGATTTTCAATAAAATTGAATTTTCTAAGAAATGTTTAGAAATAATCGAGCAATCAAAATGAAAATTGTCACAGCAATAACAGGTCCCAAAACCTATTGATAGAGGTATCAACCATCGTAATCGGACCATTTTAGATTTTTGCCGCCCAAAAACTTGTGGGCTATAGCACAGTTGATTTTCAATAAAATTGAATTTTCTAAGAAATGTTTAGAAATAATCGAGCAATCAAAATGAAAATTGTCACAGCAATAACAGGTCCCAAAACCTATTGATAGAGGTATCAACCATCGTAATCGGACCATTTCAGATTTTTGCCGCCCAAAAACTTGTGGGCTATAGCACAGTTGATTTTCAATAAAATTGAATTTTCTAAGAAATGTTTAGAAATAATCGAGCAATCAAAATGAAAATTGTCACAGCAATAACAGGTCCCAAAACCTATTGATAGAGGTATCAACCATCGTAATCGGACCATTTCAGATTTTTGCCGCCCAAAAACTAGTGGGCTATAGCACAGTTGATTTTCAATAAAATTGAATTTTCTAAGAAATGTTTAGAAATAATCGAGCAATCAAAATGAAAATTGTCACAGCAATAACAGGTCCCAAAACCTATTGATAGAGGTATCAACCATCGTAATCGGACCATTTCAGATTTTTGCCGCCCAAAAACTAGTGGGCTATAGCACAGTTGATTTTCAATAAAATTGAATTTTCTAAGAAATGTTTAGAAATAATCGAGCAATCAAAATGAAAATTGTCACAGCAATAACAGGTCCCAAAACCTATTGATAGAGGTATCAACCATCGTAATCGGACCATTTTAGATTTTTGCCGCCCAAAAACTTGTGGGCTATATGATTAGCACAGTTGATTTTCAATAAAATTGAATTTTCTAAGAAATGTTTAGAAATAATCGAGCAATCAAAATGAAAATTGTCACAGCAATAACAGGTCCCAAAACCTATTGATAGAGGTATCAACCATCGTAATCGGACCATTTCAGATTTTTGCCGCCCAAAAACTTGTGGGCTATAGCACAGTTGATTTTCAATAAAATTGAATTTTCTAAGAAATGTTTAGAAATAATCGAGCAATCAAAATGAAAATTGTCACAGCAATAACAGGTCCCAAAACCTATTGATAGAGGTATCAACCATCGTAATCGGACCATTTCAGATTTTTGCCGCCCAAAAACTAGTGGGCTATAGCACAGTTGATTTTCAATAAAATTGAATTTTCTAAGAAATGTTTAGAAATAATCGAGCAATCAAAATGAAAATTGTCACAGCAATAACAGGTCCCAAAACCTATTGATAGAGGTATCAACCATCGTAATCGGACCATTTTAGATTTTTGCCGCCCAAAAACTTGTGGGCTATATGATTAGCACAGTTGATTTTCAATAAAATTGAATTTTCTAAGAAATGTTTAGAAATAATCGAGCAATCAAAATGAAAATTGTCACAGCAATAACAGGTCCCAAAACCTATTGATAGAGGTATCAACCATCGTAATCGGACCATTCCAGATTTTTGCCGCCCAAAAACTTGTGGGCTATAGCACAGTTGATTTTCAATAAAATTGAATTTTCTAAGAAATGTTTAGAAATAATCGAGCAATCAAAATGAAAATTGTCACAGCAATAACAGGTCCCAAAACCTATTGATAGAGGTATCAACCATCGTAATCGGACCATTTCAGATTTTTGCCGCCCAAAAACTAGTGGGCTATAGCACAGTTGATTTTCAATAAAATTGAATTTTCTAAGAAATGTTTAGAAATAATCGAGCAATAAAAATGAAAATTGTCACAGCAATAACAGGTCCCAAAACCTATTGATAGAGGTATCAACCATCGTAATCGGACCATTTCAGATTTTTGCCGCCCAAAAACTTGTGGGCTATAGCACAGTTGATTTTCAATAAAATTGAATTTTCTAAGAAATGTTTAGAAATAATCGAGCAATCAAAAACGAAAATTGTCACAGCAATAACAGGTCCCAAAACCTATTGATAGAGGTATCAACCATCGTAATCGGACCATTTCAGATTTTTGCCGCCCAAAAACTAGTGGGCTATAGCACAGTTGATTTTCAATAAAATTGAATTTTCTAAGAAATGTTTAGAAATAATCGAGCAATCAAAATGAAAATTGTCACAGCAATAACAGGTCCCAAAACCTATTGATAGAGGTATCAACCATCGTAATCGGACCATTTTAGATTTTTGCCGCCCAAAAACTTGTGGGCTATAGCACAGTTGATTTTCAATAAAATTGAATTTTCTAAGAAATGTTTAGAAATAATCGAGCAATCAAAATGAAAATTGTCACAGCAATAACAGGTCCCAAAACCTATTGATAGAGGTATCAACCATCGTAATCGGACCATTTTAGATTTTTGCCGCCCAAAAACTTGTGGGCTATAGCACAGTTGATTTTCAATAAAATTGAATTTTCTAAGAAATGTTTAGAAATAATCGAGCAATCAAAATGAAAATTGTCACAGCAATTACAGGTCCCAAAACCTATTGATAGAGGTATCAACCATCGTAATCGGACCATTTTAGATTTTTGCCGCCCAAAAACTTGTGGGCTATAGCACAGTTGATTTTCAATAAAATTGAATTTTCTAAGAAATGTTTAGAAATAATCGAGCAATCAAAATGAAAATTGTCACAGCAATTACAGGTCCCAAAACCTATTGATAGAGGTATCAACCATCGTAATCGGACCATTTTAGATTTTTGCCGCCCAAAAACTTGTGGGCTATAGCACAGTTGATTTTCAATAAAATTGAATTTTCTAAGAAATGTTTAGAAATAATCGAGCAATCAAAATGAAAATTGTCACAGCAATAACAGGTCCCAAAACCTATTGATAGAGGTATCAACCATCGTAATCGGACCATTTCAGATTTTTGCCGCCCAAAAACTTGTGGGCTATAGCACAGTTGATTTTCAATAAAATTGAATTTTCTAAGAAATGTTTAGAAATAATCGAGCAATCAAAATGAAGATTGTCACAGGAATAACAGGTCCCAAAACCTATTGATAGAGGTATCAACCATCGTAATCGGACCATTTCAGATTTTTGCCGCCCAAAAACTTGTGGGCTATAGCACAGTTGATTTTCAATAAAATTGAATTTTCTAAGAAATGTTTAGAAATAATCGAGCAATCAAAAACGAAATTTGTCACAGCAATTACAGGTCCCGAAACCTATTGATAGAGGTATCAACCATCGTAATCGGACCATTTTAAATTTTTGCCGCCCAAAAACTTGTGGGCTATAGAACAGTTGATTTTCAATAAAATTGAATTTTCTAAGAAATGTTTAGAAATAATCGAGCAATCAAAAACGAAATTTGTCACAGCAATTACAGGTCCCGAAACCTATTGATAGAGGTATCAACCATCGTAATCGGACCATTTTAAATTCTTGCCGCCCAAAAACTTGTGGGCTATATGATTAGCACAGTTGATTTTCAATAAAATTGAATTTTCTAAGAAATGTTTAGAAATAATCGAGCAATCAAAATGAAAATTGTCACAGCAATAACAGGTCCCAAAACCTATTGATAGAGGTATCAACCATCGTAATCGGACCATTTCAGATTTTTGCCGCCCAAAAACTTGTGGGCTATAGCACAGTTGATTTTCAATAAAATTGAATTTTCTAAGAAATGTTTAGAAATAATCGAGCAATCAAAAACGAAATTTGTCACAGCAATTACAGGTCCCGAAACCTATTGATAGAGGTATCAACCATCGTAATCGGACCATTTTAAATTTTTGCCGCCAAAAAACTTGTGGGCTATAGAACAGTTGATTTTCAATAAAATTGAATTTTCTAAGAAATGTTTAGAAATAATCGAGCAATCAAAAACGAAATTTGTCACAGCAATTACAGGTCCCGAAACCTATTGATAGAGGTATCAACCATCGTAATCGGACCATTTTAAATTTTTGCCGCCCAAAAACTTGTGGGCTATAGCACAGTTGATTTTCAATAAAATTGAATTTTCTAAGAAATGTTTAGAAATAATCGAGCAATCAAAATGAAAATTGTCACAGCAATAACAGGTCCCAAAACCTATTGATAGAGGTATCAACCATCGTAATCGGACCATTTTAGATTTTTGCCGCCCAAAAACTTGTGGGCTATAGCACAGTTGATTTTCAATAAAATTGAATTTTCTAAGAAATGTTTAGAAATAATCGAGCAATCAAAATGAAAATTGTCACAGCAATAACAGGTCCCAAAACCTATTGATAGAGGTATCAACCATCGTAATCGGACCATTTTAAATTTTTGCCGCCCAAAAACTTGTGGGCTATAGCACAGTTGATTTTCAATAAAATTGAATTTTCTAAGAAATGTTTAGAAATAATCGAGCAATCAAAATGAAAATTGTCACAGCAATAACAGGTCCCAAAACCTATTGATAGAGGTATCAACCATCGTAATCGGACCATTTTAGATTTTTGCCGCCCAAAAACTTGTGGGCTATAGCACAGTTGATTTTCAATAAAATTGAATTTTCTAAGAAATGTTTAGAAATAATCGAGCAATCAAAATGAAAATTGTCACAGCAATAACAGGTCCCAAAACCTATTGATAGAGGTATCAACCATCGTAATCGGACCATTTCAGATTTTTGCCGCCCAAAAACTTGTGGGCTATAGCACAGTTGATTTTCAATAAAATTGAATTTTCTAAGAAATGTTTAGAAATAATCGAGCAATCAAAATGAAAATTGTCACAGCAATAACAGGTCCCAAAACCTATTGATAGAGGTATCAACCATCGTAATCGGACCATTTCAGATTTTTGCCGCCCAAAAACTTGTGGGCTATAGCACAGTTGATTTTCAATAAAATTGAATTTTCTAAGAAATGTTTAGAAATAATCGAGCAATCAAAATGAAGATTGTCATAGCAATAACAGGTCCCAAAACCTATTGATAGAGGTATCAACCATCGTAATCGGACCATTTTAGATTTTTGCCGCCCAAAAACTTGTGGGCTATATGATTAGCACAGTTGATTTTCAATAAAATTGAATTTTCTAAGAAATGTTTAGAAATAATCGAGCAATCAAAAACGAAATTTGTCACAGCAATTACAGGTCCCGAAACCTATTGATAGAGGTATCAACCATCGTAATTGGACCATTTTAAATTTTTGCCGCCAAAAAACTTGTGGGCTATAGAACAGTTGATTTTCAATAAAATTGAATTTTCTAAGAAATGTTTAGAAATAATCGAGCAATCAAAAACGAAATTTGTCACAGCAATTACAGGTCCCGAAACCTATTGATAGAGGTATCAACCATCGTAATCGGACCATTTTAAATTTTTGCCGCCCAAAAACTTGTGGGCTATAGAACAGTTGATTTTCAATAAAATTGAATTTTCTAAGAAATGTTTAGAAATAATCGAGCAATCAAAAACGAAATTTGTCACAGCAATTACAGGTCCCGAAACCTATTGATAGAGGTATCAACCATCGTAATCGGACCATTTTAAATTTTTGCCGCCCAAAAACTTGTGGGCTATATGATTAGCACAGTTGATTTTCAATAAAATTGAATTTTCTAAGAAATGTTTAGAAATAATCGAGCAATCAAAATGAAAATTGTCACAGCAATAACAGGTCCCAAAACCTATTGATAGAGGTATCAACCATCGTAATCGGACCATTTCAGATTTTTGCCGCCCAAAAACTTGTGGGCTATAGCACAGTTGATTTTCAATAAAATTGAATTTTCTAAGAAATGTTTAGAAATAATCGAGCAATCAAAAACGAAATTTGTCACAGCAATTACAGGTCCCGAAACCTATTGATAGAGGTATCAACCATCGTAATCGGACCATTTTAAATTTTTGCCGCCCAAAAACTTGTGGGCTATATGATTAGCACAGTTGATTTTCAATAAAATTGAATTTTCTAAGAAATGTTTAGAAATAATCGAGCAATCAAAATGAAAATTGTCACAGCAATAACAGGTCCCAAAACCTATTGATAGAGGTATCAACCATCGTAATCGGACCATTTCAGATTTTTGCCGCCCAAAAACTTGTGGGCTATAGCACAGTTGATTTTCAATAAAATTGAATTTTCTAAGAAATGTTTAGAAATAATCGAGCAATCAAAAACGAAATTTGTCACAGCAATTACAGGTCCCGAAACCTATTGATAGAGGTATCAACCATCGTAATCGGACCATTTTAAATTTTTGCCGCCCAAAAACTTGTGGGCTATAGCACAGTTGATTTTCAATAAAATTGAATTTTCTAAGAAATGTTTAGAAATAATCGAGCAATCAAAAACGAAAATTGTCACAGCAATTACAGGCCCCGAAACCTATTGATAGAGGTATCAACCATCGTAATCGGACCATTTTAAATTTTTGCCGCCCAAAAACTTGTGGGCTATAGCACAGTTGATTTTCAATAAAATTGAATTTTCTAAGAAATGTTTAGAAATAATCGAGCAATCAAAATGAAAATTGTCACAGCAATAACAGGTCCCAAAACCTATTGATAGAGGTATCAACCATCGTAATCGGACCATTTTAGATTTTTGCCGCCCAAAAACTTGTGGGCTATAGCACAGTTGATTTTCAATAAAATTGAATTTTCTAAGAAATGTTTAGAAATAATCGAGCAATCAAAATGAAAATTGTCACAGCAATAACAGGTCCCAAAACCTATTGATAGAGGTATCAACCATCGTAATCGGACCATTTTAAATTTTTGCCGCCCAAAAACTTGTGGGCTATAGCACAGTTGATTTTCAATAAAATTGAATTTTCTAAGAAATGTTTAGAAATAATCGAGCAATCAAAATGAAAATTGTCACAGCAATAACAGGTCCCAAAACCTATTGATAGAGGTATCAACCATCGTAATCGGACCATTTTAGATTTTTGCCGCCCAAAAACTTGTGGGCTATAGCACAGTTGATTTTCAATAAAATTGAATTTTCTAAGAAATGTTTAGAAATAATCGAGCAATCAAAATGAAAATTGTCACAGCAATAACAGGTCCCAAAACCTATTGATAGAGGTATCAACCATCGTAATCGGACCATTTCAGATTTTTGCCGCCCAAAAACTTGTGGGCTATAGCACAGTTGATTTTCAATAAAATTGAATTTTCTAAGAAATGTTTAGAAATAATCGAGCAATCAAAATGAAAATTGTCACAGCAATAACAGGTCCCAAAACCTATTGATAGAGGTATCAACCATCGTAATCGGACCATTTTAGATTTTTGCCGCCCAAAAACTAGTGGGCTATAGCACAGTTGATTTTCAATAAAATTGAATTTTCTAAGAAATGTTTAGAAATAATCGAGCAATCAAAATGAAAATTGTCACAGCAATTACAGGTCCCAAAACCTATTGATAGAGGTATCAACCATCGTAATCGGACCATTTTAGATTTTTGCCGCCCAAAAACTTGTGGGCTATAGCACAGTTGATTTTCAATAAAATTGAATTTTCTAAGAAATGTTTAGAAATAATCGAGCAATCAAAATGAAAATTGTCACAGCAATAACAGGTCCCAAAACCTATTGATAGAGGTATCAACCATCGTAATCGGACCATTTCAGATTTTTGCCGCCCAAAAACTTGTGGGCTATAGCACAGTTGATTTTCAATAAAATTGAATTTTCTAAGAAATGTTTAGAAATAATCGAGCAATCAAAATGAAGATTGTCACAGCAATAACAGGTCCCAAAACCTATTGATAGAGGTATCAACCATCGTAATCGGACCATTTTAGATTTTTGCCGCCCAAAAACTTGTGGGCTATATGATTAGCACAGTTGATTTTCAATAAAATTGAATTTTCTAAGAAATGTTTAGAAATAATCGAACAATCAAAATGAAAATTGTCACAGCAATAACAGGTCCCAAAACCTATTGATAGAGGTATCAACCATCGTAATCGGACCATTTCAGATTTTTGCCGCCCAAAAACTTGTGGGCTATAGCACAGTTGATTTTCAATAAAATTGAATTTTCTAAGAAATGTTTAGAAATAATCGAGCAATCAAAATGAAAATTGTCACAGCAATAACAGGTCCCAAAACCTATTGATAGAGGTATCAACCATCGTAATCGGACCATTTCAGATTTTTGCCGCCCAAAAACTAGTGGGCTATAGCACAGTTGATTTTCAATAAAATTGAATTTTCTAAGAAATGTTTAGAAATAATCGAGCAATCAAAATGAAAATTGTCACAGCAATTACAGGTCCCAAAACCTATTGATAGAGGTATCAACCATCGTAATCGGACCATTTTAGATTTTTGCCGCCCAAAAACTTGTGGGCTATAGCACAGTTGATTTTCAATAAAATTGAATTTTCTAAGAAATGTTTAGAAATAATCGAGCAATCAAAATGAAAATTGTCACAGCAATAACAGGTCCCAAAACCTATTGATAGAGGTATCAACCATCGTAATCGGACCATTTTAGATTTTTGCCGCCCAAAAACTTGTGGGCTATAGCACAGTTGATTTTCAATAAAATTGAATTTTCTAAGAAATGTTTAGAAATAATCGAGCAATCAAAATGAAAATTGTCACAGCAATTACAGGTCCCAAAACCTATTGATAGAGGTATCAACCATCGTAATCGGACCATTTTAGATTTTTGCCGCCCAAAAACTTGTGGGCTATAGCACAGTTGATTTTCAATAAAATTGAATTTTCTAAGAAATGTTTAGAAATAATCGAGCAATCAAAATGAAAATTGTCACAGCAATAACAGGTCCCAAAACCTATTGATAGAGGTATCAACCATCGTAATCGGACCATTTTAGATTTTTGCCGCCCAAAAACTTGTGGGCTATAGCACAGTTGATTTTCAATAAAATTGAATTTTCTAAGAAATGTTTAGAAATAATCGAGCAATCAAAATGAAAATTGTCACAGCAATAACAGGTCCCAAAACCTATTGATAGAGGTATCAACCATCGTAATCGGACCATTTTAGATTTTTGCCGCCCAAAAACTTGTGGGCTATAGCACAGTTGATTTTCAATAAAATTGAATTTTCTAAGAAATGTTTAGAAATAATCGAGCAATCAAAATGAAAATTGTCACAGCAATTACAGGTCCCAAAACCTATTGATAGAGGTATCAACCATCGTAATCGGACCATTTTAGATTTTTGCCGCCCAAAAACTTGTGGGCTATAGCACAGTTGATTTTCAATAAAATTGAATTTTCTAAGAAATGTTTAGAAATAATCGAGCAATCAAAATGAAAATTGTCACAGCAATTACAGGTCCCAAAACCTATTGATAGAGGTATCAACCATCGTAATCGGACCATTTTAGATTTTTGCCGCCCAAAAACTTGTGGGCTATAGCACAGTTGATTTTCAATAAAATTGAATTTTCTAAGAAATGTTTAGAAATAATCGAGCAATCAAAATGAAAATTGTCACAGCAATAACAGGTCCCAAAACCTATTGATAGAGGTATCAACCATCGTAATCGGACCATTTCAGATTTTTGCCGCCCAAAAACTTGTGGGCTATAGCACAGTTGATTTTCAATAAAATTTAATTTTCTAAGAAATGTTTAGAAATAATCGAGCAATCAAAATGAAAATTGTCACAGCAATAACAGGTCCCAAAACCTATTTATAGAGGTATCAACCATCGTAATCGGACCATTTTAGATTTTTGCCGCCCAAAAACTAGTGGGCTATAGCACAGTTGATTTTCAATAAAATTGAATTTTCTAAGAAATGTTTAGAAATAATCGAGCAATCAAAATGAAAATTGTCACAGCAATTACAGGTCCCAAAACCTATTGATAGAGGTATCAACCATCGTAATCGGACCATTTTAGATTTTTGCCGCCCAAAAACTTGTGGGCTATAGCACAGTTGATTTTCAATAAAATTGAATTTTCTAAGAAATGTTTAGAAATAATCGAGCAATCAAAATGAAAATTGTCACAGCAATAACAGGTCCCAAAACCTATTGATAGAGGTATCAACCATCGTAATCGGACCATTTCAGATTTTTGCCGCCCAAAAACTTGTGGGCTATAGCACAGTTGATTTTCAATAAAATTGAATTTTCTAAGAAATGTTTAGAAATAATCGAGCAATCAAAATGAAGATTGTTACAGCAATAACAGGTCCCAAAACCTATTGATAGAGGTATCAACCATCGTAATCGGACCATTTTAGATTTTTGCCGCCCAAAAACTTGTGGGCTATATGATTAGCACAGTTGATTTTCAATAAAATTGAATTTTCTAAGAAATGTTTAGAAATAATCGAGCAATCAAAATGAAAATTGTCACAGCAATAACAGGTCCCAAAACCTATTGATAGAGGTATCAACCATCGTAATCGGACCATTTCAGATTTTTGCCGCCCAAAAACTTGTGGGCTATAGCACAGTTGATTTTCAATAAAATTGAATTTTCTAAGAAATGTTTAGAAATAATCGAGCAATCAAAATGAAAATTGTCACAGCAATAACAGGTCCCAAAACCTATTGATAGAGGTATCAACCATCGTAATCGGACCATTTCAGATTTTTGCCGCCCAAAAACTAGTGGGCTATAGCACAGTTGATTTTCAATAAAATTGAATTTTCTAAGAAATGTTTAGAAATAATCGAGCAATCAAAATGAAAATTGTCACAGCAATTACAGGTCCCAAAACCTATTGATAGAGGTATCAACCATCGTAATCGGACCATTTTAGATTTTTGCCGCCCAAAAACTTGTGGGCTATAGCACAGTTGATTTTCAATAAAATGTGGGCTATAGCACAGTTGATTTTCAATAAAATTGAATTTTCTAAGAAATGTTTAGAAATAATCGAGCAATCAAAATGAAAATTGTCACAGCAATAACAGGTCCCAAAACCTATTGATAGAGGTATCAACCATCGTAATCGGACCATTTTAGATTTTTGCCGCCCAAAAACTTGTGGGCTATAGCACAGTTGATTTTCAATAAAATTGAATTTTCTAAGAAATGTTTAGAAATAATCGAGCAATCAAAATGAAAATTGTCACAGCAATAACAGGTCCCAAAACCTATTGATAGAGGTATCAACCATCGTAATCGGACCATTTCAGATTTTTGCCGCCCAAAAACTTGTGGGCTATAGCACAGTTGATTTTCAATAAAATTGAATTTTCTAAGAAATGTTTAGAAATAATCGAGCAATCAAAAACGAAATTTGTCACAGCAATTACAGGTCCCGAAACCTATTGATAGAGGTATCAACCATCGTAATCGGACCATTTTAGATTTTTGCCGAGGCGAACCGAAATTACAAGAAGGTAGAATTGTCAGCAATATGACTTTATTTTGTATGTTCAAGTGTCACATAACTTAGTGGCACGCTTTGATACAAAATAATGTCACGTTGCTGACAATTATGTTGTTTTTTAAATTCTGTTCGCCTGGTAAAATAACAAAAAATTTTATGCGATTTTTGTGCGATCAGTATAAACGAAAAAATGAGTGGAAATTATGTAGAGATGAGTGGTTGGGTGGTAAGATGAAGGAGTAATGTGCGAAAGGTCTGGAGTTCTATTCTTGAAACTTCCGACTTTACTTTTTTTTTTTAGCAAAAATTAGATTTTTTTTTTTATTTCCACGAATTTATCGAATTTTACCAATTTTTTTTGCAGCGATCTCGATCCCCGCTATAATACAATCAGCCATTACAGGCAGCATTGTTGATGATTTGTCCAAATAACAAATCGTGAAGATACAAAACAAATTTTAAATATATGTACATAGATTAAAACAGCATTGGTTTACATTCACTCAATGGGCGATGAATGCACAAATGCCACACTTCGTCGACATTTCCTGTGTCCTTTAGACAAATCGTAAAGAGGATTTTTATAACTTAGAAAATGTGTATTATACATCAGTATTGCCCTGTGCTGTAAAACTTGTATACTTCTCTATTCAGTATCAAATTTGAGCAAAATTTTGATTAATTTTAAATTACCGGTAAGAATTTAAATGTTTTACCGGTAAGCGGTAAATGAAAAATCCTAAACGTTAAAGGTTTTTAAATGGTACAGGTACAGGGTCGAATGGTACAGGTACAAGTACTTTCTCTTTTATGATGGAATTCGACAAATGTGATGGAAATGGGATTCTAGAAAGTCCTGATATTTATATTTTTTTGTGTCCGACGTCTTTTTGAACCATATGTCGTTTGGAAATAAGGGACCCGATTTTTTAATAGGGTAAATTATATAGAATGATGGGTTTTAACAATAATTTCATAATATACGAGTATATTATGAAAAATGAGTTATTGTCTTTGGTTTTATCCTTGGCCGTGCTATGTACCTATTGAAAATTTCAATTTGATAAAGACTGGGTTACCTGGGTTAGTTACCTTAGGAAAGTAATCCAGATCATTTTGTATCACAATTAAATTTTAATTTTGGATGTACGATGTACCTAACACCTCTGATCGATCCTAAAACAATAGCGCAAAATAAAAGTGCCTAAGAATTTGTTTGCGGTTACATTTAGATGAAAATGGCTCAATTTTATTACTCTCAACATTCGACATAACATACTAAAGGTAATTATTGCTGAAATAGAATAAAACTTCTAAACATTTTTAACCTAAATTCACTTTACTCTACTCACACCCATAATTACCTACCCTGCACAGAAAAAAAAAAAAAAAAAAAAAAATCGTGCCAAATACCATAATAGAAAATAATAAAACAAAAAAAAACTCCACTTACCTTCCATATGCTGAATCAGCACTTAATTTGGAGCCTGATTGTGGATTCCCTGAAAAAAGGAAACTTTCGACACTCGACAACTCGTCCGAATCCGCAGCACCACCACCACCACCACTACCATGTTGATACAAATTCGTCGACGATGATTCACATAAGCGATCCAATTCATTTACACTATGTAACAGCTCTCGTTCGGCATCAGTAAATTCACTCAATTTTTTTACACTCTGCGGACTACTCATTATTTCCTCATCATCATCATCATCATCACCATCATCGTTATGACCATTACGATTTTGATTTATAATTAGTTCTGAACTCGCGACTCGTTCAATATTATTATTATTGTTATCATTATAAAAGCAGGCAGCATTACTGCTACTATTTGATATTTGGATTTGCTTAATCAATTTACTGAGTTCATTTTCAACATCATTGCTACTATTGTTATTAGCATTCAGATTTTCTTTTGATGCTCTAAAAGTTAGATTATTGTTACTATTAGTTTTTGTGATTGTATTTGTTTGTTTTATAAATTCTTTGTAATCTTTAAAAATTGGAAAATTCTCGTCATCTTCAAATGATGAGATAAATTCATCTAAATCAAAATCATCGAATAGCTTATCAGTTGTTAGTTTAATATTATTGTTTTTGTTCGTATTGTCGTCTGTATTTACTTCATTTTTATCATCATCATTATTATTACTAATCGGTTCAATTTGTTCCAGATGCTCGTCTTTATTGTTCTCACTATCATTATTATTATTATTACTATTATTATTATCAATATCATTAACATTATTATTTGTATTATCACTACAACTATTATCAAATAAGAAATTTTCTTTGCTTAATTTTAATGAACGTTTCAGACGTCGCGATTCTGTTGAGTTCCGATTATTATTATTATTATTGTTGTTGTTGTTGTTGTTGGTGTCACTGTTGTCCTTACTATTACTCGTATCATTTTCTAACGAATTGATTTCCATTTTTGTTGAAAAATTGAGATCAATCGTTGAATCGGATGCCGAACTATTATCATTGTCTGACAATTTAGTTATATTGATCGGTAAATTATCACATAAGTTTATAAGTTTTGGATCTATGCCGGACGTTGAAGATGTCGTCATTTTGCTAGACGAATTTAAATTGTCATTCGAAGTGTTCGACGATGACTGTGAAATGTTTGAGAGTCGCTTACTAAAACTATTATTTTTATCTTTAATCTCTTTCTCCGTTAGTGATGGATTTATACTTAGCTCATGTTCATATTTTAAAAACACGGCAAGACTATCGGTTTTACTCAATTCATTATCGGTTTTGTCAAGATTTTTTATATTTTTGCGACCACGCACCGAATTTGGATCACGCATTTGTATTGTACGATGTGTTGTAATGGGTGTAACAAATGCCGCCTTCACAGGCATCTCATCAAATTCAGATGATTTTAAAAATGATGATGATATAGGACCCTCGTCCACCGATATGCCACGCTGTATGGTCGGTTTTTTATTCGAAAATAAATTATTGATCGGTTTTAGACTTGAAATATTTGTCTTTGGTAGGCGTAGCGATGAGGTTCGTTTGAAATTGGATTTTACTGTATTCAAATTAACTGATCGTGACATAGATGAATTTGTCGGTTGAGTATAATTTTTACTAGTGTTTGTTGTGGTCGTCGGTGTTGATGTATTAGATGGCGAGAACAGTTCCTCCAGTTGTCGTTTGGCCGAAATAAACGGATCGTAGCTATCCGATAGGGCACTAAAAATAAAATAATTAGCAAAAAAAAAAATTATTTCACCTGACTCGGAATGTTATAAGCTTTTGATTAGTAACGGTATTAGTTTTCATGGCAAGAGCCTCATCGTTATAATATGGTGGCTGAAATACTTCCGATTCACATCGACTTGTATTTCCGTTGAAATTTTTTTTCGGCGGTAGGAGCGTCACAACTACTTTTTTCTTAATGCCTGATGGTTTCAGTTGTGAGAATGAGGTTAGTTTGCGCTCCGTTCTCTGAAGCGCCATTTTCTTTTCTTCGCGTATCTTCATCTGGGACGAAACGTATGGAGCAACGTGCAAATTATGTTTCAATGATGTTAGTTCTTTAGAAAATGATTGCTTTAAAATCATACTCTCATCGGAATATGCCTTTCCGGACGGCAGAGTTAATGGAATGTCAAGCTTTTTCTCGCGTTTCTGACGTTTTGAATTTTTTGGTGGTTGGCTAATTAAAATTAACAATATTTTAATATACATAAATTGCATTTTAAATGGTAGTTGGCATTGCTATAGGGAAGCCTAATTTTTCTATACTCAAAATATCTTACGCATAATTGGCGATCTTACCTATAGACAGCCATACTAGAAATTTCCATTGAATTTTTCGAACAATTTTAACCTCTAACTTTTAAATTTGCTGAAGATGATTGTCAAAATTTATTTGACAACAATTTCAATTTTATTTGCAAAACAGGAACTTTTATTTATAAAAAAATTTCCAGAATTGAATGGTACAAACATTTTATTTGACTTTTTCAAATTTCAAGGGCAGGTTGATCAATTGAAACGGTTCCGAAATAGTAAATTATGATTCATGGTAGGGCTACAGTACCAGGAATTGTGATGATAAGGGATTGTCGGGCATACCCGAGTTGACCCGAAAGAGTGAGGGAGTCGTGGCTCCTCCGAAATAAGGTATTCAACAATATTCTAGTTTTGCGAAACTAACCGTTCTGAATTTCAATGCAATCAACCCCCGATACCTAAAAAATAGCGATATTTGTAAATATTTTAGCTTTCGACAAAATATTACCGCGAGATAGACCCAATATTGCCCTAAAAAACATAAAAATTCCATTAAAAATTTAAAAAAAACAAATCAAATCAAATATCTGTGCGATCAAAACTCAAAAATCAAAAAATTAAGACATAATTTAACTAAGTAAAAAACAAAAGAAATCGAAAATACTGTGCTCCGGTAAATCATCTTCATTAAAAAATACACAAAACATAACTAAAATCAAATCTCGATTAAATCTCAATGAGTACAATCATCACAATATGTAAGACATAAATAATTAGAGCGAGAAATTAAATCGGGTATACAAAAAAAAAAAAATGAAATCATCGCCCCAAAAACTATAAATGCCATTTTTGTCAACCAATCAACAAAACTATTACGCGAATAAATTGTTAATTACAATGGATGTGAGTTAGAATTTGAGATGGGAACTTAATAGTTTCTTACCCTTCGCTCGTTGTCGATGATGTCATTGAATTTTGTAAGCTTTGCTTATTCTCCTGTTTGCTGCTGCTGCTACTGTTGTTGTTGTTGTTGTTGTTCGGGAGAATTGAATTTGATGGTTTTATGCTTGGTACAATTTGAAACTCGGACACGCTATTATTTGACATGTCATCACCACTGAATCCAGAATATTTTTCACGATTGGCGGCCCGTTTTGTCCTAAATGAATGAAATGTTGTTGTTAAGCTCCAGAATTTTACGTTTTGTATAAAATACTTACTTTAAAGGTGGCGCTCTATATTTGGTACGTGCCTCTAATCTTTCTTTGGCAACAGTCGTTGTTGAACTATTGTGACCTATTGAAATTCTAGTTTTCTCCTTGCACCACTCAACATGCCGGTCATATGCTTTCATACCGAAAAATCGTTCACAATGCGGACACTGATCGGTTACCGGTCCTAGGCTACGTTTAGCTAATTTTGGTGCTTGGGTTACGGTATTCTCGAGGCGTGCCGGCAACGAATCACGTCGTTCTTGGACGGGTGCCGCTTGTTGTTGTGAAGATTGTTGCTGTTGCTGATGCTGCTGCTTGTGGGCTATTTGTTCACTTGATTTTTTCTTTTGGATAGGTGCTGGCACCGATTTTGGTTGGCTAATTTTCATATGTTCTGGTTTTGGTGGAAGCAATGCTAAATCGGTACCCTCACGCCGTTGCCGTGAAGAATCGAATATTTTTCGTTTCTTTAGTGTCATTTTTTCACAAATTCGAACATGCTTAGCTAGGGTGACAGGTATAAAAGTGCGGGCACATATCGGGCAAGAATGCAAAGTTAAGTCAGGCGGCGTTGTAGCGATTATATGGTGATCGTTCAAATTGTGAAATCCACCACCAACAGCTCTTTCGGAAGGTGGTGGTGGAATTGGTGGAGGTGTTGGTGATGACGATGATTCATGGCTAGGGATCCGATTACCCAGTCTATGGTCATCCTCCTCTTTTATTGAACCTAGAAAGTAAATAAAACAATAAATTAATCAATCAGTTTGGGACAATGATGACAACAAATATGTTATCTAATCTAAACAATATTATATCTGATTAAAGTTGTATGTACATAATTTGGCCACAACATGCTTATTCGCATATAATGACATTCTTATTAGGAATGTAAACAAGAAAATAATGAATAAACGAATACTACAACAAAAGACATTCTATGGGGGTTGTGATGTCACCGAATTAATTTGATTATAATTTTTGTATTTTATTCACAACATTTGAATATCACATCACAATAAAACTTTAGTTGATGTTTAAAGAATTTTATACGAAAGAAGATACAAAAAATATGTCGAGATCATCGCAAGAAACACAATACATTGTACATTTGCGGATATTAAAGACAGAAATACATAATTCAAATGGCCATCAAATCTAATAAGCGACAATGTCCCACCCTTTTTAGATTAGATAGATTAGAGTGTTATTGTGTAAGAAATGTGCGGATGTATGGAATGGTTTGTAAAAGGTTCAAGGTGCAATTTTCTTGGCAAGACATTGAGCCCATTCGCAAAAGAAATTAGCTGAGCCTACCAGAAAAAGGAAGTAGTAAAAAACATGGTACGGCTATTTATATGCGGGAACACCGTGCGTGAAAGAAACAAGAAACGAATGTCTTCGCTACCTAGGCACAGAAACGAACTATCAACAGGTATAAAAATTGATTGTGCTGCCTGTTGTGATCACTTTATAGTGAGTTACGCTCAGACATAAAGTTTGCACCTTTTGCGCTTCTTATGCCATTCTCCCAGCTGAGTTTTCAAAATTAAATATCGAGACTGGGCGGGCATGCAATACTTGCCACGCATTATGGAAAAGGATAAGACATCAACTTTCACAACGTTAAACAGTTATAAATCTTGTCAACACGCCAATGTAAATGTTTTACTCGTACAGACAGATGCTCAACGTAACCACGCTGTCGAAAACTACAAGGCTGACACCCACATGGTCGACAACCTAAACCAAACCATTTATTTTTTTCTTAACCTACAGTAAATATACAGTCGGTAAACAAGCATGCAAAAACAAAAATTAACAAAAACAACTCATATCTAAACGAATTCTTCGAAATCTTTATCGAATGATGTTCTAGCAAACGACGGTCGCGCAAACAGCATGTGGGAGCGTAAATATTGAAAAGAGCAAGCAATTTGTCACAATCTATTCGGGAAATCAGAACATCGTGAACGAAGATAACAGATGCACGTCTCGTCGGTGATCCAAACGTTGTAGTTTCGAAGCGTTTTCTTGAACGGAACGAACAAAGGACATTCAGTGTTTTCAGTGTAAGCGGGCCGCAAAAGTCTTTACAATTGCGTTAAATGAAATCTAGCATAACGTAAGCTTTTGTAATAACAAAATCAAGGCGTTTAGTAAAAGTTAGATCACAAGAAATGGTTATACCTAAGTCGGAGATGAACTCAACTCTACCAACAGCAATATTATATAAAAAATATTGCTGAAATACTGGCGAGCGTTTCCGAGAGATTGACAAAATCCTACATTTATCCACATTCAACAACAATTTGTTGTTTTTGAATACAGGTTGGTTGAAAAGTATTGAAAGTGACACCTATTAACCAGTAGAGGAAACAAAATTTATACGCCATTTTAATATTTCATCTTTCAGTTGAACCAAAAACATCTATAATTCCAAGACAAACTATTATTCTTTATTGGCTGGTAATTGCTACTGAAGGTAGTATTGGTGACTAAATGATGACGGCAACGTCGCATATTACTTTACATTTATTTTCATACAAACACATATTTACTTTTTATTTGTACACTCTTGACAAAAATATTGTACCTTTTTGAATTCATTTTTGAATTTAATAAAAAAATTATTAAGATAATTTAAATTTAAAAGGTGTCTTAATATTAAAAATCGAATTGTGTCTTAATATTTTAATATTTAACATGTAGTAAAGCATTAAAATATGTACGCTTATTCGTATTTTTTAACACAATGAAATGTGCCAATTTTTAGTCTAGAGTGTAATAAAAATAGGTTAGGCAATGCTGTCGCTCTGAAAACTTTAAACGGAGTACGTTTACAATTTTCAGGGGAGTATTTCAAGTCAGAAGTGAGTAGAGTGCATACGAAATACAATAGTTAGACTTTAGACATAAATAATTGTTGTTGTTTTTGATCCAAATTTGAATATTAAAAGAAAAGTGATTTATTTATTGGTTTAGAACTATTCGTATATTTAACTATTAAAGTGTTAATTTATCTATTTTACTGTTAAAGCCATGTATGCTGCTCGAGCTAAATAGTTTCTAACGCGGCCACAACTCGCGACGAAATCACAGATATTTTTAGATTATCTTTTTGAGATTTTTAGGTTTTTATGGTAGGGAAGATTACCGGTCAGCAAAACCGTAAGTGGTTAATGGAAAATTTATTTTAAAGCAACTTTAGCTTCGAACCCTTATCATTTTCAAAAGCGTAATTATGACAGATGTATATCAAGACGGATATGTCAAATATGCGAACATTTTCATCATTTTCACAAAGCTAATTTTTGGGAATTAGAAGAAATTTTGGTGCAATTTAAAGATTTGTCGTTGCCAGATGATGATACCATAGTATAGGTACATATATACTTGAAACCTGGGCGAAATCTAAAAAAATCGCCTTAAAAAAACAGTACAGTTGTTCGAGTCGCATGTTTTAATTAAAATAAAGTTTTTGTTTTTTCTCAAAGTTTCCACTTTAATTATGTTTTATTTTCAAAGAAACTTGCGTATACTTTATACTTAATTTAAACGCAACTCTGTGCGATAAGGATGGAACTTGACTATTCTTAACCGGTTATGAAGAAATTGGGCTCTAATATGATGTTTCTAATTCTGGGAGCCTGCACCACTTATGGTTCCCTTCAGCTGCGCCCACTTTGTTTTAACTTCAATCCGCTAGGAATTGGTCCTTAAGTGGCGAGACAAGACTGTCAATTATTTTGATCCTAAAAACCGTAAATTCAATCGCCAAATTTAATTGAATAACTTTATTTAATTATCGCTATATATTTTATAACGGTTAACATTGAGCATTACAGAGAAAAGCAAAAAATAAAACACAACTATTTAAACCTTAGGCAGCCTCGGTATAGTCGAACGAAGAAGGTTAAGATTTTTAGAAGAAAGTTTTTGAGGGAAGTTCGAAGTCAAACCTTTTAAATAAAAAAAAATCAAGAACCTTATTATGGAAGGAATGACGTGTTGGCGGTAAATAAGGATATGCTAATTTACTTATGGATTCACAGAAAATCGTATTTTGAGAAAAACAATCACATTCACAAGTGGATTAAGTCTCAGCCTGCGTATGTTGCCAATTTGCCGTCTAATTTTAAAAAAAGAAATTGACACGGGCAAAATTTTAAGAAAATAATTTATAATTCACTAAGTCAGTGTGTCTGTGTAATTGTTTTGTGTGAACTAAAACGTTGCGTAAGTAATCGGATAAACATAAATATTATGTTGTGGAATTGGAGAGTTAGAGTTTTAGAGTTCGATTTTGGTTGGGGGCTGGCCCCACTTCGTTGGAGGGTTGATCTGGCTTTTAACAGAGTCATCCTAATAAAAAAAGTCAACAGGTTGTTTCTATCCAATCAAGTGATGTCAGTATTTCAGCTTCAGGCGGCTCTTACTTTAAACGAAGTACGTCTTGAGGGCAGTGTATCTAGTCAGATGGGAGTACAGTACATACGATTAGACCTTAACAATTGTTGGTATTTTGTGTTTAAAAAAATCACGATCCAGCAAATTACACTAAAATTGTTTTTATTTTTTGAGCCAATTTTGAATATTAAAAGAAAAGTGATTTATTTACTGGTTTAAAACAGATATTTTTAGATTATCGGTTTGAGATTTTTAAGTTTTTCTCGTAGGGAAGGGTACCGATCAGCGAAACCGTAAGTGCGGTTAATGGAAAATTTATCTTAAAGCAACTTTAGCTTCGAACTCTTTTCATTTTCAAAAGCATAATTTTCACAGATATGCAAATTCAGACATGTCAGAAATGTCATTGTCAGATACCTTAGTAGGTACCTAGGGGATAACCAAAAATATTCTCGAAGTCACGAAATATGTTGGGTATTTAATTTAAAAAAATTGCTAATAAAATTGGTTTTGTGGCGACGACTGGTCACAAACACAAAACTTGTACGTGGTGAAATCTCTTTTAAAAAAGTTTTAAACTTGCTAACTTGATTCTTGGTTTGGTTTTGGTGGTGCATCAAATGTATATTGGCTAAGTCAGATAATAAATTTCAATGGAGTTTCCTAACTCCACAAACGAATATGGCAAGACACTATAATGCCACTTTGATTATTAGAAAAAATTGAATGAAATTAGATTTGGCAAAGAAAAATTTGTTTTTTTACTTTTATAGCCACTCCAGGTTCCAGCACCAAATGGAGCACGTTTGCCGATGGATTTTAGTGAAGTGTTATGTCTGAGTTATAAAGCCGATTCTATTTGCAGTTCCTAATATAAAACTATAACTCCTTGAAGAAATATAGCAGAACACCACTCTTGAAAGGAGCTCGATAATTTAACGTGTCATGAGTACAAAAACGAATCGGAGAAGTACAATCTGAACAGCAAATGTGTATACATAAGAAGCTATTGACCGAGTTTGAAATTTATCATCGTATTGTGCGGTTCAAAAATTATATTGTAGCTATCATGAATAAGAATTTAGTTCCGGCCAAAGTTATGGTCCCGTTTTTGGGCGTACGTGCTTGCCTGAGTCGAGGAATTCGTTATAATTTTGAACTGATATTATTTCGAGGACCATGGTCACCATTCTAGAACAACTGGCATCTAACAGTCGACGAACAAAATTGGCACAAAGTTGTCACGACAATAATGTGTTTTGTTGTAGAAAATTTAATACTCTGTCCGTTAATACTTTTGTGGCAGTTGATGTTTTTTTTAAATTATGGTGAGTTGATTAAACGAGAACCTGGAACTTGAATGAGATACTGATCACGATATGGCCGACTATATCTACGATATTTAACGAGTGAATTAGTTTTTATTGTGGTATTTTAAGCGTTTTTGTCATATTAACCGTTTATGATGAAGATGTTGTCCAGGTCGAAAATGTCCTCACTAAAATGACACTATTAACGGCGGTTCTTGTTATATCTCAAAACTTTATTCCTGATGAGAATTTAATTTGGTGTCCTGAACAATTGATGACAGCCATTCGGCGCATGTTCATTATCTCCCAGTATCGTATCGTGAATTATTACATGTACATCAACAGTACCTGATCAATTCGGACAATTATTGCAACTGAAAGTGGTAACTACTAGTATCTTTGAGTTACATTAATTTTGTATTAAATTCATGTTTATTCCAGATTCATCTTGTTAACGAATTATAGTCCGCTAGTTACGCCATTTGTCATGTACTTCTGTTTCCGGTCACGGGCTTTGGAGATTGTTGATTTTTTTCGTTTAAGTTCGTTTGCTAAATGGATGTGCGAAAATATGGGAATCCAAATTGGCAGCTCACTAACAGTAATGAGGAGGAACAAATTATATCACAACCAGTTTGCCAAACGAATCAATATACGCAGGTTGAAAATGGTAAGACTGACATGAAAAACCTACAATGGAAAATGCCAAGTGGGGCTCGCCATTTTGTGCAAGGATTACGAAAACATGCTCTACAAGACTTGAATATAACGCGCGGTGCTAGAGGTTTCAATACTAATAATTTTACGGCGACGGGCCAAAGCAAACAAATTGGGGGTGAACATTCTTCGATAATTCAATTGATTTTGCGAAAGAACAACGTTGGATCAACAATGTGTCTATTCATATTCAGTCCACCTGGATATTTACCATCAAGCATGGTGCACACTCCGCTGAGCAATATTCATCAACAGAGTCTGATACATTCGCGGCATTCGGATGACTTCGATCGTGTGAAATTATGTTAAATTTGAATAATGCCAGCACGAATACACTACGAAGTACATCGCATAAGATTCGAATTTCTTGTAGGTAAATAAAATAAACAACAAGGTATATTTTTTTTTAATATATTAAAGAGATAAAAGCCGTATGGAAGCACATTTCTAAGTAAACTATTCAGTTGCTTCCATTAGGCATAAAACCTTTCCCAATGAACATGTAATTAACAAAATAATAAATAAATAATTCAATAATTAATAAATACAAATAAAATAAATAATGAATTTCATTTAAATAAAAAGGTCAGTCTTCGTTCAGTCAATTATCTCGAATGACAGAACCATTGTTGTTATTGTAATTGATTTTATTTCCAACACAAAACCTACACATAAATACAAGCATAAATAGCTTTCGTTTTATTTGATATTATTATACGGCGTTGCCGTGATGTGAATTGTTGTTGTTTCCTATGTATTTTTTTTTTCATATTTCATAGCACAAAACCAATACAAATTAGATTAGTGTTGGTTAGATTTTTTATTGAAGGCTTATATGTACACAACTAACACTAGGGGCAGTAGTCACTTTGTCCCTTTAAATTTCGTATAGTTCGTCTTGGAATTATAGATGTTTTTGGTTGAACACATAAAAAGTTTTATTTTGATCTGGCAATTCATTCTTTATTTACAAGTCATTAGAAGTTGACTTGTCAGTGTATTCGTTTACTAAATGGAAAAAAACGAATATCGTGCAGTGATAAAATTCTATGTTTTGGAAGGTTTATCAGCAACAGAAATTCATACAAAAATCTGCTCCTTCATTTCCAACTGTGCATCGATGGGTTTTAGAGTTTAAACGTGGTCGTTCAAGCGTTGAAGATGAACCACGTAGTGGACGTCCAAAAAGTGCAACAATACCAGAAATCATTGAGCAAGTGTATAATATTGTTTGTGAAGGTCCAAGTTTGACTAAGCGTGAAATTGCTGATATAGGCATCTCGGCCGAACGAGTACTCCATATTTTACATGTTGAATTACGTATGAAAAAACTGTTTGGAACACTGCTGCCGCATTCGTTAACAATTCAACAAAAACTGAATCGAAAACAAATTTCTCAGCGTAATTTGAAGTGTTTTAAGCAGAATAAAACCGATTTTGTGCGGAGATTTAAAACTATGGATGAGACTTGGATCTACCACCATGATCCTAAACTGAAACAAGAACGTTTACAGTGGACTGAATCTGGTTGTTCAGCTCCAAAACAGGTGAAGTCAGAACGGTCAGCAAAAAAGGTCATGGCATCAGTTTTTTGGCATGCAAATGGGATTTTGTTGATTGATTATCTTAAAAACGGTAAAACAATTAATTCTGAATATTATTGGAACCTTTTCGACCAGTTAGATAAAAAAATTCGATAAAAAAGCCCCGCTTTACAGTAGAAAAAAAAACATTTTTCATCAGGACAATGCATGTGTTCACACAAGTCATTTGACGATGGCTAAATTGTACGAATTGCTTGAACATCCACCGTATTCACCAGATTTGGCTCCCAGCGATTACTATCTCTTCAGAAACCTGAAACAATTCCTTCGTGGAAAGCGTTTTTCGTCGAATAAAGAAGCCTTTTCCAGCCGTGGAACAGTATTTTGCAGAGCTTCCGGAAAATCATTACAGAGACACATTCTTTCAGTTTTGCTTTCAATACTTTTCAACCAACCTGTACAAACAGAAACGCAATTAATTGGAGCAAATATTTTCATACCATCTGAAGATAGATTCAAAAAGTTTTGGTATGGCACTTCTTTTTCAGATTTTAAAATCGGACGAATGAAAGATAATTCCAGGGATCATTAAAAAACCAGTAATTAGGTTATTACTAAAGATGTGAGTCAGTGGCGGGCTAAGTTCTGAGCACAATTCTTAATAAGGATAGGTGAAAAGCCTTCATGTCCTGCCCTCTTATTAACTTCAAGTTGAGATAAACCATCATAAACTTCTGCTATACCATAAACTTTATAAAAATAAAATCAGAGCGATCGCGCTTAATTAAAGTCTTGATACCGTAGATACTTCGTAGACCGACTCTAAAAACCGATTAAATATTTCGGAGGGCTGACTGGCGAAAGAATTGTGAAAAATCATTGGGGTAGGAAATCGGACCACCTTCTTTTTACAATTTATGAAATTCCAGAAATTTTTTGGATTGGAAGTCAATTCATCTTCGATTTAGAAAATGTAGTCATTGTAAAGGAACCAGTTTAAATTTTTAAACTCCCTACAGGCAAAGTTGAAACTAGAATTAAACTCAACAGCGTGTAACTTAAATAAAGAATGTAACTTATTACGATGTGTTTCAAGACGTAGTTGTTGCTTATTGTACCATGGCTGATACAAAGGTTCGTTTCTTGAACGAGAAGCTCGTTGAATAAAATAACAGAATCTACCAAATTTCCTCCACGTTCGAGTATTATCCAATCAGAAAAGAATTGCTAGAAGTACACATAGTATTGGAATTTTATTGGAAAATGTATATCATGACTGGAGTATGATAAACACTCGTACATCCAGTAAAATCGTCACACGGCGAAAGCTATAAATATAAAAAGGTCAGTTGAAAAAACCAACTCCGCTTTAATATCTTATAATATTTTTGATGAAGAATGGACGGCAACAAAAAAATGTCTGTCCCTATACTATGCAGATAAAAGAAGCCAAACACAAGAAAATATGATAGTGGATGCATTCGAGTAGTGAATAAAACCAAAAGGGCTATTCAGCTGAAACAATCAACGTTTTGATTGAAACACATACAGAAACAGAGCTTCAGAAATTTTCGTCCGTTCAACCACGCTACCAGAGGCTGACGCATCCTGTCTAGAAATTCAAAACCTGAATTTCAGAAATTTGTCAATTCACAAAAGAAATATCGTACATCAACTCACCAAAACCCCGAACAAACGATGATACAATACCAACCTATACCACAATACCCCTACAGCGGGGAAACATGGCCTACAATATACAACACCAATGGATATTGACACATAAATACAAATGAGACAGACTACATCAACCGTCCAACCAATCAAGATAATCCAACGGCAAAACGAGGTTATTCTGACCGTTAGAATCAGTGAGACAACAGAATATCAACCACATGGAAACGCAACCAGAAGGATAATACGAAGGACCAAATATTCAATGAAGACCAGTATACAGAAACCTCTCTAGCGTACCATACCTAGGGTATAGATCGACACAAGAATAAATAGGAACTTTATAAAACTAGAATTAGCCAATAGCGCTGAAGGAGGGTGACATCGGTATCAGTAAGAAAATTAGCGGACAATTCTTCAAAAGTATTGGCATCAACAATAGCAATAATTGACAGAAAAAACAAATATTAATAATAACACGAAACATTAGAATTCCATTACGAGAAACACCATCACTTCAACAAGTCAACTACATGGAAATCCATAAGCCATCTTTCATTAGAAACAAAACAGCAACTCCAAACACTAGTATCAAATTTAAAATTTTATTCGAACCTGGAACCAACATAGAAACAATTAATACTGGAGTAAGAGCCGAAATTAAAACAATTACGGTGAACCAATATATACTAAGGCGTGTATAGTCGTAACCAATATATATCCATACGACCATACAGTAAGAGACAGGAGGTGGAGAAACAAAAATAACCCAGCTCTTAACAGCCGGAATCGTTAGACCCTCTAAGGACCCATATAACTCACCGATCTGTGTTGTCCGAATAAAAAAATATAGGACACAATATCAGACTCATATCCGATTCCAGATATATCCAGTACATTAGCAAATCTCGAAGACTCTATATTTTTTACAACCGTAGACCTAGAGCATCGGGGTTCCACCAGACAAAATGAAAGAAGCGGATACATAAAAAGGGTCCCTTTTGAAACGCGATATTTCGAAACGCGATACGGTACAAAACGCGATGTAGTACAAAACGCGATTTACTACAAAAAAAGCGATAATACCCAATACTTCAAAATATAAAGGTGAAGGAAAATTTTATATGTGAAATGAAGGAAGATTAATAATTTTAAAATATCGCGTTTTGTACCTTAACGCGTTTTGTACCATATCGCGTTTTTGAAATATCTCGTTTCGTCATATCGCGTTTCGAGCAGATCCCCATACAAAAAACCTCGTTTTCCACAATGAACGGGAAATACGAGTCTCTACGACCTCCTTTTATCTTAAAGGACGCTCCAAAAGGAAGCAGCATCAAGGATAAAGGGGAAATTAGCCGCTTAATTAAGGAAATAGAAACTTGCTGTATTCCAATGAAATAGAGGCTAAAGAATACACGCAACCAATGATGATGGTTAAAGATTCTACAATTCTGTAAGCCATATCTGTACCTAGGACGAGTAAGCAGAACTACAAGCAACCTCGTCATCATAAAATCAACAATCGGTATCTGCAAACAAGGGTTTGGTTAGAAAAGTTTAAACAAAAATTTTCATTGCATGTGCATTAGCTATTCATTAATTTATGGTTGAATTCAAGAAAAATGTAGAAGATGGTGGGAATTTGGCGGATGAGATTTTAAATGCGGACGAAACTGGTTTAAACTGGAGGAAATTACCATCTCGTACATATATTTCCAAGAACGAGAAGTCCGTGCCTGATTTTAAAATGTTGAAGGAGCGAATCACTCTTCATTTATGCAGTAATGCATCGGTAGATTGTATCATGATGCCGATATTTATTAATAAATCATTGAATCCTTGAGCCAATAAAAAAGCTTGGATGACGGCAGATACATACGTTTAAGAATTGGTTTAACAACTATTTTGTGCCGGATATAGAAAGCTAACTTACCAAGGAAAAATTATATATCAAAGTTTTATTGTTGTTAGATTAGGACATCGAAAGAAGCTATTTCATTCTAATGTGAAGGGATCAAGGTGTGATCTCAACTTTTAAATCATAATACGTACGATTGAATTTTCAGGCTATTTTAGAGAATATAGAGTGCGAAGAAAATAAATCACTGTCTCAAGCTTGGAAGGAGTTTTCAATCCTAAAATGTATAAAAACAATAACTTGAGTGACCTTAGACCTTCAACACTGAATGTATATTGGAAAGCTCTTTTACCGGAGGTGGTCCACATAAAAAATCTTATGCCAACCAAAAACACTGAATACGATCATATAATTAATGTTGGTCGTTTGTTACCTGGTGAAGGATTTGATGATTTGAATTCTCAAGACGTTGATCAACTGTTTAAACTTTGAGTGAATATGAGTTAATGGAGTTTGTAACAGGCTCTAATTGAAACACAATGGCAAATAATACTGAACAAAATTTTGAGGCTATGGCTTATTCGGTGTCTACACTATGCAATTCCACTGATATTTTCTATCATGATATAAATTTTATCAATGTATGTGTGTGTGTATATTATACGCATTTTGACACTAGCAAATATATCAGGAGGCTATTTCACGAAATTATATTAGTAAAATATTAGGAAATGTCATAAAAAAGTTGTTTTGTTTTGCCATTTGAAATTGCTCTCAAGCTGACAAAATGTCTTTTGAAGACGTTAGAAGAAAAATAAGGAATCTTCGAAATGTACAAAATAAAAAATTAAAGCAGAGTAAAAAAAAATCTGGAAGCGCTGTTGTTGACGAGACGATAGAAAATCTTGGTACTTTATTAATTTTTTTCTGCTGAATGTTAATTAACGGACCAACTGTTTATCTGTATTAGTATGATTCGCTAGTACATAACGCATAGCACATTCTGTATATATAGAATGTAAATTGTGGTATAATCAGTCCAGTCGCCGCGGCCTGATGGGAAGATTGATTTTTTCATAATCATCAGCTTATCAGTTCTAAACTGGATTGAATTCTCTTACAATCTTCGGAACGTATTAAAATCATAAAATTCTTGGTATTTGTACAAGGAAATGAAGTTTTTGGACGAAGTGGTAGTTCTCCATATTGTACAATTTTCTGAAAAAATTACTTTGACAAATTATTTTTAACCTAACCACAACTGGCAAGTGTTAAACGACAACTAATTTAATCATACCATTGAAACAATTTTGTTTGACATTTGAAGATATTATTATGATAGTGAAATGCCCAGCTACGATATTTTTTGGATAGATATTTGTCAATACATTGAAAAAAAACATATACAAACATAAAATTGCTGATAGAAAATATCAGTGGATTTGCATAGTGTAGACACCGGGTTAAGAAATATCAAGCGATGATGATATTCAGCCTACCAAAAAAAAAAAAAACGAAATACTGAACGAACGATTTTTTTGTACCGACATACACTATGACCCCGTTTTGTGTCGCAGTTAGGTTCCTAAAAATAGCGACTCAAAGTGAAACAACGCAAACTGAAAATTATTTTTTTATATTTTTGCAATGAAACTCCATAATTTTTGCACTTGTGTAGACTTATGCGAAACCAATTAATCGTATAACTCGAGGGATACCCGTATAAATGAAAATATTTTTGAAATTTTTCTAAAGTTTGCCTGTCATCCTTGCGCAAAGGGTTAAATGCTAAGCGCGTTTAGGAGAATTTCTATTTTTAGTATGTGAATAATTACACACAAATTTGTGAAATATGTTCTAATTTCTATGAATGACAGAATTTCAATAAATCGTCAAACCGAAGGTTTGGGCAGATCCACTCAAAGACATATGCTGTCCAAAGACAAAGATGTTTCACATTTCGAAGTGCCGCATTAATTTCTGAAAAATGACAATCCCATTCATTATGACTATTATCATCCAGATAAGAAATAATGCTCGCTAGTAACGCCCGATTTACTCATTCTGACGCATTACTTTGTGACGAATAAATGGGAGTACGGACGTGAGTAACGTCGTATTTCTTTAAAAGATCTTGAAATACATTAGAAAGAAATTGTTTACCATTATCAGAAGTGATTACAGGAGGCACTGAAAAGAGCAGAAATATTTCATTTTCCAAAAATGTACACAGAGAAGAGGCAGAAGCTTCACGCAGAGGTTTAACGAGAACAAATTTTGAATAATGATCCAACAAAAATGCGATACAGGTATTGCCCCTTTTCGAGCGCGGAAATGGTAGATTTCGTTTGAGAACCCATAAAAGGTTGGGTACTACTGTTAACAGATTTATTCATCTTGCAATGAAGACAATTAGAGATAAAAAATTTAGTTTGTTTAGCCATATCAGACCAGAAAAATTGCCGTTGAATTTTCTCTAACATTTTGTCAATACGCATATGCGCAGAAGTAGGAGGGGAATGTGCCAGCTTAATTAATTTTGTCGTCAAGGATAGTGGAACTACTAACTTCCATTCAGACAGATCAGTCGCTGTATAGCGCGAGGCATAAAACGGTAAAATCAAGAGTTTATTGTCGCATATTTTAAAGTTATGTTCGCAATCTTTTAGTTGTTGTACTCGATTGATTTGTTGAAAATATTCATCATCCTGAAAAGCTGAAGAATTGAGTTGCCTCAATATAAAAAGCTCTTGTGAGGGCATCAGGTACAACATTCACCGATCCTTTACGTTAACCGATATCAAACTTGTACGCTTGCAGTTTTAAACTCCAGCGGGCGTGTCTACCACATAAATCTTTTTGGGACATCAACCACCGGAGACTAGCGTGATCGGTATAAATCGTGAACGGATATCCCTCGATGTAGGGCCGAAATTTTTGCACACTAAGTACTGCGGCGTAACACTCAAGCTCAGTTACAGAATAATTGCGTTGAGCAGCATTTAGTTTGTGTGAAAAAAATGCAATGGGGTGTTCAGCGCTATCCGAGTCTAGCTGAAATAAAACACTACCCACGCCAACAGCACTTGCGTCACACTGAATATAAAAAGGGTGCCCATAAACAGGATTCTCCAAAACAGGAGCAGAAGATAAATCCAATTTAAGAGCTTGAAAGGATTCCTCAGCGTGAAGATTCCATTTAGATTTAGATTTCTTTCCGGTTAAGTCAGATAGTGAAGCAGCTAAAGAGGCGAAGTTTTTTATTATAAATCATCGATACCACCCACATAATCCCAAGAAGCTACGTATCTGTTTGGTTGTTTTGGGTCTTGGAAATTCACTAAACGATTTACATTTTTCTGGATTGGTGCGAAGGCAACCCTATATTTAACCTCTTTTAACGCAAACTGTCTTTTTTCCACATTTATAGTTAAACCCGCATTACGAAGCAAATGAGCAATCATCTCTGAAAGTTCAAAATGTTCTGATAAAGTGGAAGAAGTAACCAATAGGTAGTCGAGGTAAAAGACTTAGTGGCATAGTGTTTGTGGAGTATTACACAACTCAAATGGCATGACCTTGAAGTGATACAAGGGACGACCAGGAACAATAAACGTCGTCTTATCTCTGGATTGTGGGTCAAGCGGTATCTGCCAAAAGGCATCTTTTAAGTCGATTGACGAAATATAACGAGTTTGATCCAATCGACCCAACAATACATTAATATAAGAGGAAGCTGATACGCATACCTGACCGTCACCTTGTGACGAAACATGCGATCTAGCTCTTCATACATCAATTTTTGTTTCACAGGCGAAACCGAATAAAACCGTTGTTTAACAGGCTTGGCTTCACCGACATCAATCACGTGAGATACTAATGTGGTTCTTCCAAGACCTAATTTAACACTTAACGGAAATTTATTTACAATAGTAGAGGTCTTACTGTCATCTTCTGGAGAAGGCAGATGAAATTTCGGAGAGACAGAAATCCAAAGAATCGGTTATGTCACATAAGGAAGATATTTGGGGTGAAATTCCAAATTGATTCCAAAATGCAATCCCTAAATATAACGACTGTTCTAACGTAGGCACTAAATAGAAACGTATATTATGACATTGAGAATTAAACTGAACTTGAGCATGTACATAACCAATAATGGGTTGTTTTTGACCACTGGCAGTTTGAATTGAAGAAGGAAATTTTAAGTTTTCGGAACCACAACCGAAAACGCTAACACTCGCTCCACTGTCTAAAAGACCTCGGTAAGGAACATCATTAACAAGGATATTGGCATAAGGCCGTTTATCACTCGTTTCAGAACCGATTATTGAAGAGACAACGAAGGATCTCATGACCCGATGGTTCCTCCCAATATTTTTTTGAACGTAGCAAACGAAGCGGGTTGAACTTTCGAAAAGTGTCAAGGACAGAGAGAACAGAATTAGAAAAATGAGTTTTATCAGAAAAGCGAAAATGTGAAGTAAAGGGTTTTCAAATAAGGACTTGACAACTTTGAACTTTCACTGTGAACGCACCCTTAAACCAATAACCAAACAGTTTCAAAACATTCAGTAAGGATAACATTTTCATCATGGTGAAATACACGAACGAACAACGTTTACAAATAATTAAAATTTACTACAAAATTTCCGAGTCGGTGACTGCAACTTCAAGAGCGTTAATTCCAATTTTTGGTCGTAATTATCGTCCCAGTAGACAAGCAATTTATAATCCAGTGAAAAAATTTGAGTCTAAATATTCGCTGTCGAATGTTCCCGTGCCAGCGAGACAACGGGTTGGTCGAAGTGCCGAGAATATTGCTGCCGTTCAAGCGTCCGTCGCAAACGAACCAAAACAGTCGATTCCTCGGCGTTCTCAAGAATTGGGCATCGCTCAGATCATACTTTAGCGAATTTTGCGAAAGAATCTTGGCTTGCACCCTTGTAAGATAAAGTTAATACAAGAACTAAAGCCACTCGATCATATAAAGCGACGTACGTTGTCGGATTGTGCTCTCGAAATGTTAGAAGAAGATGACCAATTTCATCGCAAAATCATCTTCAGTGATGTAGCGCATTTTTGGGTAAATGGCTTCGTCAATAAACAGAATATGCGTTATTGGTCAGGGGAAAACCCTCATTTGCTTCATCCACAAAAAATAACTGTATGGTGTGGTTTTCATGCTGGTGGTGTCATTGGACCGTTTTTTTTTTTTTTGTTGATGAAAATGACCGTCGCGTTACAGAGAATGGAAATCGCTACAGAGACATGTTGCAACGTTATTTCTTTGGTCAATTGCACGTGCTATATATTAATGATATGTGGTTTCAACAAGATGGTGCGACATATCACGCAGCGGGTCTAACAATCGACTTATTGAAATCTAAATTCGATGAACGTGTTATATCCAGAAATGGTCCTCTCGATTAGCCGCCTAGATAGTCTGATTTAACACATGTAGACTTTTTTTTTATGAGGCTACGTTAAATCATTGGTCTATGCCAACAAGCCGACGTCGTTAGAGGAGCTCAGAACCAATATTGAATGAGAGATAGCGACCGTTTCCGTCGAAATGTGTGGCAGAGTCATCGAAAATTGGGTTCAACGAATCGATACATGCAAACGTTCCCGTAGTGGACATATGAACGATGTCGAATTCCATACTTAAATGGTTTGATTGTACTTTCGTTTGCGTTTTATTTAAAAAAAAAGTGGCCAAGTCCTTATTGGAAAACCCTTTATAAGGGAAAGTCAGATACCATTTTATTGAAACCAGGCGTCGCCGATCCAGTCGATGATTCGGAATCAAAAGACTCAACGAGAGTCTGTTTCTACACATCTGGTATCGACTTCCACTGAAGAATTTATTGGTCTGTGTTGCTGCCAGCATCTTTCCTCTTGGAAAAAGGGGTTGAACTGCTCTTCACCTGGCAACACCATGTCGTCAGTAGGAACGATATCCAGTTCATTTACGATACGTCGAGGCTGAGCAGAGTAAATGATATAAAGATAATAATCGAGGAAAATTTCATTCGGCAATTGTTTCCGAGATTCCACCATGCGACGTATCTCATAGGGGGTTTGCCGGTCTTTAAAACGTTCACGAAACTCTCTACGAAGATAATCCCATGAGGCTAAAGGATTGTGGCGACGAAACGTCCAATACCACTACAGCGCCACATCCTTCAAAGGCAGGTATAAATCAAGCAGCAGAACTTTAGGTGATACTTTAATTGAAGCAACTACGGAATCCAATTGAAATAGGAACATATCGACAGTAATTCCTGCAGGAGAACCACTGTAGGAAATTCCACATCGAGACAGAGAACGTCCAGTTGCCATTTTAGTTTTCTATGTTATATGATTATCTTCTGAAACCCGACTCGACCTAAATAATTTGGAGAGTTGAGTTATCTGAACTCTAAAATTAGAGTCCCGCATTTCCTCAATGAACCATTATTTATTTGTTTAATTTGGGTCTATCGAGTATTTTTTCTCCTGAAATTTTGAAGCAGTGAAGTCAACCGATTTTTAAATCCGACATAAAAAAAATGAAATTATATGGTACAGTATAAAATGTAGATACATATATTCAATCGTTTATGCGGGAAACATTTCAAAAACTGAGGCGCCCCAAATATTTCTTTTTTTAACTAGTTCACTTCTAATACAACTTTTCGTGATCCACAAGGGAATCAAAACGAATTGCGATATATTTTTGGTTGGCTGCTATGGAGCTATTTTGACGAGTAATTTAAACAAACTTATTGGTTATATAATTAAAAGCAGAATATAGATTTATGAATGTTTGTCCATTATTATATTCAAATATTTGTATTTGAGATTAAAATATTTTCACGCTTTATCTAGCCTTCAAAATAAGTGGTTGATGGGTTGGTCTGTCTAAGATTTTGTTGATACTGCTGTATAGGAATGTATGGAATGTACAAATTTCCGCAAACGCAGGTTCCGCCAATTGGTCTGTGATTTAATAACTTCAATGTTACAATGTTCAATGTTAGAGTAAGTAAAATGGCCCAAATGAATTGATCTGATGACTTTGGTTTATTTCTGCGTTTATTACCATGGCGATCCAAATACCAATCATTTTTAGTGCTCATTCATTTTTAATGTCGGCGTAATTTTTTCTCTATATGTAAGCAATTTAAGTTAAAATTACAGCCACATAAATAACTTTTACATTTTATGAACAAGGAAATAAATTCACTGCCAATTATTGGAGATTTGCTTGAATAATTTTCATAAGAAATTAAAAATAAATTTCACAATAAAAATTATTTTTTATAAAATGATTAATTGGCGCTAAATCTGAGCTCAAAATTGTCAAATTTCCAAAACTCAAATGTATAGCTTTCGAAAGCGCCACTTCGATTTTGTTTTTACGTATACAACATTACCACCTCTTCTATCTCTCAATTATTAATTAACAAATTTCGTATATGGATGTGTTACAAATTGCTAACTTAACCTCCTCTACCGCAAGAAATCAAATTCAATTATTTATCTACATACATCCATCGCTCGGTTAATCACCCACACTGTTTAGCCAATCAAATATTAATAAAAATAATAAGAAAACCAAACTTCTGTCGTTGATTTATTACCATAGCGATACGTGCTAATTAGACAAAATTTTTCGTTGATTGTTTGTTCATTTCCATATATACGGTTCAGTCTGTATCGTGTGCAGAGTAGTGCTAATATTTTAAAATTATAAAGGTCAGATTATTTAAAAATTATAGAAACTGACGGATTTGTCATCATGTTTCGGGAAATGCTTTATGATATTGTTCGACCTAGGATTCGACTTTTACGGAATTAATGCAGTTTTCGTTTTACCGAGTATCGCACATTTGACCTACAGCTATACATACTTCAATGAGGTCGTTATTGAATATTTTATACAGATATACTTCGTGATATACATAGGATACGTTGTGTTCAAAGCCATAATCGACTGTAAGTAGTGAAACAAACGCAATTTTGAAAATCAAGGACGTATTTTAGTTTTATACCCTTTTGCAAAGAGGTTTTGCCAGTTTGTAAAAACAGCAAACATAATCTCAAAATATGCCCCACAAGGGTCAAAAATATGAGTCACTACTTAATAAAACGCTATAAAAATATTTTTTTTTGGTACAATCTGTATTCGGTTGGATGATAATATTTAGCTAGTTAGTGTATAATATACAGGATTACGTCAACTGAATATATTAATTATTATAACACATAGAACTGAATTTATAATTTCCACATTTATTCACTGTATACATTATAACACGCCTTGAAAAGGCTTCACACATAGTCCATTGTCCCATATTTTAGATTTTTATTAATATTTTAACTCACTCCAATGACCAACTTTCGTATAACCTACAAACAAACACAAATAATAATTTCACACCACAAAAAGTCGGTTGCATAAAATCGTTAAAAAACACTTTTTTTGCAAAATTTAAATCTAAACACAATAAAAAAAAAACTGCAAAATAGCAAATTTTCGTAATAGAACAACTAATCATTTATAAGGATATAATTAAAATTAATTACAACCATTTTATAAATTTTTCGTTTTTTGTCTTATTAAACAATTTAATTGAAATAAATTGCGAACTTTAATTTTTTTAACAAGCAAATTTTTGTTGTCTCACGTCACGTCACACACAAACTGTGCGCATATCCAATAATATTGTGTATACACAGTGTGTTTTACCGGTATTTTAATATTAATGCAAGTTTTAAAATTCACTTTTTATCGCGCACACAAAATCTAATAAAAATCGATTTAATTAATAGTAAGTAGAAAAAACACTTACGAATATTGTTATGGATATAATCGATAATGTTTATTGTAACCATACGATACATAATCACAATCGATTTTATCGTTTATCACGATAACTTCCCATAAATTAATAATTAAATAAATAATATAAACACTAGTTAATTAAGTTTATAAACAATTACACAACTATTTTATAACTAACTACACTCATTGCATGCACACATATCGCACAGCGCGCACATTCAAAGAATACAAAATTCGAAACTAAACTGACTGAAAATGATGACAAGAAATCATGAAGACTTGCGAGAATATGAAAATCGGTTACAGTTGAGAATCGATTATTTAACTATCTTAGCATACATCGTATATATGTACATACATATGTACGTATGTGCGTTGGTTGGTGGATGTGTGTGATAAGCGCGATAAAGTTTTTTTTTTTTTTTTTCTAATTTATTAATTTCTATAATATAATGTTTAAAGGTAGAGACTTTTCTGGAAATTCTGTCCAAATTAATGGAATTTACCAAAAATTTATTTATGGCGCAGTTTGAATTTTATATCGATTAAACGACTTGAAATTTCAAAACATTCTAAAGAAGGGAGTGCTAATTATAGTTTCTTTCACAATGAAATTAGTTCATAAATGCCATATTCTACCAAAATGTTGAGCTTGCAAAAATCAAAGATTTAGTTTTATACTACCACTTAGAGAAGTTAACTTCAAGTGGCAGTAGGTTAAGATACTGATTTGACGGGAGACGAATTAGAGGTGTAACAACTAAGCTTAGAAAAATATTATAAAATATAATTGGGTACATTGTAGGAAACCCATTAAATTGCTGGACGATACATGTCAGGGACTATTTCAGCGAAAATATTTGTTTGGTCTTTCAGAAAAACTTTTCAAAAATGCTTAAATCAACCTAAATTTTACAAAGCCATATTACAAAAAAAAGAAACGAAAAAAGCGTATTTTTCATATAAAAGATAAGGAAATTCACTTTTTTCTAAGACAATTTTTAAATGAGAACATTACAAATTCTTAATTATGACCTCCGAGATATTTTCATAACGAGAAACGTTTCGATTTCCTTGTAAAATCGATCTATTTAAACCAATATTTATAAAATTTTTATAAAAACAGCATTCTGGTGAAATGAGTGACTTTCCGAAATATACTATGTATAGTTCCAAAATTTATTGACTGGTGGCACAACAGGTTCTAATATAACGTCAAAATGTGTTTCTACATTACATTTTCAACAAAATATATATGAAGACATCCATGATCCATCCATTTAGACAAGACACTTATATTTGGTAAACATGATTTTACCTGTCAAAAGACGGATGGAATGTCCCCTGGTGGCACATAACCACTGCTCAAGCGGGGAAAAAATATACTAAATTGATTTTAAGAAACTTCCTCATTGAAATAAAAGCTTACTACAAATCGTGTGGTAATCAATGTCATATTACATAGACGGCAGCACAAATTTGGCAAAATCGAACCAAAAATTACCACCCGGAAAAATTTCTATTTCAACGATTGTAAAGAAAGCGAATCAAGTTCATACAATACATAAAACTTGTGAAAATTGCACGATTAAATAATTTGTTATTTTATTTTTCCGTAAATAACTATAGACATCTGTAGTTCACTAGCAAAACTAAAGATAAATATATTGTGACGGTGACACCTAGTGTGTAATAGAATAAGTAAAACTAATAGCTCAATGTTTACTGTACTAAATGTAATTTTCCATGATAAAAATTGTTACGTAATGTTTCTACGCTATTCCAACTGGAAAAGTCGTGAACTTTCGAGAAGCTTGGTTTGTGTATATAAAAAGGCGAACAAGATCGAATTGGATTATTCGTATTTGGAACGCGATAGAGTAATATTTGGTAATCGATAGTATTGTGACGGTGACACCTAGTGTGTAATAGAATAAGTAAAACTAATAGCTCAATGTTTACTGTACTAAATGGAATTTTCCATGATAAAAATTGTTACGTAATGTTTCTACGCTATTCCAACTGGAAAAGTCGTGAACTTTCGAGAAGCTTGGTTTGTGTATATAAAAAGGCGAACAAGATCGAATTGGATTATTCGTATTTGGAACGCGATAGAGTAAACTTGTAAGATTATCAGTAATATTTGGAAAGCGATAGTATAAAGATTAAAAAGGAATTAAAAAGTGATTTAAAAAGTGTTTTTGTGCGAAATAAAAAGTAAAAGTGATTAGTAAAAATTGAGAATAATTTAAATAAAGTGATTCTGTGAATTTTGATTGATAAACTGTGTTGTAATAAATTTTGTGAAATAAATAAATTCGTTGGTGATAAATTGAATTGAGTTTGTATTATTCACAATCCAGTGATACGAACCTTGATTGACAAGGCAAAAATTTAGCATTTGGTGACAGCGGTGGGATTGTGAATAAAAAGATAAAGAAAATGATTCTCAACGAATTAAAAGATCCAGAATTAAAAAGGGAACTAGAGAAACGGGGTTTGGCTACTGATGGTACTAAAGCAGCTTTACAAGCGCGACTACGTGAGGCCATGCAGAACGAAGGGCTGGACGCGGAACATTATGATTTTGGAGAGAACGTAACGGATGCAGCAACCATAGAGCAGAAAGCAGAAGATAAACAACCGTTGGTCGAAAAGACACAAGAACATTCTGGAAGTTTCGATTTGTCGCAGTTAATAGCTGCTATGAACCAAATGACAGGACAGATGTGTCTCATGAAACAACAAAACGAACGACAAATGGTGAAAATTGAGCAGTCAAACCAAGAAATTAAGAATGAAATGGAACAACAAAATGTGCGGCAGTTGGAGACTATAAACCAGTCAAACCAAGAAATTAAGAATGAAATGGAACAACAAAATGTGAGGCAGTTGGAGACTATAAACCAGTCAAACGAAGAAATAAAACGACAGTTGGAACAACAAAATCAGTCTAACCAAGAGATGGAACAACAAATAGAGAAAATTGAACAACCAATCCAGGAAATTGCAGATGGGCAAAAGAGAATGGACGAGAAATTTATCGAGTTATCCACTTCGCTACGTGAAGAAGTAGAAAAATTGCAAACGGAATTGCAAACTGAAATTCAACACGCTAAAACGGAATTTAAAATGGAGATTCAAGATGTGGAACATAAATTACAAGCTGAATTACAAGCGGAGGTTCAACGTCTCGGGAAAGAGCTAACTGATATCAAGGCAAGTGGAACAACGACGCAAGTGGTACAGACCGTTCAATCAGTTAAGTTAAAACCACCAAACTTCGACGGTACATCATCTTTCGGCATTTTCAAATTTCAATTTGAAACGGCAGCCAATCAAAACCGTTGGAATGATGAACATCTTGTCGCAGCGTTAATATTGGCCCTTAAAGGTGAAGCTGCGGAGGCCTTACAAACAATTCCGGAAAAAGATCGCAACAGTTATCTCGAAATTATGAAGGCGCTGGATACGAAGTACGGCAGTGATCACAAGCGAGAAATTTATCGAATGGAATTGAAAAGCCGCTACCAAAAGGGAGGAGAATCACTTCAGGAATTTTCATCGGCAATCGAGCGGTTAGTACATCTAGCACATACCAGTACATCGGCCGATTATATGGAAAGACTAAAAATTGACGCATTCATTGACGGCATTCGAGATCCAGAGACACGCAGGGCGGTGATGTTGTCACCTAAAGCAACCTTTGCGGAAACCATCGCTTGTGCGTTAACAAATGAAATTGCACAAGCCATCACCAAACCGTCAATGAAAATACGCCGAGTAGAAATCGATACAAGCATAAACAACGAGCGGGCAACACCAAGATACCGAGATGGAAGCGGCAAAATCAGATGTTGGGCATGTGATAAGGTCGGTCACATCTCTCGCGACTGCTGGGAATTAAGAAGAAAAAGGGGAAGATCACCATCTCCTATGCAGCGACGACCAAGCGGAGAGCAGGCGTTGGCTAGGCAAGAAGGCCAAATGACGGCGGAGCCGTTAAACTACAACGAGTCAGCTTAAAGGGGCAGAAGCTGACTCCCACAACCGATTGCCCCATAACCTCCATCCGCGTTTCGAAAGTAGCAAGAGGCGGTGACAGCTTAACAATCAAAGGCGACATTGATGGCACGGATTGCATCATCACTCTGGATACGGGAGCAAATCGCACGATTGTCCGTAAAGATCTGATCGATGGAGGTGTACAACCAGCTAATGGATTGAAGTTACAAACAGCAACTGGAGATAGTTCAATAATAAAAGGCAAAAAGATCGTGAAAATAAAAATCGGGAGAACTCTTTTCCAACACGAAGTGCTGATTGCAGATATTGTGGATGAAGTCATAATGGGGATGGACTTCATGAGGGCAAATGGCTTCGTGGTGGATGTTGGACGAGGAGTTTTAAGTTACGATAACATCGAGTTGCCACTTCAATCTAGCAGTGCCGGAGCAACTATCAGGCGAATTATTATTGATCATCGGGAGAAGCTGCCACCGAATTCGGAGACGATCCTATGGGGAAAATTGGAGGGAGGTTCTGGGTCACCCAGGTTGTGGGTTGTGGAAGCTAACGAAGAGGAGAACGGAGCCAAGGAAATTATAATCGGAAAAGCCCTAGTTAAACCAGACAACGACTATAGAGTACCAATTAGGACTCTAAATCTCTCGGATAAGACGAAAACCATCAAGAAAGGGACAGTCATCGGCAAATGTAACGAGGTTTCAACTATAGTAAAGTGTGAACAGAGAAGTCCGGTTGAAAAAGCCGACATGCCAGGCCAGAAAGAAATGGTAGAACAACTTATGCAGAAATGGGCCGAAGATCTTACCGAGGCACAGAAAAATTCTGCACATCAACTACTCAAACGGTATACACGTCAATATTCTGCAGTACATCGGATAATAACGGAAGGACCTCAATGGTAAAGCACCGCATTGATACGGGAGCAGAGATGCCAATTCGTCAACCACCCAGGAGGCTACCCTTAGCAAAATAACAAGAAGTCAATCGAATGGTAACAGATATGCAGGCAGCAGGAGTAATCGAACCATCTAACAGCCCATGGAGCTCATCGGTAGTATTGGTCGAGAAGAAGGACGGTAGCTTGAGATTCTGCGTTGATTACCGAAAACTCAATGCTGTGACTAAAAAAGATAGCTACCCACTGCCAAGGATCGATGACACGTTAGACACATTATCGGGTGCACAAATATTTTCGACATTAGATCTACAAAGCGGCTATTGGCAGGTGGAAGTCCATGAGGAAGATCGCGAGAAAACAGCGTTCAGTGTAGGTAACGGACTTTGTCAATTTAATGTTATGCCGTTCGGATTATGTAATGCCCCTGCGACTTTTGAACGATTAATGGAGCGCGTGTTAAAGGGATTACATTGGAAGACTTGCCTAATATATCTGGACGACATCATCGTTATGGGGAAGGATTTTGACGAGCATCTAAAGAACTTGGCGGAAGTTTTGGATCGAATACAGGCTGCCGGATTGAAGTTAAGTCCAAAGAAGTGTAAGCTGTTCAGAACTGAAGTCAAATATTTGGGTCATCTCGTAACGATTAATGGAATTCACACCGACGAAGAAAAGATCGCAGCGGTTAAGAACTGGCCAAGACCTAAAAATTTATACGAATTACGAAGCTTTCTCGGATTGTGCACCTATTATAGACGCTTCGTGCCAGGATTCGCCAACATCGCCAAGAGTTTACACGAGTTGACCAGGAAGAACAAGGCATTCGAATGAAAGAATGACCAGGAAGAAGCATTCGTGGAACTAAGGAGACGGTTGTGTGCCGCGCCAATCCTCGCGTACCCTATACTCAACGTGAAATTTATTTTGGACACCGATGCAAGTAATGACGGTATAGGAGGTGTGTTATCACAGAAAATTAATGGTCAAGAAAGAGTTATTGCGTACTTCTCCAAAACATTATCAAAACCGGAGCGTAATTACTGCGTGACACGGAAAGAATTGTTGGCTATAGTGGAGTGTGTCAAGCATTTCCATAAGTATCTTTATGGCCAAAAATTCCATTTACGGACAGATCACGGCGCTTTACGGTGGCTGTTACAATTTAAGAATCCAGAGGGACAAGTAGCACGCTGGATCGAACGTCTTCAAAGCTACGATTTTCAAATCGAACATCGGAAGGGAAGTGCACACAGAAATGCCGACGCATTACCAAGACGGCCGTGTCCAGTAGAATGTAAACATTGTGGCCATATTGAAGCAAAGGAAGGCATCATCGACGTTAGACTTACGCAAGTGCTGCCTGATGAGAAGTAGGCCGACGAAATGATCAGGAAAGAGCAATTGGATGATACGGATTTATCAGTTATAATGGAATGGAAGGAAAAGGAACACCGGCCAACTTGGAGCGAGATCGCGGACAAAACTCCCATTGTCAAGGCTTATTGGGCTCAATGGGATAGCCTCCGTCTTGAGAATGGCTGTTTAAAACGATTGTAATGGAAAGAATTGCAATGGATGTAGCGGGGCCATTTCCCACCACCGATAGCGGCAACAAATATGTGCTAGTAGTAATGGATTATTTCAGCAAATGGCCGGAGGTGTACCCCATTCCCAATCAGGAGACGACAACAATAGCTGATGCCGTAGTAAACAACTGGATTAGCAGATTTGGAGTGCCGATGGAGATTCATACCGATCAAGGACGGAATTTTGAATCGGTCGTGTTTCAAGAAATATTCCAGATGCTCGGTATAAATAAAACGAGAACAACGCCTTTGCATCCACAGTCTGATGGTATGGTGGAAAGATTCAATGGTGCATTGGAGGAATATCTAGCAAAGGTCGTTGAGAAAAACCAACGCAACTGGGATCGACATATACCGATGTTTCTGATGGCCTATCGATCAGCAATACATGACACAACCGGAATGACACCAGCTAAAACGTTATTTGGAGATAATCTACGGTTACCTGGAGATCTAAAGTTTGGGACTGTACCATCATCGGCTTTATGTGGACAGGATTACGTAGACCGAATGAAAGAGGAACTTAATGAGATTCATCAATTTGTACGGGAGAAAATACGGATGTCAAGTGACCGGATGAAGGCTCGATATGACATACGAGCAAATAATCAGGGCTTCCAGGAAGGGCAATTAGTATGGCTTCACAACCCGCAACGGAAAAAGGGAATATCACCGAAGCTACAACCAGCATGGGAAGGACCTTACACTGTCATCACAAGGATGAACGACGTGGTTTATCGGATACGGAAGGGACATCGAGGTAAACCAAAGGTGGTGCATTTGGAGAGGCTGGCCCTGTACAGAGGAAGTGATTTGGGTCCTATTCGGGACGAACAGGCTTAGGTGGGGGGTAGTGTGACGGTGATACCCAGTGTATAATAGAATAAGTTAAAATTAATAGCTCAATGTTAAACTGTTCTAAATGGAATTTTCGATGATAAAATTGTTCTACACTATTCTAACTAGAAAAATCATGAGCTTTCTAGAAGTTTGGTTTGTGTATATAAAAAGGCGAATGAAGTCGAATTGGATTTAGTAATATTTGGTAAGCGATAGTATAAAGATTAAAAGGAATTAAAAAGTGATTTTGTGGAAATAAAAATTATAAGTGTACAGTAAAAATTTGAGAATAATTTATATAAAGTGATTTTGTGAATTTTTATTAATAAACTGTGTTGTAATAATTCTTGTGTGAAATAAATAAATTCGTTGGTGATAAATTGAATTGAGTTTGTATTATTCACAATCCAGTGATACGAACCTTGATTGACAAGGCAAAAACGTAACAATATATTGTGACGGTGACACCTAGGGTGTGATAGAATAAGTTAAATGAATAGCTCAATGTTTTACTGTACTAAAATGGAATTTTCCATGACAAAACAGTTCTAAATGTTTCTACACTATTAGTACTGGAAAAGTCATGAGCTTTTTATACATTTGGTTTATGTATATAAAAGGGCGACGAGATCGAATTGGATTATTCGAATTTGGAACGCGATAGTGTAAACTTGTAAGATTATTAGTATTTGGTAAGCGACAGTGTGAAGATTAAAAAGGAATTAAAAAGTGATTTAAAAAGTGTTTTATGCTGTGTAACTCAGAAGACTTTTCAAACTAAACTTTTGTAAGACCCAGTAATTCATGCAATATTTAAATAGATGTCACTAGGTTAAAAGTATTCAATTGTGCCTTAGAGCCAACTAAACTTTTCAATGTGTCTCGCTTAAATAAATGACGTCTAACAAAAAATAAACAGAGTCGTTTATTAAAAGTATGTAGAATTTAAGGTATCCGAATTTGTTCAACTCAATTAGGATGCAGCCTGTATCGTATTTTATGTTATATTTAAATTGTATAATTGCTTTATGTATTATTTCTGTGATGTAAAACGATTATGAACTGTTTTGGTGCGTTTAAGACGTTGTGTTCCAAACAGGGAAAACCGACCGATTAAACATTTAAGTTTATGGTGATTAACGTGTATAAAACTTTATCGTGAAGTTAATATAGTTGGCGAATTTTTATATCCGTGAGGGATTTTCCATATACCAAGATTTGTGGTGATATAAAGTGCCGCAAAATAACACCGAATTCGTGAGTCGAGAAATATAAAGTACCGTATTGTGTACCAAGGACGTTTACGTGAAATTTACGGGGCGAAATTTTTGGGCCTGAAAGTGAGGTTTGCTATTACATAACAAATTATTAAGAAATTTTAACTGAGATGGGCCGAAAAAAAAAAAATAATCTTCATAATTCACCTGAAATTGAGGACGTTTTTATGCGTAAGATGATGGAAATGTTTAGAAGAATCGCGAATGATGAGTCGGTGAATTCAAATAATACAGTGCTATTGAACCAACCAAAAAGCAGCATTATGATGGAGGGTGGTGACAGCGGAGATATGACAAATAGAAGTAGGGAGACTAATGCTAGCGAACTTAACGGCAACCAACAGGAAGATAATATCCAGTTAGAAGAGTTACGAATAAGGGAGATGACGTTGAAAGATAAAGAAATCAGAATGAAATCTTACTATCGTGCCTACTGCTGGAGCTTGCTTAAGTTTTAGATATGTCGAAAAATCGCTTTAGAAGTTTAGCGGGGAGGATGATTATCCCGTCGAGAAATGAATTCAGGATGTCGAAGATGCTGATGTATGTATGAAATGGAATGCTGAACAGAAAGTTATTTATTCAAAAAGACTGTTAACTGGAACAGCAAAAGACAGTTTACGTTTGGCTGTTACTGATACCTGGGAAAATCTAACCACACGAATTAATAACCACACATTTAGTGAACGAGTTCAAAAAGAAAGTGAATTCTGCTGTGGCGCATGGCAGAGAGGAAGAAAAAAAGATGAATCTTTCAAAAATTATTTAATCGCTATGCGTGAACTAGGTCAAACCGGAAACTTGGAAGATGCTTCGATAATCGATTACTGTATAAGTGGAATAACCGATTATGAACATAATAAGGCGGTTTTATATGGATCAACCTCTAGAATGATTTCAAAAGTAAACTCGTAATTTATGAAGAAATCAAACAAAAAATTAAGATAAAAGCACCAATCGAGAGCGTAACAACAAAGCCAATTGAGAACAAAAAGTCAAATAGATTCAGAAGAATGCCAAGATGTTACAACTATGGTGGAACCGGGCATCATCGAAAAAATCTGATGGTTCAAAGTTCTAAATCTTGTGCAGCCATAGAGAATCAGGATGATTGTTCATTTAAAGCTGTCAAAAATGTAATGTTCAATGGAAAGGAACTTTGTGTACTAGTTGATACCGGAAGCAACATTAGTTAATGTCACATAAAAAATTCATTGGAACGGGCATTTGCGAATTTAGCGAGGAATGCACAATATTCCATGGTGCGAGATCCAGAGATGTATCAACCGTAGATAGGTTTAATGCAAAGGTAAAAATACAGGATGAAGTATATGACACGACAATTCACATAGTTCCTGATGGAATATTGCCAGTTGACTTTTTATTGGGTAGATATTTGATAAATCAAACGCCGACTGGAATTACTATGAGAAAATTCATTTCGGGAAACGTTTCAATGGTGATTGAGCATGCGGAGCTTCCGCTGAACATAAATCATATTAATGATCGTGAAGTGGCGGATAGAATTCGATTAAATATTGGTAATAAACTAAAATCCAGAGAAGAGATACAAATGCATATTGAGCTGACCGATGAGAAACCGATTGCTTACAAACTGAATTATGTGAGAAAATTATTAAAATTGTTAAAACTGTATGATTTTAATTAACAATAGTTAAAATATCGTGCATTTACTAAAAATTACCCCTCTATGAAATTTCCAACAAATACTAACTAAAACTATTCGTGTATTAAAAAACTGCATTTATATCCTATTTTTTGTGCCTACGTGAATTATGAAACTCCCTTCCTCTCTATTTTATTTTGTCTTGTCATTTATATAAGAAAAGGGCTCTTTTCTCGAATTCCACATCCATTTTCCACATGCGAACATCTGTCAAAATTTCCCATATACGAAAAACATCAATAATTACATAGATTATAACAGATGCCCACATGTGGAAAATGGTTGTGGAATTCGAGAATAGAGCCCCAGTTCTTCTAATCTGTTCATTAGTGATGCTTTTCGTATTCTGTGTAATACATTTGAGTTTGTGTTGATGTTAGTGTAATTATGTTTCTCTGTCATTTAATGTTATGCATATTTCGAGTAGATTTTTCGTTTTCCGATTTATTTTATATGATCTGTAAATCTGACTTAACTTTTACCAGTTTGCCCGATATAGAATTTTGGGCAATCATTACATTTATTCTTGTAGATTCCGGTGTCTATGGGTGTATTTATGTTTCGTTTTTGAGTCGATTCCCTAATTTGTGGTTTATTTTAAATGCCAGCGTGTATACGTGTTTTTTAAAAACCTTCATTACAAAACATTTATTATACTCGTTATACGTGGTCATCATATTCTGCTTTGTCAATTAAGTCCATGTTATACCCGTTTATTATTGCTTTGTGTCTAATGATTTTCAGTTCTTCCGTACAGTCCTGACTGCTCGTCGGGATCGTGCTTAGTTTGTTTATTAAAAAAAATTCAACGTTGCTATCTTATGTTGGTATGTGTGGTTAGATGATTTGTCTAAGGCGTGATCCGTTTGCGTGGATTTTATGTATATTTTGAATATATGCGTGTTCGAAACATTTCGGATGTTTGTTGTTTATCTTCTTGCGAAAACTGCTGAGTAGCTTCATTGTACCGTTAAATAGTACTAGAATAACGTCGTTCGATTCCGTTAATATATGCTGATTTTCAACGTTGTTCATGTATGTTAGCTAAGGTTCCTGATAAAGGATTACCCAATCGAAGCCCATCAGTCTGTAAGTATAATTTGTTGTTGTGTTGAAAATAGTTTTGTTCTGTGGTTGATTTCTGTGAAAACAGTTTGTCTTGGTTCCGTTTTTCTGCAATAGTTCCATGGTTATTGGAATTTTCTCTTGTTTGTATACATGTTGGTTAAGTCGAACGATGCCAGTTTCGCTGTAGGTGCTATATCTATTGAATCGTTTTGTATTTGTATGTTCTGCAACTTTGTATTGGGTATACACAGTGTATACACAGTGGTCTGGAAAGGCAGTAAAGTTTGGCCACCATGACCCGCCCGGGCAATAGACAAATTATGTTCCTTGGACCTTGATAACTTCGAAAATTATCCTCTCCCCCCCCCCTCCCCCGAAATCGCCGCTGATCCCTTTTTACTCTTTTCCATACTTTTTGCGTGCTGAGAAAATGCGAAAATTCAATGATTTCGGGAGTTAAAAGCGCGCAGAAATTTCCGCGTATGCGTGTCCGGGAGTGACATTAACGGGTATACACTCAAGTCTCTAGGTACGGGGACTCGTGCTATATGTATGTGTGTGAGTAAACGTGTGTGTGTGGGTGTGATGGTGTGTATGAACCATTTATGCGCTTTCAGATAGAATTCATGAAGTCACACTGTATTTTTATGATAGTTTCTTTCATGAAGGCGTGTGTATGTGTGTTTGAGCGCTCAAATCGAGTTTTCACAACAAAAACATTTTTCGCGTTTTCCAAGTCAGTCGTGCGTGAAATATCATCCACTACACATATGGAATATTACTTCTAACATTTATAAGTCTTCATTTGCTATTTTATATTTTGTGAAACATGGGCAGTAAATGCGATCACAAATGCAATCATAGCGAAAACCGAAGGAAAATGTGTGCACCTTGTGGTCGGAAAATTGTTTTAAGTGGTAGAAGATTGGAGTATTTTTGAATAACACCATGTCGAGAAGCAGATACAAAGTCGTATAAATGTGAATTTTCGATTGTCCAATCCTCGATTTCCGACTAGTATCTGTGTGAATTGTCGCTAGATTGAAACTTACCGATCATTCAAAATCATGCCCAACTACGAAGATATTATTTTGCTGAAAAATACAAGGTACGGTGGTGAATCAAGTGTTATTTCTTGTGAATATTATATATGCCAAACTGCACGTTGTAAAGGTGACAAAAAAAAGAAGGATAGGTGTACCAATAATATCACGTTCAAAAATAACATCTGAAAATGGCATGTATGCTCAAAAATCTCCTGAAGCAACTGAAACTAAAGTGATGCGTGCGCCGGTAGAAAAATCCGGTTCGACTTTTAAAATTTGTAATATTTGCTTCCAACGTACTGGTAGAGGCATCAGACATGTGTGCTGCTCAAAAAGTAAGCCCGCTCGTAAGAGAGTTAATATTGAAAAGTTTGTTGAGACTCTTTCTGCAACACAACAAGAACAGTTTTGTACGTCACTGGTGTCCAAAAAAATGCAGGCTACCGATAATAAGACCATGGTGAAAATGAGTACGGGAGGACGCAAAAGCAGAGATCTGAACAAGCAAGGAATAAACGCCCAATTTTCATCTGATAATTTATTTGATTTTCAAGTTCAGTCGCAGGTACTTCTGGTAGACAGATGAAAAAATTATGCACTTTCACAATTATTTAGCAGAAGCGTCAAAAAAATCCAAGGCATTAGATGACGTATATAAAAGTACTATTTTGAGTTTCGAAGTCGATAAAAATATAAATAAACAAGAAAGACCAGTTGTGTGGGCCGATGCCGAAGAAATCTTAGAGTGTGTTTTTGTAAGAAGAAATTTAATCGGCAATTACGTTATTAAAGCTATGGCTGACGGAGGTCAAGGCTTCTTCAAGATTTGTATGACTATTCTTCCAGAAGATTATCTATGTATAGATTCAGATGATGGTTCTAAAAAACAAAAATTAGACTCAAACAACAATGAAGGGAAGTTAACAGGAATTCATAAGTTGATAATGTTGGGTATCGTCACCCTAATCAGTGAAACATCAAATTCTTGTCAGATTTCAAGCTTCTTATGCCAGTAAAAGGTCAACAAACGGCTACATCGAGCTTTCCTTGCCCATATTGGTTTTAACGACTCTTGCAGTATGTGGTTTTGCGTTGTCATGCTGTAAAATCAGTTTATCGTGTCTATTCTCCCATTCTCGTCGATTATCTTGAACAGTTCGCCTCAAACGTATTAATTGCCGTCGATAGACTTCGTGATTAATAGTTTCAGAAGGTTTCAGTAGCTCATAATATACAACGCCTTTCATATCCCATCAAATACAGAGCATAACCTCTGAATCTGTCGCTCACCCACCTGATTTGACTGCTCCCAATTATTTTCTTTGCGGCTTCTTAAAAGTTCGTCTGGCTTAAAGCTAGAAGTTTCAATTTAAGTATCATAATCTTAATAAAATTCTTAAGGTACGGCAATATTCGGCTTTTTGCTTAAGTCATTTATTCTTTTTTTTCTACTTCATTTTAAGTGATTCTTCATTTAAAAGAGCTGTGTTTATTGCTATATACTATTTGATTTTGGCAGATAAGCCTGTGTAAATATGTCAAACATATGCGAACTAATTTTCGTCATTTTTACAAAGATAATTTTTTGAGGATTGGAAGATAGTTTGGAAAAACGAAAATATCAATGGCAAAATGATTCTTAAAGCTCTTAAATTCTTAAAGCTTTTATTTGCCTACAAATTTACTGTGACTGTAAGCCAAATTCTGTAATAGTTTTTCCATGCCAGAGAAGTTTTCCTGCAAAAAGCTTGAGAAAAGCTTTGAGAAATTGATTTCTTGGTATTTTGCATAATTGGATGTAAAGTTTTGCCAGATTAAACATTTAAGTATATCGATTTTACCCCTTAAAATTCAAATGTTCTGACATGTTCTTGTCTGGCAAGATTGAAGTACTGCAGTCCTTCATTCATATTTTTGAAATTCAGGTCTGAATTTGATGTCTTAACCAAAAAATAACTTTCATATTATGACGTAAGTTTCTTGGAAAGTCTGGAACCCTCGACTATACATTCTAATTACATTTTTATAAGTTTTACCAATATTTTACAAATTACCTTTATGAAAATGAAATAACTTAGTTCACATATTTCACATGAAAAAATTCTTTATGAAAAACTGAGCTTTTTCCCATAGGCTGTAATCTAATTTAAAAAATCCTTATTTTACCGCAAATTTCGTCAGCTCCACAACCTTAGTCGGCGACATATTGTTTATTTGACAGATTTTTATGTTGTTTGATCGTTCATTATAATTACCGCTTGCGATGACCACGATTGATGATTTTTTGCCAACTCCAGATTTAAAAAAATTAATTATTCGAATTAAAATTCTGACCGACAACACAGGTCAAAGGTTACATCAAAAATACAACAAAATTCTTAAAAATCAGTAATTTAAATTAGACTTCAATATTTAAAATTACTTATCAAATTTGAGTGTGGGTAACTGCGCAGCAGGGAAACTTTCGAATTTATTTTCTCGAATGAAAAATCTTATCGTTAGAACCGATTTAATGTTAATTAGTGCTCATTGGAAAAAAATTAGTGCTACCTAAAAGCTAATTAATTAATATTTTCCATTAGTAAACACATTGAACAAATTGGTACTTTCTTGAAAATGTACCACACAAATGTACAAATGACCACTATGTTAAATCCAGCAAGCAAGACACATTATTTGTTCAATAATTCCCGAATTAAACAACATCAAACCAATAAAATGTTGTGTCTGCATTGATCTAAAACCATTAACTGTCGTTGAATTTGTGGTAATCCAGAATAGGTCAGAATTAATTTAGGAGTTTTAGGAATTTAGGGAATAGTGTCTAATGGCGAGACAACCATTAAAAAGAGTATTAAGGTTTAATTAATTAAGTACATGTCACTGTGTTATTCAATAACAAAACTTCGTTGGAACAGTCGTCAATTTCCTTCAATCGTAATTCGATCGTTAAGTTAATTCCACGATTGTAATCCTAAAACAACAGGTTTTGATAAATGATGTAGGCCGATTTTTTCATGAAGTCAAAACGACAGTTATTTACCCGTAAGCCTTTAACCATTTCTTACCGTTAAAATTATCCATGACACTTTATCATTCTTAAAGGCATCAGGATAGGACATGGTCGATTAATCAATTTGGCTAAATTTCAAAGATATTTTTTGCACTAATTTTCCAGTTATTGTCCTATTTTATAATAGAAAATGGTTCAGAAATAATTTACAAACCAATTTCAGTTCAGAATTACAAATTTTTACCGATTCACACATTTTTCGAGAAAAGAATTTAATCGATTAATTGTCTCCGATTAATCGATTCATCGATAATTTAACTGCAACGTTTTTCGAATAGCTTAGCTATGGATCTATCGCAAGAATGTATAATCAGACACAAAATTTTTGTTGGTTTCTAGAACATTTTATGTCGGAAATAGATTAAATCAATTATTTATGTTCAATTCGAAGAATATTACACGAATAATGTGTCTGGGATAATTTGATATAGTGGTCATTTAGGGGCTATTGATTGATTTTCATTTTCCATCGTTTTATGAATGAAAATTGTGGAAATAATTAGTTTTGTGAAAAGCACCAGTTTGTTCAATATGTTCAACTAATGGAAAATATTAAGACAACAGAGTTTACTAGTCTGGTGTCCCGTGAAAAGCAGGTGTCATTTATGCGTATTTCACTGTCTTTCAGGCGAAATATGAAGAATCATCTCCCATTTGTTGGGTTCCTGGAATATCACTAATTTTTTCCAGTGAGTACTAATTAGCAGTATTCAGTTCTAAGGATATAAGAAGTTTCATTCTTAAGTTCGAAAATTGCTTTGGTAATCTACACAAAATTTGATAATACGAAACGAAGTGTTCCTCTATTGGATTATTCGAACGTTTATAGGAAAAATTGCTTAGGGAATTAGAATTGAAATTGCGAATTCAAGAATCAAAATTGATGAATTTTAATAAAATCTATGATTAGAAATTCTCGAAATTCAACGTTTCATCATTTAGGAAATACCGGTTTAGTATTTTTAACCCAACAGACCATAGGGAGTTTGCCCTTCTGGCAAACTAGTGGTATAAAATTATTGGTTGGTGAGTGAACTGCACCTAAGTTCATAATGTAAAGAGGAAAATAAAAGAAGGATGGAGGACAACTTCCGAGATAGAAGAAAAGAGAAGGAAGTGAGAAAGAAGGGATCTCGTGTGGGGGAAAAGAATACAAAAATGAAGTAAGAGCAAATATAAAAAGAAATAAAATCTAAAAGAAGTGTGTGTGTTTTTGATCATCGAAAATAATAAGACTAAAGTTCAGAAGTGGGATAAATCCTTAAACAAGTGAATTAGATTATTATTATTAAAAAAAATAATAATAATTATAATAATAATTCCTAATCGTGATTTACTAAGACAAACGTGTTAATAAAATGGCACCGAGAAAAAATAAAACCACGGATGCGGATGAAGAAGAGAAAGATGGAAAAAGGGCGATTTGTCATCAGATTTTAATGCAACTGAAAAATATTAAGTGTATTATCCCAGAATTTGATAATAATGGGGTAAAAATAGAAGGATGGGTGAATAAAATAGAGAAGTATTGCAGCCTGTATAAGTGGTCGGATGAAGCGACCTTATTATATGCAATAACAAGGTTAGGAGGTGCACCAAAGCTGTTTTATGAGGCCATCGATAGCGAGATTAAGTCATTTGAAGGTTTGAAAAATGCACTGATCAAGCAATACGGCCACGTGGAGGACGAGGCAGATGTTTTCTACAAATTAACAAAAAATATTTATAGTAAAGATCAAGCATACGAGATGTATGTCATGAAGATGTACGCTATAGGAGCATCAGGTGGTTTAAGTGAGCCAGCAGTAGTCAAATATATCTTCAGGGGATTGTCAAGGGACGAGATATACAATTGGATCAATAAGCCAATATGTAAAACAATTCACGTGCTGACTTGTCATATCAAGTACTATTTGTAAATAATTTACATTCATAAATTCTAAATTTATTGCACTAATCTGCCAAAATAGTAAAATTATACTATAGCTTATCGACGGTCAGAGAACATGAGGCATGTAGACTCTTTAAGTCGAGCTACAATTTATACGTTAGATACAGAGACTAACTCAATATTTGAGGAGAGCTTAATAGTAGAACAAAGTTTAAACGAAGACATTAAAAAGTTAAAAGAAAGGATTTTAGAAAAAGGGGAACATAAAGAGTATAAAATTAGAGAAGGATTAGTTTACAAAAAGATGATTTTACTGTTAAAGGTATTAGAACATATAAAAAATTGTGTAGTATGTATTTCGTATAATCCGAAAGTACGATTAGATAGGACGAAACTACATAACATAGAGAAGGGTGATACACCGTTTGAGATGGTACACATACCATATATCATCTAGGACCATTACAGATTATTAGAGGTAAAAATGTGTTCGTATTTGCGATAATAGACGGATTTACTAAATATTTAAGGTTATTCGCAACCAAGACGACGAATACAAAGGAGGATCCGCTTTTATTTCTAATAAGTTTCAAGACTTTGTAAAAGAATACGGAATAAAGCATGTTTTGAACGCAACAGCGTGTCCACAGGCAAATGCCCAAATAGAGCGGTATTTTCGTACACTTGTACCATTACTAAGTAAATTGATAGAAGAAAAAGGAAAAGATTGGGATACCTGTTTAGTGGACGCCGAGTTTTTGTGGAATAATACATGGAATAGATCTATTCAGGAAATACCCTCAAAAATTTTATTTGGAGTAATACAGAAAAGAAAGCTAGACGAAGGACTTATAGGATTTCTAGAGAAATTAAATGATAGGGAAGACCGGAATTTAAATGAGCTTAGAGAAAAGGCAAGTCAAAATATAGTAAAGTTACAGCGATATAATAAGCAAAAACATGATGAGAAGTGCAGTAAAGAACCAAGCTATAAAGAAGGAGATTTAGTAGTTGTCAAAAATAATAAAGAGTTAGGAGAAAGAAATAAGCTAAAAAGAAAATATAAAGGGCCTTATAAAATCAGGAAAATATTAAACAAAGATAGATACGTTGCAGGAGAAATGTGTAATGAAGAGATAAAGGATAAAACCGATCGAATCTTAGATCCTAGATATATCAGGCTATGGAGAGTTCAGGGCCCGTATTCTTGAAATTCACCGAAAAAATTCGCCGGTGACTTTGGTATGAAACAATTTAAATTTTCGACTGAAATGATGTATTTCACTAGAAAATAATGGGCGACTTTTTTTGATCGAATTTCAAGAATACGGGCCCAGGAACCAGATGTCGGAGATGGACGAATTCAGGTAGACAGAGATAGAAGAAAAAAGAAGGAAGTGAGAAAGAAGGGATCCCGTGTGGTGGGAAAAGAATAAAAAAATGAAGTAAGAGCAAATATAAAAAGAAATAAAATCTAAAAGAAGTGTGTGTTTTTGATCATCGAAAATAATAAGACTAAACCGGGCAGTCCGCTAGGAGGCACAATATGTTAAAATTGGTACTCGATAGAGACGTGGTGGATGAAAAATGATTAACGTCAGTTTTTTTATAGAACCATTTTGTACTTTTTTCAATATTTTGTTGAATGTTAATTAATTCATGTAATATCTAATACGCTACCGGTGATTAGACCTTTTTAAATGTGTTTTAATAGGCGACTAATAGGCAGAATTCTATTTTATTGTATTTTTAAATTTTTTATATGATTTTTAATATGTTCCGAGGATTGTAGTAAGAGAATTCAATCCAGTTTCGAACTGATGAGCTTATAATTATGAAAAAATTAATCTTCTCATCAGGCCGCGGCGCGGCGACTGGACTGATTATACCACAATTTACATTCTATATATACAGAATGTATTGTGCATTTAAGTACTAGCGAATGATACTAATACAGATGAAATCTCTTAAAATTTTCCTCTTCACGATATTCACAACACAGCTCTATTTCTGTGTAAGCAAATTTTTATTTTTTTCAATATATGCAACATACTAATGCAAATGAAAGAGATTTCATCTGCATTAGTATGATTCGCTAGTACTTAAATGCACAATACATTCTGTATATATAGAATGTAAATTGTGGTATAATCAGTCCAGTCGCCGCGCCGCGGCCTGATGAGAAGATTGATTTTTTCATAATCATAAGCTCATCAGTTCGAAACTGGATTAAATTCTCTTACTACAATCCTCGGAATATATTAAAAATCATATAAAAAATTTAAGAACCAATTTTTATTGCAGATTATGATTCGTTACCAAAAACAAACAAACATTGTTGTACATTAAAATTTATCAATATCCAATACCAATTAAAGAATTTCAATTTTAACCGAATTTTATATTAAAATACTGGAGTCATGAAAATTTTCATCTTTCGGTTTCTTTTGCGGATTTGTACGTTTTGATGTCTCCTGAGTAAGAAAAAGTGATTTTTGATGTGGTGTCTGTCGGTCGATTTGATTTTATACTTTATACTTGTGAGATCCTCGTGAATTTGAACTAAAATAAAACTTTAGCTATTTATTAACGTGCGATAAAAATGTGATTCTAAAATAATTTTTTTCATAAAGTTCTGGAATATGACCAACCGGAACAATCTAGGCTGTTTCTTAGAATATTGCCAATTACAATGGAATTTAGTTGTTTCTCTTGGCTATTTTTAACCGATTTAAATAAAATTCGATATTTTCGTGAGAAATTTGATTCTGAAATGACTTTTTGAAATTCATTAATATGTTAAAGGATATACGATCCTAAACGGTTTACTTGTGACTTTCTAAAAACCTTAAATTTTTTAGATAATTAAAGAGATTTGTTTGATATGGAAAGTTTTTGGACTCAAATACAAGCAAGAGACGTGCTGGAAGTATTTTATTGCTCTGTATAGTTGATACGACATCCACTTCATTCCTCTAAAATAAATATGAAAATATTTATTGCATTTGACAAATTATCGATATTATCAACCTTGTCAGGGAATAATATGCATTATGATAATTAAGCCACCCATCATATAAAGACAAATAATTAGATTGATACGTCAACATTCATTCATCAACATCCATGCCAAAAAACAATGGAAAAAAATTGGGTGAAAATTTATAGCTGTCATGTTGTAATTGGGTGTAGAGAGTTTAAATGATTTTCTTTCACGTAAATAAACCATAAGTTAGAAACATTGTATACACACATTTGCTTTCCATGAAAATTTCATCATCACATTATATGGGTACATACTACAAAAAATAAAGCCGCAACATACATGACTAAGCCATTAACATTTAAAAACCAAAACTATAATAAAACACTGAATTGGCTCTATATGTTCGTTTGGTTTATTTATGAGGAGTACACACCCTGCAAAAAAAAAAAAAAATATGAAAACTACATAAAACAACAACGAGATTAAGTAATTTTCCATCATCATAATGTAGAATATATGGAGCAATTTGCTTTCGTGTTATTTGTAACAAACATATACATGGGAGTATTCATTCCAATATACCTAACTCCAATCTTCATCTTACATACATACTATATATACTCGTAGAGACATAAAATCGAAAGAAAATTTTAAAACTAAACGAATAGAGCACGTTTTGATTCAAATAATTTATATGTCTAACCTTTTTAATTTCAAGAATTTTCATCTAATATGGATAGATAGAAGACGTGCCTCCTAATTCACATCAATAACCTTTTAGATAATTTCAATGTGTTGGACAAAATTATTTAAAGGTCTGACGTATTGATAATGACTTCTGTCACTGTACAATTTTGTACATGCATAATTAGCAGCATTCCGCGCGCGTATTTCAAATGACATTGAACATTTTGGAGATCTTGCAAAGCGCAAAAAAAATTTAATTGGTATTTTATTTTTTTATATAAACACTGACAATCGATTTAATACATAAATACTTTATAATAGTTGTGTAGTTTTGTGTATATTTATGGCAAATTTTTGAATGACGATAGTTTATTAGCGGTCGTCGAGTTATATAATGTGTATTGGAGAGGGTTTGGTTTTTTTTATTTGCTTTACAACATTTTTGTTGTTCTTATTTTGTTAAATAATTGTATCTTATTGAAATTTGATACTTGATATAGCTACAATTAAATTGTTTGACTTGTTAACCATATATCCAGGACAAGTATTATAATTATAAAGATTACCGCGTGTTAAGACCAGTTGACTGAAACAAATTGAGTACCCAAGACGCCATTCATGCATGAAACACAAATATAATCAATTATTTCGTGCTTCCCATATATTATTGTGCACAGAGTTTAAATCTTTTTTTTTTTCTTTTAATAACAACATTGTTTAGTTTATTTAACTTTGCTTAAAGTGTAGGTGACCAGATTTCTGCGAAATATGACGAAAAATCACCATTGTTTTGATTATTGTTTTATTTGTTTGTTAAGTTTACAATTTAATTCTGAATTAATATAATATAAAAATCCGGATGTCTGGTCACACAAAAATATTGTTAGTATTTAGTTTGTATTTCATCTATATTTATACATAATCTTTATACTGATCGTGTGAAGGCCATTCCATTATATATACACAAAAACATAAACTACAAAAAAACCAAAAATTATAAATCGTTTCTAAACATTTGTCATTTTATACAGTGTAACATCTTCTGGAGTGATTTGCTCACGGATTAGTGATCCAAATTTTGTCGTGGGTGCGCTTTATGGAAATTTGAATCTTTTTTTTATATCGGATTGTGTTGTTAATGCTTCATGATAAGAATTAATTTTGGAAAGTTTTAAAATTTTGTTGTTTTTTTTGGTAATTGATACGCTGTCTATGGTTTGGTGCGATATGCTCTTTAAGGCATATGTACGTTGTTTTCATACAAATTTTATCTACTGGCGCCAAATGAGAAAGGCACAAGTAAATTTATCTCACTAGAGACAAAATTTGACAACTAATTATTTCAGAAATTTTTAGATTTTCTTAACTCGTATTTGTGTAACATTTTAAGATCCTTCTAGAAATAAACAAATCTCCAACTTGCCAAATTTCTAAAAATTTAGGAATATGTAAATTAAAATTAAGAAAAATAAAAAAAATAAAATTCAGTGTTTGGAACGACCAAACCAATGAATCAATCTGAAATAGATGAAATTTTGAAAAATCAAATTTGTCATCGAATTTTCGGTATAAAATTTGCTTTTCTAAGTTTCGAATTTATAATTTTTTATGACTTTTGAAATGTCGAATTTCGAATATTTTTGAAGTTTTTGGAACTTAACTAAAAATATTTTCTCTTCAATTTAAATACATATAATCACAATTTTATGCTGGAAACACAATGAACAGAATTGCTACTAGCAGCGCTGCCGGCAGAAATTTGGCTGAACTACATTGCGAACGAGGATTGCGTCTTTTTTGACAAACAGAATTTTTGTTTTGTGGCATTTATTTGATACATATTTAATTTTAATGTACGAATTTTTTAAATGAATGATGTCTTATTTGGTCAGAAAATAATTAGTTTTTATCCTCCATTTTGGCACTTGTCACACAAAACTTATTATCTGTCAACAAATTTAAAAAATTGATTGAAAAAAATAAAAAGTATACAAATTGTACTACACCTTTTCCAATTGTAATTCAGATTAGTAAATTGTAATTCAGAAAATATCAACTGTAATTCAGAAAATATCAAATGTAATTCAGATTACATAGTCAACTGTAATGTAGAAAGTGTTCAATTGTAATTCAGAAAATTTCAACATTCATCTCATTGATGCAATAAACTGAATTAAAATTATATACTTACCTTTGCTGGATTATATAGAAAAAAATAAAGATATAGTAACCAAAAATATGTGTCATTATCTATGTTAGTTAAATTGTTATTATTTTTTGTGAAAAAAAAATTAATCCCATCTCTTTTAATGGATTTAAAGATAATTGCGTTATTTGCCGCATTCCAATGACAAGGAATAAAGTTATAAGACTGCTAGTTTCATGGGTAGAAGAGGATTGCAGCTACACACTGCTGCAATTAAAACAAAAAGTACTAACCAATTTCAACCGATCGATATCTGCGTCAACTGTAGGTAATTACCTAGAAGGTAGACTCTTCACTATGAAGAAAGTTCATAATGAACCTTGCACTGTGAACTCCGAAATAAATAAAGGAAAAAGAGCAGAATATGTGCAACGTTTGAATAAATACGTACAATAAGGGAAACAGATTGTTTGGATAGATGAAACCAATTTCAATTTGTTTTACCGCCGGACAAGGGGCCGTGCGGTAGCTGGTACCAGAGCAGTCCAACTCCTTCCATCTAATAGGAGCAATCTCTACTGCAGGAGTTGTTTCAATGGAGCGGAGAAGAGGTTCATTTACAGCGCATCTAGCAAATGCATGGGTGGCAAGACTGATGCAACACCGGCAATATATGGGAAATGAACTGGAAGATTTGGTAATTGTTTCAGACAACGCACCTTGCCATTCAAAACTAGAAAGAGTTATTACTGGAACGATGGCGTCTCTGCTGCGGCTAGGGCTGTATTCGCCAATGCTTAATCCTATCGAAACGATTTGGTCAAAGGTAAAGGCTTACGCTAAAAATAATATTAGAATACCCAGCGTTACAGGTCTTGGTGTTATGGAACAAAGACTAATCTACTTGAAGGAGATAATAGATCAGGCACAGAACACCGTAGCAGGAGATGATTGTGCTCGTGCCGTACAACATAGTTCAATCCATCAAGGTACCGCTTTAGCAATGAACGACATGCCTATTGGTACCTACAGCAGAAGTTCATTCATTATTTCGATTATTTGTTTTCTTGTTCATTATTTTGATTATTTGTTTTATTTTTTTGATATTTCTGTTATTGTTTGTGTTATTGTTTCTTTATTAAAGAATATTGTTTGTGTTATGTTAAAAAGATCAAATTGTTAATTATAATTCAGAAATATTCAATATTCATCTCATTGATGCAATAAATTGACCAAATAAATTTAATAAAAATTGAATTTAATAAACTTGTCTTTAGTATACTCCATTAACTATATAAAAACTAATATATAACAACTATCAATACTCTCCGTCACTTCTCAAACTTAGCAAAAATTAAAATGTCAGAACTAAATAAAACTCCATAACATAAAATACTAATAACTACTATTACATCATAAAACACATCATTAACTTCTGTATAAAAATCATTCAATATAAACTCTTGTGGATATATCCCCTACCATAGCGTTTCCGCCTTTAGTTCGCGGAGGAAACTAAATATAACATAACCTGTCTTTCCATACATACAATTCCTTTGCAGAAATTGCTGCAATTGGATGAATGTTGAAATTTTCTGAATTACAATTGACTATGTAATCTGAATTACATTTGATACTTTCTGAATTACTATTGGAAAAGGTGTATTATTTGTTTTCTTATACGTAATGTAGCCTACTGATTCGCAGTAATATTAGAAATAGAGACAACTTGCAGAATTCTGCGTGGCACGCAGAATCCATGTATTACATTCTAGTGTTTTCTAATTTGGATGCTTGCAGAATTCTGCACATGTTTCCAGCATTAGAATGTTTTGAATTTGCCTTTGGTTTATCAAATTTTAATGTTATAGTCAATAAAATTTCATTTATGGATTTCAGACTGAAAATTTGGAAACAAACTGAAAATTTGGGAAATTTGTATATATACAATTTTTAATTTAAAATTTGACTCACTAAATAACAAAAGCGGTGAACTTTATTGAATAGTTTTCAAGTAATTCAAATTTTTTATGCGAATTAAAACCGAATTTACGCGAATATATTAAATTTGTAATAAAATTATTTGAAACACTTGGAAATTAAGACGCACAATTAATATTTTTACTTTATTAATTTTTTTTTTTTTGGTTGAATGTTAATTAATTCACGTAATTTCTAATATGCTACCGGTGATTAGACCATTTTAAGTGTGTTTCGATTAACACGAGAAGTATATTAGTATTTACGAACAGTAATTCAACGAAACCGACTAATAGATAGAATTCTATTTATTTAATTATATGATTTTAATATGTTCCGAAGAAAATGGTCTAATCACCAGTAGCATATTAGAAATTACATGAATTAATTAACATTCAACAAAAAAAAAAATTAATAAAGTAAAAATTAGCGTACACAGAAATAGAGCTGTGTGAATATTGTGAAGAAGAAAAATTGTAAGAGAATTCATCTGTATTAGTACGATTCGCTAGTACTTAACGCACAACACATTCTGTATATATAGAATGTAAATTGTGGTATAATCGGTCCAGTCGCCGCGGCCTGATGAGAAGATTGATTTTTTCATAATCATAAGCTCATCAGTTCGAAACTGGATTGAATTCTCTTACAATCTTCGGAACATATTAAAATCATATAATATTTTTACTTTGTTTTACTCTAGTAAAATAAAGTTAGTAATCATGAAAATTTTGGACCTTGAGATTTTTAGAGATTTATCTGTTTTGAGGTCCCCTGAGTCCGAAAAGTGGGTTTCGAAATAGTGTTTGTCTGTCAGTCTGTGTACTCTCTACAACCCAGATGGTTTAACCAATCGAACTGAAATTTCAGATTTAAGCTTTTTTGATAAATTGGGAGGTCCCAGTGAATTTTACTCCAAATCGGCTAACCGGAAGTGGTCACTCCCTTCGTCCAGAAAATGTATTTTGCAAATATCTTAAAAAGTAAAGGTTTACAAAAAACTACTTAATAAAAAATGTTTCCAAAAATTAAAAAAAATTGAAAAATTGAAAAAAAAATAAAATTCCTCAAAATTCTCTGTTCGTAAAAGAAAGTCGTGTGTCGGCCACACCTCCATTTTTTCTACGTGTTTATAAAACGGCTAATTTGTAATAATTTGTGTCGGTGTGTAAGTATCTAGGATACTCGGAGTGATTGAAATTTTGTGTGAAATAAAATCGAATTTACGCGAATATGTATATTAAAACAGTGCAGAGAATTATGTCAATCACTTGGGAATTAAAATATAAAGTTGTTCATTTTTTCTGTGTGCATACAAAAACGGTTTATTGACAATAGTTTTTATATCGAGTAGGAGAGACAGCAGAGACGCAATCACTTCAACAACGACGTCAAGCAACGCTAGCTACAGTTAGTACAAATTTGGATGACCAAATGGAACATAATGATGGAACGAAATGCCGCCCCTCTCACAACCGCCGGGGAGAACAAAAATTGTTTACAGCTGTAGCCGAACCAAGTCTCCAAAGAGCAACAAGCTGTAAAAATCATGTAATTTAATAATTGTGTTGTCTTATTTACTAATTATCAACTACTTAGGTAGTCTGGAACCGAGTTAATTCTTTGTTACTAACATACCTTTCGTTTCCCGCGATTTTTTTATTTGTAAAAGGGTGTATGTATGGTGGACCCGGCGTATCCGCGAAACAACTTGACTTGGTCGTACATACTCAATCAATCGTATGGTGTGCATTCGTGTTGTGCTTGTGTAAAAACAAAAATATCGCGCGATAGGAGCATTAAATTTATCAAGCGATTGAATTTATGCACTAATTAAAAGCGATTTAAATCAAAATAATTTATGCGAATATCCTTAATAGTACATAAAATGAATTCAGTCGTGATCGCTTTACTAAGAAATTGTGCTGTTTTGTCTTAACTATTTATCGTAAGCAGTGTAAATAAAACTTGTTAGCGCCTTCTACTACTTTTTTCTTCATGATTTAAAATTAGGACGGGGAGAGGGGGGAGAAGGAGGGAGAGAGGGGGGGGGGGGAAATCCCAACTAATATTTAAAGAATTTAAAATTAAAATTGCGGGACGACTAGATTAGTGATAAGTGAATCGTCGAAAAGTCCACATGCAAGAGAGCAATTGAACGTTAACATAAATGGAATAACAAGTGATTTATTATACGGAAATCAAAGGATGCGGACCTCTTATTATTCGAGATCGGGAAGTCAGTAAAACATACTAACAAATCACAGCTACTTATGAAATATCTATTCCTCGTGCCTTTAAAATATGCCAAAAATATCAAAATACCGGTACAGTAAAATCGTTATATGGTGGTGGCCGAAAACCTTAAATTACGCAATTCCAGTATTATCATTCACAAATGTATCATTTATAAAAGAGATCTGTGACGCATATAACTCAGAAGTTGAAGATGGAAGAATGTAAAGATCGCCGATAAATAATTTACGTTTATTTATTATTAGTTAAGCCCACACAGCCTCAATGCCAACATTTAACTCAATATTATCTAGCTTGGAGTTAATTTCAGTTTTAAGTAATTATAATTAAAACACTTCCACCAGCGCCTCCAACTTCAAAATTTCTATCAAACCTATAAACCATATATAAGGACAACAATTCCATGCTAAAAATCTCAGACATACAAACAAGTTTTGGGTAAAACGATCACATTTGATTACAGATAATAAAAATTCATTACATTTAATTCCTAATACTTACTACTAACGATCTGAATCAGACGATGATTATGAACGAGAAGCAAAAGACTGCTTTACTGGACGCCTAAATCCACCGGATCTAAGTTTTTTGATCGAGCTGGCTACAGACTAGGTTGTAGCAATTGGTCACACAACGCTGAATCCACTCCAATTTTGAAAGAGATTTAATTTAATCTGGCAACTGCCTCATTGGCTGAAACATCGATAAAGTATCACAAACAAGCAGCAATAGAAAAATCGTAATTCAAAAATCGAAATAGTGTACAATTATATTCTCGAAAATAGAGTGATGTTGTGTAAAATATCACATCACTGGACTAAAAGAGTGCTAAGTGGTTTTTTTTTCTTTTGGTCAATATCAACTTCAGATTACACCAAATTTTGTTGTACCCGAACCTTTCAATTAAATTTGGTTAAAGCCCACTGTGCACACTGCAATTTGTATTTTAAATTGGTATTTGTATAGCTGTATAGCAAAGAAATCGTACTTTCTAAGGGATTTTTAAAACGTTTGAAAATAATTGAGAAAGCTGCATTGCACCAACTAAGCTCACTAGTTGGATATTTCAGTAAGTTCCTGATATTAAACTGCCAGCAATTGTAGCAAATCAACATAGGGCTTCAGATCACTTAGAAAATGATTAGGTTTTGAGATAGCATAAAATTTAAATTCGAATTTTTGCATTTCGCCCTGACATCAGTCAAATCGAGCATTGAGCGGTGAAATCTTCAAGCCACGAGATGTGCGTATATGATCCCTCATGTCCTAAAGTCCTAATGTCAGAGTAGTCCTTTATTTTAAATTCTGTAGACATTAAGTCTCTTAAACCGCATTTCTAGAATCTAGGGGGCTTCGAAATTATACCAAGCGACAATTTCAAGGATCAAAATAAGAATTGATCAAAAATGCTTCAAAAAATTAAATCACTCAAACTTCGATTGCCCGAAGATTAGAACCGAACGTACCAAGTTTGAATCCTGAGCCATCGGGACTGCAAAAATATATTCGTCAAAATAGGAAATATTTCAAGTAGACGCAACCGTGCTATTGCCATTGAATGACCTATCCAAAGATTAAGATAGACAAATAGTGTAAAAAAGTTGATGCTTGGTGATCGGTAATTATACCCGTATTTTAAAATCCCGTAAATTAATCTTTTTGTATTTTTTCGTACAATTTGATTTTATTGTTCAAATCTAATGTAAATAAAAATTGAATTGGTAAACATGCAACAAAAGGAAATTCTAGCAATTGGCAAATCTTGGAATTTACTGCACATTATGAAGAATTCGATCAACGTTTATAGGGATAAAAGTAATTATAAGTTCCACCAAGCAGGGCGTAGATCTACCAACTGTCTATAATTTATCCGCAAATTGTCCGTTGGTGTCGAATTAAGCAATTGGGAAGGGTATCGAAAAGCAGACATTTTTATATACGAGTATCTACGAAAAATCCATGAACCTTCTATTTGGTATTTGAAATAAATGAATTTTGAAATGTTTTCCAAATAATTGGGTGTATATCGTATATTTTAATAATAATTTGTAGTCACTATACACCATCAGCAAAAAATTAGCATTTTAGCAAAATAAGCCGCACCACAAAAAACGTATGAACTTGTTTTTATTATATTTTGGATTCACACCGCAGGATCCAAAATATAACAAGATTCCAATTTTCAATGCCACCATCGTTGTCCATTCAACCAATATATGTACAATCAAAATTGTTCATGCTGCTGTGCCATACAATGACGACTTATCAAAATTAATTAAGATTCCTCCACATCAATCATCCATAATAATTATCTTATACAAGCACAATATAAATGCGAAAGTGTATTAAAAACAATTTAATTGATGAAAATGAAATCTTAATGGTTTTGTGTCTGTTTGTCTGCCGCTTCAACGATATATTCTTTGATTGACAGTTTGAATAATTATATTTATTGTTTTACATGGTTGTTATATCAAAAATTATTAAGATGTTCTGATTTTGATATATGAGAAATAAAAAAAAAAAATTATCCTTAGATAAATGCGATGTGCCGCGATGAGAGAATCGATGATTAATTGAATGTAATTCTTTCTGAAATTGTATAGATTGTATTTTAAATTTCACAGTTGGATTGCGACGATTTTTTGAGCAAACAAAATTTCCATGGAAATTCTTATTTTGTAATTCTCCCCTTGCCGTTTGTACATTTGAAACCAGTTGTAAACAATCAAATTGCATATAGCAGTTAGTTGACTGATACCATTTGGAACCGATGTTTGTTTTTTTTTTTTTTTGGTTTTACATATCGATCTACAACAAAATTTTATTTATGTACGTACTGAGCGGTAGTGGTTTTATATTTTGTATCTCGAAACAAATAAATCGAGTATTGATCAAACATTAAAACTAAACAAAAAAAATAAAAATAAATTGACTTATGTGTATGTTATGATTTGTAATCACATTGTAACACTGTTCGATGTACTAAATGTAAATTCCACTTGTTTGGCCACAGATTAATTGAATAAATTTGTCGTCTAATCTCTAACAATGCGATTATCTAACAATTCAATCTGAAATCTTCTTTATTCCGTAAAGTAAACCACAAACAAGAATTCTATTCAAATATTATTTTCTAATGTTTAGTTTTTTATTGATAAACTACAAATAAATGTTGTACAATGGTGGACGTTAAATTCTTCGAGTTATTTTATAACCAGTTGGTTAACTGCATCATCATTTTATTAAAAAATTGGAGCAATTGATTATAAGTCAAGCGAGCGATCTGGTAGAAAGCCCCTTTGCTTCATTGAAATAATTTTTGGTGTATTTGTTACTAACTACTAAACGAGTTCGTTTCTCTAGTCTTGAAATAAAAAGTTCCTTCTGTAGCTCGTAAATTTATAACTCCGGAAGTTTCTATTAAATTCTATAAAATATCGACATTTAAATTCACACAGTCCTCAATTAGTCTAGCCGAATTAGACAAATATAGTGCTTATAAAAGAAATAAATTGGTTTAGACTTGCCAACCCAACCATACGTAACTGACCAGCTTTAAAATCGAATGTCCTATTTCACGGCATTACTATGAGTGGAATGCCGTTTATCCTGTTCTAGCACCGACTGCAGTGGGTGCGTTTTCTAAGTATTTCTTTCATATTTTCTTAAAAATTTTAAACAAAATACGTCCCGTTTTCCACATTTTCAAAACTCTAGATTGGTCAACAGTTTTTTTTAATCGATGTATTTTATCATGTAGTAGATTAAGAGCTCGATGGGAAAAGGCTATTCAAAGGATGTCACTGTTTCGTAAATAATTCGGTTATTTTGTATTTTAGGAAAAAATGTTAAATGAAAAAGTTGTTCTACCTAAAATTTCCCATCGATATATAAGTTTGTGCAAAATACTAATGAAAATTTGACAGAAATCGCGTATAAACTAATATGGCGAGAATACATTGACGTATTTTTGGTTATTTGTTTACGTTCAAACAAACAATTTGAAAAATAAAATCACGATATTTGTGCGAGTTTCTAGTGATATTTGGGAATTTTTACGTAACATCAAAACGTTGGTGTTCATGTTGATTGTTCATGTTGAATTATTCAATGAAAAATGTTTATAGAAAATAAAATGATATTTACCGCTGACATAATCATCCACCTGAAAGCACTATTAATCGAATTGTTGAAAGATTTCAACAAACTGATTCGGTAGAAGATAAAAGAGTAGAAAAGTATAGCCGTAGCAGTATTCCTATGAAAATGCTGCTGGTGAAACTGTAACTGTGAATGGTAATCGATAACGTGAGATGATAAGTGAATTTGTGTGGCCTGAATTGAATAATATTGATCTGGAATATATGTGGTTTCAACAGGATGGTGCTACACCTCATTTTGCAAATAAAACAATTGAATTATTGAAAGAAAAACTTATGATGGTTGAGTTATTTCAAGAAATGGTGATGTCAATTGGAGGCCAAGATCATGAGATTTGATACCGTTGGAATATTTTCTTTAGGGTTACGTAAGTTAGGCCTATAAAAATAATCCACAATCGATTCCTGAACTAAAAGAATTATTCCTGTCATTGATGAGATAAAACCAGAATTATGCCAACAAGTCATTGAAAATTCGAAAGAGTGAACCTCTGTGGAAATGCAAGAGGTGGTCATTTGGGAGATATTGTATTTCGTAAAATCAAAATCAAATAAAAAGTAAATAAAAAGTTTTTTAAAATCAAAGCAAATTGTGTGTTTTATTAAAGATTTCGTACGTACACTGTCTTCCATATTAAAGTGCACAGCCCTCGCTTTCCTACAAATACTAAAATATTTTGAAACATCGCATTGTAAACCAAGGCCAACAAAAATATTTATGTATGTATATAATATCCGAAAACAAAAAACGACTTTATTTTTTAATTCGTGAAACTGTTATAAAAACAAACGATTTTGGGTCTTCATTTGTTATTTGCGTTCTTTCATAACAAAGTGCACACATCATTTATATTAGTTAAAAATAATATTTTAATAAAACAACATTATTAATTTATTTTGGGGTGAGTAGTTCAAAATATATTCTTCATTATAGACTTTAATTCAGGTTAGTAAATTACTTTTAATTAGATAAATAAAGAAATATGAAAAATCTACCGCTACATTCCAAACAGCTTGTTGAAGCCAAATTATCGGGAAAAAGTTACCGTGATATTCAAAAATGTTTCATATTTCATCAAGTGGTGCTAAAAAAATTTTCGACCGCTACAAAACTACTGCAAGCCTCGAAAATATTAAGGAAACTGGGCGGAAACGAATCCTTTCCGAGAATGATAGGCACAAAATTAAACGAGAGGTTAATAAAAATCCTAAAACCTCAGCCAGGCGCATCCAAGAAGCACTGAATTGAAATGTATCCGAGTCCACGGTGCGGCGAGAAATACATTCCTTGGATTTAAACAACTATTTATGCAAAAAGAAACCAATGTTGCACGAACAAAATATTCAAAAAAGGCTTGCATTCGCCAAGAAGTATGTTCACAAACCGGTAGAATTTTGGAGTCGTGTTGTTTGGACCGACGAATCAAAATTTGAGATTCGAAATACGAAACGGGCCCAAAAAGTGTGGTGCAAGCCTTCTCAGCGTCTTGATTCGAAATTTACTCAACCAACAGTAAAGCATGGCGGATGTAACATTATGGTATGGGGTGCATTCTGTGCTAAGGGCGTTGGAAAACTCGTCAAAATCGACGTTAAACTCACGGGAGCAGGTTATGTCAATATTTTAAAGGAAAATCTTCGCCCTTTCCTTCAAAAAATGCACACCCGGCGTTACATTTTGATGCAGGACAACGATCCCAAACACACATCTCGAATTGTTAAGGAATACTTCACTGAAAATAACATTGAACTGTTGAATTGGCCAGCTCAATCGCCGGACATTTATCAGATTGAGAATCTGTGGACCGTCTTTGATGCCAGAATTCCTTTTGAAGATCGGTCAAACAAGGCAGAGTTTTGGAATTGCCTTCAGGAGGAGTGGGATGCCATACCCTAAAAGATTTTATTGAATTTGGTGAAAAGTATCCCGAAACGATTGGAAATGATTATTAGCAAAAAGGGCGATCATATTCCATATTAATCTGGTGTATAATAATAATAATTACTGTTTTTTATTTTAATTTTTACCGATTTGAAATGTTGTGCACTTTATTTTGACGCAGTGAATTCGGAGGTCCTTTAGATAAAAAGATAAAATTAAATACAAAATGAAATCAATGAATAATTACGTTTATTATTATTAATGCTGTATTATATAATGATTTATTAAATAAAGTTTTTTTGGTTGAAATTGTACTTGCTTTGTCTTTATTTACTCATGTTTACGAATATGATGACTGTGCACTTTAATATGGAAGACAGTGTATATACTTACAAAGGTACTTCGGTCTAGAAAGAGCAAAGTATTGAAACCCTGCTAAAAATAATCAAAAATTTGGTTGGTCTAAAATCACGTTTTCCGACGTTTTGAAGTTTCTGAGTCCTTCGTCCGTCTGTCTGTATCTCGAGAACGGTTTGTGCGATTTGGAATTTGTTTTTCCAATCTGTTTCTATGGTCAAGCAGGAGAATTGAAAAGCTTTTGGAAACTGTACGTAAAAGGATCAGGTACCTGCCGTAAAAAGTGACCCAAAACGACGTATTAATTGTTGATATATGCTGGTTTGTGGGTTGAGTTTGGGTTGAGTTCGAGTTTGGAGTTGGGGTTGTGTTAGGGCTAAGTGAGCAGTTCGGTAGAATTAGAGTTACCTTGAGTTAAGTTCTTGTATGCATCTAGTTTTTAAGACCGTGTTCATTTGCTTGTTGATTTGGTCGTGAGTTTGGGGTTGATTTTAGGGCTCGTTGCAGCTGGAGTTAAGGTTGAGATGGAGTTTGACTACCGCTGAGTTGCGGTTGAGTTAAAGCTGAGTTGGGGTTGAGTTGGGCAGGAGTCAGTGGTTAAATTTGGAATTTATTCGAAGTTTTTTTGAGGGTTGAGTTGAAAGCTAGCTTGAATTATTTATAGCTTTTCGAGTCGTATTGATTCGAGTATTTAGTTTTAGATGTTGAGTTTTGGGGTAAGTTTGGGTTGATCAGGGGAGTGGTTCGAGTTAGAGGTTGAGTTAGGATTCTTCATAGAGTTGCAGTTTTTGGACTGTGTCGGTTAAGGGTTGAATTTGTGGTTGAGTTGGAAGTTAGCTTGAGTTGAGTTTAACTATACATGAAATACATTTAGACAATGTTGTGTTGGCAATTGAGTAAGGCATTGAGTTTGGAGCAGAGTTGCGAGGAGGGTTTCATTAAGGGTTGATTTGTTGCCGTTTATAGTGATGAGGTTCAGTTGGGGATTTATTTGAGGGTTGAGTCGAGGGGTGGGTTGGGATTGAGTTATGATTGAGTTTAGGATTAGATTAAACGTTGAGTTGAGGACGAGTTAGTTTTGAACAGGGGTTTAATATGAGAATTTTGAATTGATGAGTTAAGTTCATCGATGCTTGTAGCTTTCGAATCGAGTTGATTTAGGGATTGAATTGATCGTTGAGTGTTAAATTAAGTGTAAATTGAGTTAGGGTAGAGTTAGATTGCATTAGTGGGGTTAGGTTAAGGCTGATTTAAAAGTTGATTTGATTTATATCTTTCTAGTAAGATACGTTATTTCAGAATAAAAAACCTACTGTTTTCTTTTAATTCCTGCACCTTTATAATAGAAAATGATAACTGTGGAATGGCACAGTTAAGCTCTGTTTTTCAGTATAAAATTTGTTGACGTACATATAGAATTATTTCAAATAAAGGGGGTCTAAGAGATTTCAAGACTTAAAGAACTTATTAGCTGAAATAATACATATTTGTTAAAATTTATAATTGAATTTTTTAACCCCCTAAAAAAAATCAAAATTTCTTTCAAGATTTCAAGATTTTTACTTCCTAACAATGTCTTTTAAACTTTGTGGAAGAAGCGCTAGATTCGAATAATAAAGTTATGTCAGGTTTCAGATAGAATAATGATGGTGCTAGAAATTCCATTAAATCCCAAACAATTTGATTGATGAAGTCACAAACCGAATGCTGTTATGATTCTCCAAAGTTAGAATCTGTTTGAATAACGTCTGAATTCAAATTTATTTTTTGATTTAATGTCTAGTTAACCTTTTATGCTAAATGTTATATGGACATAAAAAGTTAAATCTAACTGTTTTCACGCGGCAGCCTTTCTTACTCAGGAAAGCCGAAACAATTTAACTAAGACATTCAAATCGGTTTAACATTTTCTGAGATTTACCTGTTTCAGAATATAAGTAAGTACTAATTTTAGAACGGTTCCCCTTTGCTTTAAAAATGGCTTATTTTTTAAAACAACTGTGACGGTGACACCTAGTGTTTAATAGAATAAGTAAAACTAAAAGCACAATGTTTTACTGTACTAAATGGAATTTTCCATGATAAAAATTGTTACGTAATGTTTCTATGCTATTCCAACTGGAAAAGTCGTGAACTTTCGAGAAGCTTGGTTTGTGTATATAAAAAGGCGAACAAGATCGAATTGGATTATTAGTATTTGGAACGCGATAGAGTAAACTTGTAAGATTATAAGAATATTTGGAAAGCGACAGTGTTAAGATTAAAAAGTAATTAAAAAGTGATTTAAAAAGTGTTGTAGTGCGAAATAAAAATTATAAGTGAATAGTAAAATTGTGTAAAAATTGTTTAAAGTGATTTTGTGAATTTTTTTATTGATAAACTGTGTTGTAATAAATTTTGTGAAATAAATAAATTCGTTGGAGAGAAATTAAATTGATTTTGTATTATTCACAATCCAGTGATACGAACCTTGAGTGACAAGGCAAAAACGTAACAACAACATTTTATGACGATGACACCTAGATTAGAATAGCATAACAGAATAGCGTACTTTTGTACTAAAAGAGTGTCTTGGCTAGTTTAAAAATTATAATTACCAACATTTAGGCGAATTATTTTATTTACTCAAATATTCGCAATGAGAACATTCTGGTTTATTCTTGAACGATATATTGTTCCACAGCCCTAGTATATGGCTTATAACTTTAATGTAGCTATGAAATATCCTGTTTTGAACCGTACATTGTTATGCCTTTTCGACAAAAAAAATTCAAAATTGGGATTCTATTTCATTTTCACAAGCGCCGCGTGTCTTTGCGACGGTGACACCTAGGGTGTGATAGAATAAGTTAAACTAATAGCTCAATGTTTTACTGTACTAAAATGGAATTTTCCATGATAAAACAGTTCTAAATGTGTCTACACTATTCTAACTTGAAAAGTCATGAACTTTCGAGAAGTTTGGTTTGTGTATATAAAAAGGCGAACAAGATCGAATTGGATTATTAGTATTTGGAACGCGATAGTGTAAACTTGTAAGATTATTAGTAGTATTTAGTAAGCGAAAGTGCAAAGATTAAAAAGGAATTAAAAAAGTGATTTAAAAATTGTTTTAGTGGAAATAAAAATTTTAAGTGTATTTGAGAATAATTTATATAAAGTGATTTTGTGAATTTTTATTAATAAACTGTGTTGTAATAATTCTTGTGTTGACATAAATAAATTCGTTGGTGATAAATTAAATTGATTTTATATTATTCACAATCGTGATACGAATCTTAATTGACAAGGCAAAAACGTAACAATTACGTGGTGCCATAGAGAAAGAAGGGCTAGACGAAGATCAACATGATTTTGGCGTGGAAGTAACTTATGCGGCAACTGTAGAGAAGACAGGAGATAAACAGCCGTCAGTCGAAACAACACAACTACCGTCTGGAAGTTTCGATTTGTCGCAGTTAATAGGTGCTATGAACCAGATGATGGGACAGATGAGTCTAATGAATCAACAAATCGAACGACCGCTAGGAGAAATTAACAATCAAATGGCGCAACAAGCTGTGCAGTCAAACCAAAAAATTAAAAATGAAATGGAACAACAAAATGTGCGGCAGTTGGAGACTATAAACCAGTCAAACCAAGAAATAAAACACCAGATGAAACAACAAAATCAGTGAAACGAAGAACTTCAACACCGGATGGAGAAACAAGGAGAAGAAATTAAAGACCAAATTACAGATGGTCATAAGAGAATCGACGATAAACTTCTTGAATTATCAACTAACATATACGGTGAAGTGGAGAAGCTGCAAATGGAGATTCAACAGGTTGACCAAAAATTAGAAACGGAAGTCAAACTTGTCAAAGCGGAGGTTCAACGTCTCGAGAAAGAACTAAATGATGTCAAGACAAGTGGATCAACGACGCAAGTGGCTCAAACCGTCCAATCAATCAAGTTAAAGCCAGCATTTGACGGTACAACATCTTTCCGCATTTTCAAATTTCAATTTGAAACGGCAGCCAATCAAAATGGTAGGCAGCCAATCAAAATGTATCGCATGGAACTGAAAAGCCGCTACCAAAAGGGAGGGGAATCACTTCAGGAATTTTCATCGGCAATCGAGCGATTAGTACATCTAGCGCATACCAGTACATCGGCCGATTATATGGAAAGGCTAAAAATTGACGAATTCATTGACGGCATTCGAGATACGCAGGACGGTGGTGTTATCACCTAAAGCAACGTTCGCGGAAACCGTTGCGTTTGCGTCGACCATCGAGGCTGTGCAGAACTTCATCAGACCGTTATTATTTAGGCGCCAAATGAATTCAGACAAGAACGGCCGCATCGAGCGGACAGTACCAAAATTTAGAAGCGGCAGGCTTAGGTGTTGGAAATGTGACAAGTTGGGTCACATATCAATGGACTGTCGGGATGTAATGCAGGGAGAGAAGATTGCCACCTTTTATGCGGGCAAACGCCGAACGGTCGGGACAAAGGTCTAGAGGCAGCGAGCTAAGATGTTGCGTATATAACAGGATTGCCACATCTCGCGAGATTGTTTGAAAGCAAGAGGAAAACGGCATGGATCACAAACTTCTGTGGAAAGAGTACTAAGAGGAGAGCAGGTGTCGGATGAACGGATGGCAACAGTCGGTAAAGTAGAAAGGTTAGAAGTCGCTTTGAAGGAACCGAAGCTGGCTTCGCCGTCTGGTTGCCTCATAACTTACATCCCTGTTACGAGTGTAGCACGAGCCGTAAGCAGCGTAACAATCAAGGGCAACGTTGATGGAAGAAAGTGTATCATTACGCTGGATACCGGAGCAACCCACACAATTGTTCGGAAAGACTTGATCGCAGGAGCTGTGCAGCTGGCTGATGGGTTGACATTAAGAATGGCAAATGGCCAATATAAGGATCGGTGAAACTCTTTTCCCACACGAAGTTCTGGTCGCAGACATTATGGACGAGGTCATTTTGGGAACGGACTTCATGAGGATGAATGGCTTTGTGTTGGATTTTGAACGAGGAATATTGAGCAGCAATAACATCGAGCTAAAACTTAAATTTAACGGTATGGATGCGACATAGAGATTTCAAATTAATCGATTTTAGAATAATCGGTTAGTCGATTACTTTTTAACCAACTAATCGGTTAATCGGTTATAATCGGTTATTTGTAATATTCAAAAATTTACAAATGTTCTATTCAAAAAAGTGAAGTCTCAACAAGAGTAGGTACTAAAACAATAGAATAATTTTATACCACAATTCAAATTTAATCTTTATTGAAGTAGAATTTTAAAAAAACAAGAGCATTTAACGTATCCGTATCCGAAAAGGCTCGTTCACTATTTGTCGAAGTTGATTGAATGGTCAATAGGGCTTGATAAAGATTTTCCAATTGTTTGCTTCTTTGACAATTTCCTTCTACAATGTTAAAACCTTTTTTGTACGACATATTTGGTTTTGGAACCATAAAAAAGAATCAAAAGTTTTTTGCATTTTTGTAAATTCAGATTCAGGTGATGCAGATTCACCGTAACCAGATTCTTCTTGTTGAGCTATATCATTTTATCCAAATTTAAATAATCTTTTGTATATTTCACTGGCCAATAAACTTGTATCAGATTTCGATGTATATGACAAAAATTGATTCAAAGCGAATGGGATAAGTAAAATTTTTCAAAAAGTACATGAGTAAAATATATCCATATGGAGATTTTTATTTTTTTAAAGCATTCTATAAAAAATTTCGGTAAAGAGATATTCGGAGATAATCGGGAAAATTGGTACGATTAATCGATTAATCGTAAACATTGGAAAAATATCGAATATCGATTAACCGATTAATCGGAATGAAACCTCTAAATTGCGACAGTAAGGCGAGTAACAATCAGCCATTGCGAGGAGCTGCCATCGAAATCTGAAACAATTGATGAGGAAACCAATGAACACCAGGTTAAGCAGATATTGGATAACAAGGGCCGAGTTATACGAAGTGGAGTGCAAGTGTCGGGCGACTGGATGAAAACTCGATATGCCATACGGGCAAATAGCCAAGGATTACGCGAAAGGCAATTGGTGTGGCTTCACCACTCGCAACAAAAGAAGGAGGATTTATCGACGAAACTGCAACCTGTATGGGCGGCACCCTACAGGACTAGGAAAGGACAAGGACGTATACCAAAGATGGTGCATTTGGACAGGCTGGCCCATCACAGAGGAGGTGATTTGGGTCCTGTTCGGGACGAACAGGCTTAGGTGAGGGTAGTGTGACGGTGACATCTAGGGTGTGATAGAATAAGTTAAATTAATAGCTCAATGTTATTACTGTACTAAAATGGAATTTTTCATGATAAAAATGTTCTAAATATTTGTACGCTATTCTAACTGGAAAAGTCATGAACTTTCAAGAAGTTTGGTTTGTGTATATAAAAAGGCGAACAAGATCGAATTGGATTATTAGTATTTGGAACGCGATAGTGTCAACTTGTAAGGATTAGGAATATTTAGTAAGCGATAGTGTGAAGATTAAAAAGGAATTAAAAAGTGTTTTAGTGTCAAATAAAAAGTAAAAGTGAATAGTAAAATTGTGCGATTAATTTATAAATAATGATTTTGTAAATTATCAATAATAAACTGTGTTGTAATAATTGTTGTGTGACATAAATAAATTTGTTGGTGATAAATTAAATTGATTTTATATTATTCACAATCCACTGATACGAACCTTAATTGACAAGGCAAAAACGTAACACAACATTTTATTACGATGACACCTAGATTAGAATAGCCACTATATTTGGCCACTACAGTGTGCCATTAAACCGTTTATTAATGTAAGACGTCAAAAGAAATTTCCTGCCACAGCAACATTGCAGTAATGAACCTATTAATAGTGATTATTCATCGGTCATTCAACAAGGTCATCGTAATTGTAAAAGTTATGTACTTTATTCTAGTTTTTATGATTTTTTTAAATTGATTTTTAATATTTTTTTGTATTTTAGGTTTTCACACTTCAGTCTCTATCGGCATATACACAATACCTCTGACAAAAACTTGAGAGATGGTGATGGTTCATGTTTAAAGATTGGATTTCTTAATGCTCGCAGTCTTTTTTGCCATATAGATCAAATTCGAATTTTTATTAATTTTAATAACATTGATCTTTTTTGCGTGGCGGAATCCTGGCTTACGTGTAAGATCAATGATCAATCTGGTGCCATAAATGGCTATAATATTCTACGATACGACAGAACACACAAAAATGGTGGTGGGGTCGGTATATACTACAGAAAATGTTACAAATTCAAGAGGATTCATTCAGGTACATATGGTAAAACTGAAGTTATAATGGGAGAAATTAAACTTCCTTCCATGACAATTCTAATAGTAGTTTGTTACAATCCCCCACCTGCTATAAAAATTGACCTGGATGATTTCCAGAAAATACTATCTTCTTTCGTATTACGATATAGTCATTTCGTAATAAGTGGTGACTTCAATTTTAATATCCTTGACAGGTCGCATATATTCCATGATCTGTTAAAATCCAATAACCTTTTCTCAGTTCCTTTTTCGCCAACTCGTGGCCCATCGTGGCTAGATCAGTTTATTGTTTCTAATCCGGAACAGGCCAGAATATTGGAGTTCAATCAGTACACTATGCCACATATATCCGATCATGACTTTTTACTCATCTCCTATAAAGTGAAGTCTAAACGGGTCAAAATCGGAATTGAATCGAACGGAACAAGCTTATTTACGACTATAGTAACATAAATAATGCAGCAATTTCTTCTTGCCTTTTGGGCGCTGATTGGGGTCGGATGTATTCGAGCGATAATATTAATTCTATGTTTCACTTATTTTATGAGTGCTTATACTCTATTCATGACAACTGTGTCCCGGTAAAACGAGTACTGGATGGCCAATCTGCAGCTCCTTGGTTTAATTTTGAAATTGCTCATAGAATGTTACTTCGGGATCAGGCCTTAGAAAACTTCCGATATAAAGTACCGCAAAATATATCAGAATGAGCGAAATTGTGTTACTGATTTGATTAGAGCCGCTAAACAAAATTATTATTTTCGTAACCATAAGCTAACCATGGCAAGAATTTGGGGAAATATTAATACGATTGGCATAGGGAAAAGTAGATCTGATGTTTTAATTGACATGGACCCTGCTGTAGTAAATTCTTATTTTTGCAACATACCTAACAAGTCGGTTGTTTTTCCTCTTCCAGATTGTAATGCTACAAGTAGTTTCACATCTAATTTGTTTTCAGTTAGCTGTGTAATGGAATTAGATATTTTGAAAAGTATTTGCAGCATAAAATCTAACGCAGCTGGTCATGATGCAATGAATCTAATTTTTTTAAAGAAGATGTTACCTTTTGTTATCTCACCGTTAACGTACTTAATAAATAATTGTATCATGCGGTCTAAATTTCCTGATATATGGAAAACCAATTTAGTGATTCCGGTTAAAAAGAAACAAAATAATGACTCGCTGGATAATCTTAGACCAATCAGTATGGTATCGGTATTATCTAAAGTTTTCGAGATTCTAATTCGTGATCAAATTAACGACCATATAAACAAATATAAATATTTAACACAGTTTCAATCGGGTTTCCGTAACAATCATAGTACAAGCACCGTTCTTCTTCAAGTTATCGATGATATTGCATATCATCTTGATCAAAGCAACTCTTTTGTTGTACTAGTATTGCTCGATTTTTCCAAAGCTTTTGACTGTTTAAATCATAAGTTACTTTTGCAAAAGTTGATGCTTTATTTTAACTTTGATAAAACTGCGCTTAAGCTTATGTATAGTCATTTATCGGATAGATATCAAAAAGTCTTAATAAAAGATCAGTTGTCTGATCCACAACGTATTCCTTCTGGTGTCTTTCAGGGAACTATCCTTGAGCCGTTATTATTCTCCCTATTTATCAATGATCTACCGCAGGTCTTGAAATATTCGAAATATCATTTGTATGCAGATGATTGTCAAATTTACCTCGGGGGCGTTAAGGATAATATATCTGAAACCTTTAATAAAATTAATAATGATTTATCCAACATATTAGATTGGTCTATATCTAATGGAGTCTCATTGAATATTTCAAAGACGCAGGCAATCTTCATTTCTAGGCGTGATTTTTTTGGTCATCCCAGATATATACATTGATAATAAAATAATCCCATTTCAAAATCGCGTTAATAATTTAGGAACTTTTATTAACAATAGATTCACGTGGGATTCCCAGATTATCAAGGTTTGTAGTAAAATCAACTCTCCATTATATGGATTGAAACTCCATAAGAACATTTGTCCTAAAACCGTCAGGATTTTGCTTGCTAAAACGTTGGTAATCCCCCATGTATTGTATTGTGAATTTCTTTACATTAGTTGCGATTGTAACTCAAGGGAAATTTTACAAGTAACTTTGAACAACATAGCCAGATACGTCAATGGATTGAGGAAATGTAATCATATCTCTGCTAAGTTTAGAGAATTATTTGGTTGCACAATGACTCAATTTTTTTATTATGGATCATTATTGCTCCTCTATAAAATTATCAATAAGCAAGTTCCTGTTTATTTATACAACAAAATAAAAATTGATTCAGCTCGAAATAGCAATATAATACTGCCAGTTAACCGTTCTAATGTTTACAACAACTCGCCACTATTTACTATGTTTACAAGTTGGAATCAGGTTCTGGTTGAGATTAGAAGTGTTAAAACTTTTGCTAGATTTAAAGTTTTATTATTTGATTTTGTTAAAAATGAATTGTAATTATTTTTGTATTCTTTTTTTTTTTTTTTTTTTTTTTTTTTTGTATTCATTATGTCTGTGTGGGATAGAAAAGTGATGCTTTATCCAGGATTAATTGATAAATAAATTAGTAGAATAGCGTAATTTTGTACTAAAAGAGTATCTTGGCTAGAAAAAGTTTTTAATATTTAATTAGCAACATTTAGGCGAATTATTTTATTTACTTGAAAATTCGCAATGAGAACATTTTGGGTTATTCTTGAACGATATATTGTTCCACAGCCCTAGTATATGGCCTATAACTTCGATGTAGCTATGAAATATCCTGTTTTTTGAACCGTATCTTGTTATGCTGTTTCGACAAAAAAAAATTTAAAATTCGGATCCTATTTCATTTTCACAATCTTCGAAGGCTAGACATTAAATTTAAATATTTCTAAGAAATTCATAAAGTGACTTTACGAAAATGAATATATCTTGGAAGAAACATATTTAATTATTTTAAATTGATAAAATCTACAATATTTTTTACTATTACTCTTTTAAATGTTAATAAAATACTTTGACATACATTTCTAAAGAGCATTTCATTGTTAACAAAACAAGAAAAACTGCAGCACCCATTATTTAATGCATCACTTTCCTTAATATTGACGTTCGCGCCATTCGAATCAAAAAATCAACTTACCGTGAAAACTGTTAATTGAAAAATTATCACAACATGTTTATTAAAACAAAAGAATTACTACTTAGACTATGTTTTGTGATTTAATCTTTAACACTTTCGCAATTAGATTTAGATTTCCGTATACATACTCGTATGTATACAAAGCAATTCTATGTGCTTGCGAAACCTTCGTACGGTTACCTTTTTAATTGACTCGTTAGTTTTTTTCTGTAATTTACGGTAACTACACTTTCTTGTTGGGTTATTTTTAAAACAAAATTTTATTGAAAATTATTGAGGGTTTTTAATTCCGCACAGTACAAAGCATGTGTTTTCATAAAAACCACTCGCTGTAGTTTTGTTTTGTTATTATAAAGCAGAATGAAGCAATCCTAACTATTTTTTTTTATCCAAAACACATATCGTAAAATGATCTAAATAATAAAAGAAAAAAGTAAAAAAAATGGTTAGACATTAGAATATTTTGGTTTATGTCTAATTTTAGAAAATAGATTTTTCAAATTTTAACACTAAAATGTCATAAAAATGTTTTGTTTGATATTTTTTGTCGGAATCACTACATAAATTATAATAAAAATATGAATGTGCTGATGCAAGGCGCCTATTTTGAGCTGATCGAATTGTGAAATCGCTGTTTTCATAACGATTGATAAGTTTATGTACCATTTTGGACTTGTCACAAATATGTGGGAGTTATTATTTTAAAATATATGGAGATGTTAATTGATTTTTAATGTTGCTCCAGAAAGGAAATACGCCATAAGTCGCAAGTGTTCTGATGTGTTCAGGTAATTAGGTAACGTGTATTTTTGTATTTTTCTATATATATTTCAAATAATAGCGCGCATGGTTATTTGGAATACATATTATAGAATAGCGTGAGATTTTACAAAAAAAACCAGTCGCTATATTTTATAAACTCGTTGTTTAATTACATTTACAAATTATTACAGTAATAGAATAAAAAAAAATGTTTTAATCGTCTTTTAAAATTTTTAAAAGTCATGCCACTTTAATATCACAAGCCCATGTAAAAAAAAACTGATTCATTTCAAGGTTAATGTGATGGTTGTACTTCAAATAGTAATTTAAATGAAAATCGGAAAAGATGAATAATGACAAAATAATTATCATCGATTTTAACTGAAGGTGGGTTAAAACTTACAATTTACATGTATGAAGGCATCAAAACGTCAGTGTTCATGTAAATCGATCGAATGCGAGAATATGGAGCAAACAAATTAATGGATTACCGATTTCAAATCAATTAGACAGCGAAATTTAATGTTCTTTGTAAAGTGGGCGATTAACTAAATATGTTATTACACATATATGTATGGATTACAACAATGATGACATCATGATTTATTTTTCAGATTTTTTTTTTCAATTTTTTTTTATTTTTATTGTCTTACTCTTTACTAATTTCCAAGCCCACCTTCAGAACCAGGCCAAATTCAATTTTCCGCATTAATAAGATCTTTAAAAATATCACATAAATCACATAGGCCATTTCAAAACAAGACTTACGATATAAAACAGGACATTTCGGAGTAATTTTAAGCGTATAGAGTAATTTAAAGTGTACAACCAGTAAAATTTGGTGTAGTATAGAAGTTTTACATTTTCTAGGGAAATTAGTGGCTCGTAAAAAAAAATTCTGTGGTCACAAGGCATAAGCCCCTTAAGTCGACTTAAAGATAAAAATTATTTTCAATATTCAACGTTTTCTACCTCTCTAGAGAAATTATCAAATTTGACTTAAGCTGTTTGACCGGAATGTTATTGCTATTTGAGTAAAATAGCTGCTTTTTGTATTGTAACCTTTCCTGTAACGGGCGAAACTTCACAGTGGTTAAATCTACGGTATTTGGGCCGGAAGGTACAGAAATTGAAATTTGATAGGAGTGATCTTTGGATTCCGTATTTTCATTTTGAAATTTTTCTGTATTTCTCTTTCATAAAATGTTGTTTATCAAGGTAATGCTGTACAGCATGTTAATTAAACGCGTTATTATTTTGGGTGTGATACTTGGACGCTGGTAAATAATTACGAAATAATTACGATAGATAAACACGACGAAGTTAGCACATAGCTGCCTATAATATCAGGTTCTTTAAACCGCATTTAGAAAGCCCCTTGCATATTCTGATTGTTTAGAATAATAAGAAAAGCTTGTACGCCTTCGAAATCGATGAGGACAAATATTTATTATTTTCACCGCAAATATTGTTCCTGTTTGCCGAATAATAAATAACGGATGGTTTTAGCAATCAACCAACCATCAGGACTAAAAGGAAAATGATAGGAATGATGACAGAGAAGCTAAGCGTCTACGAGCTGCACAAAGAAAGCGTAAAAGTAGGTAAAATGACAGACAAAGCCATACTGAAGCAGAACTACCTGAACAAGCTGAATCAACGAAATTAGGTAAAAATAGAGCGAGAGCAGCCGAATGGATGAACAAAGTTGAACGAATGGATTGCATGGAAGAATTGCAAATTTACCTCCAATGCCATTGTAAAGCATTACATTTCGCAGGCGAATACAAAACAATGGAAGTTTCAGTAAGTGCTGCCATAAAGGAAAAATTTAACTACCACCAATCAATACAATTGATACAATAAAAAGTTCTCTAACCAATACTCAACAATTCAGCAAACATTTTCTAGATAACATTCGCACAGTCAACACTCAATTTGCTTTTTTCGCTTCGTGGTCCACCTGGTATAAAAATTCATGGCCAAGTTTCGCACAATTTGGGAAGTTTGTTACCAAAACTAGGCAACCAAATAAGATTTATGCAGATGTGAGTCTATGATGTTGATGCAGCAAAAGTCATAAGGCTCCAAATAATAGATAAGGAAATTGCTCCAAATATTAGACAACGAATTAAGAGATGTAAATTAATATATTGCTCTCTTAAAGACAATACAAGAAGTGATGGAACAGGAGCAGCAAAATGTGTTAGAAGAAAATCGTTATGTGCGAGAAGCTGTTATGCATTTAACGGAGAAACCCAATCAGCCTTGATTTACTTTTTGTGCAATTTTCTTGTTAACCTCATTGTTTATTGCAACATGAAGCCTTTCTTGCAATCTTATCGATAAAGATTTCCCTTCGCGCTTAAGGCTTCACTATCATCAACAATTTCTGATGTTGAGTATGAAGCTTCATCTGGAGCTGGGGATGAAGAAAGCCGCTGTATAAGATGGAAAGTTATATTAACTATTTCGTTTAACTACCTTTGTGCAAATATTGCAAAAGGCAAGATAAGTTCGTCTTTCTATGATTCTCTGGACCAAAGAGGTTTACATTCGGTCAGCTAATGATCCTTCTCCCAAATGTTAAACCATGAATGCCAGGGTAGCGTCAGCTGATAGACGAGTGGCATCCCTCCGACATAATGCTTCTACTGCCAGTTTGACTGGTAAAATCATAGTTAGAAACCGTTGATTCTATACTCCAGGAACGCCCGTTTCGGTAAAGCTGTTAGTTGATTTGACTTCATCGGAGCTTTTAAGACGGAATTTCTTAATTTATAAAACCGCTCCATCATAAAAAGTAAGCTATTCTAAGATTTTAGACTAACATTTTGGGTCGGTGATCGTCGAAACAACTTTACAATCTTTCTAATTTTATTTATTAATGGAGCAAAATTATTGGAACGTCGTTTTTCTTGTTTTTCATTCGGTTTTTTTTTGTAGAGTGAAACATCAATCATACGAATGAGCTCTATAGTTAGATTGTTCCAAGACTCACAAAATAAAAATTAATGTGTATATTGCGTTACTCTTCCTGAACTTTGCTTCGTTTATAAATTTTTAAAAGTTTATAAAAAATTTGACTTTATACGATTAATATAAGAAGTCTGACTTTAATTACAATTCAATGAATATTGGGCAAATAATCAATAAAAATTGAAATTGATCGCTCAGTACCGGTACTGGAAAATGGTCCGGTATACCAGTTTTTCGGTTTCCGGTATACCGGTATTGGATGCCCTAACTACAGATGAGTGCATTTTACGATTGATGAAATCAAATTATTGAACAAAATCAACGTAAGATGTATCCAGAGCGCTATGATGATCTCATCAACTTTGTAGCAAACCAGGCTCAAAATAGAGGGTGGTGGAGTTCACCAAAATGGTTTTTGGCAAAAGAGTTATTCTTTCGTCAAGCTTCAGTGGAAGCAAAATAAATTTTGAGGAACTACTACAAGATGGTTTAGCTGATGTGTTACAGAATGGTCATACAACTCTATTTATAACAACGACCTGCAATTCGCAGTGGCCAGAAATCACTGACAACTTATTATTTGGTAAAACACCACATGATCGACCTGATTTAGTAGCAAGGGTATTCAAATAATAATTAATAGGGAAATATTTGGAAAAAATAAGTCATGGAGATACGTCGATGAATTTCAAAAGCGTGGTCTTCCGCATGCACATATACTTTTCTGACACTTAAAGATGAAATAGAATTTATGATAGTGAAGCAATTGACCAATTTATTTCAGCAGAAATACGGTTGGAGCCAGAAGTGCTAGAATTATTTGCATTGGTGACTAAATTTATGATGCATGGACCATGTGGTGAAGAAAATCCAAATTCGGTAAGCATGTCTGAAGGAAAGTAGTTCCATACAATGCCTATCTTTTGAAGAAATTCAATTGTCAGATCAACGTTGAAGTTTCCTGTTGCATCAAGAGTATTAATTACCTCTACAAATACGTCTACAAAGGAAATGATATTGCTTTATAATATCCGTTAAGACACTACAATGAAATTGACCATTTTGTTAGTCACCGATATGTTTGCTCACCTGAAAGCTGTATTTTGTTTAATGGAATTTAAAGTGCATGATCAATCAGCAGTAATAATCAGACTTGGAGCTCATGAAGAAAATAAGCAAACTGTTGTCTTTAGAGCTGATGATGAAGTTAGCACAGTAATTCCTACCAGACTTAATACCAACATTTACTGGATGGTTTGAATTAAACAGTAAAGATTGCGATGCGAGGAAGTATTTGTACAGAGAAATTCCAATTCACTATAAATTCGCAAATAAACAGACTGGATGGTAAAAGAGATTAAATAGGAAATGATTTTTAGTTCCACGAATGTACTCAGTCTGCCCACCGCAAGGAGTCAAGTTTCACAATAGATTATTGCTGAATCATGTTCGCGGTGCTACCAGTTTTGAAAGCTTGAGGAAGGTTAATGGTGTTGTTTGTGAAACTTATGAAATAATTTGAGTTAAAATTTACGCTAACTATTTGGTTTCTTACTCACATTATGTCATTCTAATGATCCAAAGACATTGTAGGAAAATCAACTAGAAACGGGCACTTCAAGAAATAAATACAATATTACAGCAACATAATCAAGATTACAACAAGTTTGGTTTACCAGCTTTAAATGCTCTAAACTTTGATGAAAATGGCGAAGTAATTGATATTGATGCCGCAACATGGAACTATCAACAACTTTATGAAACGCTCAATGAAGGCCAAAGCACGGCGTTTGATAATATTTCAGAGGCCATCCAGAATTCAAAGATCCAATATCTATGCAAATGTGGCTTTCTCAGGAATTGCAGCTATATTACTTCAGAATGGTCGAACGTTATCATCCAGATTTAAACTTCCTCTTCCACTGAACGAACATTTAAGTTTGCCGAGCAGAAAGAGCAATTTTATATCCCAAAAATAAAAATCCTTTTGAATACAACGAGAAATTATAATGTACGGAGTGACAATGATGATATCCTAGACATGACTCTTTGGAGTTTTGGCAAAGCCTAACTCCAAGTGAAATGTCACCTTATAAACTAACACTTAAACCTGGTTGTATTGTGATGCTTCTACGATGCGATGATTATTTGGGGAAACTATCGTTTTGGAACCATATATTTCTACACATTTTGTAGAAAATTCAATTTTATTGAAAATCACCTGGATTATAGACCACAAAATCAGAGCTACAAAATCGAAAATCTGCAACTGTGCTCCAATTCCGATGATTGATACTTCCATCGATAGGCAATGAGACCTGTAATTGTCATGCCAATGATCATTTGGATCGTTAGAATATTTCTACACATTTTGTAGAAAATTCAATTTTATTGAAAATCACCTGGACTATAGACCACAAAATCAAGGCTACTAAATCGAAAATCTGCAATTGTGCTGGGTCTCCAATGATTGATACCTCTATCGATAGGCAATGAGACCTGTAATTGTCATGCCAATAATCATTTGGATCGTTAGAATATTTCTACACATTTTGTAGAAAATTCAATTTTATTGAAAATCACCTGGACTATAGACCACAAAATCAGGGCTACTAAATCGAAAATCTGAACTTGTGCTGGGTCTCCAATGATTGATACCTCTATCGATAGGCAATGAGACCTGTAATTGTCATGCCAATGATCATTTGGATCGTTAGAATATTTCTACACATTTTGTAGAAAATTCAATTTTATTGAAAGTCACCTAGATTATAGACCACAAAACCAGAGCTACAAAATCGAAAACCTGCAATTGTGCTCATGACAACGGTTATTTGGATCGTTCGAAAATTTCTACACATTTTGTAGAAAATTCAATTTTATTGAAAATCACCTGGACTATAGACCACAAAATCAGAGCTACAAAATCGAAAATCTGCAATTGTGCTCAGATTCCGATGATTGATACCTCTATCGATAGGCAATGAGACCTGTAATTGTCATACCAATGATCATTTGGATCGTTAGAATATTTCTACACATTTTGTAGAAAATTCAATTTTATTGAAAATCACCTGGACTTATAGACCACAAAATCAGAGCTACAAAATCGAAAATCTGCAATTGTGCTCTGATTCCGATGATTGATACCTCTATCGATAGGCAATGAGACCTGTAATTGTCATGCCAATGATCATTTGGATCGTTAGAATATTTCTACACATTTTGTAGAAAATTCAATTTTATTGAAAATCACCTGGACTTATTGACCACAAAATCAGAGCTACAAAATGGAAAATCTGCAATTGTGCTCCGATTCCGATGATTGATACCTCTATCGATAGGCAATGAGACCTGTAATTGTCATGCCAATGATCATTTGGATCGTTAGAATATTTCTATACACTTTGTAGAAAATTCAATTTTATTGAAAATCACCTGGACTTATAGACCACAAAATTAGAGCTACAAAATCGAAAATCTGCAATTGTGCTCCGATTCCGATGATTGATACCTCTATCGATAGGCAATGAGACCTGTAATTGTCATGCCAATGATCATTTGGATCGTTACAATATTTCTACACACTTTGTAGAAAATTCAATTTTATTGAAAATCACCTAGATTATAGACCACAAAACCAGAGCTACAAAATCGAAAACCTGCAATTGTGCTCATGACAACGGTTATTTGGATCGTTCGAAAATTTCTACACATTTTGTAGAAAATTCAATTTTATTGAAAATCACCTGGATTATAGACCACAAAATCAGAGCTACAAAATCGAAAATCTGCAATTGTGCTCGGACTCCGATGATTGTTACCTCCATCGATAGGCAATGAGACCTGTAATTGTCATGCCAATGATCATTTGGATCGTTACAATATTTCTACACATTTTGTAGAAAATTCAATTTTATTGAAAATCACCTAGACTATAGACCACAAAACCAGAGCTACAAAATCGAAAACCTGCAATTGTGCTCATGACAACGGTTATTTGCATCGTTCGAAAATTTCTACACATTTTGTAGAAAATTCAATTTTATTGAAAATCACCTGGACTATAGACCACAAAATCAGAGCTACAAAATCGAAAATCTGCAATTGTGCTCAGATTCCGATGATTGATACCTCTATCGATAGGCAATGAGACCTGTAATTGTCATGCCAATGATCATTTGGATCGTTAGAATATTTCTACACATTTTGTAGAAAATTCAATTTTATTGAAAATCACCTAGATTATAGACCACAAAACCAGAGCTACAAAATCGAAAACCTGCAATTGTGCTCATGACAACGGTTATTTGGATCGTTCGAAAATTTCTACACATTTTGTAGAAAATTCAATTTTATTGAAAATCACCTGGACTATAGACCACAAAATCAGAGCTACTAAATCGAAAATCTGCAATTGTGCTCAGATTGCGATGATTGATACCTCTATCGATAGGCAATGAGACCTGTAATTGTCATGCCAATGATCATTTGGATCGTTAGAATATTTCTACACATTTTGTAGAAAATTCAATTTTATTGAAAATCACCTGGACTTATAGACCACAAAATCAGAGCTACAAAATCGAAAATCTGCAATTGTGCTCTGATTCCGATGATTGATACCTCTATCGATAGGCAATGAGACCTGTAATTGTCATGCCAATGATCATTTGGATCGTTAGAATATTTCTACACATTTTGTAGAAAATTCAATTTTATTGAAAATCACCTGGACTTATAGACCACAAAATCAGAGCTACAAAATGGAAAATCTGCAATTGTGCTCCGATTCCGATGATTGATACCTCTATCGATAGGCAATGAGACCTGTAATTGTCATGCCAATGATCATTTGGATCGTTAGAATATTTCTACACACTTTGTAGAAAATTCAATTTTATTGAAAATCACCTGGACTTATAGACCACAAAATTAGAGCTACAAAATCGAAAATTTGCAATTGTGCTCCGATTCCGATGATTGATACCTCTATCGATAGGCAATGAGACCTGTAATTGTCATGCCAATGATCATTTGGATCGTTACAATATTTCTACACATTTTGTAGAAAATTCAATTTTATTGAAAATCACCTAGACTATAGACCACAAAACCAGAGCTACAAAATCGAAAACCTGCAATTGTGCTCTTGACAACGGTTATTTGGATCGTTCGAAAATTTCTACACATTTTGTAGAAAATTCAATTTTATTGAAAATCACCTGGATTATAGACCACAAAATCAGAGCTACAAAATCGAAAATCTGCAATTGTGCTCGGACTCCGATGATTGTTACCTCCATCGATAGGCAATGAGACCTGTAATTGTCATGCCAATGATCATTTGGATCGTTAGAATATTTCTACACACTTTGTAGAAAATTCAATTTTATTGAAAATCACCTGGACTTATAGACCACAAAATTAGAGCTACAAAATCGAAAATTTGCAATTGTGCTCCGATTCCGATGATTGATACCTCTATCGATAGGCAATGAGACCTGTAATTGTCATGCCAATGATCATTTGGATAAAGTTAGAGAAAATTCAATTTTATTGAAAATCACCTAGACTATAGACCACAAAACCAGAGCTACAAAATCGAAAACCTGCAATTGTGCTCATGACAACGGTTATTTGGATCGTTCGAAAATGTCTACACATTTTGTAGAAAATTCAATTTTATTGAAAATCACCTGGATTATAGACCACAAAATCAGAGCTACAAAATGGAAAATCTGCAATTGTGCTCGGACTCCGATGATTGATACCTCTATCGATAGGCAGTGTGACCTGTAATTGTCATGCCAATAATCATTTGGATCGTTAGAATATTTCTACACATTTTGTAGAAAATTCAATTTTATTGAAAATCACCTAGACTATAGACCACAAAACCAGAGCTACAAAATCGAAAACCTGCAATTGTGCTCATGACAACGGTTATTTGGATCGTTCGAAAATTTCTACAAATTTTGTAGAAAATTCAATTTTATTGAAAATCACCTGGACTATAAAACACAAAATCAGAGCTACAAAATCAAAAATCTGCAATTGTGCTCAGATTCCGATGATTGATACCTCTATCGATAGGCAATGAGACCTGTAATTGTCATGCCAATGATCATTTGGATCGTTAGAATATTTCTACACCTTTTGTAGAAAATTCAATTTTATTGAAAATCACCTGGACTATACCACAAAACCAGAGCTACAAAATCGAAAACCTGCAATTGTGCTCATGACAACGGTTATTTGGATCGTTCGAAAATTTCTACACATTTTGTAGAAAATTCAATTTTATTGAAAATTACCTGGACTATAGACCACAAAATCAGAGCTACAAAATCGAAAATCTGCAACTGGGCTCCGATTCCGATGATTGATACCTCCATCGATAGGCAATGAGACCTGTAATTGTCATGCCAATGATCATTTTGATCGTTAGAATATTTCTACAAATTTTGTAGAACATTCAATTTTATTGAAAATCACCTGGACTATAGACCACAAAATCAGAGCTACAAAATCGAAAACCTGCAATTGTGCTAATGACAACGGTTATTTGGATCGTTCGAAAATTTCTACACATTTTGTAGAAAATTCAATTTTATTGAAAATCACCTAGATTATAGACCACAAAACCAGAGCTACAAAATCGAAAACCTGCAATTGTGCTCATGACAACGGTTATTTGGATCGTTCGAAAATTTCTACAAATTTTGTAGAAAATTCAATTTTATTGAAAATCACCTGGACTATAAAACACAAAATCAGAGCTACAAAATCAAAAATCTGCAATTGTGCTCTGATTCCGATGATTGATACCTCTATCGATAGGCAGTGTGACCTGTAATTGTCATGCCAATAATCATTTGGATCGTTAGAATATTTCTACACATTTTGTAGAAAATTCAATTTTATTGAAAATCACCTAGACTATAGACCACAAAACCAGAGCTACAAAATCGAAAACCTGCAATTGTGCTCATGACAACGGTTATTTGGATCGTTCGAAAATTTCTACAAATTTTGTAGAAAATTCAATTTTATTGAAAATCACCTGGACTATAAAACACAAAATCAGAGCTACAAAATCAAAAATCTGCAATTGTGCTCAGATTCCGATGATTGATACCTCTATCGATAGGCAATGAGACCTGTAATTGTCATGCCAATGATCATTTGGATCGTTAGAATATTTCTACACATTTTGTAGAAAATTCAATTTTATTGAAAATCACCTAGATTATAGACCACAAAACCAGAGCTACAAAATCGAAAACCTGCAATTGTGCTCATGACAACGGTTATTTGGATCGTTCGAAAATTTCTACACATTTTGTAGAAAATTCAATTTTATTGAAAATCACCTGGACTATAGACCACAAAATCAGAGCTACTAAATCGAAAATCTGCAATTGTGCTCAGATTGCGATGATTGATACCTCTATCGATAGGCAATGAGACCTGTAATTGTCATGCCAATGATCATTTGGATCGTTAGAATATTTCTACACATTTTGTAGAAAATTCAATTTTATTGAAAATCACCTGGACTTATAGACCACAAAATCAGAGCTACAAAATCGAAAATCTGCAATTGTGCTCCGATTCCGATGATTAATACCTCTATCGATAGGCAATGAGACCTGTAATTGTCATGCCAATGATCATTTGGATCGTTAGAATATTTCTATACACTTTGTAGAAAATTCAATTTTATTGAAAATCACCTGGACTTATAGACCACAAAATCAGAGCTACAAAATCGAAAATCTGCAATTGTGCTCCGATTCCGATGATTGATACCTCTATCGATAGGCAATGAGACCTGTAATTGTCATACCAATGATCATTTGGATCGTTAGAATATTTCTACACATTTTGTAGAAAATTCAATTTTATTGAAAATCACCTGGACTATAGACCACAAAATCAGAGCTACTAAATCGAAAATCTGCAATTGTGCTCAGATTGCGATGATTGATACCTCTATCGATAGGCAATGAGACCTGTAATTGTCATGCCAATGATCATTTGGATCGTTAGAATATTTCTACACATTTTGTAGAAAATTCAATTTTATTGAAAATCACCTGGACTTATAGACCACAAAATCAGAGCTACAAAATCGAAAATCTGCAATTGTGCTCCGATTCCGATGATTGATACCTCTATCGATAGGCAATGAGACCTGTAATTGTCATGCCAATGATCATTTGGATCGTTAGAATATTTCTATACACTTTGTAGAAAATTCAATTTTATTGAAAATCACCTGGACTTATAGACCACAAAATCAGAGCTACTAAATCGAAAATCTGCAATTGTGCTCAGATTGCGATGATTGATACCTCTATCGATAGGCAATGAGACCTGTAATTGTCATGCCAATGATCATTTGGATCGTTAGAATATTTCTACACATTTTGTAGAAAATTCAATTTTATTGAAAATCACCTGGACTATAGACCACAAAATCAGAGCTACAAAATCGAAAACCTGCAATTGTGCTCATGACAACGGTTATTTGGATCGTTAGAATATTTCTACACATTTTGTAGAAAATTCAATTTTATTGAAAATCACCTGGACTTATAGACCACAAAATCAGAGCTACAAAATCGAAAATCTGCAATTGTGCTCCGATTCCGATGATTGATACCTCTATCGATAGGCAATGAGACCTGTAATTGTCATGCCAATGATCATTTGGATCGTTACAATATTTCTACACATTTTGTAGAAAATTCAATTTTATTGAAAATCACCTAGACTATAATAGACCACAAAACCAGAGCTACAAAATCGAAAACCTGCAATTGTGCTCATGACAACGGTTATTTGGATCGTTCGAAAATTTCTACACATTTTGTAGAAAATTCAATTTTATTGAAAATCACCTGGATTATAGACCACAAAATCAGAGCTACAAAATCGAAAATCTGCAATTGTGCTCGGACTCCGATGATTGATACCTCCATCGATAGGCAATGAGACCTGTAATTGTCATGCGAATGATCATTTGGATAAAGTTAGAGAAAATTCAATTTTATTGAAAATCACCTAGACTATAGACCACAAAACCAGAGCTACAAAATCGAAAACCTGCAATTGTGCTCATGACAACGGTTATTTGGATCGTTCGAAAATTTCTACACATTTTGTAGAAAATTCAATTTTATTGAAAATCACCTGGATTATAGACCACAAAATCAGAGCTACAAAATGGAAAATCTGCAATTGTGCTCGGACTCCGATGATTGATACCTCTATCGATAGGCAGTGTGACCTGTAATTGTCATGCCAATAATCATTTGGATCGTTAGAATATTTCTACAAATTTTGTAGAAAATTCAATTTTATTGAAAATCACCTGGACTATAGACCACAAAATCAGAGCTACAAAATCGAAAACCTGCAATTGTGCTAATGACAACGGTTATTTGGATCGTTCGAAAATGTCTACACATTTTGTAGAAAATTCAATTTTATTGAAAATCACCTGGATTATAGACCACAAAATCAGAGCTACAAAATCGAAAATCTGCAATTGTGCTCGGACTCCGATGATTGATACCTCCATCGATAGGCAATGAGACCTGTAATTGTCATGCGAATGATCATTTGGATAAAGTTAGAGAAAATTCAATTTTATTGAAAATCACCTAGACTATAGACCACAAAACCAGAGCTACAAAATCGAAAACCTGCAATTGTGCTCATGACAACGGTTATTTGGATCGTTCGAAAATTTCTACACATTTTGTAGAAAATTCAATTTTATTGAAAATTACCTGGACTATAGACCACAAAATCAGAGCTACAAAATCGAAAATCTGCAACTGGGCTCCGATTCCGATGATTGATACCTCCATCGATAGGCAATGAGACCTGTAATTGTCATGCCAATGATCATTTTGATCGTTAGAATATTTCTACAAATTTTGTAGAACATTCAATTTTATTGAAAATCACCTGGACTATAGACCACAAAATCAGAGCTACAAAATCGAAAACCTGCAATTGTGCTAATGACAACGGTTATTTGGATCGTTCGAAAATGTCTACACATTTTGTAGAAAATTCAATTTTATTGAAAATCACCTGGATTATAGACCACAAAATCAGAGCTACAAAATCGAAAATCTGCAATTGTGCTCGGACTCCGATGATTGATACCTCTATCGATAGGCAGTGAGACCTGTAATTGTCATGCCAATAATCATTTGGATCGTTAGAATATTTCTACACATTTTGTAGAAAATTCAATTTTATTGAAAATCACCTAGACTATAGACCACAAAACCAGAGCTACAAAATCGAAAACCTGCAATTGTGCTCATGACAACGGTTATTCGGATCGTTCGAAAATTTCTACACATTTTGTAGAAAATTCAATTTTATTGAAAATCACCTGGACTATAGACCACAAAATCAGAGCTACAAAATCGAAAATCTGCAACTGTGCTCCGATTCCGATGATTGATACCTCCATCGATAGGCAATGAGACCTGTAATTGTCATGCCAATGATCATTTGGATCGTTAGAATATTTCTACGTATTTTGTAGAAAATTCAATTTTATTGAAAATCACCTGGACTATAGACCACAAAATCAAAGCTACAAAATCGAAAATCTGCAATTGTGCTCGGTCTCCGATGATTGATACCTCTATTGATAGGCAGTGAGACCTGTAATTGTTATGCCAATAATCATTTGGATCGTTAGAATATTTCTACACATTTTGTAGAAAATTCAATTTTATTGAAAATCACCTGGACTATAGACCACAATGATGATGCTGATTCGCGAATACCTTTCACAATAAGACGACATCAATTTCCAGCGAGACCAGCTTTTGTAATTACCATCAACAAGGAGAAACATCAAAAAAAGTTGGTATTCTTTTCCGCAACCTGCCTTTGGTTATGGTCAACTTTATGTTGCAGTCTACAGAGAAAAACAATCGATGGAACTAAATTTATGATGAAGAATACAATAAATCAAGGAAAGCTTATCAGAAATTCCACCAAAGTTTTCACATTGAACGTGGTTTTCAAAGAAATATTATCGAATTTCAGTTATGGCCAAGATAATACCGAATTCTACAATGGACCAATACTAAGATAATTATCTGGCAAGGCGTTAATAATTAAATAGACGAACTTATGCAAGACGACTTTAATTCTCCAGATCTAAATTTGGCTAGGTTACATTAGGTTAGGTTGAATTAGGCTAGAGAAAAATTGCCGCTAGGTTGTTTAAATAACAATGGGTTGCCAAAATTGTTTTGGCAGGTTTTACGCTAATTACTTATATGATACACAACTTGAAAATCTTGCTTTTTATACAAATATTCTATCGAGACTATAGACTTTCCCTTTCATGAGGACAGACACATATTAAACAATTTTACTTCAGAATGGAAAGGTACCAAAGTTAATTTTTAGCACATCTCCCATTTTCCTTTAGTACAATAGGAAACTAGTAGCTGATTAACATTTAATCATTTGCTCTATTTGTACGATAAAAGGATGCATTTTTTATGATTGCCTTGCATTATGAAGACGCCTATTCAAAATTTATTATTTAATACTATTTACTACTACCACTTACTATCCACAAGTTTTTTTTGGCGAAAAAGAATGAAAAAAATCGGAAAAATGAACCTGTTTATCATTTTTCGTTAAAGTTGCTCAAAATTTATAAGATCATAGTAACATTTTGAAAGAAAAAAAAGTTTTAATATGTCCGTCTCAGTTTTATATATGGATAAAATGTATTCGCACTTTTCCTGAGGTATTTATACTTTTGGAATAACAAAATACATACACTGAAAACAACAATGACGTAGCGTTGTCAAAATAACCACAATTCTTAGTGCTGCAAGTGCGAGAAGTAGCTACAAAAATTACCATTTTTTTTTACAAGTATCTGAATAGATCTGTCGAGACTTATAAAAAAAGCATAGCTTATATCAATCATGTTACTTCTGAAAGGCCTACGGAAAACCAATGGGAAAAGAGAGGAATGTCAAAATTACACACTTTGAGATAATTGAGAATTAATGTTTTGAATTTAATGGTATTTCAAATGGGGCCCGACCTTGACCTCTCGATTTCAATTTTTTTTTTTTTTTTGTAATCGTGTTCCTTCTTGAAAATAAGAAGACCGTTTCTTTTTCTTTTTTTGACGTTTGGTTGTCCGTGTCCCGTTATTTGACTTTTAATTTTGACAGTTTTCAAATTCTAATTTTTGACTCCTACATAAATGGTTGTATCTTCGGTTCTTAGGGGAACATTTTGAAAAGGAGTTAATTCAACTTAAATTTTCTCATAATTTATTATTGAAAAGAACCGTTATCTAAGGAGTTATGAACAGATAAATCTGCTAGAGGGCACAGCTATCAAAATATCGAAAAACGTAATATAACATTAGAAATGTAATAGTTCAACCTTTCAAACAAGTGCTAAATTGTGTTTGGGGGGCTTAGTTTAGCCGCTAGCTAACTTCAAAGTTGAAAAAATGTAATTTTGTTCATTTTTTTACTTTACAATTTGTGTTAAATGAGTAGATAACGCTACCAGTGAAATTTTCAGTTCTCAATTGGACAGACTACATATCTCTAGGGGGAATATTGCAAACATAGCTCTTATTCGTCCGTTAGATGGCTTAAAAATTATAATAAATATATTTGTATACTTACGCTTGAATTCTAAAGGGAGAAATGCATTAATTTCAGTGCATTAAAATCAGTACAATTTTGGGCAATGACTTTAGTAGACAATGAACTGAAATTTTTATCATTTATGATACAAAAATAAGAATATATCACAATTATCAACAGTTGTTGCAGCACTTATTCAACAGTTGTTTTAAAATTTAAATAAATAGATTTTTAGTAGAAATTTTTTAAATTACTGAAAATGATGAGATGTACAACAGTACAACAAACAATGTAGCTACGCCCCTTACATTACTGGCCAGGTTTTAATACTAAACCTAATGAGAAATTAAAGACCCGGTCATTTGTTTTGGTAATCCATCTAATGTCTATCTACCTTTATGACCTGTGTTATAAAGTTTATTGTTATCCTTAAGTTTAAAAGAGTACATGTACGTGTTTTACGATCTGAATTGTAAAGTTTATCAACCTGTTTTCTGACCTGAGTTCCGAGTAATATTAAAGAGAAAATACAATATCGTCAATCTGCTGTGTTGTAATCCTTTTAACTTAAAAAATCACAAAAATGCTAAAAATTTCCTAAATCGCGAAATAATTGGCGAAAGAGTTTGTGAGAAGTGCAGCCGAAAACTTTATTACCAAATCTACCGATTGATGGAACATCATCTGCATCATCTGATATCTCTCCAGGACAGACAGAGAGAATATCACCACCAACAGAAATAATTGAAAAAGCATTACAAGAACAACTATCAGAAGCTTGTGTACAATTGGGTAGGTCGTATAAAGCAGAAAAGACTGTTATGTATTGGTTAAATGGTTATTATAAAAAGTAGGTGGAAAAAGTAATAAAGGTTACTTGTGAAAATGTTCTGGGCATTCCGGTCTCCAAGATCTCCCATATTGAAGATAAAAATCAGCCAGATCTTGTTTATGATGAGGCCGTTCCTCTAAGCAATAGTATAGAAGCATACAATCGCGAGGAAAAATATGAGATTCGCATATTCTTATTATCTTTGTTACCAGAGAATTGGTCAACAGTCAGAATTATGAATCAATTCAAAGCTACACAATATATGGTACTAAAAGCAAAGAATTTAGCAAAAGAGAATGGATAGGCTAGCTTTCCAGCCCCAAGACAAATGAAACAGCTTCCCCCTAGAGATATGTAATGTGTCAAATTCAGAACTGAAAATTCCACTGATAGCGTTATCTACTCATTTAACACAAATTGTAATGTAAAAAAATGATCAAAATTTCATTTTTTCAACTTTGAAGTTATCTAGCGGCTAAACTAGCCCCTCTCCCCCCCCCCCAAAACACGATTTAGCACTTGTTTCAAAGGTTAAACTAGCGGCAAAAATATAAACACAGATTTATCTGTTCATAACTCCTTAGATAACGGTACTTTTACTCTTAGAACACTCTACTCAGTTTTATATAATCGAAATTTTAGTTTTTCAGTTCAATTTTCACAAAAAGTGACCCACGCTCCTCCTTTTTTCGATGTGGTGTTCAAATGTATATACCGGAAAGTAAGTGGATTTATGCCGAACTTTGGACACGTTTGAGAGGAAAATTAGAACGATGGTTGTTCTGGTGGGCAGGCTGAAATCACGAGACAAACCAGTATTTGGAAGGTTATTGACGAACACAAAAATGTGCTTAAGTCAATTTTAGCAAACAAACAAAACACAAAGCTCTAAGATTAATATTTAATTTTCAAATGATTCAATGTCAAATTAAAACATGAAGCGATCGGCATTGTCAATACATGTATGTACAAAGTAGTGAGGCGCTAATATCAAAGGCAAACAATAAACAAATGCTAAGAGATAATCAATCTCGATAAATTGTACAAACGCAAATTATATATTTTAAATTAAAATGCGAATTTAATTAAATTTCGCAAATACAAAACACAAAAATTAATTATGCATTCGTTAAGTTGAAGGTTACTAAATACACTGGACAATAATTGTTTACTTAACGATGTGAAAATACTTTTACTAAACACTTCACCACTATTATTTATATTTTATGGTTGAATTGTTTTCTAACTGTATCAAGAATACAAGTGAATTAATAATGGTATAAAATAATAATTACTGTACCGTTACACTATTTAGATTTGATTAACCCGACTCAAAACACCCGCAGTTCAGTGTCAAGTGCAAGCGCACGTACACGAGTACCTACTGATTTAATAAATTTAATTAAAGTCTGTCTATTACATGAACTTGTGTCTATACGATTTGTTCAAGATCAACTTGTGGTTTTTCCTCATGTACCGCATCTTACAATTAAATTATTATGATCATTTGTATTATTATTTCATATCATGTTGATGTAAATTTTTATTTTATTTTATATTTTTTTGCTGCATCATTACCAACATGCAACATGTTTAATGTTTTGTAATTTAATTAAAATAAAACGTTTGTTTTGGTTAAGGTTTTAATTTAATTTTATTATACAATCTGTAAATGGATCATATATTATCTTTTGTGCATATTATGTTGCTTAATTTCAGCCAAAGCAAAAAAAAAAAAAAGTAACAATATTCGTGAAAATTGTATCAACAATTTTTAGCAACTCCCTCTTAAATAAATATGTACATAATATTATACGTGTTATTCTTGTTAGACACGATAACAATTCCCTAATAGCAGACGACACGTATCTATGTAGGTATATACCTACCTATATACTACATAGTGCAGTGCAATTCAAATCAATAATCGACCATAAAAAATAAAATTCTAAAAATAAGAAAAGTCATTCAACCTTACCTGATGCAGTAATAAATTTATCCTCAACTATCGCCTCCACTCTAGATTTAGTTACATCATCCGAAACAATAATGTTGTTGTCATTAAGAATAGTCGCCGCCGCCGCCGCCGCCACATCATTAAAGATGCTATTTTGGGCAATTATCGATTTTTTCGATGCAGAGGATGATGATCGCAGCGATAAACTTGAAAAGACCGATTTTAATTTTGTCTTCTTTTTTAATTTTGGTGTACACGGTAATGATAGTGGTGGTGGTGACGGTGATGTTATGTCTGAAACTTTATCACCACTGCCACTACCTGAACATGATGGTATACAATTACTTGGATTAGTACTTGTATTATTACTAGATTTAGATTTATGAAATAATTTATTCCAACCCATTTTTTTACTATATCAACAACAACTATTATTAAACTATTAGTAAACCTTTAATTTCACAATACACATAAATTATATTTTTATTATTTTTTTTTTGTTGTACCACAATAAGAAAATGCAAATTTTTTCATTTTTTTTTTTTATTTATATTTCCGCATTTTACAATAATAAGATAAACAAATAAATCACAATATTGTATTAATAAACAAGATCACTTCTATACATATTACATGGTTCACACAATTTATTTCTTCAAAATTATTTTTTTCTCAAAAACATTAAGAAACCTGGCCCCGATCGTGTGTCGGATGATTGATATTTCGAAAATCATAAATTATAACTGCCTAAATCTAACTAACACTCTGTATAAACACACTAGTTTTTCGTCGTGTAGTTTATATAACTGATATGACTGAATTTCAATAAGTAACTGACTGACATGAAGAAATGAAATGAACAAAAAAAAAAAAACGAAAAACTAAAGCAACATAGAAGAAATGAAGAAAAAAAAATGTTTTGGATCGTGTTATGGTGTTCAGTAAGAAAATTTTATTTTCCATTATTCGCTCGTGTGTGAAGGGAATTTTATGGATTTATTTACATGATATAAAATTTGTTATGACTTGGTGACACGATCAAACGTTTATGAAATCAGTTTGGATTTTTTTGGTATTGCAAATAATAGGGGAGCCAGGAAAACTCTGCTTTTAAATTATGAAAAAATTGAAAATTCATCAAAATGCAAATATACATATGTACATAATATCTCGTGCGTCTCTCACTAAAATACCTAAAGGGTTTAAGGTGAGTAACGGACCAAACTTATTGAATTCCTGCCAAAAATAACCAACAATTGTTTACGCCCAAAACGCTTTTCTGGACGCTTTGTAAGTCCCTGTAAGTTCCCTGAAGAATTTTCTATCAAATTGGTCGAACTAATCGAGCGATCCTAACGTCTTTTGGATCAACTATTACAGATTCCAAAAACTATTATTAGAGGTACGAATTATTGAAATTGGATTACAAATAGAGAGTTTAGATTTAAACGTCCGGTTTTGTAAAAAATGTCCGTCAGTCTACTTGGAAGTCTGTACCCACGTTATCACGAGAGCAGCTCGTCCCATATGAAATTATTGGAATTGACCCAAAACCACGTGACTAATAACATGAGGTATTACCACGAGGTTTTTGATCCACGTTGATCCACTTTTTATGCATCCTGGTTTGAGGATTGAGTTGGGCGTTGGTATCGTGGGTTGAGTTGGGGATTGGTTTGAGGGTTGAGTTAAGGGGCTCATTTAGAAATTGATTTTGGAGTTGAGTTGAAGGTTCAATTGAGTTGCTTTGAAACGAGTTCATATAACAGCTGGTACCATGCAGAGACGGGAAATTAGAGTTCCGAAGCTGACCGACTGGGGCCCAGGAGGGGCTCAGGAATGCTCTCGATTATGGGAACATACGAGTCCCATTGTAGTTGGAATACAGTTCGAATCAGCTGCATAACTCCATACACTCAGCGTTTAAGAATAGTTATCCTATGACGCGAAGAGTGTCCACAAACATGGTCCCTTGGTGGGACAGGGCGCTGGAAACACTAGGGAAAAAATCGAGAAAGTTATTTAATAAGGCTAAAGGCACCAATGAAAAAGGCGAGTACAATTTGCCAAAAGGGCAACTTGGAGACGTTTCTCTGAAGTAATCAATGAATTACGAATAAAGATCATTCGAATGGTATAGGACTGCTCTAGAGAACAGACGGGAGTTTCACTGAGAACCAGAAAGAAACAATTGAGGTACTTTTATAGACCCATTTTCTGTACTCTATAGTGACAGAATCTCAGGAAGGTTCCTACGATGATGTAAGTGAAGTAGTTGACGCGCCACACAACAGGGTCTGGAGTCCAAGTCTACTGAAGGAGATGGTAATTTCCCAGCCTTCCTGCAAAAAGGCATTGAGAAAATTCTCCCCAGCATGGTTCGGATTTTTCGGGCAAGCTGTGCTTTTAACAACATCCCAAAACTTTGGAAAAGAGTAAATGTGGTCTTTATACCAAATGGTGGTGCTGTCCAGACACCCACCCCAGCTCGGCATATCACGAAATTAGCCTCATACCGTTTCTGCTGAAGACGATAGAAAAAGTCTTGGATCAGCAAATCAGAAGTGTGAACCTTATAGAAAATCCGCTTCGTCGGAATCAATTTGCTTATCGATCTGGTAAGTTGGCAGTGACGGCTCTCATTGGTCTAGTCATTAAAATTAAAAGAGCGATTGCTGGAAAAAAATTGCCCTATGTGCCTTTGTGGGCATTGATGGGGACTTTTGATAACTTCTACGATTTCTATAGAGGGCGGCTAGGTAAAATGGTACTCCACCTCCCACAATTAGGTGGATCCGTTCCATGCTGAAATATAGGAAGATTACAAATGTCCAGGGCTATGCGGATGATCTGGCGATCGGAATCAGAGGGAAATTTGATGAAATCATCTACGACCTTATGCAGGATTTACTCAACATAGTACGGAATTGGTGTGCCCAGGAAGGACTTAGCGTCAACCCAAACAAAACGGAAATTACACCTTTTACGAGGAGGACAAAGCTTGTGCTTAAAGCTCCCATTTAAACGGTACTACGGTTCAGAACTACAAAGAATTTAAGTATCTGCATATTTAGAAGGATGCTATATAGTATACAGCCTTGAAGTTGCACATTGACGGCAATCTTAAGCCAGGTAATATGGTGGGTCATCTGAGAATCCTTAAGGAATTTCAGTCAGACCATATTCCCTGGAGATGCCTTCCGACTGTATCCCAACTAAGCTGGACCCTTCTGCATCGTTATGCCTGGACCGACCTTTGAAAAATGCTACAAGGTGTGGTTTACAGACGGATCTAAAGCTGAAGACGGAGCAGGGATAGGAATATATGCCGGGAGAGTTGCCATTTCGAAGTCCTTTGGTTCCTACGCTACCATTTTTCAAGTACAAATGCACGATATAGAGCTTTTTACCAAGGTAGGCATAGCTAAAAGCCTAAACTAAGCAAAGATTTACATTGTTTCAGAAAACCAAGCGGGCTTAAAGACTCTCAAATCCTGTACCGTTAAGTCAAGACTGCTAAGGGATTGTCTATCTACAGTTTAACAATTGGGTTGTGCGTTAGTAAACGGTTAGTAAACCAGCTTCCTCATAGGTCATGTTCCCTTAAGAACATCGGTGTAAGTTCGGCAGATGGATGCCGCTTCTGTACCAATGTACAGTCACCTTCCAGAATGTTAAGCCCAGAATAAGTGATGCAGCTACCATCCGGATATGTTATCAGGTTTATTAGGAGGTTGAATATCGACTGGACGGTTAACTAAGTAGGGTCCAGAGCACAAAATATTTTACAGGTCGCAGTGCTGCGATGCTTTAACGCCCGCGTGGCCTAGCCATAATAACAATATAATACACTCAGCAGAATTTATTTTCAACATAATTTGGACCATCGAACCGGATTTTAACGTGAACTGGTAAAAAAGAGAAAATGTAACCTGAGTTGTAAATTGTAATCAACTTCACACAACGACAAATCGATTGAACGTGTTGAATCCTGTAAATTCCAGTCACCAGAAAATATTTCTTTCAGATTTCTTTCTGATGAGGAAAAAAGGTGCGAATCTTATTTTGTCCAAACAATAAAGCGTGAGTCGAACGATTTATGTAAAGTCTAATTCACAACTAAACGCTTTAAAGAGATTATATCGAACTGATAGGCTAGTACCTAAACTTGGGAGGTATTAAAACGGTAAAAGATTCAAGTTAATGACCTCAAGCTAGTCGGTCCCGTAGGACCTGTAAAGGATCATTTTTTCGACATAATTTTAAAATTCAGGACGTGTAAATTTACTACGTCAAATGACATATCTAATTAAAATGTACCGACAAGTTCAAATAGACGATACACAATTGCCATTCAACTGACACTTATATTTTGGCCGTAAAACTTGAATAAAGCACGTGAATGCGTTAGGATTGCTATGGCAGCCAAAAGAGGAATATTGTCTTTAAACCCCCGCCCTTTAAGAAAAATAAAGCGGTAACAAAACGAACCGTCATCATCTCGAAATTATACGTACCGTTAGAATTTTTGTTTCCAGTAATAATGTCGGACAAAATGATTGTATCGAATCACGATTAGCACACTTAAAAACGTTATTGCTTCCAAGATTGGAAATTTTAGCCGCTTCAACTGTTATCTAAATTTACATCATCTGTCATTGAAGCTCTATACATTTTGATTTTGACGATGTAACTTTGTGGTTAGATTCTACTGTTACACTGTCTTGGCTGAACACTTCACCACATAACTCAGGAACCAACAGAGTAAATTTGAGATTTAACATAATAATATAATGTGGAAACACGTAGATCTCAAACGATCTTTGTAATTTCTGCATTTGATGACACGGCCCTGATTTTATAATCCAACAGTTTAAATACGGTTTCTGAAGTTAAGCTAGAACCAACAGTGATGGTTACAACAGCAACACTAAACATTACTGGTGATATGATATTTCATTTCGATTCGTTCAAAAAATTAATTCGCTTAATGGCTTATGTATTACGATCTGAGAACATTTTGAAAACAAAATGTTGCTGAAAAATCTGAGAATTACTCACCAAGCAATATCACTTCGATTGTATGCAATGAGAAAGATACAGAAGAAAGGACAGTAGGCATCTCTTCTCCTCATAAACTGACCGAAAAAAATGAAAAAAAATGTAAATAGTTAGTGAACTAGAAAGCAGTACCTTGCAATTGATAAAAATTATTAAACGTCATTCTCCGATGAAATAAAGGTTTTTACGAATAATCACGAAATGAATCGGAAAACTTCGAAAGGGTAAGAACAAATCTTGGGAAACCTGTAAAGATTATTTAAGATCATTTAAAACAATTCTCCATACAGGCGTAGACTTTTGCGGAGTTTTTGCTATAAAACTGTCCAGAAGCAGCTTTGCCTTAAAAGCGTAAATAGCTTCTTTTGTCTGCTTATTTACTAAAGCAGTACATCTAGAAATGGTTCAAAGTTTTAGCGCAGTCTCGTATATACCGTGTTTGAAAAGATTCATTAACCGCAGAGGCACTTATTCACACCATTTCGTTGGATAAGGCGACTAATTTTTGCCGAGTGACAAATGAGCTACAGGAACTGTACAATCTTATAAACTGGAACGAAACTCTTCCGCGCGATCCCAATTTCGCATGCCTATGGGAGGCCACATTTAAAACACATTTTAATTCTAGGCCGCTAGAACGTACGGACCTATAACCTCAAATACTCAAGTCATTTTTTAACAGAAGGTCCTGTTTCAAACATTTCCAGACCATCATACAACAACATAAAAGAAAACCGCTCTAATATAAACATGTAGAGCAGGAGAGAATTGTGTACACTGCTGCCACCTATAATTACCTTATATTTTAAATTATTTCATACATACACATGTATTATTTTATGTGTGAGTAGTAACTTATGCAATTTGTTATTTTTATTGGATTCTGGTTATAACGTGTTTAAATAAAATCACCAACATTTTGTTCAAAACTTTTGAGCCATCAAAAGGAAACCAGTCAGAATATCTTACCGCAAGAGTAATTCACAACTAAAAATAGGTAGGCTACAAAATACTAGGGTTTTATCAATTATGATTGTCCGGCATCTCAAAATTCTAGATGTTTCAATGCATTCAAGACTTTGAAAGAAAAATTTAAGAAATTAAATTTCCCAACAATGGAAAGCTAAAGTTAAAATTAAAGATCAAAGCCACTTTGGATGGAGTTCAAGGGGCTCTGCAGTATCGTTGACGATGAATCAGGTGACGAATGATGACGAATTAAAGGAAAAATCTCCAAGATCGACCTGCATAAAAATACTGTTCCATATCATGACAACAAGTCATACCGCAAATCAACCTCCAAAAATTACAAAACTCCTTAAACTGGCATTGGGGTTTTCATCCTCCTATTACTGGAAATAAAAATTTGGCTCGCTGGGAGCTTTGCGTTGAATCAGGATGTTCGCCCAACTGTCCAATTTCTAGTTTGCGCAGTCTTTATAAAACGTATTTCTTAGAAATTACTTCGGTTATGCCTGGTCTTAGTTGGTGATGTCCTAAGAAAACATTGCATTCTAAATTGGACACATCAATGAATAAAATTATTAAGGCTGGCGGTGCTTTGAACAATCCATATCATGCACTCTCCATAACTCAATCGGCTGCCCCTCTGATATCTTTAACAAATCCAGATACTAAAACATCGTCTGCTTTAATATTAACAGCACCAACAATGAGAATAGCTAAGTCACCGCCGCAAACAATGACATTGGCAATATCTAAATTTGCTTCGACTGCAGTGATTTCGGCAAGTATTACATCTACAGGCGAGACAATATCCGAGAACTACTACTGTTGCAATCTTCAGAAGGTCCTAACGAAACGCAACAATGCAATGATCTATCTACCATTAGTACGGTAAAACCTAGACGATGGATTTTTATAAGTAGATTTGATTCGTCCGTTCCTGATGATTAGTTCAAAAGGTTCATCGGAATGGTTCCTAAAGCAAAGATTGGTGAGATCTTCATCTTAAATGATGTGCACCACAAAGCTATGGAAATTCTATTTGATATGCATGAAATGTCACTGAACAGCAACTACCACACAAAACGAATTCAATGAGAATTTGGGAAACGTCAATTGCCAGGATGAATTTACTGATAATATCAACACGAATGTTGAAAAATTCTACAACAGAACAGTACCATTAAAATAGATTGAATCAAACAATAACCATTCATGTTATGACGATGTTCTATTCTAGTTAATTAAATATTTAAAAAGCAAGGCTTATCGAAAAATGAAAATAAGCAATTCGGAAAGAGATAAAGTTGGATTCATCAACATCAACTCTAAATTTGACAGGTTTTTTAATATCAGACATTAAAATTACATCAAAAATGTTGAAGATGTGGTTAAATATGATCCAATATACTTTTGGAAATACTTTGTTATTAAACTTGAAGTTAAAGGATATCTTGCAATAATTAGCCTAGGGGAATCTAAATCATATTTCCCTCAAAAAATAGTCAATATGTTTATACAAGCAGGAAGATATCCATGACTTCAAAAAACGTTAACTACATAGCAAATTACAAAAGCTCCGCAGTGATTGTAACCTCTACTATTGGTGCAAATGATTAATTGGACGCATTAAACCATATAGGAGACGGTTGTGGTCCGGACGGAATCCCATCTTTTATACTGAAAAAACATGCAGCACTAAACGGAAAACCTCTAAGATTCTTTAAACCAAGGAAAATGAATGCTTGTATGCAAAAGCTTTAAATCTATCATTCCGCTTCATCTTTCTAACTGTCAACGTGAGTTTATGCCGGGTAGATCAACCACTACAAATTTAGTTGAATTTACGACTATGTAATATTGTCAAAGCCGTCGAAGAACATCAGCATGTTGACACAGTCTACACCGACTTCAGCAAAGCTTTCCATCCCATCAACCACTACAAAGCTCTGGAAAGCCTGCATTTCTTTGGCTTTTCAACTGATTTTGTAGTTTGCTTTGTAGTCTTTCTGCTTTCATTTATCGAATATAAACAGCTGTAGGTTGCAGGGTCAGTTTTTCTTCAGGATTTTCTTCAAGATAACGATGAATAAGACCGATGTCCAATATTTATTATTTATTTATTATTTATTTACCAACTTTAAAAAAAAAATCTGGTTACAATTTTAAAATATTCTACATTACATTACAAAAAAAAAAAAAAAAAACTTTACCAAAAATTAGAAAGAAAATCTGATATCAAAACCTTAAATGCATCTCTTGACAAATTAAAATCAAAAATCGACCGTACTTTATTAAAAGCAACCGAAACATTATAAACAGGTTCATTCATAGCTAAATTACTTCTCCGTATTGGTAATTTAAGAACAGACTCCCCACTCGATCGTAACACACGTATTGGAACGTAAATAGAAAATAAATCAAGAAGCTCATTACAATCTTTTAACAAACCCAAACATGGAAAACGCCTTAGAAACAATGCCCTGTATATGAATTTGGAAGGATAAATTAGAAGCGAATGTGATACCCGAATCTTGTGAAAGTGTTCACTCTCTCAATTCTATGGTCTTTGAGAAAAAATTCGTAATCAAAGTTCAAAACATTCCTTCTACGGGAAAATCGCATTGTTTTACACTTCTTAGTATTCAATAATACATTTTAGTAAGTACACCATCGACTGTAGCTCCTCTGCATCCCCTCAGCTTGATAATTAGTAATATCACTTCTGGAACCTGACTTAAATATTGGTTTAATTAAAGAGCATTTCCAAAAGTTCGGGAAGTATCCTTGTCGAAGGCTTTTGTTAAAAAGAACTGTAATTGGAAAAGCGACAGTATGTGCTGTCATTCTAAGAACCAAGGGAGGGATGGAATCGAACCTTGCACTTTGATTGATATCAAGCGAGAGTAGACCATTCAAAACAGTATCAAGTTCCAATTGCAAGGAACAATTTATATTAGCCACTGAACAATAGCTCGATATCGAATCTGTCGTCAACGGTTTCTTTACATAAACACTCTCAAAAAAGTCAGCGAACAAGTTACAATTATCTTTCAAATTATGACCCAAACGATCGTCCAAAAACATAGTAGACGGATATCCCTTAGTTTTTCTTTTAGAATCAACGAATCTCCAGAAGCTATCAGGGGCGAGATGTTGAAATTGCTAATTTTCAAAATTCGAACAGAAAGTCGAAAATTGGTATGTTGTAAAATTTTCGAATCCCGATAATGATACTTTAGTATCACTCAGTTTATTTAAAGTGATATACGAGCGATTCGTCAAAATATAATGTAATATAATTAAAAGTGAATAAATTTCAAATATAATTTGAAAAAATGTCTGCGTAAGTAATGAAAAAATAATAAATTTATTAACAATTTCATAAATTGTTTTTTTTTTAAAAATCTTATAAAATTAATATTTATTTAAAGCTTGTATAATAACAACGAAATGTCAAATTAAAATTGTTGTTGTTAATTCAACTTCGAAAAATGGTGGCCATATTGACGTATCACTTTGGAGTCGAAAATTTTACAACATGCCAACTATCACTTTTTCGAATCGACTTTTAAAGTCGATTCGAATGAAAGTGATGGTACAACATCCCAGCCCAAGAAATTTATTCAATATTCTGAATTCATTTCTCAAGGATTCAAATACAGCGTACCTATCAGGAGTAAGGAAAAGTTTAAATCTCTTATGAGCCTTGTCTGTACGGTTTTTCAGATTAACACTAGGTTTACGAGACGCGTCATTTTGACGCATTTCAAATTTTATAAGGAAAAGTACAAACACCGTTTGCATTTTTATCTTATTTCTTGTATTGACTTTTATACAGTGGTCGAGATAAATATATATTGAGGTCTACTTTTATCAAAATTGTTGAAATATTGAAATTCTTTATGTGGTATACCTATCTCTACGGATATGCGTCAATTTGACGTGATCGTAATTTATACAAAGACAAAGCGATAAACAACTTTTGCGCAATAAGAGAAAAAAGGGAACGCAGAATGTCAGTTGATGTTAGAGTGCGAAGAGATTTGGAAGGTTTCAGTTGCTTAGTTCGAGTATTGAAAAATAAAGTACTAGAATATTTTTTGAATTAGTAATATTATTGTGAACCTCAATTTTATACTATTTTGATAAAAAGCCCTTCTGTATCATCTAAATATGTCTAGAAGAGGAAATAAAATTTTACAAAACATAGTTAGTATTTGTGAAGAGTGTTCTGGCTCTGAAGAGGATGAAAATGAAGTGATTCAAGACGAGGATGAAATCGAGATTTTGGAATCTGATGAAAGTATGCAAGCAGGGGACTCATCAGACATTGAAAAAGAAAATCATCAGAAATTTGGTCTTCGCAGAAAAAGGATGCGTATCCTATCCTCCGATTCTGAATCTGAGAATGAGACAAGTATTAGGAGATCGTCCCAAAATTCGGAGGCAGTCTGTGATACAGAAATAGCGGTCGATGGAACAACTTGGACGAAATTGAAAGTGGGCGGATCTAGTGGTCGCTATCCTTTCCACACAATCTTCAAAGACATCGCTGGGCCTACTGGCTACGCAAAACGCAATGTGATGGAAGGTAACGTAAGCAGTGCTTTTCATTTGATTATAACCAAAAAGATGATAGAACATATAAAAAGTTGTACTGAAGAAGAAGCAGGTCGTGTTTTGAAAGGAGATTGGAAGATTTCAACCACAAAGTTGCTTGCTTTTATTGGGATTTTGTACGCTAGGGGAGCGTATGAAGCAAATTCGCTGAATGCTTTTTATTTGTGGTCCAAAGAATGGGGACCTGCTTTTTTTTCTAATACAATGTCCAGAGATGATTTCATGCAAATTCTTCGATTTGTCCGATTTGATAAAAAAACGGAACGATCTAGACGTTTACGCACCGACAAATTTGCAATGATATCCGAAATATGGAATCAATTTATACACAATAGCCAATGCTGTTATAAACCTCACGAAAATATTTCAATAGACGAGCAATTGTTCCCTACTAAAGCCCGCTGCAAATTCACGCAATACATGCCAAATAAGCCTCACAAATTTGGCATCAAATTTTGGTTGGCAGTAGATGTGCAATCTACATACGTTATAAATGGGATCCCTTACCTAGGGAAGGATGAAACGCGAAATTCAACACCGTTGGGCGAATTTGTAGTTATGAAGTTAGCGGAACCATATCTTCATCACGGAAGAAATATAACTACGGATAATTTTTTCACCAGTATTCCTCTAGCTGAAAAATTAGTTGCAAAAGGAACCAGTTTAGTTGGAACTATTCGAGCCAACAAGAGAGAACTACCAAAGCCAGCAAAAAGCAAGAAAGATAAAATGAAGTTGTATTCTTCAGAACATTATAAATCAGGAAACTGCATACTTACTATATATAAAAGTAAGCCAAATCTAAAGGTGCTGTTACTAAGTACTAAGCATACTTTTATAAAAATAAAAGACAATAAAAAACATACCCCGGAAACAATAGCATATTACAATGGGACAAAGTTTGGAGTCGACGTAGTAGACCAAATGGCTCGCAAATATACCAGCAAATCAGCATCTTTTCGATGGCCTCTCCAGGTGTTCTTCAACATTTTAGATTTAGCGGCAATAAACGCATGGATATTATACACAGAGTGTACTGGGTCAAAATTATCCAGAAAGGAGTTTCTATTTCAGTTGGCCAAAGAACTTACAGAAGGAGAAAAGAAAAAATCCAACAACATAGATTATAATCTCCCGTTACCTAGTACTTCGGGAGAACGTAGGACTTGCCAAATTGGCTTTTGTAAAAGAAACAGGAGCAATAACATCTGTAAAATATGTCAAAAGGTTGTTTGCGGAAAATGTACAAACAAAATTGAGTATTTGTGTAAAAAATGTGCGAAATAAATGTCGAATATTGAAATAATCTGTAATAAAACTATTGAATAATAAAACCTTTACATAAATATATATCTCACATTTTCATTTTTTTCTTATAGTATATAATTACATTATTTTCTAAGTGTTGTTATATGTATTCGTCTCTGCGTCAAATTGACGCGTGTTCGTAGAGATAGGTATATCAGAAACGTCAGTAAACCTAGTGTTAATAAGCTGTTTATTATACCACGGTTCCTTTAACTGACGCCTAGTTTTAAATTTAGGAATAAATTTCACCATTCCTACATTTAGAACATTATAAAATTCATCCAGTACTTCCTCTAAATGATCATTACCCTCAAATGCACTCCAATCATAATTATCAAGAAAAGCATTAAAGGAATCGTAGTCCCCAAATTTATAATTAAAATTTTCAACAAATAACATCCTTGACAATTTCACATACATCGAAAGACAGTGACACTTTTATTGGAAAGTGGTATATGCTCGACGCTCCATCTAAATCGTCACACGTCTCGACAATAACTTCTTGATTCAACGGCAAAAATACCAAGTCCAAAACATTCCCACACTTAGCAAGCACTTACCAAGTAATCCGGTCATGAAGTTATCATAATTCGAATTCAAGTTCAACGGAGTTAAAAAATCATCAACTCGAAGCCAATTAACATTTGGTAAATTGAAATCACCCAATATATGCTAGACTTGATAATATCAATGACTTTATGATACACCCCAAAATTAGAATCGCAAGGAATATACATGACACAAATGATTAGTGAAAACGCATGATATCTGATTCTTATATTATATCCAAGCGTTTATATCCAAGCCGCAATCCATCAATATTAAAGGTACAGATGAAAATTTATCCGCAACACCAATTAGCACACCTCCACCTTTCTCATATGTGTCTTTAAGAAGATGCCTGTCTCAACGAGTATTGGAACCGTTATTCGCAAAAAGGCGAATAGATACATTTTATCCTTCCTCAAGATAAAAGAGAAATCATTTTTAATTAGAAACATTTTCAACATCCTTCATAAGATCTTGAACGCAGCCGTCCTATAAAAAACTACAAAGGTATACGAATATTCAATACAAGTGTCAATCAGCACTGCTCAATGGGCGCGAGGCTTGGAATATCGAAAGAACCAGAATGTCGTTAGAGTGGAATTGACAAAAAATAAAACGAAAGCTGCTAGACGAATTACTCACAGTAGTAGCCCCTAATAGAGTCCGATGGTCCAGTCTAATAGGCGGCCTATCTTTACGAAATAGAGATATAGGAAAAAACGAGTTTTTCACGAATATTAAATATTTCCTTTTCAAAATTGTTACTGACAGTAAAAAAAGTTACCAACTTGACTTTACTCTAATATAATATTTATTTATTTTATTTTGTGTTATCTTATCATGAAAAAGGCTTACATTTTATATTTTACAACATCATAAAAAAGTGGAAAAAAATATTTTTAAACCTCAATATACAATTTTTTGAGAAATTTTTGCATTACTTGTTATTTATTATTATGAACAATGTTTAGTTTAAAAAATTCTTATCTCTATATAGTTTGTTTAACTTGACCGAGTATTACTTTGTGTGAGTATGTCTACTAAATATAGAAGTAAATATGGATACATCTTTAATCCCCAAGGTTAGTTGAGTTTATTTTTGGAAGGAAACCAAATAAGATAAATTTGGTGAACAAACAAAACTTTGTACGCAACAACTAAATTATACTGATCGTCTCTTCCAAAACCAAAACAACACTAGAGCGCATTTTCGGATTTTTTTTTTTTTTTGTTTGGCTTTATTGCATTTTCTTATTCCTATTCTTAAATCTTAATGTTTATTATTATTATTGTTATTATTATTACTAAATTATATGTAAGTTATTTATTTCTTTTCTACATTAGTGCATACAGTAATTCTTCATCTTCTGGTATAAGATGATGTGATGTGTGTACCATAAAGTAGAAGAAATTGTGTTTTTGTACGAGTATATTAGAAGTTGTACATACACATAAAAAAAGAATAATTTATTTGTTTACAATACATTATATACTCCACACAAGACATACTCGTCGAGTATATAAGGTGACACAATTTCTTTTAATAAAAAAAAAAAGACAAAAAATAAATAAAATTATGAAAAGAAATGAACGAAGGAAGATGGGATTGAATATCAATTAAGATGTTTACATGTAAGACGTATCGCCTATATAAAGAGAAACGGGAATTGAAATCAACGACAAAATATGATTGTTAATTAACGAAATCAAAGCGACATATTTTTATTCCCAGTTCCTGGATAATTGTTATGTTAGTCGTGTAATGAATACCAACGCATGAATCAAATTGGGAATACCGCCGTCTGTATTTTTTTTGTATAATGTATGTAAGTATATTCTAAATAAGACATTTATGAGAGTCAAAAGTTCATGTCACCCTAAATAGAAAGTAAGTTTTGTCATTTTTTTTCATAATTTATTATACCTGTCTCCATCGCAGCGGTTATCTATAGATTGGGGGGAAACATTTTTTTTATGCGTAATTGCCGGTATTACGGCAACGATTTGCATTTTATTATGTACACCCGTGAGAGTGAAAGTCAACGTGCAGTGATAATTCTAGTTTTAATTATGCTTTCCATATTTGGGATATTTTTATAATATTGGATATGTCGACATAGTCTCGTCTATGAAGAAAACAGACTAATTTTTCGATTTTATTATGCACAAACGGTAGTATTCCCATAAAATTTTAGGTCTTTTGATCTTTCTTTGCCGCAGAGATAATGGAATGGTTGAACCAATATATATGTTTAATGAAATTCACAGCAAAACAAAATTTTAATAATAGAGGGTCTCTTGAAGCAAATTTTACTCACAGTTTTATACAGCAGCTCCAGTTCAAACTTCAGTACTTCGGCTCAGCACTGATTTAAGCTGGTTTTATACTCTATTTTTATTTTTTGTGTGGCTATGTGCCTTTTGAATGTTCTTTCCCCCTTATTTTTTTTTTGTTTTTGTTTTTCTTCTTAAAGGGGTGGTACCGCCCTTCTTTTTAGTATATACCATCTGGTGTTTTGCTTTATGATAAAAACCGAGAAGAATTTGTTGACCATCTGGTTTTTGTGGGTGTGTATGTGCAAAATGATATTAATTACGGATTTACAATGAGGTCGTAAATTTTGTTGTTTGTTTGTTCCTTGTATATTTCCAGTTCTTCTAATTTGTTCCTTAGTAACCCTTTTCGTATTCTGTGTAATACCTGTGAGTTTGTGCTGATATCAGAGTAATTAGGTTTTTATGAAGTCAAGTATTGTGCATATTTCGAGTCGATTTTTGGTTTTCCGATTTCTTTTATATGTTCTGTAAACCTAACTTCAAAACTTCTACAAGTTTGTCCGATGTATATTTTTGGGCAGTCATTACATGTATTCTTATAGATTCCGGTGTCTATTGGTGTATTTTTGTTACGTTGTTTGAGTCGATTCCCTAATATTTTGTTTGTTTTAAATGCCATTGTGTATCCGTGTTTTTAAAAACCTTCGTTATATTCTTGTTGATGTTATTATTATACTCTATGCTGATGTATTTCTCTGTTTCTTCATTTTTCTTGCTTAACGTGGTCATCGTATGCTGTTGTTTCTTCCAAATGTACCTATTGTTCATTTTGTCAATTAAGTCCGTATTATGACCGTTTTTTATTGCTAGGAGCCCTTTAAGAAGAAAAACAAACAAAAAAAAAATAAGGGGGAAAGAGATATTCTATCGCTAAGCGAAGAAGTTTAATTTAATAATTGTACAGTTACAAGAAGCCAATTACGATGAAAAATTCCAAATTTTGGGTGACAGGACCCTATGCGAAGGAGGGGTTTGGAAATACTGACATTGAAGTAAAAGCTGTTAGTGATCTAGTCTCTATTAATAACAATTATAATAGTGAAACCACACTTAAAACTGATCACGAAAAATCCAAAATGACTGAATTTGACCTATCTATCGCTAGTAAATTGATTCCCGAAGATGATGGTAGGACAGAAAATGTACATAAATCTAGTCCGTTATAAAACATAGATCGCATGGGCTGAAACAAAAAAAACTCTTAAATATAAATTTGGCGAAACTTATTTCAATAAGAACCTATTTAGTACGAACATATGCTTCAAAGGTCGAAAGGTTATTATTAAACGAGACTTGTTTTAAATCGCCAGGTACCAAAGCTGCCGAATTAATTGAAAACCTCAATTCAAAAACAGTGAAACCGTGCAAATTTGTTAAGTTTCAAGACGCAATTTCCAAAGCAATCGAAGAAAAAATATTCACTAGAAATAATAAACCAGTTTTACAGTCTCAAATGCAGCAAACTAATTTATTGCCAAGATGTTTAGATTGTGGTAATTTGGGTAATATTGTGCGAAATTTTCGTTGCAATTTCAATTAGTGTGTTCATATTGCAAACGAATTGGTCACAATAATAACCAGTGTTTAAAAAAAAACAAATGATCAAAAATCCCCAATCAACCAAATCAGAAACTTACAATTCCGGCTTCAAGTTTCTTCTTACTCCTGGGGCACTTCCCTGCCGGATCCATCTTACTAATTAAAGGAGTGATATCCACTTAAATAATCCACTTAAATATAATTACCGAAAGACAAATATTGAATCCGTTCTTGTATCAAATACAGTTTATGTCAGGTTATGTCTAAATATTAATATTGGTGATTCAAATCTTCAAAAATTCGTGTTGGATACTGAGGCAGATACGAGTTTTAGTGTCATTAAGGAGTCTTAATTGCAGTTTAATTTGGTGGCAACCAATAATATTAACAAATAGGACGCTTCGATGCCAAAAATATATTTATCGGTACTCCAAATATTATGGCTTCGGACCATTTTTGAGTCTATGCCTGGTCCTAGTGGACCGCCACCCAAACCTACTCCAAATATTAATCACTCATTTCACATTATTATTAATGACAATTTCCCTATTTTGGGCGACGGAATTTAAGGAAAGGATTTCCTTAATAAATACAATTGTAACGGAAGTCAAACCTGGAGTGTTTATTGAAAATTCGATTATTAAACCAAAAAGTCAACAGTCAATTTACTTACTTAAATTTGTCGGATTATGATTTATTCAATTTTAAATCTTGGAACAACTTATCTAACTTAAATAAACAAGAATCATCATCGATTGTTCCATTATGTCGAAAATTTAACGACTTATTTTACCTACAAGGAGATATTTTACCTGTTACTATACGACTATTCATACAATTCCATTGAAATCAGATGTAAATCCTTATTTCCAAAAACCATATCATATTTCTGAAACAATAAAGATAGAAATCCAAAAGCAAGTTCAAGGAATGCTATCGAATGACATTATTGAAGAAAATAATAGTCCGTTGGACTTTTCATTACTGGCCGTAAGTCAGAAGTAGGCCAACTGTCAAAAAAAAAAAATGGTTGAATATTTATTTTCTTCCGTAATTATTTTTGATTTGTGTAAATTTTTAAATTAAATATTTTTTTTTTTAAATGCCTATGTGGTTCTAATAACCTGTAAGGTCCACCGGTATCTGTTATGGATAACGAAATATTAGAAAATTATACACCGAACCTGTTCAATTCTGAACCTCCCGGTGAAACAAATATTGATAATGAAGAAGATGAAGAAGAAGATTATCAACCACAATGTCGTACCGTCGGCGCTGTTATTAAAATATGTCAACTAAATGTTGAAGGATTAACGAAGGCGAAAGTTGAATATTTGTCAAGATTTCTTCACACCAATAAATATGATGTTTTGCTTCTATGGTAAACCCATATGAAAGATGATCTTCAACTTTTGAAATGCGGATTAATAAATGAATTTTCGTGCATTGATTCTATTCATCATGAACATTATGGAATTGCGACATTTATAAGAAGTGATTTATGTGACGATTGTTCCGTTTTATTAAAATTAAACATCAATTTAATTGAAATTCTGGTTATCAAATTAAACGACGTGAAAATTTTAAATGTTTATAAACCTCCTGGCTCTTTTTGGTCAACACCATTACCAGTATTTAATCATTCCGCAGTTTATATGGGCAATTTCAATAGTCATCGCTGTCTGTCGGGTTACAACTAAGATGATTTGAATAGAGAATTTATACTTGATTGGGCAAATAGAAACCGTTTACACTTATTATTTGATGCTAAAGATAAATCAACATTTCATTCTGGTAGATGGAACAGAGGATATAACCCGGATCTATGTTTTGTTTCAACAGACGATTCGTTCAATGTCTTATCTGCTGTAAGAACTGTAGGTAATAAATTTCCAAGAAGCCAACATCGATGTGTTTTTCTGGAAGTCGGAATAAAAATTCCAATAATAAAATCATTGCCGAAACCGAGATGGAACTTTAAAAAAGGTAACTGGACAGAATTTGCCAAAGCGATAGATTCGAACATCAGATGGATTCCTCCGGTTGTTGAAAATTATAATAGATTTGTGGGACTCCTAATATCTACGGCTAAACAATTTATTCCAAGAGGGTTTCGAAGAACATACGTTCCAAATTGGTCCGATGAATGTGAAAGATTATGGTTGTTGTATCAAGAGAACGAATCTAAAGAAATTGCAGATGAATTAAGTAATGAATTAAATCAGGAACGTACTACGAAATGGATAAATTTACTAAAGAAAAGTGGTGATTCTAGTAATAAGAATGGTGTTAACATTACAACAGTACATTCGAAGGATGTTTCGTCAAGATTAGTCAAAAATTCAAAATGTCGTATACCCAAAAATAAAATTCGAAACGTTAAAAATAAATGGAGAAGATCAAAGAAATTAATTACGGATTCTCCATTGGCTTCGTCAGTATCTTTTGATGAAATTAATAGTGTACTAACATATCTAAAACCAAGAAAAGCTAGTGGAGTGGATGAGGTGTTTCCCGAATTTTTTATTAATTTATCAAAAAACGCCCGTAATTGGTTGGCGAAATTTTATTCTGATTATTATAATCGTGGCAAAATTCCTCCGATTTGGAATTTATCAAAAGTTCGTGCCATTTTAAAACCTGGAAAGGACAAACATCTACGATATCTTTGTTGTGCATTCATTGGTTATACAATTTTCGAAAAAATTATTTATAACAGAATTTTTCCAACACTTGATGAAAATATTCCAAATCATCAAGCCGGTTTTCGTCCAGGAATAAATTGTTGTGATCAAGTTTTGTCTTTGGTAACACATATTGAAGCAGGATTTCAAGACAAATTACAAACAGCTGTTGCTTTCGAGGATCTAAGTGCAGCATATGATACGATTTGGAAGAAAGGATTGATGTTGAAATTTAGTAAGATTTTAAAATGTTCAAAAACTTTAAACATGATCTCTGCTTTGTTATCGAATCGAAAATTTGTTGTACATTTGGGAAATCAGAAAAGTAGAATTCGATGAGTGAATAATCGATTGCCTCAAGGTTTAGTTCTTGCTCCTGTTTTGTTCAATGTATATACATCTGATTTGCCAGAAACAAAATCTAGAACGTTTCTATACGCTGATGATTTGGCAATAGCTTACCAATTTCCATACAATGACAAAGCGGTGGTTGATGCAGAGCGTACTTTGACATTGGATTTGGATTTACTAAATGATTATTACAAGAATTGGCGACTCAAGACGAATCCCAGCAAAACCGAAGTTGCATTTTTTCATTTATCAAATTAACATTCGAATACTCGTTTAAATGTTTACATGGATGGAATTTTAATCAGAATCCGATGTATTTGGGAGTTACTTTGGATCGAGCTTTAACTTTAAGAATTCATTGTTTAAAGCTTGGACAAAAGATTAAATCAAGAGTGAACATTATCCAAAAACTATCTGGAACTCGATGGGGGTACGAATGCTAAAACGTTACGTATATCAGCAATTTCACTGGTATATTCAACGACTGAATATTGTTCACCTGTCTGGGAACATAGTGCCCATACAAATCATGTAGATACAAAACTCAATAGTTGCATGCGAATTATTTCGGGTACAATTAAAACAACACCATTACCATGGCTGCCGATATTGTCCAATATTGAACCACCTCACCTTAGAAGACAGTTAGCATTATACAAAGAACATTTAAAAATTACAAAAAATTTAAACCTTCCTATTCATTTCGACATCGATGGAAGAACAGAAAACCGTTTGAATTCTAGAAAACCTTTTTGGACAAAAATTGCTGAGTTGGGAGACTTAACCAACTATGACATCAATAATAATTGGAAGGCACTTTTCAATAAATCAGAGTTTGTCAACAAGCATCTAATTGAAGATCCAACATTAGTTGTCCCTGGATATGCAAATTTAAGATATCGTTGGACCTTAATCAATAGATTTAGAACAAATCTCCGGGTGACAAATTCTGAATTAAATCGTTACAATCATGAAATTTCAGCTGCCTGTGATTGTGGACATCCTATATAAAATATTGTTCACATTTTTCAAGAATGCATATTTAGAAGATTTAAAGACGGATTGGAGGAAATTCATCAGATGACTGACGATGAGATATTGTGGATGGATAACTTAGACATTTTTATATAGCAACATAATTATATTATCAAAATATTTGTAAAGATATATACGAGTGTATAAGCTTAATTATAATTACTGGCCGTACCAAAAAAATTCAAGGATGAACGAAAAGATGGCGTGTTGTGGTGGACTTCAGACGTCTAAATGTTTGACAGTTGATCGTGTTTATTACCCAATATTAGCAGGCGACTGAACTTTATATTATTTTATATTTATTACAACAACAAAATTACATATGTATGTGATTCGAAAAGTAAACATTTGGGCGAATAAAGATAAAAAAGATTTCTATAATAATTTTCGAATCGCGAAAATCGATATTTCAAGATTTTCAATGATCGGCAAACATGTCGTCGGTAGGGCTGTGTGTCTACTTAATTCATGATAACCCGCTTAAAAAGTTATTGGGTTTTATCTAGTTAATCTTAGATTATTCGAAAATGTGAAAAAATGTTAAGACTTAACATCATGTCTAAGAAAATCAACATCTCCAGATTTTCACAATATTTGTCACATCTTCGAATAATCTAAGATTAACTAGGTAAACCCCAATAACATTTTAAACGGGTTAGCATGATTAAAGCACGCACATAGGCCTACCAAAATATCGTAAAAAATATCGGAAGTGATCAACACAATAAAAGTTTTCAAAATCTAAAAGAAACATTTGCATCTCCGCCTTAAAATTATTTGATAGCAATCAGGATACCAGTTTTAAAAGTTTTGAATGCGCGTGGAGGATTTATGTCCAAAACTTTCACTCACAAGCAGCAGTGATTCGATGCGCTTGTACAAAGTTTCGGGACTATGGAAAAAAGCGCACAATACAAAGTGACCGCCAACCCTTAGAAATTACAAAGATTACATAGTAACCCATTTGATGTAAAACAGTATTCACCAACGATACTTTTGATTAAAATTTCACGATCGATGGCTAGATGATCCAAATTATTTAAGTGATATCATTATACCAGATCATAATGCATTGTATTTAAAGGAATGAAAATAATTGTGCCAAAATCACACATAACAAAATTTTTAAAGCAACACAGCTTGAACATCTCCAGCTTGAACATGTCTAAGAAAATCAACATCTCCAGATTTTCACAATATTTGTCACATTTTCGAATAATCTAACCCTTTCAAACCCATTGTCCATACAGAGGGACAAAAATTTTACATTAGTATTTAAAGCAAACAAACAATATCGGTGTAGGTTTTTTTGTTTTCTCTTTCTCTTTTATGTGTTAGTTCCAATCTTTTGGCGTTAAAATTAAAATCTAATAGGAAATATTTTAGTTTTAACAGCTATTTTGACAAGATCATACGCGTTTCACCAGGTAAGAAAAATGTTTAATGTCAAAGTGTAATTTATAGTTTTGCAGTAATAAATATGTGTTTTAAAAAAATATTTTGGTGATAAACATATTTTCTAGTTTATGATTATCGCTTATTTTTTCTTTTTAAATAATTAAATATATCTTTTTTTCGATAAAATCATAATGTCCATCTGGATGGACAAACCATTAGAAGTATAATGTCCATCACAGTGGACATAATTCACTTTGTTCACTGGGATGGACTTTTCGTATCTATTGTTGTTGAATTTAGTATTTTTGTTACAGGAAATACTTAACATCTAAATGTTAAATTTCAATTATTAAATTTTATTATTATTATTATTTTTTTTATTTAAAGTATGTCTCGAAATAAAAAGTTGACCGAAGAGGAAATATATGCCTTGTTGATGGAGAGTTCAGATGAGGAGGAAATTGATGAATCAGTTTTAAATACAGAACCTGAACCCAACTCCAGATTGACTCGCACTACTAGAATCGAAAGAGAACAAATGGAGGATGACCTAAACCTACAGGAGAATGCAGAATGTTCGCATAATGATACTGTTTCTTCTAATTTGGCGTATTTCGATATACCTGCGGCAAATATTGACGATCAACAAATAACTGTTCTTGCCTCTGCAACACTTGAAGGGAATATAGTGATGAACAATGACGTAAATATAGAAATACTTGATTTCACTAAAGCAGACACAAATATGAGCCTTACTAATAAGAAGGACATACAATGGCGGAAAAAATCGGATTGTGTTGAAATCCCTTACGAACCAAAATCACAAATTGAAGATGATAGCGACGAGATGATTGGCGAATACTCACCTCTATCATATTTCCAAAGGTATTTTACTAACGAACTTTTTTGCATTATGGCATCTAATACCAATTTATATGCCATGCAAAACAATCATGCTTTTAAACCAACAGATGAATTCGAAATCATGCGATTAATGGGAATACATTTATTCATTGGTGCAACTAAGATGCCTCAACTGAGAATCTACTGGAATCGCGAGATGGGAATGGACTTAGTGTCAAATGCAATGACACGCGATCGTTTTTTTCAACTAAGGACCAATTTGCATTACGTAAATGTGTTAGATATACCAGCAAACAATACTGATCTGTATTATAAACTTCGCCCTCTAATTGATACCATAAGATCTCGATGCAATCAACTTAATTTAGAAGAAAATCTCTGTGTGGATGAGCAAGTGATTCCGTTTAAAGGACGACTATCAGCCAAACAGTATGTCAAAAATAAAGCAAAACTTGGGGTATAAAAATGTTTGTACTGTGTGGAAAATCTGGTCAGCCTTATGGCTTTATCTTGTATCAGGGATCTAATACTGGCTTATCCGAATATAATTTAAAAAAGTTTGGATTTGGACCATCTGTTGTGCTACACCTTGCAGCAAGATTGGAATCGAAAGGTCACAAGCTGTACTTCGATAACTATTTTAGCAGCTACTACCTGTTCGAAATACTACAGGAAATGGGTATCAACGCTGCTGGAACGGTTAGAATAAACCGATTCTTTAATCCAAAATTTACAGAGGATAAAGCTTTTAAAAAAAACAGCAGAGGATATTATGAACAATTATGTACAAGAAATAAGCATATAGCATTAGTAAAGTGGTTGGACAACAAACCGGTCCACATCGCTTCTAATTTCGTTGGAGTTGGATCACCGGTAAATTGCACACGATGGGACAAAAAAAAGAAAAAACATGTGGAAGTGCCGCAACCTGAAGTGATCAAGAGGTACAACGAGTCGATGGGAGGGGTCGATCTTCTCGATCAACTAATTGGGTACTATAGAGTGTTCATTAAGTCAAAGAAATGGCCATTACGAATTACAACTCATTTTCTAAATTTTGCGTGTTCTGCTAGTTGGATTGAGTATAAAACCAGTGCCGAAAAAAAGAGCTGCCCAGTAACAAAATAAAATCTTTATTGGAATTTCAATTAAGCGTAGCTAAATCATTAATGGCGATGAATAATCAGCCGAAGAATTATCGAAAGCACCGTCATTTCCTTCCTCGAAAAGGAGTCAAGTCGAAATAAGGCCATATGTGGACTTTCGTTATGATTGTGAAAATCACTGGCCCATATTTGACAGCAAGAAAGAAGCGTCGCGTTGCAAATTGGAAAAATGTGCGAAAAAGACACATGTATTCTGCAGTAAATGCAAAGTTCATTTATGCTTCCTAAATGAAAGGAACTGCTTTGTCAAATTACATACGTAGACAAGCAAGTTATAAAAATTTTAATATGTAATTGAATTGTGATATCTTCAATTGAAATATTTCATTAATTTTGTTTTTATTTTTAAGTTATTTTTATCATTTAAACTTTACTGTTATTATTTATGAATTTTGTAAGACTGAAGTGATTATTATATTTAATTTATTTTCAAATACATTAGATAAACTCCATGAAACATTTTTACTTTTTTTGCAACACTTGAGCCAGAATGTCCATACGGATGGACAATCTGGTAGGCCACCTAAAATATACCAAATTTGATTTTTCTCTCACTGTATAATTTTCAAAACTCATTTTCTTTCGGAAAAACAGAAAAAATTTTTTTTTACTTTTCTAGAACAAAGTCAGGTTTCAAAGGGCTAAGATTAACTAGGTAAACCCCAATAACATTTTAAACGGGTTAGCATGATTAAAGCACGCACATAGGCCTACCAAAATATCGTAAAAAATATCGGAAGTGATCAATACAATAAAACTTTTCAAAATCTAAAAGATACATTTGCAACTGCGTCAGTCTTAAAATTATTTGATAGCAATCAGGATACCAATTTTAAAAGTTTTGAATGCGCGTTATTAGAAAAAGGTCAGCCGATAGGATTTGAGTCCAAAACTTTCACCCAGAAGCAGCAGTGATTCGATGTGCTTGTACAAAGTTCCGGGACTATGGAAAAAAGCGTACAATACAAAGTGACCGCCAACCCTTAGAAACTACAAAGATTACAAAGTAACCTATTTGATGTAAAATAGTATTCACCAACTATACTTTTGATTAAAATTTCACGATCGATGGCCAGATGATCCAACAGATTTAAGTGATATCATTATACCAGATCTTAATGCATTGCATTCAAAGGAATGAAAATAATTGTGCCAAAATCACACATAACAAAATTTTGAAAGTAACACATCTTGAACATTTAGGAATAACAAGATGTTGCAGTAGAACTAGACAAGTATTATTTTCGCGTGGAATGACTCAAGGCACAGCGGAGTATATGACTATAGCTGTGCAGTTTGTCAACAAAATCGAAACAAAAGAGCCGACACTAATTAATAAACAAGTTCCATTTGTCGATAACTTTTCTGCATAGGAACCAAGCGCAAATTTTAGAAAGAAAAAAATTCGATATAAAATTTTATTTAAAAAAAAAAAATTTAAATGCAACCAAAACTGCTGTAAAATAATTTCGGGCATAAAACCAAATTAAAAACTTGAATTTGACTTTCACGTCAGTGGACGTGTTTTTTGCTGAATTTTTTTTTTGTTCGCTAAATTAAAATTTACGTAAACGCTCGAGCCATACAGGTATCATCCCGAAAACGATGTCAGGTGAAGATGTTGTTCTAAGCCTATTTTCTCACGATTTTGATGAAGTTTATGGGTCAAGAGCAAAGATCTAGCGAAACCAAAAGAAAAACGGATGCCTTTACTGTTTCAAGCAAAGACTCAAGTTATGCTGAGATTTGATGCTATTGGGTGAAATTGTTTTTTTTTTTTTTTTTTTGGTACACCCTATTATGAATGAGCTGATGCTCAAAATAGGGTGTGCCGAAAACGATGTAAATTAAATGTGCACAATAAATAAATAAATATATTAGAGAAAATCTTATTAGTACGTATTGAGGGTACTTATAAAATTTTAAAAAGTCGTTTATATATTTTTAAACCAAATAAATTATTCTTTATACGTTTTAGCAAATTATGTAAGTTACGGATTATTTATTTTTTTAAAATGCTACCTGTGCTAAAGTTTGCTAAATTAATTTAGTCAATTATTTGAGAAGCATTTTCTGTTTATTCACGGTAAACCAATGCCTCACATTTTTTTTTGTAATTTCATAATAATAATTTTCCTTAAAAGGCAATAGACAACCAACAAAGAGACAGAACCTTTTTGGAACTTTATTGCAAAAAATTTGAATTTCGTTTTACCATTTAATCTTTCGTGGATTAACAAAAATATTGGTGGATCTGCTGGGATAATCGCTAAATTTTCATGTAAAGTTCAAGAATTTGAAACACTATGAAACTTTAAATCAGTCAAAATTAAAGTCAAACGACGTTTTGCTGGGACTGAGACATAAAGATAAAATTTCAGTTGCAATTTCTGTTATTTCATTGGAAAGTTCCATTTTATAGATTAATTTTATTTAAATGATAATACGTAGCAGCATGTTTGTTTGGCGGCATATGCCGATATATCCGCAGAAGACAATATTTGTTGCACATGGGCCAAAAGATTTTATAAACTCTCATATTAGTTACCTAAAATTTAATCAATATATTTGTAATTGGAAAAAGTTAAAATCGCACAAACTAAAAATATCAGCGTCTAATCTGTATGCCACAACAATTTTTTCAAAATGTCAAACATAGCAAAATGAATAAAAATTGAACAGGCTTCTGCTGTAAAAAGTTTAAAGTTGATCGTACGTTTTTCTAGCCAACTAGCTACAATAAATTTATATTGAGGTTTTTTTCGCTAAAATTTGCGCTTGGTTCCTATGCTGAATTCTTTAATTTGAAGTTGATGGAAAAAATAAGTTCGATAGAAGTTATCAGAGAGTTAAACACATGGTTTTTAATACAAGGTATCTCTGAAATTCTGGAATCAGACAATTTGTACAAGCAAATTCTAAAGCCGATCCATTAATACGTTTGCAAGGGGAATTCAGCTGTAGTAGACTATACGAGATCGACAGACACTACTTCGAAAATATTTTTTTTTTACTCAGGCGATCCCAAATCTCGTAATTCACTAGAAATCCGGAAGTCTGAAATTTTTATAATAACTATTATATGGTGTAGATACTAAATAAAGAATAAATTACCATTCCAAACTATTAAACACCTACAATATCTCACTAAATCAAATGTCACATTTATGCACTAAACAGTAATTTTAGGTGTGATGGTGATCTACGCATATAAAAATGTAACTGTCACCTGCCAAGTAGCCGAATATGTAACTCTTTATACAATACACTTGTGTCCATAACAAAACGTCTACATCTTAAATTTACAAAGTTGATTCCACACATTATTATCCGATTGTGCAGCATACGAACAAGAAAATTTTCTTAGCAAGTGTTGTGATTAGAGATTTGGTTACATGATTTTTTTTTCGTCTTTTATTATTTTTCATCATGTAGTACAACTAAACAGATATTCTAATTATATTACATATATGTAACGTGTAATGTGATATGTGTGTAGATATATCGATTGCTATAGATAAATGTAATGAGAATGTAATACAATTCTAATTATATCGCGCGTAATTTTTCGAACCAAAACGTAATGTAATCAATCAAAGTATTTTTTTGTAATTTTATTGTCTCTTGTCTTATTGTAAGAAAACAATTATTAACAGGATGATGATAATTCTAACACTTCGTCGTTTATTTTCTGTTTAACAGTTTTCCAATTTTTTATTAATTTTGTGTGATATGTAACACATTAGGAAAATATCAGTACGGAAAAATGTAGGAAACGAAAATTCAAATTAGTTTCAAGAGCGTGAAATGATATAGTTAATTGGTTTTAATTGAGACATACGTTTTCGAGTTGCTCTTTAAGAAATGCATTACGACTGGACTATATGTAAATCATTTTTTTATGATCAACTAAACTATAAGATGTACCAAAAACAGTTTATACGAAACCAATATATTTAGTCATCTAACGAACAGCGGGAGGCAATTAAATACAATGTTCCTAAATTATTTAAGTATTTACTTACGGCACTATATCAGGTTAGGTTCAATATTAGCTGACGACTTTTCTGTCAACTTACCTGAAATAACAAAAAAAAAAAAAATTGTTAATTAATTATTTAATTATATTTATTAACTACCATCAAAATCGTTTACAAACAAACCGATATACAAAATAATTAAAAATTAACGGAAATACCCCAAAAGTGAAATCATTTTATACACTTCATAAATAATAAAAAGCAAGATGTACACATACGGATTTCTTTATGCCGATAAACGTGTGGTTTACTAAATCTAACAGTTTCACCAGAAACTTAGATTATTTCGATGAGATAATGTTATTATTGGTTGGGTGATATGCGTAATTCAATATTCCAACCAAATCTGGCGATAGTGTAAAATATGTTAAAAATAATTGTGTGGGATAGTGTTAAGATAATAAAAATCGCTTTTTGCGATATAACGCGGCGAATATTTTTCAAAATGCATTGTAAACTGGAGAGAGCGAGAAACAAAAGAGCACCTTAAACTGCATCTTATTCACAATGTTTTCTAAATATTAGCGTAAACCACAACCATATCAAATTGCATCCAACGGTTCTTTTTCTTCAGTTTTAGATTTATTCCTATCTTAAGTTTCTCATAGCTATTGGGTTTAAGTCTACGTTTTCTACATTTGAGTGAAGATATAAAAACAAAAACAAAAATTGAGATGTGGCCAACACAAGACTTTCTTTAACGAACAGAGAATTTTGAGAAATTTTATGTTTTTCTTAATTTTTTTTTTTAATTTTTTATTTTTTATTTTACTACTATACTTTATTTTACTAGAGTAAAAGAAAGTAAAAACCCCTAATCCATACGAATCGTTCGTTTAGTAAAAGTTCTGCAAAATTATTTTTTGGAAATCGCACTCAAATCCCAAGGGCCAATATCGGTCATTGCCAACAATGATGACAAAGGTTTGGCTAGCACATAGAATAGGTCCCTCAAATACCTAGTTAGAAAACCCTAATCCATACGAATCGTTCGTTTAGTAAAAGTTCTACGAAATTATTTTTTGGAAATCGCACTCAACAATGATGACAAAGGTTTCGCTAGCACATGGAATAGTTCCCTTAATTACCTAGTTAAAAAACCCTAATCCATACGGATCGTTCGTTTAGTAAAAGTTCTGCAAAATTATTTTTTGGAAATCGCACTCTCTTCCCAAGGGCCAATATCGGCCATTGCCAACATTGATGACAAAGGTTTCACTAGCACATGGAATAGGTCCTTTAATTACCTATAGTTAGAAAATCCTAATCCATGCGAATCGTTCGTTTAGTAAAAGTTCTGCAAAATTATTTTTTAGAAATCGCACTCAACTCCTAAGGGCCAATATCGGCCATTGCCAACAATGATGACAAAGGTTTCGCTAGCACATAGAATAGGTCCCTCTATTATCTAGTTAGAAAACCCTAATCCATACGGATCGTTCGTTTAGTAAAAGTTCTGCAAAATTATTTTTTGGATATCGCACTCAACTCCCAAGGGCCAATATCGGCCATTGCCAAAAATGATGACAAAGGTTTGGCTAGCACATAGAATAGGTCCCTCAAATATCTAGTTAGAAAACCCTAATCCATACGGATCGTTCGTTTAGTAAAAGTTCTGCAAAATTATTTTTTGGATATCGCACTCAACTCCCAAGGGCCAATATCGGCCATTGCCAAAAATGATAACAAAGGTTTGGCTAGCACATAGAATAGGTCCCTAAAATATCTAGTTAGAAAACCCTAATCCATACGGATCGTTCGTTTAGTAAAAGTTCTACGAAATTATATTTTGGAAATCGCACTCAACAATGATGACAAAGGTTTTATCGTGCTGTATTATATTTTCACAAATATTTTAATGTATAATTGTCGAACGTTCAATAAAATGTATTTAATTTATTTTATTGATTATTGTTTGTTTTATATTTATTTAATTATGTATAAAGATGTTGTTCACGTTATATATTTGTTGTTTTTCGCCACCACCATTTTGTATCAGTATTAATTAATTAATTTATTTAGATGAGCACGCGTGCGCTCAATGTGAAAACTGTGACCATACTATTTTGTTGTGTGTTTTGAATTTTGTCATTTCGTTTTCCTCGTTTATCTGTTCTGTTTTGTTTTGTGTCGCGCGGTTGGTATGCCTGCCTGCAGACGACAGACAGTGCGCGCCGTCTTTGACGTGTGGCGGTGAACGCATGTATAAATGCGTGACCGCCACAGTTTCGCTAGCACATGGAATAGGTCCCTCTATTATCTAGTTAGAAAACCCTAATCCATACGAATCGTTCGTTTAGTAAAAGTTCTGCAAAATTATTTTTTGGAAATCGCATTCAAATCCCAAGGGCCAATATCGGCCATTGCCAACAATGATGACAAAGGTTTGGCTAGCACATAGAATAGGTCCCTCAAATACCTAGTTCGAAAACCCTAATCCATACGGATCGTTCGTTTAGTAAAAGTTCTACGAAATTATTTTTTGGAAATCGCACTCAACAATGATGACAAAGGTTTCGCTAGCACATGGAATAGGTCCCTCTATTATCTAGTTAGAAAACCCTAATCCATACGGATCGTTCGTTTAGTAAAAGTTCTGCAAAATTATTTTTTGGATATCGCACTCAACTCCCAAGGGCCAATATCGGCCATTGCCAAAAATGATGACAAAGGTTTGGCTAGCACATAGAATAGGTCCCTCAAATACCTAGTTAGAAAACCCTAATCCATACGGATCGTTCGTTTAGTAAAAGTTCTACGAAATTATTTTTTGGAAATCGCACTCAACAATGATGATAAAGATTTCGCTAGCACATGGAATAGGTCCCTTAATTACCTAGTTAAAATTGAGGTGTCGCTAACACACGACTTTCTTTTACGAACAGAGAATTTTGAGAATTTTTTTTTATTTTTTAAATTTTTAAATTTTTTTTTTAATTTTTATTTTTTTATTTTTATTTGTTTTTAATTTTTGGAAACATTTTGTATTAAGTAGTTTTTTGTAAACCTTATACTTTTTAAGATATTTGCAAAACAAATTTTCTGGACCAAGGGAGTGGCCACTTCCGGTTAGCCGATTTGGAGTAAAATTCACTGGGACCTCCCAATTTATTAAAAAAGCTTAAATCTGAAGTTTCAGTTCGATTGATTAAACCATATGGGCTGTAGAGGGGACACATACAAACTGACAAACTGACAAACTGACACACTGACACACTGACAGACTGACAGACTGACAGACTGACAGACTGACAGACTGACAGGCTGACAGACTGACAGACTGACAGACTGACAGACTGACAGACTGACAGACTGACAGACTGACAGACTGACACACTGACAGACTGACAGACTGACAGACTGACAGACTGACAGACTGACAGACTGACAGACTGACAGACTGACAGACTGACAGACTGACAGACTGACAGACTGACAGACTGACAGACTGACAGACTGACAGACTGACAGACTGACAGACTGACAGACTGACAGACTGACAGACTGATAGACTGACAGACTGACAGACTGACAGACTGACAGACTGACAGACTGACAGACTGACAGACTGACAGACTGACAGACTGACAGACTGACAGACTGACAGACTGACAGACTGACAGACTGACAGACTGACAGACTGACAGACTGACAGACTGACAGACTGACAGACTGACAGACTGACAGACTGACAGACTGACAGACTGACAGACTGACAGACAGACAGACAGACAGACACCATTTCGAAACCCACTTTTTCGGACTCAGGGGACCTCAAAACAAATAAATCTCTAAAAATTTTAAGGTCCAAAATTTTCATGATTACTTTACTTTATTTTACTAAAGTAAAAGAAAGTAATACAAAGAGCTGAAACCTCACGTGGTGATCAGGACTTCGGTTTGGAAAATTTACGTGCATACATGAACTCAAATCAAATCAATTTAACCTCCAACTCAAACCTCAAACAAATCTCCAACTAAACCAACACGGTCCAACACCGCATTCTTATAAACTCAACTCAAATTGGCTCAATCTAACCTTTAACTCAACCTAACAGAATCCCTCACTCAACCCCAACCCAACTTCAAATCAACTCCATCTCGACATCAATCCAACCCTCAGCTCAACTTTAAATTCAACCCGAATTCTACTCAACACCAAACTTAGCGCTCACCACAATACCTAAATTCAAATGTTCGAAAACTGCATGCGCCCATGAACTCAACATCAATTGAACAACGGACAATTTTTTTTGTGGCTTCTTTTCGGACACAGAGACCATCAAAACGTCGAGAAAACTGATTTTTAACAAAAACAACCGATTTGAACAACTTTGGTTCTTAGAGGCTATTAGTTCTTAATTTTTGGATAGCATAGGGTTGTAGTTCAATATGAAAATATCAATTTACCCGTACTAACCTCTTAGGAATAACGGAACAAACTAATAAATCTGCACGTTTGAGCTTAATACTTGCATTCATCTCAACAGCGAATAGCCCTGCGATAAGCAACAATCGTTAAAAGAACACAATATGGACTTCACCCATAAACATTTGTTTTATTTTTAAACAACATTAAAACATATTATGGTAATATTGCAAATTATGTGTAAATGTGCAAATTTATATTTTTTTTTATTACAGATAAATAAATTATAATTTAAAATATGTACATAATAAATCCGAAGCAAAATTACCAACATAAACACTTGTTCCGTAATTAGTAACAAGTGGTAATTAGTTGTTTTCATCAAAATGGGTTAAGAAATAGCCAAATTGTATATTAGAGAACGTCAACAAAATTATTCATATACCAGGACACCCTTAACAGAGTTGGGTTGCTCGAACATTTAGCGTATTAAGCAGGTCTGCTCTGGTCCATCAATGCAATGCATACATTGCATGCGTAAAAAAATTCAGATCACAAAATAAACGCGCAAAGCAAACTCGTCATTTTCTATTATAATCACCAACTTCCTCCAGACAACGTACATTTTTCGTTTTATTTTCTTGCGTCACACTATTCACTGCATTATTGGAGGAAAAAAGCAGTTTCACTTGAGCATGACAATGAGAATATAATGTAAGAGGAAATGATGTTGTTTGTGACTTTTCGATCAAAACCTCTTTCTGTAACAAGATCCTTTGCAAATTTCGAAAAATATCGAAAAAACATGGATATAAACCCGAAAAATCTCAACATGTTCGAATAGTCTTAGAATTTTCGCAAATCCACTGACAAAAAATTTCGAATATATATTCTTGGCCTTTTTGAAAATTTGAAAAATAGCATGGGCAACACAAAATCACGAATAATCTCCGTGTTGCCAAGGTATTTTTCTGTAAACAACTAGAAACATCTGAGACACACTAGGAAGACTAAAAATAACTTTAGGAAGAACTTTTTGCTATTTACCTGGTTTTCCAGTTGCAACAAAAAACAGACTCCGAGCAGATATAAAATTACAAAATTAATTTTCCGCTCGTTTTATGCTCGGAGTTTTTTTTTTTTTTTTTTTACAACTGGAAAACTACGTTTCTATCATGTGCTTTGCTTGTGACCAAAAATTTTAATACAAAAACAATGTTTTTTGATTCATTAATGTTATATATTAAATTAATTATTGTGAATTACATAATAACTTTGTGATTGTGAATTGTATTATATCTTGTAATTGTATTGTACAGTAATTTATATTAACAGAATATCATGTATCTTGATCTCTGTCTAGAACACGACGATTAATAAAAATAATGTAAACCAGGAGAGTCAGTCGTGAAATAAGAGTTGAATAAATAACATTATATCGATCGTCACTGATGTTTTATTAAATAATGAAGACACAATAATTAAGATATTCAATAATTATGCAGGGTGCCCCTATATTCGTGAGTGATTTACCATTAAAATGCTAACGAAGTTGAGATTAGTTCATTAGTAGTTGACCTAATAAAATAGAAAAAGCGAGTAAATTCAAACAATTATGACAGATAAAAATATCCTACAAAAAATTGCCTTGAAATACGATTTGTTGAACACATTTGTTTAAACGCAGAAAATGCGAAATGATTGATAGAACAAATTTCGTAAGCTCTCATATCCAGGAAATATGGCTGAAGAATATCAGTCAACTTTATCGGATTATGATAACGATATTTAGCATTTGATGGGCTTTTCACTTCGCCACCGGTACCAATCTTGTATCAACTCAATACCCGAAATTATCGACAAGACTAGGGCCTTATTATAGGTGGATCCGATTCGAGTGAGTTAACTAAATTATCTGATTTAACTGAAGCAGCTGAACTGAGCTACTGAATTATTCGAGCATGTAGTTTGCTCATCCAATGGAAAAAAGAGAAATATTTTAGATAAAACAGGAAATTAATCGGCTCTCCTAGCAGTTAGTTTACTTTATAGTTTTCCTCAGAATAGCTGGTGCTTTACGTAAATTTGCCCGAAACGACTTCAGCTGCCTCGTCTTTCTTGGTTGAAGCCCTCGGAAAAGTTGTTTACAATTAATTTCTAGTAAATTTTTTGAGGTTTGGATGGATAGCCATAAATCAACGTATACTTAAGCATTCTGTGCAGTCTTCATTTCAACGATTAATTTTTTTCATATTTAAGTTAAAGAAAACTTATTTAAGTACAATACTTATTTAGGCCGTGTAATTTAGTCCATATTATGAAACCAGTATTTGCTAAATCGATAATGCATTGCAATTTTGATTTATTTATTTCATCATATTTAATACATAGTATGATTACTGTAATCCAAATAAAAGAAACAAGTGAAACTATAAGTAACAATAGCATAGATAAATATTAAAACTAATTAAAGTACATTATACAATCCAAATAAATTAATTCAAATTTGTTTTAAATAATTCTCTTGATATATGAAAATCAAACTGGTCGTAGTATAAATTAAAAGAATTTAGCACGTTAAAAACAGGACTAAAACCTTCAAAATGTGTTCTCCTGAAAGGCAAACGAAGCAAGGTATTTATTGGATGCAAAAACCTAACAGGGACACTAAAATAAAATATTAATAAAAGTTCTGGGCAATTAACTCGAGAGCAAATGATATCACGAGCGAAAACGGCATTAGTTTTATCACACCTAACAGCTAACGTGCATAAATTGATTAATTTCAGTCTATTTTCATATGGCTCTCATTTAAATCTATCGTCAGAATGACATCTAGGAAGTCTTCTAAGTTCAAAAATTAAAAACTGCTTCTGTACACTCTCAATTCTATCCGAATGAAACTTATAAAACGGTTGCCAAATTATCGATGCATATTCCAGAATGGACCTTACATAAGTAACATATAATGTTTTCAATGTGTAAGAATCATGAAATTATTTGCCATACCTTTTAATAAACCCCAACATTGAATTAGCTTTGTTAATTATTAAATCTATATGCTTGTTCAAACTCAAGTTGTTCGAAAATAAAACTCCTAAGTCACGCATAATTAATACTCTACTCACAACTTCACCATACAGTATATACGGTACTTCAACACAAGATGTACGAGGTTTACAGAAAAACATTACTTTACATTTGGAGATGTTTAACCTGAGTTTATTACGGACAGTCCAGTCACAAAATAAATTTAATTCATTTTGAACACGCATACATCAAACATTTACAAAAATTAACACAGTCAATAATATCATTGATGAAAAGTATAAATAAAAACGGGCCAAGATAACTGCCCTGAGGGATACCAGAGGACGCTACATATGAATCCGATACAGTATCCATAATTTTAACACATTGCATACGATTCGTTAAGTATGAAGCAATCCATCTAAGAGGGATAAATTCACTATTCATATAATCAAGTTTTTCTAATAATAATTAGAAAATACCATCAAACTAGTTACGGTAGATCTACTACCCTGCACAAATCCCTGCTGTAAAGGGCTAACATAATTCATTAAAATAAACTCAAGTCTTTGCTTTACTAACATTTCAAACAATTTAGGAATGACGGAAAGAATATTGATTGGTCTATAACATGTAATATCACACTTAGAACCAGATTTAAACACCGGCCGAACAAATGCGGTTTTCCCTGTAACAGGATGCCTTTAAACGTATCTAGATGTAATAAACCAACCAAAATTTCCTGTTTCGTAAGTTGAAGGACATTCAACTTATCGCTTGATGGACCATTACCGAAACTAGAATCATTCTTCTTCTCAAAAACACCCTTGAAAAAATGTACAAAAGCATTACATATCGCCACAGGACCGGAAAATTAGTCCCCATTGTGAGACATTACTGTTGGAAAACCTACAGATTTTCTTTTACCATCTATGAATGAAAAAAATCTTTTAGGGTTACTTCTTATTTCATCCTCAATTCGTAAAATATAAATATTGTAAAGAAAATCATTAAGATATTTGAATTCTTTCCTTAACATATAATATTTTTCAAAATCCGTACCATTACCAGAACGCTTAAATAACTTACTAGCCTTAGATTTGCGGTTAGCAAGATTTTTCAACGATTGGTTAAACCACGGTTTACTATACTCACAGCGTGTCATCTTTTTGGGAACAAACTGGTCAAATCCTGCATTTACAGCACCATAAAACCGTTCAACAATTTCGGAAATATTATTATTATTATTCACTAAAAACTCAGACCAGTCAATTTTACCAAAATATTCATCAAGGGACACAAAGTCTGCATTCAAAAAAACAAATTTAACATCCTTAACAATAAATTCAGCTATGCTATATTCTAAAAAAATTATTTCGATAAGCAATGGTATATGCTACCACATGAACTGATTGAATTGATGTAAACACCAGATCGAGAATACGACCCATATTGTTCCGAACAGTATTAATTTGTTGAACGCCAAAACTTGACAATACATAGAAGACATTGTTTGATATCAAATCATTAGAAGATCCAACGAAAGCATCATCTATGTATATGGATCCACGCAATTTTAGGTAAATTAAAATCACCAACTATTAAAATTTGATCGTCTTGTAGCATCAAAGGCAATATCTCCTTCGTGATCAATTCTGTAAAGGTTCGATGATCAGATACACTGGAATTCACATAGCGATCACGACGAAAAACAGTATGAACAGATGGAAAAAATTCAGCAACATTAAACGTACTATTTAACCATGTTTTACCAAAAAGTATCAAATCGTAGTCATTTACAAGTATCGAGGAGTAAATAGTTTTAGCTTTGGTTCGAATGCCGCTACAATTATGGTAGTACACATGTAAACTATTGCGTTGAGTTGCTGGTATATTAATGGCATGTGTTGTATGGCTTTTTACAGGTATCTTAACAGGAATATCATGAACTAACTCCTGCCTGGAATAACAGGAAAATTGAAGTTTTTTTGCCGATCGTTTATGATAAAACGCCGAATTGATGTTCCGGTTGGCCAAAAATCAGGTGCTAGGGTTTTATCAAAAACTTCTTCAGGTAAACCAACCTTAAACAAGATAAAATTTAACGAATTTACATCTCGGTTTTTAGGAATCAAAGGCCAGCAGTCAATAACCGACGACGACACGTTTAATTTAGAACTAACATATGATTTCATGCTTTCAGCAACTGTTGATGGATGAAGATGGCTAATATTTAGGTACTGATTCTCATTTAGCCAAGAATGAATCCCTCTGCGAATGTAAACTCGTTAATTGTAGACTATTTTGTAAATGTTTCGCGAATTTTTAATGTTACTAAATTTTAAAAGCATTAACGTGTTCGGAATACTAATTGCAAACATTAAACGTTTTGTTTCCATTTTTATAAATAATAGTGATAAAGACAGGCACCTCGCTGAAACACGTAGACTCTAACAATTGTCCTGTTATCATATGTTCAGCGCTGTTAGAAATTTAAATAGATTCCAGATAATATACGCTTAATGAAACGTTTCAAAAAAAGAAAAAAATCTTCTGACCAAGATTACAAGAAGCCTGGATATTGGTTCAGAAGTAACCAATAAGAACCCTTAATAAATCGACGCCACAAATGCCAAGATCAGTTATAGCAATTTTGGACAGAAGATTTTTTTAATTGTTTTTTTTTTGCAGCTACGGCCACATTCTTATGCATTTATTTATGCAGCGGAAATCCTAACAGGAAAACCGGTCCTAGGATTGGCACAGGATCCACGATTCCAGTAATTAGAACCAGTTACATATTGTATTACGTACTGAAAGTAATTTTTCCTGAATTCACAAATTAGCAGACTTACTGGTTTCAATTCTGATAGGCAATTTTATATGATATTTGATGTACAAAATTTGAATGGCTAAAATATTTATAACTGTTTCCCCATATAGCTTGTTTAAAAATGGGTAGGTTATGTTCGGGACATGGCTGCAATGATTTACGTAGAGTAAATCTTCAGCCTAGTATACGTATTGCCTTTTAGACGTACGAGTAACTGAGGTTATATATGTTGATGAAATAAAAGAAGAGAAATTGGGTTGATTGAAAATTTACATTTTAGTTGCATTCAGTTTTCACTCATTATTCACTCAGTATTCACTGATTATTCGCTCTTTATTCATTCATTATTCACTAAAAGCATTTTTCAATTTTTCAGCTGAATATTCAACTTATTATTCACTCATTCATTGTTTTCTGACTATCCGCTCTTTATTCACTGGTGAATCATAAAATCACTTATTACTCACCATTTTCTAATTATTCACTGATTTTTCACTCAATTCATGATTCATTCAATATTTAAATATTAATCACTGATTTAGACATTATTCGCTCCTTAGTTAGTGAAGAATTCTTAACTCATAATTATTTCATTATTCAAGGAAAATACGGTTGGCTATGACTTTCAAGTCATACGGTTGTGCTTTTTTAATTTTCCTTAATTTATTTTCAATAGGAGAGTGACTGATAAATTGTGCATCGTAGCCGTGAATTATTATTATTATTATTATTGGGGGGGCCATGCGGGCGATCAGCCACTTCGCACTGCGACCTAAAAGATCTATAGTGTAGATCTCTAGTGCTGGCCCCTGTTTAATTATCCGTCCAGTCAATATTCAGGTTCTTAATAAACCTGACGATACTGCCTCCCGGTACGTGATACATACTATCTGGGCTTATTACTCTCCCTCCTAGATGTTTACTACAGCATGTAGTTCCGCTAGAAAGACGGTAGCATTGGAGCTCAAGGACCTCGAGAGGGTTGTCCCACTCCCGTATATTCCTACTCCTGCCCCGTATTCCGTTTGATTTTACTCTTACGAGTTGCTCGGAATTGCAAATCACCTGTAGGTCACCCAGCTTTACTAAGCAAGGCTAAATAAAACTGGAGGGTGCCTGGTATCCAGAGTCCGCATATTTTGGGCTGATTAACCTATCAGCCATTCATCTTTCGGCATATGCTGTTCCACCTTAGATTAGGGTTTTTTGTCAAGGTTTTCTCCTTTAGCGCCGTACTTTATTTAGCCTGTGCCAAATGGCCAAAAATGTGCCAAGTGGCCTTAGTTACCAGTGGTTGCCACGAGGAGGCAGTACGTACACTTGCGAATTGTGAACAGGTTACCCCTTACACAATTGTACCCATCACGCAGCTGCCTAATGACAAGACCAGAACAGCTCACGTGATGCGCATCCTACTGGAAGGTTACGGAGCTGGTAGATTAATCTACTCAACTTTGATCCCCCCCCCTCCCCCCCCCCCCTCCAATAGACGCCAAACCACCATCGTAGCCGTGAAACAACGTTCCAAGATATAAGCTGTTGATTGATTACACCAAAAAGAATGTGATTTGAAATAGATGGTAGATACGAGTAGCTAATTATTGGAATACGTCAAAACAGGTAACGGCGTTTATTGTTTAAGTTAATACTATTCTAATATGATTTTCAGAATTTTAGGTAAATGCGTATTTTATTACATTAAATTTAAATTTAATATGTAATAGTTGAAAAGGTTAAACAATACTAAAAAGGAAAAAAATGAATTTTCCTTCATTTATATTTATGTTTATTTTGTGCACCATTTAAATTCAGGAATGGAAGATGGCGGCTGTAACACAGAGGACGTTATGTTTACGTAGTCAACATGACTAAATTTCTGTTTAGTTTTTCTAAATTTTAGTTTAGTCTAATTTGTTTGAAATACTTTTATAGTATGTAGGACACATCAGGGTGGAAAAAGATAATATAACAGGCAAGTTTAAATATTCGTCGATTTGTTTATACATGATGCCCCTGTACCTATAGTACGAATATTGTGCTTAGCTGGGTCAATTTTATGAAAGAACTTCACTACGGATGTGACCGGAAATGAATTGTTACCTACTTAATTTGTATTTGAACTTTTGCTCTTTTTTAAGGCTATTGCTCGATTTAATACCTCATTGTCTTTGTAGACCGCAATTTTGGCCTTTTTCGCTACTCTTTAGGTTTTCCAGAACCCATTTTAACAAAATTACGAGAATATCAATGAATTATTGTCCTGCCCTTTCTATGACTAAAGAAAGTAAAAATCTTTAATTTAGTTAGGTGAATCTAATCAAGAAAAATTAATAAAATCTCGTTTTTTTGCTATTAAATTATAAATCCATTAATTAAGTTAACTGCCCTGGTCCTGCACCCCCCATTTTTTATTATTTGTTTTCGGCACCAAGTACCCTTTCGACCGACACAACAAACAATCTCTTCCGATCAATTTAAAAAATAAAGTAAAAATATTGGTCAGAAGAAGAGGTCCGTCAGCTTACCAAAAAAAAAAAAAAGGAAGTCACAGTGGGTGTTAAAAATAATTAATTTTACAGTGATTTAGGAAATAAAAGGTACTGAAATCTAGGTTCAACTATATATATTATGAAACAAATTGTTATAATTATTCTAATCTAGAAGCTAAATTGTAAAATATTTCAACACCTTCGTCAAACCTTCAATAATTAAACAAATTCCATACAGCCAACACACATTTCCATAATACGAGCAAAATAACACAATAAAATGTGTAGTAAACCCGCAACCTGATTGATTGGCTAATCTCATCAATTTGTACTGTATGTTTTTGAAATCGTAATCCACCTTCAAATAATATGTTAATGTTAAACCAATTTAAGATTTACAAAACACAAATAGATAAGATTTCGATCGTATGACTTAGCCTGCTAATAATTTTTTTCTATAGAATTATAGATAAAGGTGTAATATAACACTTCAATCAAAAAAAAAACTATTCAAACTGGACGCTTCGTGGAAATTTTATCTTTTCGATTTATTACACGTTTACGGTCTAATTACGTTAGTGGGCATTTCAATGATTGACTTAAACTAATAATAACTAATTGATTCACATAATTGTACATACATCTTCTAACGGTGTGTCGATCCCTTTCAAATTCATGAAATACAATTTTCCTCATTTTCTTTTCAATGCACTTTGATTTCTATCTATTTTTATCCAGTTTCTTGTGTTATAAATTTGGCTTGATATTTTCCCGACGTCGAAATCTAATTTTATTTTTGTGTGATATGCAAACTAATTTATAAGTTTTCTGTTAACAGGGTGATACATATAATAGTGTTTTATGCTTTTTTTTATTTTTTTTATTTAGGTCACATATACCAGCACATAATAATTTGTTTGTATATAAACAATACTCGGTAATAAATTTTAAGTACATACGACGTTTTTATGTATACAAATAATAAAATTATTTTATGACTAATTCTTAGACTCGATGGATCTAAATACTCGTATACATTAGGTCGCATTTAAGTAGCAAATGCATATTGTTTTACTATATCTCTCGTCATAATAAGCGCGCGGGTGATTCAGATTCGATAATTTACGAGGGCAAACAATATGAGATGTAAACAACAAAATTGTGTTAGAAGCATGGGTATTTTGAATGATTTTACATCACCTAACAATATGCATTAAGTCGATCTGCTCATATTAGTGTCGCACTAAATATTACTACTTTAAGAACTAATAAATCACTCAAGACCGGAATTTCATAAATAAAAACAACTGGAAATATTAAAAGAAAAGGTGAAGATGGAAGAAAATTGTGTAAGCCTTAAATAAGACTAAAAACAAAGTATAAATAAATAAACAAACATTAGAAATATAAAAAAAATATATCCGGTTTTTACTTTTAGTTTGGTGTGATCTCCGAATTTTTCCTGGAAATGGTATACGGAGAGCAATTGTAACGAGTTTTTATAGTACATTGTATTCAAATTTGGACAATTTTATTGAGTTATTATTTTCGTATAAATTTTGGTATTTTTGAAAGATCGCACGGTAGTTTAATTCAAAATTAATTACGCTGATTACACTATTATATTATGATAGTTACGTAAAGTACGATTGGCCAAATTAAACTTTTAAAAATTTCATATTTAGCCTTGATTTAGAGTTCAACTCGAAAACAAACCAAAATATTTTAGTCAGACAAAATTTCAAGATCCCAAAAACACCAAAGACAAGTTTTATACATACATCATAAATCAACTCAAATATAATAAAATGTTGTTTAGTTTTACAAATTTCGCTTGCATGATGTCAACCAATCTCTATGTATCCCTTTCTCAAAATTATTTATTCCTCCGCAATACAAAATCAATTATTGATCATAACATTTTCAATTTCAACACAAGAAACATGTTTTCATTTACACATTTTGTGCAATTGAACATTGATTGATGACTTTCCTACATAATATTATGTTGAATTCTTAATTTGGTTTATCAATGATAAAAAATATTTATATAGCAAAATATGTTGTTGTGTCATATTTGAACACCATAAAATGTCAATAAATTATATATTTTAGACTGGTTCAAGACAAAGTTTTCTTTTTTCTATAAAGATAGACTGTTTCTTATTCACTCTAAAATAACAATTAATTTGCATAAGATGTCACTATAAAATTGTTTTATTATAAAAAAACGTGTTAATTTGTTAATTCTAGCTTTCCAGAATTCTTTTTGTGATTAAAACGCAAAATTATGGGATAGGGTCGAAAAGCCGAATGTCAAAGTGCCGAATGTCGAAAGGCCGAACGAATCGAAAGGCCGAACGAATCGAAAAGCCGAATATCGTAACGCCGAATGTGTCGATGGGAATTTTGTCGAAAGGCCGAATCAATGTGAAGGGAATTAAGTGGAGAACTTTTTTAAATAAAAGATGATCCTATTAAGTGAAGGACATTTCTGTTAAATAAAGGAAAATTTGATTTAGTTAATAAGCCAAGGAAAATTATATTAAATCAAGAAAAATTTCAAAAGGTGAAGGAAAATTCAATTAGTGAACATGAGTTTCAGTATAATCAGTTAATAAATAACCAAGTTCAACCTTAATTAGCAGTTCCCCAGAACTTCATCAAAAAAATCATTTTAGAATCCATTAATATTTCCAACGTAAGGGATTACTACATTTACCTGAAAAAAAAAAAATCCAGAAATTTTAAAATCCAGAGTAATTAATTGAAAGTAAAAATCGAGACTTTTAGACTTTTGCCATCACTTGAAACATTTGTGGTACATCCATCAGTAGAAGCGATATGAGCGATACAATTTCTTTGATCTGTGTCTGAAAGGTTGACGAAGCAACTTCCATTATCATAAATATTAAGAACTTTACAGAAAAGCTCAAACTTTATAGACATTTTATAAATTTTAATTTTTACTTGGGCCGCACATGATTTTGTTTTCTGGATTTGTTTTTCTAGATAAGGTAGCCAACCCCCGTCGTATAAATCGGATTTAATCATACTCGGATAAGAAAGAGCCAAGTCTTAAAACTTATCGTGTTGTACCTTATGTCGTACTGAAATATGCCGTAGTGCACCATATGGCGCATTGAAATTTTGGGAATACCCTCGAAATCTCAGCTAAAAAATCCCCAAAAACAAATCGCAAAAAACACAAATTTTATTACCCCATTAGATTTTTATTAAATAGGTACGACCAACTACAATTTGATAACAAAAGAATGTTACATAATTTTTTGTCATCCTTATGCGGAGAGCAGCAATGCTAAGCGACTTTTAGGAGTATTTTATTTTGGTATGTGAAACAAAAAATTAATCCCAAAAATGTCATGAAATTAAGTAGATTCCTTTTGTTTTCATATTGTAGTTAACAAAAATTTAACGGGCCTTCCATTTCGATGGGACACTTTACTTTGCATTTTTTGGAATTTTTTTTTTAGATTTTTTTTTTGGGAATATGATGGTATAGCAAAATAAACATATCGCCTGTCCACAACAGGCACAAAAGACACAAATATGCTGCTTACAGAAGTCGGCGAAGGAAATTTGAAATATTTTGGAAGACATTCAGTTGACCAAAAAATTTTTTGTATCACCGAAAATCTAGAAATTTGTTGTAACGAAACCAGATGATGAATCACCAAGTGAAGTAAATTAAATTTGTGTAAAAGTTTTTTTAAAAGAGAAAATTTTTGTGTTTCAATTTTGTTTTGTTAGTTTTGTGATTCCAAAAAGCGGTTCGCCTAATATTTGGAAAATTTTTTAATTTTTTTATTACCCAAGAAAATATTCTTTGTTCTATACCCGGCTACCCAGGTAGCCACATACACATTCTGCTTTTAAAACTAAATAATTTATATTTTCCTGTTCGTTGTTGCAACCTTATTCAAAAATTTTAATTTTTAGTGACGAAAAAATGAAAAGCTGCTGCATGAACATACAGTAACGTTTGGATTGCTGATTCGGGTGCCACATAACACATGTCTTCTCGTGTCGAATGGTTCGTTGATTATAAGAGGTGCGATGTCGAGCGGTTTTTCCAAATCGCAAGCGGCCTTCGTCTACCGATTCGTAGCACGGGCACAATTCTAATCGAACCCAAGGTCAACGGTGTTTGGGAGAAGAGACACTTGAAGACCGTACATCATGTTCCTGAGCTGAAGCAGAATTTATTCTCGACGGCGTCGGCCACATCGAAGGGTTTTGAGATAATGTTAACTCATGGTGGCTACGAAATGATGGATGCTGTTGGAATCGTGTTTACTGTTGGCTTGAAAAATGAACCGCAAGCAATTGTGAATGATGTTTCGACAGAGAATCGATGAGCGTACAAATTCTGCGACTGCCACCCTTGAGCAATTGCATAATCGATTGTGACATCTGAATGTGGACACGATACAGCGTATGTGCAACCGTTTTTCGCAATTCGACAAGCAATTCAGTGAAGCATATTCGATACTGAATTTGTCAATAAAGATTGTATGCGAGTGCTGTCGAATGCTGGAGTGACAGTTGAGCGAATCGCATCGTATACACGCCTGTGCAAAATGGACGTGTGTGGAGCGTGAGATGCATACCGTTGTGGAATGCGCCCGCACGATGTTGCTTTCCAGCGGTTTGCAGAAGTGTTTATGGCCAGAAGCAGTACGAACAGCAGTGTACATCTTGAACAGATCCTTGAATAAAAAATGTCCGACCGCAACTCCGTACGAGAATTGGTTTGGTGTGAAACCAGAAATGGGTCATGTACTAATTTCAGGTAGACAATGCTTTGTGCAAATACCAAAGCAATGTGGACACAAAAATGGGACGCCAAGGCAAAGAAGGTGTTTCTAACTGGATACGAGTCCACGTCGAAGAACTTTCGGCTGTTTGATCCAGACACACAGAAGATCATCGTGAGCTGCAACGTAAAACTGAATGAGAAAGATGTGAATCATGATGTCAAGAAGCAAGTGTCGATCCAGAAATCGTCGACCGAGCTACGAACGAAAGAGAAGCTGCCAGTCATGGAACAGTATTCGGAGTGTATCGGCACGAATGACAATGGACATAATACATCGTCCATGTCTGATAATGAGTTACTCGATACAAATAATATCACGTTGACAGCAGATGACAATGAGTATGAGATCGAGAACGTACCCAAAAATGTACGTTATAATTTGTGTGAGAAAATGAACGAGTGTGTTGTTGGAGCCAAACACGTATGAAGAAGCGTTAAATTCCGAGGAAGCTGCTAAAGAGAGAAGAAGAATTCGACATGGGAGCTGGTGAAACGTTCGAAGAACCGCAACGTTGTCGGATGTCCAGGGGTTTAAAAATTGAAGCCAAATAAATGTGGTCCAATTTTCAAGGCTCGTCTTGTCGCAAAAGGTTTTACGCAACGAAAGGAAGTTGATTATGGTGAAGCGTTTTCAGCAGTGGGCAGCAGAAAATCTATGGTGATGTTTCAGTTCGACGTTAAAACTGCGTTTTTGAACGGTGACCTGGACGAAGAGATTTTCGCGGTGGCACCGAAAGGACTGGACATGGAGGAAGAAAACATGGAGCAAGCATTCAGAGTGTGGAACAAGAAATTCATGAAGTTCCAGATCAATATGTGTTCAGTGACTATATCAACGGTGTGAGAGTCATGTTATGTACGTAGATGACGGATTGATTTTGTCGAAATGCAGAAACACGATTGAGACAGTGATGAATTATCTGTCAGATAATTTTGAGATGACAAGAGGCAGCGTTGGTCATTACGTCGGCATGGAGATATATCGAAACAGAAAGAAGAAAACGATTTTCATCAATCAGAACGCATACATCAAGAAAATCGTCGAAAAGGATTCGAAGCACATTTCGAATCCAGCCTACAGCAATGTCATATTGACCAAATTGTGCGAGGAGGACAGCGTCGATTTCCCGTATCGGCAAGCGATTGGACCGCTTATGTTTGCCGCTATCATAACCAGACCAGATATTTCATATGCAGTGGGAGAAGTAAGCAAACATTTGGACAGTCCAAAAGAATCCCGTGTTTCGGTCGTCAAGCGCATTCTTCGATATTTGAATAAAACAGCCGGAAAAGGAATCGAGTATTCTGGATCGCCAACAACATTGAGAAGATATTCCGATGCTGAATATGTACACGATGTTGATACGCGAAAGACAACAACCGGCTATGCATTTGTTCTGGGCGAGAGCATTATCACATGGAAGAGTCATCTGCAGAAGACAGTGGCCCTTTCCACTACCGCGTTCAACAGAGTCCACCAATACTATACATCGACAATCAGAGCACAATTCGGCACAACCAAATGAATTGTAAACGCATTTATTTTCATTTTTCTATAAACGCATTTATTTTACTATACTATTTCATTTATGCAGTGACAATTCGATTTTCAATTATATTTTGTTTTGGCTACCCGGGTAGCCGGGTATAGTCTAAAAGGGTAAAACTTTAAAATAAGTAATAATTCAGTTTGTATAAAATATACTATATTTCTAACTTTTGTTCAAAACTCATTACAAAATCTACAAATCTAGAATGGCATGTAACTAGGATGGTCTAACTTCAAAATTACAAAATTTACAGACGTTTTAAATCATAATGGCTACCCGGGTAGTCGGGTATAGACACAAGGGTTAAATCATGTTACATTAAGTAATAAATTCAATGATTTGAAAGATTGATTTCAATAAATTAAGTGAAGGAAAATTTCATGAAAATTCGGCGTTTCGAGCCAATCGGCCTTTCCACACGTTCGGCCATTCGGCCTTTTGACATTCAACGCTTCGACCAATTCGGCCTTTAGACATTCAGCCTTTCGACACATTCGGCATTTAGACATTCGGCCTTTCGACACATTCGGTCCTTCGACATTCGGCCTTTAGACATTCGGCCTTTCAACATCAAACGAAAATTATAGCTGCACCATACACAAGTACAACGTGATATTTTTTTATTTTTTTATTTTCACTTTCAATTATTTTTAAGCCCCATTGTTTCAAATCAATCTTAAAGCACCCACGCTCAATTATATTGTATGTATTCTATTCGCTCGTTACGTTGTTATATTCAATTTCTCATATAAATAAATTAAAGTGAAGAATACAAAACAACGATTTTCTCTTGTATCTAAGATTTTCACATATTATTTGCACTATATGAGCTAGTACGTGCTGATATACTGCGTTGTATAGTTTGACGAAATAATTTACACCTCGCGAAATATATTTTCAAATGTTATTTTCTTATTTGTGCGCAGAATATTCTGTTCAATATCACTGACGATTAAACATCCCCGCTCACATTTGCAATAATTATCGTGTATTTATCGAACGGTTTATTAAAAATTTAGTGACGAAACAAATGAACGACTTAAGATTATATTTTTTCCATCTTGTTGTTCTTCGAAAATATATGTTTGATTCTTAAAGTGTAACGCTTTTTGAATAATTTAACATTTTAACTATCGTATTGTTGTAGTAATTGCTATAAATAAATAAATATACAAAATTTGTTACCATTGTTATTATGTTTTGTGTTTACTTGAATGAATAAATAGAGTAGCGGGACGATTAACAACAACAATATTAAATTGCGCTCTAAGAAACGCGTTGTAAAGTATTGCAACATTATTTCATTGATTTTATTTAGTTTCTTGGAATTATGGAATTCGAAATATTTATCGATTATTTTTTGTTTTGTTTTTTTTGTACAACATTATAATTACGAGATTTGGTATGAGTTTTTGGAAATTAATGCGATTGGATTACTTAAAATAATAAAGGAAGACTATAAAACTTATCGAATTTTTGTAAAATTTTTGAAAGAGATTAAGATAAAAGTAATTCTAGGGTTACCAGCTCGAACCGTTTACTCCGAAGTCTTCGGGTTTGGTGGTATATCTCCAGAGCTCCGGATCTAACAACATTTCTCCCGGTTTCGTTAACGATCAAATTACAATTTAATATACAATCAAAATAGTCAATGGCGGTTTGCTGATTTAAATGATCACGCATTTATTGCACCAAATTGATTTGGGAAAAACCAACTCTTATTTTATTTTATTTTTAAATCATAAGGAGCAAAGTATACACTAGAACCCATAGCACAGAAACAATTAGTTAAGGTTAAACGGTATATCTAAACGTTTTTGTTAATCGAATCGATATTAACCGATTTTTACCAAGTAAATTTACACTGAAGCCTGATGCACCTCAAATTATCTCTTCCATTTCGAGTTATGATTTTCGAGAACTTGCAATTCATCAAGTAGCTATTCCAATAAAACGCGGTTATAAGATTACGAGATCGAGAAATATCTTACATAATCGAGGTTTGCTAAACACAAAATTCACCACCAGGCGTCCCAATTTTCGGATTTCATGGTTTTATATAATTTTCTAAAATAAAGTTTTACATTAGAAATGTCTTAATGGGGATTATTCCCGTTAAGTTGAGATATTTTTTTAGCACCTTCGAAATTTGTTTTTTTATTAAATATTTTATTAATATTAAATATTATTATTACAATATAGCTATAGACAATATTATATTAATAATGCGAGATTTTATAGATTTTGTGAAATTATTTAAGATTTTCGATATTACTCGAGTTTTGGTTGAATTGAATTCAGCACAATTAGAATCTACCTCTTAGTTGATTCTTGAAATCTAAAATATCTATTTTTAGGAGAAATATAGTTTTTAATATCATTGAGATTTATGAAGATTATTCTACACGGTTCTAAGTTTATTCGAGATTTTCGAGAGTATTCGAAATCTTTTGAGAATATCGAGATTATTCTGCTAATTTTAAGATGATTCGTTTATTCGACCTTTCCGAGATCATTCGAATCAATTCCAGTTCCAGTTGCGTGATGTAACAGAATTAAGCAGGATTTTCGATATTTCAGATATGTTTGGTATAGAGATTGTTCGAGATTTTGTTAGTTTTCGAGATTATTCGCTTTAAACTATATTACTCGAGTTTGGCTTGGAGTTATATTAAGCTTATAGTACTGAGTTACATGTTCTTACTTACAGTTGGGATTGTCGAAATTCCAAATTTGAGGTTTTCGGATAAAGCTAAATTACTGGGTATAAAGTTATTCGATATTCTTATAGTGAGACAAGTTTGTTCGAAGTTTTTCGGGTATATTCGAATTTTTTTGTGAATAATCGTTCTTCTCGATATTACTAGAAATTTGTAAAAGGGGTTTAACTTGCGTGGTACATCTTAGAATAGGTGATATGTCGGTTCTACATACCGACATATAAAGTGCATTTCGGATGGTATAGTGTGTTTTGGTTGCTCATTATAATTGGTAAGCCCATTTCGAATTTTTTCAGTTCCTTTTGCAAATTAATTCCATTTTATTTACAATCGTTCTAATGTCTTGTTTCTAAAATTCTAATTTGTTCATCAATTATCAACTTTCAAGATCCAAGATTTCCTAAAAAGCATAATCAAACAAAAAATGTAATGTTTTTGTTGGACCAATAATTTAAAACATTGATTTGTTTATTGTATATTAAATCACAAAAGAAAGCTTCTGTAGGTAGTACTCTACATATAGCTAAAACAACTTGCTATACGAACAGTGCTGGTGTCTAGCCCAACCCATAAAATACAAGACATTATAAGGGCTCAGCCGTCCAATGTTCTTCTCCCTTATTTAAAAGAACAATATTGTTTCGAAACGGGACAGTAATATAGGAGTAGTAAATCCTCGCCATAGAATGCCATGATTTGGCACCTGGTAGTGGGTATATGGTAAAACTGCTTGTATAATGTAATATATAAACCACTGCCTGTTTCAAGATGAGATTCAAAATAATGGCTGCAAAGCATAAAAATATGTATTCTTTCCCTGTAGCACAATTATAGTAACTACTTGTTATTTACCCGCAATTGTGGTAGTAACCTGGAAACCAGCTACAAGAAATGCTGGACAGTGAATCATTTGTAATTCGAGTAGTCTATTTGGTATCTATCTGAGTAGTACCTAAAAAGGTTGAGGCTGCAGGTATAACAAAGGTTCGTCCCGGAAACTGAACGAAAAACAGTAGATAACAAATTCCCCATACCTCAGATCGAAGAAATTTTAGATAACCTTGGGAAATCAGTGAATTTTCTACAGTGGTTGTAAAGTCAGGATTGCACCAAATTCCGATGGATATAAAATCCTAAGAAAAACTTGCTTAATCCACCTCATTTTGAGTTTTCTCGAATGGCTTTTGTTTTACAAAATAGTCCCGCCACGCTCCGACAGGCGAAGAAACGTATTATATAAATTTATAGCCAATATTTCGCATTTTTATCTTGATGACATTGTTGTTGTGGGACAAAATTTGGAAATTCGCTAAGAAAATCTTGAGACGATACTTAAAAGATTATCCCAAGTTGGAGTCAAACCTAACTCAGACAAGATTCAGAAAATACTCGAATAACCACTGCCCTAAAGAAATTAAACAGTTCCTTGAACTAACAGGCTACTATGTTCGGTTAAATAAACATCAAGAATCCAAAACAATTTCGAAACACCAAAAGCTTTCGCTTCTAGGACATCGAATAGAATAGAATCTAATTAAGCCACAGGAAGTTGATTAGCCACAGGAAATGATTTTACCGACGATATAGAAAATTATTACAGAAGCCAAATATTCTTCAAAATATCTAAGGTCGATACAATAATTTCGGAAGAGATATTCCCAAAAATTTAATAGAATACCTAGACCAAGCACCAAAGAGCCGTTAGAATGAGGACACCATCGATATTTTCTCTATTAATAAAACGAACTTCCTGTCGATAATAGACTAGATACAATAAAGTCATTAGTATTTGCTCAGATTACGAAACAACATTCCAGTCAGCTCAGTTTAAATAATATCTAAGCAGACTTAATATTAAACTAGAATCCCTCTTCAGAGTCGAACGGGCAAGTTGCCCACTAAACTATAAGAGTAATCCAACATAAGCAAAGAGAAAATTCCAAATTTAAATACGCCAACTATCATAGAATTGTCAGTGGCATTGTACAATAATTCTGTACAAACCTCTATTTCGTTATGCATGGTCCTACATTGTTAGATTATGTAAGCATTAAATATGTTCCGAGAATTTTTCGAAATTGCGGCAAAACAAGTATATGTAAAACATTTAAATTTTTCGCAATAACGCTTACATAAACGCTAAGCGTTTACTCGCAACTTCCACTTTGAGAATTACATCCGGTGGAAAAGTTAATAATTTTTTTAGCGTTACCACTCTGGAGTAACCAATTTTCAGTGATTTAACGAAAGCGCACTGGAAACTGTATCGCATCGCTTCAATTCGAAGGACAAATCGGTGGAAGTCATTAGAATTTGCGAAATCAGCAGATGCTCCAAAGAATTAAGAAACTCTTTTAGATAATTGTCAGCTCGATCTTCATCTACATCTGTGTCAATAGATTTGTATTTTACAGAATAACCGGGGAGTTGCGATTGAAGCTCATCATTTATTAGATTGAAATCATCTTTCGTGGGAGCTAAGATTGCACGTTCACAAAGCCAATTATGATACTTGAAGATGATGCAAATGTCATAATCGAAATTAATATTATAATGGTGGAAATATTGGCTAAGCCAAAAATGTATATTGTGTGGAATTGGTGCCGATAGATAGATGTCGCCAATGTTCAGTGTAATGAAATAAAATAAATATGTATAATGAAAATGAAAAGCGGGGGTTTAATCTGTCAGACACGGAAAAGAAAGGGAAAAGAAAAGAAAGGTTGTGTGTTGATGTGGAGTAATGTAATTAGAAATAATTAAAAAAGAATATAACGTGTTGAATTACCAAAAGTTTATTTTATTGATTTCGCTCGGAAAAGTAGTGACAATTATCAGAAGTGGGATATAAAGCCAAAAATATATACGATTGATGCGATTAAACGAGATAATTATTTTGTTGAATAATATTGTGCTGAGAAAATTTTGGAGAATTTTATAGCAGCGTGGTCTTAACCTAAAAATCAAAAAAAAAAATATTTGTGGGTGTTAACTATTAAAAATGTCCGATAACAAAAAGGAAAGTCGAAATGCGGCAGGTGCGGAAATCAATAATGCTGTGACAAATTTAAGCGACAATAAAGCCACCGTTTTAAAAGAGATTAATCTAGATGAATCGAACGAGTCGGATCATGGAAGTGATGTTAGTTTCCGGGATCAGGCACAAAATGTGCGATGCAAAAGTTATGCGCAGGTTGTAGATGTGCTATCATCGTTTGATTGAATTGATCCAATGCAAAGTGTGGATGAATGGATCGAAAAAATCGAGGAATTTGGATTAATGTACGAATGGGATGACGTTACTTACCATTCGACATTATGGTCTACTAAAGATGACTGATGTTGCGAAAGAGTGGCGCGACAGTATAAAAAATGTAAATCGAACATGGGAACAATGGAAGGAGGTGCTGATAGAAAATTTTCCATCGAGTGAAAGCATTGTTCAGAAACGACGTGCAGCTGAGAGTTTCAAACGAAACAATATGGATATTCAGCGATATTATTTTAAGAAGTTGGCGTTGTGCAACAAAGCGAAAATGGAGAACGAAGAAACAATTGAATTGATGGTCGACGGATTGGGTGATCTGTGAATTAATAATTTCTTGGGTCCTCTACGGAAATATAAAACGCCAGCGCAACTATTATTGGATTTACGAGAAGCCGATCGCGTGGGTGCGTCATATAAGACGATGTCCAACAAAAATCAGTACCATGGACAAAATAGTGCAAACAAAGGCAAGATAGAATTTCGGAATAATATTCCTAGCAAAGTGGGTGAAATCAAAGGAAGCATCAAAATCGAATCAAATCAGACTATGCCAAAAGTGCCGAACGGGTTGACATGTTTTTATTGTAACGAACGTGGACATTTTGCAAGGCAGTGTACATTAACGATAAACCGCTTCAGTGTTTTGTCGATTTAGGAAGTAGCGTCACATTGATGCGAAAAGGTGATGCCAATCACTTAAGTATCACTTATTTCGAAAATGGATTCCCACCCGTAATGGGTTATGGCGGCGGAAAGGTGGTACCATGTGGCATATTTACGTGTAAATTACAAATAGATGGTGTCGAATCAAAATGCGAAGTTAAGATGGTTTCAGATGAGTCTCAGAGTTTTCCGTTATTGGTTGGTCATCAGTTTACTGAACAACCACACATTAAGATTGTTAGCGACAAACAAGGATTGCATATCAGCAATGATGATAGCCAAGTTTATGAAGGATTACACAACGAAATATATAGAAGCAATATTCGAGCTTTAGAAGATATAACGATGCCCAGACATACGGTTATGCACATTAGAGTGCAAGCGGACGAAGCCAACATGGAATTTTTAATTGAAGGCGGAATTAGAGACAATGGTGAGGCGATACCGAGATGCGTCGTAAAGAGTGACGAAAGAGGACAGACGGTAATACCGTATGTAAATTTAACAGAAGTTGATATAGTCACCAAGAAAAATCAGCGAATTACCAGAGCGGAGAGGTGCAATGAAGCCGTGTATGTTGAGCGGAAAGACGACGATAACGAAGGTATGAAGGTTAATCGAGTAAGGGAAGCCATGATCAAAGAGGTGTCAACAGAATTAGTCGATAAGAATTTTGATAAATTGCATGAACTATTGTTAAAGTATAGAGACCGAATCATGACAGGTTTGATAAATGTTGGCTTAACAAATAAGGCTGAGATGAAGCTTAGAATGACGGACGATGTACCAGTATATTTTAGACCGTATAGATTAGCATTCAAGGAACGGGAATGGGTTAGAAGTCATATAGAAGACTTAAAGTTAGCTAATATTGTAGAAGGTCAACATCGGATTATGCTAGCCCAATTTTATTAGTTAGAAAAAAATCAGGCGAGCTACGAATGTGCGTAGACTACAGGGCGGTTAATAAAAAAACAGTGCGACAACAATTTCCTTTACCTTTAATTGATGATCAATTAAATCGTTTGGGGGGTAATAAGTGTTTTACCAGTTTGGACCTGGCTAGTGGATACTATCAGGTGCCGGTCGAACAGAATTCTCGAACGAAATTGGCATTCCTCACGCCAGACGGACATTTTCAATTTAAGCGAATGCCATTTGAATCAACGAACAGCTCAGCTATCTTTCAATCGTTGATAAATCGAGTTTTAGGAATTCACAGATATATCCTTGCTATGGCATATCTGGATGATATCGTGATACCTAGTGCGATCATAGACGAAGGTTTAACAAGGTTGGAAATAATTTTGCAAATCCTAACAGATGCAAATTTAACGTTAAATTTAACGAAGTGTAGATTCTTGTGTAATAGTGTGGATTACTTAGGTTTTAGGATATCAAGTGAAGGTATTAAACCGAGTCGAATAAAAACAGAGGCTATAGAGAAATTCCCGACACCTAAATGTATTAGGGATGTGCGATCGTTCATGGGATTATCAAGTTATTTTCGGCGGTTTATTAAAGGATACGCAACAGTTGCTAGACCAATATCGGATTTGATAAAAAAGAATGAAGTTTTTATATGGGGTGACAAGCAAGAAATGGCATTTAACAAAATCAAACGATTGCTTACGAATAAACCAGTTTTAGGAATGTATGTCATGGGTGGGCGTTTAGAAGTGCATACGGATGCAAGTGCGTTGGGATTAGGTGGTGTTTTATACCAAGAACAGGATTCGAAATGGTTCAAGCCAATTAGCTTTTACAGTCGTAAGACTACTCCGGAGGAGTCAAAGTATCCAGCCGTAGAACTAGAGGTTTTGGCTGTAGTATCGTGTTTGGAGAAGTGGCGAGTGTATTTGCTGGGGGTAGAGTTTACTATTAAGACTGATTGTAACAGTAAAAAATTATTAGCGAAGAAAAGAGATATCAACTCAAGAATTGGAAGATGGTTTATTAGGTTATCCGAATTCACCTTTACAATAGAGCATGTGAAAGGTACTAGTAATTTGATCGCGGATGCGTTGAGTCGATATCCTGTGTTGGATAGTGAGATTAGGGACACAAGTTACGGAATTTTTTTAAATTTGGATTGGATAGCGGCTTTACAGCGGACTGTTGAAAAGATTTTGAAAATTAGGGATCTTCTTGAGTTGGGTGATGAAAAAACGATCCACTATGATCACGTAGGCCCGTATGTAAAAAGTAAAAATCACAATAAGTATGTAGGTGTAATTGTCGACGGATTCAGTAAGTTCGTGATGCGTGGGGCTATGTCGGATGTAAGTGCAGATAAATCGTTAGAGTTTTTAAGATTTGTTTTGAGTAATTACGGAAAACTAGATGTATTGGTAACTGATCGGGGTACGGCGTTCATCGCGGCGAAATTTCAATCATTTTGTAAGTCAATGAATATTAGGCATGTAAAAACGGCGAGCGGTAGTGCCCGTTCAAATGGACAGGTAGAGATCGTAAATAAACAGGTGACAAAATGTTTATCTAAAATTCGTTCAGGCATAGAGTGTATAGATTGGGACGAAAAGCTAATGCAAGTGCAAATGGCCCTAAATAGTACGGTGCATAGTGTAACCAAGATAGCTCCTTCAGAGCTTATATTTCGATATCCATTCAGAAATTTAAAAGATAACGAATTAGTGCAAGAAATGAAGCGTTTGAATAGACAAATGTTGGAAGAGGGACGTATACTTGAAGAGAATAATGTGGCCGAATTACTAAATAAAAATAGGGGACGAATCAAGCACAACTATGACAAGAAGCGAAAAAATTCAATGGAATTAAAATGTGGTGATTTAGTTATGGTGCATGCGCCTAAAGTCAAGCGACAGGAGACAATAGGAAACTTTTACCAACAAACAAGGGACCTTAAGAAGTAGTTAAATGTATTGGCAACGATCGGTACCTCATACAGGACATAGAGGGCGAGCAACAAACAAATAGGACTTACAAAGCAATCATTTCTATCGATAGATTAGAATTGATTGATGGTAGTCCGAGATTGTGTGATTCGGTGTCGTAACTATTTCAATAGATGATTTTTAGATGTAAGCATTTAAAAAAAAATATATAATTAAATATATATACATAGATGTAATTTTTGTGGGAGTGTGTATCCCTGTAACTTTATACTCATGTCACATTATTTATTGTGCAATTTAAAAATTAAATTAAAATAGTTTCATTTATTTTATAATAATAATAAACAGTTCAACATAAATATAAACTATGATGTGTTTCATTAATACACTCAAAACGTTTATTTTTACCGTTTATGTTGTGATTTTAGTGAATTTTGTGTATTTTTTGTTAGTGATATTAATACGGTATTCTTAATGCTACAGGGATATGAACCAGTCTGTTGAAGGTGCATCGTTGCGATGTGAAGTGATGCGGTCGAAATTCAAAAATATGTGAGTTAAATTAAATCTTAAAACACATTTGACACACATATTGTTAGTTCAATGAAACTATATCTAGATGTGAGAAAAATGTGAATAAATTGATTTTTTATAGTGAATCAAAGTAAAAAATTTGATAGTTGATCGGACATGTTGTAATAATGTTCAAAATATTGATTTGAACCGTTCTACTCAGGTAAGTGATTGTAAAAAAAACCATTTAATAAGTCTAATTATTATTATATTAGTGTAAAATCTTAGACTCTTGTACTTAAATTGTAAATTTAATATAGTCTTGATTTACAGTTATCTAATAGATTACCACGGGTGGGGTGTATTTAGTTATTGAGAATAAACAACTTGTTGTTAATATTAGAGTTAAATTCATTCTATTTTTTTTTTATTTAATATTCACCTTTTATATAAGTTAGTTCTTTATTGATTTTTGGTTAAAAAAAAATAATTTTTATTTTTAACTTATTTGATTAACATCGAAATTACAACTGATTATTTTCTTATTTTCTAATTACAATTTGCTTAATTAAAAATATGTAGAATATGAAACCATGACGTCAAGAATATTCACTCAGCATTATGCCGGATGCGCGTGTAACTTATTGTCATTGCTAGTGCAACGTGACAAATATGATCACGTTTTATTTTTGTGGGAAACCTAATTATTAGGCGTGTTAACTCCTCCCCCTTAAAGTTCGAATGCCCACATTCGAACCATCAGAAAAACGGTGTTTCATAAAATTTCCGTCTATGCTCTGATGCCCCTTTGGGTGTTATCGTTTGAGGCGTCTCGTTATGGATTTCTAGATCTTCTCCCTGAATTGCTATTGAACAGGTATTCTCGACCTTACTCTGAGTTTTTGGAGTGGACAGATCCTCGATGTTCGTTGTATTAATGATTCGTAATTTCTTACTTTTGGTATATTTTGTAGTGATGACCGCTATTCCCAAAATGATGACTATTGAGAATAATTCCCAGCTCGTGAATCGCTCGATGGCTCCCTCCTTTTTAAGGAGCCCAATGTGACGAGTATTATTTATATGAAGGCGAGTTTACTGAATTTGTCAATTGCCGTTAAAACCAATTTATTTTCTGTTGAGTAAATATCTAGATGGAGCGTATGTCCAGGATAATTAGGGATAGGTGTTGGGGTAATAATAGGCTTATTGGGATGGTGATCATATTTATTCTTCTGGCATATAACACAACGTTTGACCAGCAACTTAATTTTCCTGGTCATCCTGGGGAAGTAATAATTTTCGATTATTTGATCTCGATTTTCTTGAGTATTACAATGTGCTCAGCGATGGACAGATAATATTTTTTCCTCTTGTTGGTTTTCATCCGTAATATCTTGTACCATCTTCTGAGTGAATCGAATTGTATAGTCTCTGAAATGTATTGGGTACACTTCTTGAACTTTTCCCATTATATGTTCTGATGTTTTCAATCCGTTAATCGTGAGTGGATTACGGTAACGTTTAAAAAAATTTATCATGTGTGAATTTGAAAAACTTGCTTGTGTAATAATGTGCCTGGAATATTTTGGAGAAGGGTTTATTATTTGGTATGAACTTCCCTCGCCTACGTTTAAAATTAGTTGATTGCGGAATACATTAACTGGGGTTTCGACTGTGGGGACCAGATCATCCGGAGAACTTTTGTCGCTATCTTGTGTGACTGACATTACGTTTATTCCGGAAGTGATTGGTGTTTTTCCCGGTTGATATTTTAACTCATAATTGTACTCTTCCAGGATAGCTTTCCAACGTTTCATCTTGGAGTTGTTATTTTTATTGCTTAGGGCATATGTCAATGGTTGGTGGTCTGTGAAGATCTTTACTTTCTTTGATCCGTAAAGGAAATTTCTCAAAGATGTTAACGCCCAAATTATGGCGAGCATTTCCTTTTCATTAGCCGCATAATTTTCTTCCGTTTTATCTAAGGTTCTTGAGAGAAACGTGATTGGCCTTCCCTCCTGAGGTAAAACTGCACCTAGTGCAAAGTTGGAGGCATCTGTAGTCAATTCAAATTCCTTTTGGAAATTTGGGAATGATAACAGAACTTCGTTGGAGACGAGTGAGGTTTTTATTTTGTTAAAGGCAGCTTCTTCTTCGGTGTTAAGCTTTACCATTTTATTTCTTGAGAGGGTTTTGGACACATGTCCGTCTTCTCCTTTTAAGAGTGAAGTCAGGGCTTCTCAAGTTTTGCGTAGTCCCGGATGAAACGACGATAAAATCCGGCTAATTCCAAGAAGGATATGAGTTCCTTCACGGTCTTGGGTACGGGAAATTCTGTTATGGCTTTTACCTTCTTCTGACTCGCTTTTATCCCATCTTTAGAGATGACAAATCCTAAAAATTCTACCTCATCCTGTAGAAATTCACATTTGTCGAGTTGAATCTTCATATTGGCGTTTTCTAACACATTAAAAATTATCGTCATGTTCTTGAAGTGTTCTTCTTCTGTTTTACCAAATATGATTATATCGTCGATATAAACGTAACAATGCTTCCCAATGTGGTCGCGAAGGATATCGTCGAATGTGCGTTGAAATATCGAGGGGGCAATTTTAAGGCCAAATGGGAGGCGGGTAAACTCGT